>PVNU02001067.1:0-600000 GCA_003013855.2 Liriodendron chinense
TTTCAACTCCCTTGGGGAGTGGGGAATAACCCCCTTGGATATTTACATGCAGATAGGCTCCCTTTTCATGGGGCAATTGTCCCTCAAGTGAGCTCTCTAGCTCCCCTCTCTTCCACTGATTGGCTACGGCTTGTTGGTGACGTCCCTCCTGAGGGTGAATTCCAAGGCCATCAGTGAAGATGCGATGGTTTTATAACAATTTTGCTTCTGTCGTCCCTACCACCGAGCGAGAGGCCCTCCACAAGGCGCGGGCCATGATCACTTATGCTTTTGGATCCTTTCTTTTTTCCATGCGAATGAGAGAGTTGATCCTAAATTTCTTCGTTTAGTCGAGGATCTTCATCACCCCTATAACTGGAATGGGGCCATCCTAACCCTCTTTTCAAGGTCTGGACAAGACCTGTCGCATAGCCGGTCCTTCACAGGCTTCTGGCCTGTTGTTGAGGTACCTCTTCTTTCATCCTCTTTGGAGCCGTTTGCCTCCTTTCTCTCTCTGATCATTAAATGTACTTTCATCCAGACCTGCTTTTTATGACCATTTTCCGCATCTTGCGCCGAGGATGCGAGATGACACTGAAACCCGCTCAGTATCGCCACATGTACTGGCATCAGCAGAATCGTCAGCGGAAACTCCCGAGTTCCCGGGACAATTGGCGTGCTGATATAGACGGGCTGACCGTTGAGGGACGTAAGTATCTTGCTTATCTTTGTCCTTGTACTGTACTTGTAACTGATCGTGGTAACCTCTTCTGCTGCAGTTTGCCCGGATGCCGTACGCTAGTTTCCCTCTCTACTACACACCCCCAGCGCGTGGAGGCATATGATGCTTCATGTCTCCGTATTATGCTTTCTGACGCTGAGTCCTTCAATGGTACTTGGGAGAGAGATTGGCTTCGGCAAGTCACTGGGGTAGCTCGGGTCCCTATTCTGCACCTCCTCCCAGCTGCTCGGATGCCAGCTGATGAGAGAGTTGAGGCTCTGGTGGGCCAGCCTGGCTTCCGTTTCACGATCCCGGATCGTGATTATGACGAGTGGTATCTGCTATTTGGCCAGGGGCCTTTGCTTCCTTCGCTTTACGTTCCAGTGGGCCGTTCGCAGGTATGCTGGAGGTCAGTGACTGCTCTTTTGATGGATCTTTATCGTCGGGAGCGGGACGCGAGGAGGGGTGATGATGATTATGTTGGTGACTTGTAGCTGGCTCTGCTTTATATGGCCTTGTACTTTTGTTTTTTGTCCCCTTTTGTATCAAGCTCTTTTGGATGAATATACAGGCTTTGATTTCTCCCAAATTCTTGGTGATGTCTGGATGCTTTGACTCTTGCTCATTCCTTCATGATTTGAGACTGCTTAGTTGCATGGGTGATGACTTGAATGGTTCAGATTGCTTGATTAGGCCTTGTGGGCCCACTTGATGTTTAGATCTTGGATTTTGGCCCTTCTTTTGATGATCGAACCTTTGATCTTGCTGCTCCATGACTTGTGTAGCTTTCCAATGGTTTGGATCCTGATGATCTAGCCCTTGAATGGTTTAGATTGATAGATTCGGCCCTGTGGGCTCATTTGAAACCTTGGTTTTACTTTGGGGGCATCTCTTTTGATGATTTGTGAGGCTAGGAATGTTTTCTCATGGTGTGGATGATGGCTTGAACGTCTCTGATCGCTTGATTTGGCTTTGTGGGCCCACTTGATGATTAGATCTTGGATTCTGGCCCCTTCTTGTGATGATCAAACCTTTGATCTTGTTGTTTGACGGCTCATGTAGGTTCTTCAATGGTTTAGATCGTGATGATCTAGTCTTTGAATGGCTTGGATTGCTTGTGGCCCCCACTTGATCACCTTTCCTTCTCTTTGGCTTGATCAGCCCTATTCCGGTCACATTGCTTCATGATTGGACCAGTGGGGCACCTTTTGTATGATCTTGATCATCTTCAGTCGAAATCTGGAGTGGACCGGAGCCTTGGGCGGCCCACGGAGCGCCATCTGCTGACGTGGACTGTCAGCCTCACCTACCAAGAACCCTGGAGCCAATCCCGCGGAGAGAGGAAGTTTGCGTCCGTACGGGCGGCCCAGGGCAGGCCGCCCAAGGCTCGCCTCTTGAGCGGCCTGGGCTGGCCCTGGTTCGGACATCCTCTACTGTCCACTGTCCTTGTCTCCATCTGCTTTGCACGGGCGAGTTTGATTCCAGCCATGAATATTCTTCTTGTCTCATCTTCCCTTCTCCTTTTTTTCTCTTTCTTGGTTTGTCCTTTCTTGGGCAATGGAGGGTGGAGATTTGGGGGCTGTGGGGGCTGTCCAAGGTCGGTCCCACACTTCAGATTTTCAATTGAGCTTTGATAATGGGGAGATGTCTTTAATGGATGGGGTAGATGGGGCATTAAGAGGGGGCATTGATGAAGACTTAAGCTTGGTGGTTGGTGGAGCTTTGAATGGGTCCATTAATGGTGGGATGGCTGGATTTTCATATTTGAATGGGACCTTCATTATGGGAGGAATGGATGGTATAGATGGGATGATGGGATGGGACATAGGTGAGGCTATGCATCCCTTGAGTGTGGGTCCCATGGATGACGTGATGGACGGTGATGATGGGACTATGAGGGACATAGATGGGCTGATCTCATGTCTGGATGGTATGGATGGCTCAGATGGTACCTTTGACGGTTTGGATGCTCTGGATGAGGGCCAGGATGTGCGATATACTTCTTTGGGTGGACTTGATGTGATCATTGATGATGTCCCCTTGATGATGGACGGTGTAGATGCCTCGATGATCCCCTTGATCGGCCAGGATGATGACTGGATACATGATTTTCTGTTGGAGGGGGCCGCAGGTCCAGATCTGACCGTTGATTCTTTGATCGGGGTTGCCGGGACCCCTTTGGATGGTTCAGATGTATTCTTTGACGGTCAGATTGGTCAGGATGCCACGATGTGCGGTGTGTGATCTTCAATGATGGCTCTTTGGTTGGGAGCATTGTCCTTCTTTTGGTCATCGGCCCTTTGCGCACTCTGTTCACGAGGTGGGCGAGTCTTCTCATGCGGCTGAGGTTGTGACAGTTTCCGACAGTGATGCGGCTATATCAGACATAGCCGTTACTGGGGACAGGTCAGGGGCTGTCGAGTCTGCAGAGGTTCCAGCTTTTCCTTCTCCTTCGCCTGTTGACCTTCCGATCCTTGATGAGTTGTTCTCGATTTCTGGGCCTTTTGTGCTGGAGGGGATACCGGTGAGGACTTGTCAGCTGCTTCCTCGTTCTTCCTGCTCGCCACGACTGCTTGCTTGGCTTGATAGCTTGTCAGCTTATGAGATTCGAGACTTGGAGTCTTATGGCTTTGGCAGTCTGATTCATATGGCTAGAGTTGACATTGACTGGAGGATGCTCGGAGCTGCCTTGATTGACTGGGTCCCTTCGTTGAACTTGTTTGCGTTCAACGATATGGAGATGGGGCCTTCTTTGGAGGAGCTTACACGCTTGACAGGCTTACCCTGGGATTATGCTCAGTACTTCTCGCCGAAGACATCGCCGAAGACTGCTACACCGCAGAACTGGTTTGGGATCCCTTATCTTGTTCGGCCTGCAGCTAGTGGCCAGGATGCTGTAGTGTTCTCTTTGGACCTGCTGTATGATCTTTTTTCGGGTCCTCAGAGTACGGCTGGTTCTACCTTTGCTCGGAACGCCCTGATGTTTTGCTTGATTGCTGAAGTGCTCGGGATGGCGAAGGTCCCAGACTCCTTTGCTTTTTGAGGTGATGAGCCGAGCTGTCCGTCGGCAGGGGATCATTTCTCTCATCTTGGCCGAGCTATTCGATGGGCTGACCGACTGTGCCCTGGGCCGCACTCGTGTTCTTCGCGACTGTTGTGCTTTCCTTCAGGTATCTTTTCTGCACCCTTTTTCTTTTGCTTTGTCAGGATTTGTTTTGCTCTAGCTGAACTTCTTTCGTTTTCTGTGATCAGGTCTGGCTATGGGAGCGCCTTTCTCTGACTGTTTCTGTACCTCTTCCTGGCATCCCTAGCTCTGACATCATGCGTTATATCATGGAGTTCCTTCCGCATACGGCTAGGATGAGCGAGCCCTTGTATCGCAGGATGTTCGCTGAACTTCGTGACTGGAACGTTCGTTGGGAGTCATCTTGGCTTTCACTTCCTCCAGTGCTTTGCGATGCACACCGCCATCCTCTGATGTTGGTAGGCTTTCGATCCTTCTTCTCTTACCATCCCATTCGGTTCCTGCGGCAGTTTGGGTATGAGCAGGATGTTCCTCTTTTCGCTTTTACGGGTATCGGGCGTCGGGCACTTCCACCTAGATCCTCTGACTCCAGGACCCGGATTGATTGTTCTTGGGCGAGTTATTTGACAGCTGATTTGTTGGGATTTAAGCTGCGGACTTTTCCGATGGCGACCGCCCCATATCAGTACTAGGTTGCGGAGCAGTCTTTGTATCGACGTATCCCTTGTTGGCACCAGACTGCTGATGAGGATGAGCAGGATATTCTTGGAGATGCTGGCTCTTCATCTGGTTCATATGAACCTTTTGAGGAGTGCCCTTTTGTCGATCCTGGCTTCCTTTTGGCCACTCATGGCCATCTGCTGTCTGAGATCTCTGCACTTCGGTATCATTGCGAGATGATGTCGAGGAGATTGGCTGCCGATCAGAGATTGTCTGATGAGGAGACAGCGATCCGTACCCTTGAGCGCGATGAGGCGCATTACCTGCGTATGGAGGTGAGCAGGTTGAGAGCGAGACTATCTTTTTATAAGTCAGAGGACTCACCTGATGTGGCCGAGGAGGAGGGTAGAGATTGATTGTGTTGGCCACCTGCACACTGATTTTTGCATATATGATTGATGATGATGCATTTTTTTGTATTTTTGAAAAAGATGATATGTGTAAGAGAAATATAATGCATTTAATTGAAAAGAGAAAAAACTGTTTGAAAATCTACTGTGCCATGAGTTGTCTTGTGAGTGTGTCTGGATTTTGTGTTGGGATATAGGAATCAGAACTGGGGCTCGGTCAATGATTTGACCGATATCTCGAGATTTGACTTGCTTGATCCTTTGGTTCCCTAGAGATGTAGGCAACGGAAACTCTTGCTTCCTGAGATTGTCAGGGTCTGTAGAGTTCTTCGCTCCTGACTGCGCTTCTTCTTGTTCTTGAACTGTAACCGCTTGAACTGATCTGGACCGTCTGCTTTCTTGGTACCTGCACTTTTATTTTTTCTTTTCTTTTTTTTTTTTCTTTTTTTTTTTTTATTTTGAGCCATTTTGCCTGTAGTGCTCTTTCGAGTTTTCACCAACAGCCGGCTTTTTCCCGCCATTTTTGCCCGTGGCGCCCTTTCAGGTTTTCACCACGTCCCGGGTATTTGGTCTTGCCTGCCCCTTGGCAGCTGTGCTGTTTTTTACCCTTGGCGCCCTTTCAGGTTTTCACCAAGTCCGCTGTATGCCCACTGTTTTTACTCGGAGCGCCCTTTCGGGTTTTCACTCCGCCCTCTTTGTTTAGGCACACATTTTCTTTTTCCTTTTTTTTTTCTTTTCTTTCTGGATCTCTGGATAACTGCGGCGGCTAGAGGTCGGGAATCCGTCGTTGCCGGCCGATGGCAGTCTTTCAGCCCTTATCCTGAGTTACGATAATGGAGCTGTCGGTCTTTGCTAAAGACCCCTCTGAGATGGATGGATGGATGACTGTGTTTCTTCTTGGGTTGATTTTTTCTTGGGTGCCTTGCTTTGGCTTCCCTTTTTCTTTCTCTTTTCTTCTTTTCTTTTCTTTTTCTTTTTCTTTTGCATTCTTTTTCTCTCGCTTTTTTTTTTTGTCTCTTTTTGAATCCCCCCCTCTTTTTTTTTTGTATTTTTCTCTTTTGGAATCCCCTTATTTGAAACACTTGTTGGTGGACGGAATTGATTTCTCAGAGGTCTTAGCTTCGACCTCCTGACTTCAGCTCTAATAAAGTAACTCTTGATAAGGTCAGAATGACTTACCCGTGAAAGATTTTCACGTTGTCAGCGTTGGTTGGCTCAGGAAGATCCACCCCTCTCATGCTGGTGAGTCTGAGGGCGCCTCCGGGAAGTACTTCTCTGACGATCAGCGGCCCGTCCCACGAGGGTTTGAACTTTCCTCTGGGATCTGGAAGGTGCGACGGTAGAATCTTCTTCATGACCATGTCGCCTACCTTGAAATTTCTTTTCCGGAGTCTCTTGTTGTAAGCCCGAGCGATCCTTTTCTGATAACATTGTGAATGACTTAGTGCACGCATGCGCTTTTCATCTGCTAGCTGCAACTGATCGAATCTGACCCGTTGCCATTCTCCTTCTTCAATTCCGCTTTCTAATAACACCCGAAGTGATGGTATTTCCACTTCGACTGGTAGAACTGCTTCCATTCCATAAGTAAGCTCGAAAGGAGTGACGCCCGTAGCAGACCGTACAGACGTTCGATAGGCCCAAAGTGCATATGGGAGCATATCTGACCAATCTCGATAGGTCACGACCATCTTCTCGAGTATCCTGACGATTGTCTTGTTTGCGGCTTCTACCCCACCATTCATCTGGGGACGGTAGGGGCTTGATCGATGACGTTGGATCTTGAATTTGCTGAGGAATTCATCCATTTTCTTGTTGACGAACGGGGTTCCATTATCTGTGATGATAGTATTGGGGATTCCGTACCGGCATATGATGTTGTTCTTCATGAATTTGATCACTTGAGATGCTGCAATTGTGGTGTAGGAGGCTGCCTCTACCCACTTGGTGAAGTAGTCGACTGCCACAAGTATGTACTCATGACCATTTGATGCTTTGGGACTGATCTTGCCGATGATGTCGAGTCCCCACATGGAGAAGGGCCAGGGGGTGGTCAGGTTGTATAACTCTAATGATGGGGCATGGATTTGATTCGCATGCTCCTGACACTTGAAGCATTTTCTGACGTGCTGGCAACAGTCTGTCTCCATGGTGAGCCAATAGTAGCCGAGTCGTAGAATCTTCTTTGCCATCATGTGCCCATTCATGTGTGGGCCACAGATTCCTTCGTGTATTTCTTTCATGATCTTTGCAGCTTCTGTTTCATCGACGCATCGAAGAAGGATGTGATTATAGGATCGCTTGTAAAGAACTTCGCCACTGATGGTGAACTGGCCGGCCAAACGTTGGATGGTTCGGCGATCTGTTGCTGTTGCTGATTCTGGATACTCCTGGGTTTCGAGATATTGCTTGATGTCGGCATACCAGGGTTTGTCAGGGACAGCTTCGGCTTCTTCTATTTGTAGGCAAAAAGCAGGCTCTTCTTGAATTTCAACTGTGAGCTCCCATTCTGAAGCTCCTTTTGGGATCTCGAGCATTGATGCGAGCGTGGCGAGAGCATCTGCAAACTGGTTCTTGGCTCTGGGCATGTATGAGAAGGTGATTTCCTTGAATTCTTCGATCAGATTGTCAAGATACACATGATATGGTATCAACTTCTCGTCTTTGGTTTTCCATTCGCCGTTGGTCTGATTGATGATAAGCTGTGAGTCTCCAAATACTCGTAGCTTCTTGACGCCCAGGATTATGGCTTCCCTTAAGCCAGCGATGCATGCTTCGTACTCTGCCATGTTGTTGGTGCACTCGAATGCTATGCGCCTTGAGATAGGAATAGGGACGTCGTCTGGAGAGTAGAGGATTGCTCCAATACCACTCCCTTTAGAATTTGCTGCGCCGTCGAAGAATAACGTCCACTCATCTTTTTTCTTCTTTTCTTCCTCTTCAATGAGCAAGAGATCTTCATCAGGGAAGAATGTCTTGAGCGGCTGATAGTCCAGGAGTGAGTGAGCCGCAAGATGATCAGCGAGGGCCTGCCCCTTGATTGCCTTCTGAGTGACATAGGTGATGTCGAACTCAGACAGGAGTAGCTGCCATTTAGCTATTCTTCCAGTGAGTGCCGGCTTCTCGAACAGGTACTTGAGCGGATCCATGTGAGCGAGGAGGAGAATAGGGAATGCAATCATGTATTGACGGAGTCGCTGAGTTGCCCAGACTAGGGCGAGGCAGGTCTTCTCGATCGGGGAATACCTGGTCTCGTAGTCAGTGAACTTTCGGCTCAAATAGTATATTGCTTGTTCCTTCTTCCCGGTCTCGTCATGCTGGCCGAGGACACAGCCAATGGCTTCTGCTGCTACCGAGATGTATAACAATAGTGGTCGTCCGGGAGTGGGAGGCACTAGGACTGGAGGATTCATGAGATATTTCTTGATGCGGTTGAAGGCGACTTGGCAATCGTCATTCCATTCTTTTGGGACGTTCTTCCGAAGGAGCTTGAATATGGGCTCACAGATAGGTGTGAGCTGTGCGATGAAGCGACTGATGTATTGAATTCTGCCAAGGAAGCCACGAATTTCTTTCTCTGTTCTAGGAGGGGGCATCTCGATGATTGCTCTGGTTTTGGTCTCGTCGACCCTGATGCCATCCTCGCTCACCATAAAGCCGAGGAGCTTACCTCCCATTGCACCGAAGACACATTTCTGAGGGTTGAGGCGAAGCTTGTACTTTTCTAATCTGTTGAATAACTTCTTCAGATCTTCAAAGTGTCCTTCAATTGTGCGAGATTTGACGATCATGTCGTCCACATATACTTCAAGCTCTTTGTTCATCATGTCGTGGAATAGTGCTGTCATTGCTCGCTGATATGTTGCTCCTGCGTTCTTCAGACCGAACGGCATTACCCTGTAATAGAAGGTTCCCCAGGGAGTGATGAACGATGTCTTCTCGCGATCTTCGACGGCCATCTTGATCTGATTGTAACCTGAGAACCCGTCCATGAATGAGAAGATCTTGTATCCTGTAGTGTTGTCGACTAGAGTGTCGATATGTGGCAAAGGGAAGTCATCTTTTGGACTGGCTTTGTTGAGATCTCGGAAGTCGATGCACATTCGAACCTTGCCGTCCTTCTTTGGTACTGGCACGATGTTGGCGAGCCATTCAGGGTAGTTGGAGACTACCAAGAATCCCGCGTTGTATTGTTTGATGACTTCATCTCGGACTTTCAGAGCCCATTCTGGCTTCATTCTTCGAAGTTTTTGCTTCACGGGCTTCATATCTGCCTTGGTTGGCAGATGGTGTACAACGAGCTCTTCATCGAGCCCCGGCATGTCTTCATATGAGAACGCGAAGTTGGACAATCTTGGAGCTAGGAACTCTATCATTTTCTGTTTCATCTCAGGTGGCAACGATTTTCCAATGCGTACTTCCCTAGGGATCTCAGGCGTCCCCAAGTTTACTATCTCGAAATCATCGGCTACAACATTGGCTTTAGATTCGAACTTTTGAGGAGATCCTCTAGTTCGGGAGCTGGATCATCATCTTCCTCGTCCCGAGCTTCGTCCAGACCCATGAGCTCAAAGTCTAATTCGATGTCGAAATCATATGATTCGACTTCAAACTCATGCGACTCTTTAGACGAACTTGGCACACTATTGAATGCAGGGAAAGAAATATTTTTTGGTTTTTAAGATTTTTCTGAAATTGAGATGCTAGAAGTTTTTGGTTTTTGAAAGTTTTTTATTTTTTTGGCTTTTCGAAATTCGCGGGACTTTGAACAAGCGGGCATTGCAGACCATGATTGATCCCAACTTGTTCCAAAGTTCCGGTTGCTGCCTAAACAGGCGTTTTTTTTTGGAAGCCAGAGCCCTCAGATGGCTCTTTGGCTGATTCAAAAGATAGGGGAACAGATGACCATTCAGGACCCCACACTTCCTCCCCTGAAGAGGTGGGGGTTGATGATTTGGGCGAAGAGTCACGGTCTGGCCCAATGACCATGACTTCTTGCTGGTCGGGTTCGAGATCTGAGCCGTACTCAGTCCCTCCCGGGTCACTTACCTCGCATTGCAGTTCGTCTGGTTCTGCAGCTAGACATAAGTTTGGAATCTGGACATTAGACCAATCTAGGGCTGGCCACTTCCCTTTCTTGGTCCAATGGATGGGCTGCTTCTGCCCCTGGCTGATGATTGATGATGTTGACTTTACAGAGATGGGCAAGTTGTGCCCCTTGCTAATTGGTACTGAGATGGGCAAGTTGTGCCCCTTGCTGATTGAAGTGGGCAGGTTGTGCCCCTGGCTGATTGATGCTGACGTGGGCAGGTTGTGCCCCTGGTTGGGAGCAGGTGTCAGGGTAACCTGGTCCTGAAGCTGCTGTGTTTGTCTTCCTTCTTCGTTTTCATCATTTCCTTCTTCTTCTGGAGGCTTAGATGGTTCGAGAATCTGATCCCATCGAATGGGGGGCCACGTGGCCCAAACTAGGCTCATCGGGAGGCCTTTGTGTAGTGTAGTCGGTTGATTCCCTCCTGGATCTTTGCAAGGTTCTCCTGGCTTGACGAACTGGATGGGTGAGCACCGAAATTTCTTCCTTCTCTTGTCCATGAAGGTTGCCCTGTATCCGAGTCCCCATTTGCGTTGGTTATATACCAGCGGTACCTTTCTGGACTTGAAGTGATTCTTCATTCGATATTTGAGGCTCAGACGCTCTGCCGGTGAGAAGACACGGTCCACCCTTGTTGGTTCTGGATTGGCGATAGAGTTCACAGTCTCAAATTCGAAACTGTGAAATGGGATGTCTTCTTCAGAGTGTTGGATATCGATGACCGGGATGTCTGGTTCAGTGGCAGCAGCATTAGAAGGAATGATGAGCTCCTTCTCTGCGTGGATAGAGATCACTTGACTTCCACAGATGTACTTCACCCGTTGATGCAGGGTTGATGGCACAGCTCCAACCTTGTGCAGCCATGGTCGTCCGAGCAACATGTTGAAAGAGGCTGATATATCCAGGATTTGGAATGTGATGGTGGAGACTTCCGGGCCTATCTGTACCTCTATGTCGACTTCCCCTTCCACTGATCGGCGGGTGTTGTCGAATGCTCTGACACATATGGTGCTGGGTCGGAATGAAGAGGGACTGATTCCCAGACGTTCCGCAGTCTTAAGTGGGCAGACGTTTAAGCTTGAGCCATTATCGATAAGGACCAGCGGAACACAGAGGTCTTTGTATCGTAAGGCTATGTTGAGGGATCGCCCATGATCACGTCCCTCTGGTGGCAACTCATTATCGGTGAAGGTGATGGCGCGCGGAGCCAGTAGCTGTCCAATCATCAATGCAATCATCTCTGGTGCCGTATCGGAGGAGACATGAGCATCATTCAAGGTCTTGGCAAACATCTCTCGGTGTATGCGAGATGTGCAGAGTAGCTCCCATACTGAGATTTGTGCAGGGATTGACTTGAGCTGAGTTGCTACATCGTATGCGGCTTCATTTTTGTTGCCGAGGCCTGAGAGAGCGCCTTTGGTATCTCCTCTATTCTGATTATCTCTTCGGATGCAACGCCCATTGGGATTCATGTTCCCCACTTCCGCACATTCTGGATAGTGCCATGGAACCTCTTTGTAGTTTTCCTCCCTTTTGCCTTCTAGGACCACCGGTTCTTGCAACGGTGCTGTTGTGGGTACCAGATCTTCCTCATATGGAGCTTTTGCCTTGAGGACTACATTGTTGCCTGTGCTGAAGGGGTAGTATCGAGGCTTGTCTTCATAGACCACATAAGGTCGTGGTCCTGGCTTGACTGTTCCTGGGGCAGGAGGCTCCCATGGAATGAATACTGGTCCTCTTGATATGGCAGGAGGTTTCTCTGTTCGTCCGAGCTGCCGTAGCGTGATTGATATGCCTCCGGGAATTGCCCCTTGCAATATGACAGGCTTGACTGGAAGAGATCATTCCAAGACAACGGGCTCTTGCTGCTGATGAGTGTAATCTTTCCATTGCGGATTGGATTGTTCTGAAGTTGCCCCTTGCAAGATGACAGGTTCGTATGTGGGCTCGATGTATGACTGTGCTCCTTCCAGGACGACTGGTTCCCATCTTGAATGGTTGTAAGGTGCCCCTTGAACAACTGGTATATCGTATGGAGGTGCTCCTTCAAGCACTACTGGCTCGGAGATTGAAGGAAGAAAGGGACTTGCCCCTTGCAAGACTGGAGGAGGATTTGTTGGCTCATAGGTGTAGGCATGAATGGACTGAATAGGGGAGAAGAAGCGATCGATATGGTCCCCTTCTTCTATACTATTGACGGCAGGGCCACGAGACGAACTGGGGTCCGTTGGATGCTGAGGCAGAGGATTCTGAAGGATGTTGGTGGAAGCTGCTGGAGAAGTTCCAGGGACCGAGATGACGATCTTGCGGTCATCAATCAGGTCTTGTATGGCATTCTTCAAAGTATAGCATCGATCAGTGGCGTGGCCACGTCCTTGATGGTAGGCACAGTACTCATTTTCTCGGTAGTTTGGAGGCAGAGGATGAGGCGGAGGCCTAGGTGTCATCAGAGTGAGTAACTGCTTTTGTACCAGCGTAGTCATGATTTGACTAAGTGGTTGACTGAGTGGAGTGAACTTCCTGAACTCCCTGTAATTCTGCCTGTTCTGGTATGAGTATTGGCCATTTCCCCTGAACTGCTGCTGTTGTCGAGGTGGTTGTGGCTGAGGATTTGGTTGTGGCTGATACCACTGAGGCTGATGCTGAACTTGGTTCTGCTGATACTGTTGACGTCCCTGTGGGGGAGCATATTGATTTCCTTGAGCAGTGGTATTGATGTTGTTTACCTCTGTTGGGCGGGGAGGAGAACCGCTGCGGTTTCCATTCCCGTGCCCGATAGGTCTTCCTTCCACTCTGTTCCTCTTGACTGGAGTGGCCTGGTGAGGCCATGGGGAAATCGTCCCGGCACGGATTCCTGCTTCGACTTGCTCCCCAGCACGGATTAGCTGCGAGAAGTTCGCATATGGATGTGAGATGAGATACCCGGATATGCCTGGATATGTTGAATGAACAATCATGGAGATTTGTTCTTCATCGTCGATGGGTGTCCGCATTCTGGCTGCCATAGCTCGCCAACGTCCCACATAAGCTGATAGTGTTTCATCACTCCTTTGCCTGAGTGCTGCGAGGTCGGCTCTTCTGGGTGCCATGTTGAGATTATATGCGAATCTGTCGACGAAAGCCTGGGAAAGCTGTTCCCATGTTCTGATGCGGTGGCAATCCAATACCAATCGAGGGCATCGCCCTTCAGAGATTTTTGGAACAAACGAATGAGGGCCCCTTCATTTCCTGAGATTGCACTCAGCTCTCCACAGAAGGCCTTGAGATGTGCTGTGGGACAACCGCTGCCGTCGTATCTTTTGAACTTTGGAACCTCAAAGTTTTGAGGTACCTGAGCATCTGGGAAAGGACACAAGTCTCTGAACTTGGTCGAAGGTAAGTCGATTCCTTACTGTCGCTGAAGCTGATTTTGCAAGATCTGGAAATGCTCCCGCAACTCGTCCAGTCCTGAGTGATCTGTTCGAGCGACTGGTGCCTCCTGGAGTAAGGCACGTTCTTCTTCGGCATAGTGGTCGATGTCTTCGACCCTATGGGCTTGCTGAAAAGCAACCGCGGGTTGCTGAAATTGATTTGATGACTGAACTGGATTCTGATGAACTTGAGCTTGAAATGATGGTAACTGAACTGGAGACTGTACTGAAGGTTGAACTGGAACTTGCTGGAAATTAACTGGATTTTGCTGAATTGAAGATTGCTGGAAATTAACTAGAATCCCATCGGCGGGGATGTGCTGGAATTGAAAAGTGCTCCTGTTTGCAGGAGGCTGAGATGCTGGGAAGTGACCCCCTTGTTGGGTATTCGCCACTGTCCGCTGATTGATGTGGGCTTGACACTGACCCCCATTGTGGGCATTCGCCAGTGCTGTCCCTGTTGCTGGAAATTGAATTGAAATCCCATCGGCGGGGATGTGCTGAAATTGAAAAGGTGTCCCATCGGCGGGGACATGCTGAGATCTACTGAGATTGTTGTTTGCAAGATTGACTGGAAGCTGACTGGAAGTCCCTGCGACTGGGATGCTCTGAGATGGTCCCGGATGCCCCATAGCAAAGGGCTGAGGAGGCTGCTGTCGGTAGTCTTGGGTAGACTCCGATGGTTGTGCTTGATTTGAACTAGAGGCCGGGAGGACCCGGCATGGCTGCTGAGCTTGCTGGACTGGGCCAACCTGATTGTTGGCTGCTGCGGTGGTTTGCGCTTGCATGAATTGCAAGAGCATTTCTTGCATTGCTCTCACTCCTTGTGCCAATTCTTGTATGATTGGCGTATTATCAATGGGCTGTTGCGCTGGAGGTTGCGCTTCGGTCATTTCAAGAGCAGGGAAGTGATGAGTTTCTTCTTCGTGGTCGGACATGGCTTGCTGAGCCCGAGTGCGGATTATGCTGCGGAAGGGAAGCTGTCTCCGCGTACGTTGAGCCCGAGGAGGCGCAATGGTGAGGACTATACTCTACTCTTTTTGGGTTTTGGGATTTTCTATTTTTTTTTTTTGTTTTGGAATTTTCTATTTTTTTTTGTGTTTGGGTTTGGGTAGAATGCTATGCAGATGAGATTGTATGAGGATTAATGACTTTCAAGTATGGGAAGGATTCCGTTTTCAAGTCGGATCACGACTAATGGGACTAGCTTATCCCCAGCGGAGTCGCCATTCTGTGGACCCTCGCCGATTTCTCCGCGCTCCCACACGACGTCGTTCTCCCTTTCCTTTCGGAAGAAGAAGAAGAAGAGGTGCGTGAGTGCGAAATCGCCGTTTGTGCCACTGGCTTGCCTCGTTCTCGAGGGCTTTGTTTGATAGTCGTGTTAAGCTGGATATGTTTAAGTGTGTTTATATAAGACCAGAGTCGCCACTAGCCAGTTACTTCGAATCTACAGTCGGCTAGACCCTGTAGAAACGTTAGAGAAGGGAATCCGAAGAGTCCTTCCTCTAAAATGACTCCTGTTGATCTGCGGTCAGAGATTCAAGGTAAGGGATCACGGTTACAGGGTGGGAAGAGGTTAAGCACCCCACACACTGCCCGTACCGAAGTACGGTCTCTACTTCACAGAATCGATCGAATACTTGAAAGTCTAGTTTAATCCTCGTATATTCTCATGGATGACATGATGCATGAATGCGGGTCTGAACAGTAAGAGTTTCTGATGGGCAGGTTCCAACAACGGGCAAGCCCAGAGCGTACGCTCGAACTGACAGGTGCTTAATGTAAGACGTATGCAGTGTGCTTGAATGATCAAGGTGTTTTATGGTGAAGCGTGAATGCAGGTCTGAACAGTAAGAGTTTCTGATGGGCAAGTTCCAACAACGGGCAAGCCCAGAGCATACGCTCGAACTGACAGGTGTCTAATATAAAGACATATGCATGTGTGTTTGAGTAATCAAGGTGCTTGTAGTGAAGCAGGGGGGTTGGAAGAAAAGTAAATGTTGCACTTATGCTAGATGCAAATGAGATGATGCTGGAAAATGAGTAGTTGGGTGGACGGAGGTGTCGCAAGGGTTGGCTTCGAGTGGTTGGATCAAGACTTGGATGGCTTGGGAGGCTTGGACCAGTGGTCAGGCTGGGCTGGACCAGGGTTAGACTCTCCTCACTCGGGCTCTCCTTGGTGGAAAAATGGGCTAAAGGGTGGAGAGATGGACTCAGAGCTCTCGGGCTGAAATGGACTCGAATGGCTTGTTGAAATGAGAAGGGGAGGGGGGTATTTATAGCAGCAGAGAGTGGCAGAAGTCGTAATTTTGTCCGGGCGGCCTGCCATGGGCCGCCCGTACGGCCGCTCCTCGGTTTCCAGCGAGTATGGCCGTTCCCTCGGGGCTGCTGTTGGACTCGCTGGTCGACTCAGTGAGTTGACTCAGCGGGTCGACTCGGTGGTTTGACTCGACGGGTTGACTCGGTGTTTTGACTCGACGGGTTGACTCGACGGGTTGACTCAGCGGGTTAACTCAGCGGGTTGACTCAGCGGGTTGACTCAGTGAGTTTGACTTTTTTGAGATTTTTTTGACTGGCCTTTTTTATGGGGGGTTTTTCAGGGTGGTTTTTAGGACTGGGTTGACTGGGTTCAGGCTTGAACTGGGCTATGGAATGGGGCTTACAAGGGTGAGTTTGGCTGAGTTTGGACTTGGGATTTGGGGGTATGGTCCTCCATTCATCCAGCTATCTCTACCAGCAGTGTAACCGAAGGTGGGGTGTCTACAGAGCCCTAACTCTACCATTGACGTGCTTACAGGATTGTAACTTGTCAACCCTAACCTAGTCTTGTGAAATCAGACGAAACCCTAAAACTTAAGGTGCGGAGTTATACTTTTAGGTTTGCATTTGTCAAACCTAGACGATTTAGGATTGATGTAGTTGTTAAGATAGAATGAATGACTGTTAATTGCTTTCACATGATATTCGTTGCATATATGATGCTTATTAAAGTTGTGTAGCTAAGGTGTTTGATGAAATGTTTGAGTGAGATAATCTGCCAACTTGATGAAATTCTTGACTTCCTGCTTATTGAACATGTTGAATGCAATTATGATGATAGTAAAATGCGTATTTGCTTGTTAGTATTTTCCTAAGTTTGTAAAGATGATGTGAATTGTAAATAGGTATGTGATGAAAATTGATATGAAATGTTGGCCAAACTTTCTGAGACAAATAGCCCAAATACATTGGCTATTCGAGGCATTCCCGACTGGTCGGGGAAAATGGATGGTTGGCGGTAGTTGAACTACGCGGGTCATTTGTGCCCACGTTGAACCAAATAGAGACCCTTGTATCAATCGGATTCGGCTAATATATGGCATCGTGGATGATTGATGATTGCAATGACACGGTCCCCCAAATTCAGGGTACCCCTCGGCCTCAAACATGGTGAGTCCATTGAAAATCGAAGGTGCGATTTGATCCCGACAAGTCTCTTGGGCCGGGCATAGTGGTATGGGACACCATGTCTGTTCGCTCGCCTCAAGTGCAAGGATTGAGATGTAGTAATAACTGAGTAAGACCGAGGTTGATCCACAGGGAATTAGGGTAAACAACTCCAATTGTTCTAATAACTTCAATCTCAGCAATTTAGAATTCAATTTTAAGAACTAAGTAAAACAACAACTTTTAGAAAAATCTGATATTTAATGGAACTAAGGCCTTAAGGATCCACTTGTAGTAGTTTAATGAGAATTCATTCATCCAAGCATAAACACAACTAGATTCGAAGTTCTATCTCTCATCTAGTTGGAAGATTAGGCATTCAAACATAAACAAACTCACTTAAGTCAGAAAATAAGATTCAAGTTCTAATGAAACACATAGAATTCAAACTTGTAGCCTTCAGAGTAACAGTCATGCCAAGAGACTATTACATGATCTAGGGTTACTACAATTCGAATCTAATCAATCCAAACATGGCAATCTCAAAGATTTGCAAGGAACTCATGTATGAAGTACATGAACTCTTATAAAACATTCAAAAATACCAACTTTATTCAAACTGAAACTTAAAAATCCAAACTTTAAGTAAAGGTACTTGAATTAAACAAACCCTACATTAAAACTAACTACAAGCTTCACCTCTTAGCCCTAGCTAAAAGGTTCAAGCCGAGCATCATCATACTTCAACTTGAAACAATGAAAAACTACTAAAAAACATAAAAAAATCGAAATTGGAAGAGTTGTAGACGCTCCATGATGATCCTATTCATCTCCATGAGTTTTCAAGCCTTCTATGATGAGTTTAGATCCACCCCTAGGTGTCCTTTTATAGCATTGAAGCTCCACCGCCTCAAAATCTTCCAGAAGTGCGTAACAACTTACGCAGCGCATGATTTTTTGGAGCTTGAAGAACAAGTTTCTGTAATGTTTTTGCATCGTCGACCGGTCTGGCTACCGGTCGTCGACGTGCTTTTTCAGTCTAAGGAGTTTTGCCCAAAAAAGGTAGAAATTCGACCTGTCCCAACCCCAGGGCCGACCGGTCGGTTCTGGCAACCGATCGGTCGCATGTGAAACAATAGGGCTATTTTCTGCATTTTACTTTTCTGGCCCTATAGCTTTGCACTTTGGTTTTTCTGGCCCTTCCAGGTCTTTTAATATGACTTCTTCAAGGTTTTTCTTTATTTTTCAACTCCATCTTCCATAGCTTCTTTCTTCCATTCTTGGCCTTTCTTCCTTTAATCCTCAAGGTGTCTTAAAGTAGTCTTTTAGCATTGAATTCACAAGGTCTCTCTCTCATTCCCACAAACACAAATACAAGCATAAGATGAGTCTTTAATACTATAAATCATGTGTAAAGAGTGATGAATTTGGGTTAGAATATGTATAATTGAGGGCTCAACAGTGTCTGAGTTATCGGCCTATGTTGGGGTGATAAGCCTCCCCGTAGTGTTCGTAAAGAAATTCGGAAGGTGCCAGTTTTATCGGTATGATTGAGGTGGTTGGAAAAATTCCTTGTTTATCAGAGTGAAGGGAATCGTACTTTTGTCGTGGAAGGAATATGGAATCGTGGGTTACTGGCGATGATTGGCGACGCACCATTGGAGCCAAATGGTTCAATTTAGGACCAGTGATTTGGTAACGGTACCTTGGTTTCGCCAATATGCTGCTTGAGAATAAATTGATAAATCAAAATCTAACCATACATGCATATCATGGATCCCCTAGGTAACTGTCTGACTGTTAAAGGCCAGGATGCCGAAGGATGTTCCTAATTCATTTGCATTTAGAGGTTCTAGGGTGCATGGTTGCTTGATGTGGCGCTAGTGCTATCTCGTGTTCCTCATTGTTATCTAGAACATACATGGTGTGTGAAATCATGACATTCATGCATTAATCAACTAGAATAGAACCTTCGATGTTTTGTTGTAGTTGATGCCTAAAACTGCTTTGTTTGATAACATGTTAAACTTTGAATTACAATTCTCACTGAGTTGATCACTCACTCCCACTCCTAGGATGGTGTTTCAAAACACCACCAAATGAAGACATGATTGATTCAAGTACCCTGGAGGAGGATGCCCTGCAAGGCGAGTTTGAGGACTTCGTCCAGTCCTCTTATTTCCAGTTTGCTGTGACCAAGTCTAACTGAGAGGGCTAGCCCTTTTTGTTGTATTTTGGGAGCTGTGTGCTCGTTAACTTATATAGAATGATATTTTATTTCTTTCTTTCATGGAAAGGTGAGGCCACCCATGGTGTGTGTGCCTCACATTTTGGGTATTTGCATATTGTGTTTATTAAGGAAATTTTACTTTCAGGCCTTACTTATTGCCTTCAATTGGTTATATTCTGGTGCATTGATATCGTATGGCAAATCATACGTAAATCATGCTTCCGCAAGGCATAAGTAACACCCGGAATATCGAGGACTGATTTCATACTCGGATCTCGAAATTTGGGGTGTTACAAGAACTCTAGAAATCTGAGTACTCAATAGGACCAAAGTCGCAGAGAGAGGCCGTGCTGTAGATCGCTGAGGCTGCTCTGTAGGTTGTGGGGGCTAAGATGGAGACTGCTGGGAATGCGGTGTGACCGCAGCAGGTTGAGAGGGGCTACTAGCAGGCAATGACGTCTAAGTCGAGGCAGTAGATGATTCCCCCTTTGACTTCCTCTTCTTCTGAGTTATTTTTCCAGAGGAGGAACCATGTCGGCGATGGACCTCTTCCGGCTTCCCTCTTTAGATGAGAACCTCCTTGGTTTCCTTCTCCAGATGTCATCTCTATAAACCAAAAGAACAAGAAAAACTCATATTCCATTTGACAAAAGTTAGAGCAAAATCATGAAAAATAAGGTTATGGAGGATACCAGGAATGAGCCCGCTTGATCTTTAAAAATCGTAATCGAGGAGGACCTCGATGTCCCGACAGTGCTCAGGTACCCTTCGGGTCACGACCAGCTTTTCCTGAATTCCTCCCCGTACGTTTGGCTTCTGAGGAGAATCCGCTGCAAAAAGAAAAGACCAAAGAAGGTCATTCCTCGAAGTTTATTTCTTGGAATAAAAGAGAGAGGTAGAAATTGATACAAAAGACTTAAAGGTTTCTTAGTATTCTGACCTTCGAGGAAGGCCCAGGGCACATTCCCCTGGCCTGAAGCCTCCTCCATCTCGGGTGTTTCCCAAGTACCCTGAGGCAAAGAACCATTTGTCTATCCATTGTTTGCTGCTAGATGGATTTCCAACAATAAAGTTTGACCCATGTCAAAAATTCAAATAGTATAGGCCATTGTACAGAGGGTTCTTCTTCAACCTAAACATCTTCAGAAAATCATCAGGTGTTAAATCCCCAATGTTCTCCCTCTTCCAGAGCACGTAGGTGGCATATATTACCCTCCAACCATTTCGGGAAAGCTATATGGGTGCGATTTGGTATTGGATCAGTATCTCCCTTGCCAAAGACTGTAATGGGAGCCTGAAACCAACTTTAAACAGGTACTTATAAATAGCAACTTCAATCGACGAGAGGGTTACTTGGACTTTTGCCCAGGTGAGGAAGATGGATGGAAATGGAGTCTGGAATACTATATTTTCGGTGAATGTGCTCCAGATTCTCTTGTGTGAGTCTCGAAGGGAAGGAATCAACGACATATCCATCAGATGGAGTCTTTTGTGCCGGGATATTTGAATAAGAAGATTCAGAATGATCTCCTAATGGCTCCATTGCCTTCGACTCAGAAGTCTAGGTAGCGCGTCTAGTTCTAGCCATGAATGCAAGGAAAGAGGGAAAGAAAGATTTAAGAGAAAAGAGGCAGACAGCACCTCAAGGAAGAAGGCAGATTGAGAGATTCGAAGCTTGAAGACAAGTTGCAGAAGTTTTAGAATTTGAAGGAAGTGAAAACTGAAAACGTTAGGGTTTTTCATACACAGTGAAAGAGGGGAGAGATATTTATAAGCAATCATGATGAATCATTCTCTCTCCCACAGTCTTGACACATGACATCTTCTCGCTCGTTGGAAGGACGCGAAATGATACTCCTCATTAAGGCACGACAGCGTTTTTGTACGAAAAGGAATGATTGCGACGTTTCGCTCTATGGCTATTTATTACGACCTTAAATGATGCGTCACGTGTCTCTTTGAAGGCCGTGCTCGAGGTATGGCCATTCTGAAAAACACCAAGTACATGAATCAAAAGTTCCAAGCCCAGATTTACTAACCACAAAACTTGGGGGGGGGGGGGGGGGGGGCGCGCTCCTGTTATGGGTAATTCCAAACATGTCCACGAATGCCGATGTGGAAGGCTTATGATCGTATATCCGTGGACTACCTAAGTCAATCAATCACAAGCATCGATAACGCTTTAGTAAAAAGGGTCAAGCCCCCGGCTCTGACTCTCTCAATAAATGACCACCCAGGTCAACAAGTAAAGGATGTCTCCGAGGACCTGTCCTTTGAGTATTCTGAGAACATGTCCTTGGTACAATTGCAAATCTCCAGAGCAGTAACCTCTAGATATCTACAAGAGTTAAGCACCTCTGACAATTTGGCAATTGACAAACCACATGTGTTCATCCTCTGAACTCTTATTGCATCTGAGCAGCTAAGATTACCGACCTCAAGTCCTTGGTACATTGGGAATATACCAAGCATGACTATTAACTATCAAAACGAGGTAACTCTGAATCCCGAGATACGCGGGATCTCTAACGTCTATCTCCAGCGCACGATTAATTCCTTCCAATTAGGAAGCCTCATCTAGACAGAATATCGTCTAGCTACATATAGGGTTGCATATCGGTCGGGTCAACCTGACTGACCCGCCCGATCTAACCTAGCAGAAACCTGATCCAACTCGACCCAGCAGAGAAAAGGGTCCAGTCTCTGGTGAATGCGGATGGACTGTTTTTAATATAGGTACGGTCTAGGATACATGCCAAACCCGACTGACCTGACCTGTACCCCGACCTGTGTATACTCAACCCATTTTGCCCCGAGTTCTGTCAAAGTATTCTAAAACAAAATATGTTTAGAAAATTCCTACGGTTGAAACATCCCTGGGTCTACAATGATATTTTTATGCCATCCATACCATTCCTAAAATTGTCATTCCTATTATGATGAACTGTAAACACAAATATTAGCCTTATTCAAAAATTATGTGGCCCGACATCCTATTGTGGACGTTCAATCCTCACATTTTTGGCCCACTTGAGTTTGCGGCTGAAAGTTTGTACAGTTATGTTCACATTTTTAGTTTGTTCAAATAGGGCCATTGTTCAGTGATCCAAACCATTGATGAGAAGGGCCTCACCTTGGATGGCCACACATAAAAAATACTTTGGACTGATTGGAATATCTCACAATAGAATATTTGGGCTTTCATAGGTTAGTGTTCCATCCCAACACATTCCATCCCCAACTCGACCCGACCCAGTTTAGCATATAAGCTCGGGTAGGGTTAGGGTTGACCCTTTTGCAAGTACGGTAGGGTTAGGGTTGGGTAAGCCCAACTTGGTTACAACCCGGACCAAAACCCAAACCTTTAAAATATGTTTAGGTTCAGTCCAGGATTGAGCCCAACCCAACCCTAACCCGACCCATGTGCAAGCCTAGATACATATCCCAAGACGGGACCTATAGATATGATGCCGTAGATTACGAACGACCTATGGACATCCATCATCTACAAAAGGACCCTACAGTAAAGCTCGAAGGTACACAATACAGAATAGTACATACAATAATTTTGTGATTATTCAGGGACCATTACTGACTTAAGCATCAGAGGGTCCTTAGCCGGCACAACCGGCGACCCCTCATCTTATCTTTATGGCTGCAGATTTGCACTGTCCATCAGGAGGCCTTTCGTCTAAGCAAAGATCTATCGTGGATTCATCTGTTACCCATTTTTTGGTGTTAACAAGAATCATCTTAATTCCAATGTAATTGCAATTTGAATTTTAATGCATTCCAAATCCAAGCTCCCAAATGGGCCAATAGGGAGTGGAAATTAGCTCTTACCGGGGTAACAACTTAGTAGGGTGTTACCCTAATGTGTGGTGCCCACCTTGATGTACTTTCCGTATATATACGATGTCCATCTGTTTTTAATATCACTCTAGGATTCAATCCCAAAATTAACATCCAAATCTCAGGTGGACCATACCACTAGAAACAGTGATAATTGACCATTAAAAATATTTTATGAGCCTGCAAAAGTTTTGGATCAAGTTGATATTTGTATTTTACCTTCATCCATGCCTTCATCTTGATCTTCTTGACATTATCAGTAGTTTAAATTGCAAATAAACATTAAAAAAAACCTTACAATGGGCTCTTTGGAATTTTTAATGGTGAGGTACTCGATCACCACTGATTCAGTGTTATGGTCCACCTGATATTTGGATCTGCATACCTTTTGAAACCTCATCCTAAAATGGTATGGGAAAAACGGACGGACCATGTAGACATACAAAAATCATCAAGGTGAGCCGTAGGGTAAAGGTAACATCCACTAAGCTGTTGCCCGGGTAACACCTAATCCGCTGTACAAAAATAAGGATATATGCTATATTAACTAACGTGTGTTTTGGCATTTAAATAAATAAGAGCTTATTAATAAGCTTTTAGACTATTTGATAAAAGTCTAATAAGGGGGCTTATTTGTTTAGAAAACTACTTTCCCACATGTGGTTGGCGAGATTCTATCCGTGTCATTGCCAAGACTGCTTTGACAGATACCATTTTGTCCACTAGCTACAGTTCTCGTCCCAGCTCTCCTCGCGACGTTAAAAAAATACCAGCCGTTGGATCAAATCTCCACGAGCAGGACTTATTTCAGTGCTCTAATTTCCGCAACTTCTGATCTTGATGGTTGTGAGATCAATGCATTTATACAATTTCTGATTTGGGTGGGGGCTTTTAAATTCTCACAAGTGGGACCCATTGTTCGATGATCCAGACCACCCGTTCGGTCAGTGCCACCGTCAGTCCATGACGAATGGAGTTCGATAGAAACAGACATTACAGATTCGGGTAGTCCCACCGTCGGTTCATAGAAATGGAGATCGATAGAAACAGAGACTCTAGAGAAATGACCAAAAGTTCTCCCAGCTTGGAATATCCAAGAAAATTACACACATGCATAGGGCCTGTTTTTAGTCGAATGAGACTGCTCATTTGGGACGCGGATTGCGATCCTTCCTTAGTATGGAGGCTAATGCGTCCATACTGAGCTGTGGAGGGGCCTACTGTGATGTATCTGTTTATCCATGCCATCCATTCCCTTTTTATGACCATTTTAAGCAATTAAACAGAGAATAAGTCAGATCCAACACTCAGGTTGACCACACCAAAGATGACTCTTGCATTTAATGCAACCAAGCTCACTATTTGGTGCGTCCAACCTGATCGTTGGATCTGCCTCGGTTCTTGTCTAATAGCTTAAAATGGTCATAGAAAATGGATGGACGGTATGGATAAACAGATACATCACGGTGGGCGACGCTTTGCCTCCATACTGAGGAAGGACGCAATCCGCGTCCGGCCATATGTATCTCTTCCGTATGATGACAATCAAGCGAGTTTGGATTGTCATTTTGAGTAGGTTTTCAATACAAACAGGTGTATGATATGTATGCCAAGACACAGGGGGCAGCGTATCATATTATTCCTCGTAGGGCTCCTTTGAAACATCATTTCAAACCTTGAATTCTAGCCCTGGATTTCAATTCTTAAAATTTTTTTTTTTTTTTTCACATGTTTGGTATGATAGATTTTCAAAATCCTGGACTTTAAATAATGTGTTTATCGGCTTAGGTTTTAATTTTTAAATTTATTTTATAATATATTCACAGGATAATAAATATGATGAGTTAAATGCCTAAAATTAGTTAATAAATAGTTTTAAATTTTAAATAAATAATTATTTATGAATTAGTTAAAACTTTAAGCGATTTTTAGGTTTTAAATTTTGAGTATTTAATTATTTCTGAATTAGTTAAGACTAGTAAGGGATTTTTACCACAAAATTCCCCACGATTTCGATTGCAACAAATGATGCCTCTAAGAACTGATACTGCTGCATAATTATTGTTTAAGAGGAGAAATTACATTATTGCTCACCTTTAGCTTTTTCTTTACAACAAAGAGGATAATTAAAAGTTGTGAGGCCAACATGGTATCTATCTCACATCTAACCCATCTAACAGATGCACACCAAAGTTATTATTAGACAAACAAAAAATATAGCAGATCTAATCATAAGGTGGGCTGATTTCTAAAAAATAATATACACCATTCAAAATATCTCAATTTAAGTGTAGCCCATTTGATAATTTGATTAATTTGATATTTTGTTCCTATTGTCGCCATGGTGTGTGTGGTGCATACCTCTGATTGGTTGGATATTATACGCATACCATGTGGGCCTTATAACTTTCACTACTTATTAAAGAAAAAATTATATATTTTGGTAATTTCATTCCCAAGCACTTCTTAATTTCTAATCGTTAATGCATTATTTGGTAAAATATAGATTCTTTAGCTATTTTGTTGTAAAAATGCCCACAAAAATTTTAAAATAGGTAGGCAAACAAAGAGAAGCTTGCCAAACACGTCAAGGGTTACAAAATAAAAATAAGAAACTGCCTAATGGCGCATGTGCTATGCAAAACCAACATACTTATCCTAGAAAAGATGCGGACGGATTTTTATAAAGAGAAATGCTCTAAGTGCTCTTGGAGTACTTACAAATTATAGTACTCCTAGTTGCATTGGTTCGCTTGGACAGTCCAATTAATCAATCTAAACTGTCCATTAAGTCCACAATAATTTTCTATGAAATGTGTATTGGACCTAATGAACAGTCTGGATCAATGAATTAGAGTGTCCTAATGCAACTAGAAGCACTGTAACTTACAGTGCTATGAGGAGCATTGGAACCTCTCTCTCTCTCTTTAAAATGGGATGGGACAATCAGGCCCAGGCATTATTAGCTCATGAAGTTCATCAGCCCAAAGTCGAATAAAGAGGCTGGATCCATTAGTGAACTTTTTTAATTACATCCAATCTGCCCATCGCTTGCGCCTCATATTCTTCTGTTTGATGCCCAAAATTCAGTCAAATCCAAAACTCAGGTGGACAACACCAGAGGGAATAATTCCTATTGCAACGTCCACATTGTATGTGGGCCAGATGTGTTCCGTACAAAACTCGTGTTAGAACTGAATTTCGAGCGGCAAGGAGAATAGGAGGTGGCCCACATGATAACGGATTGGATGTCATTACAACATCACAGTGGGACCCACAGGGTGATTTGTATATATTAAGATTAAACTAGAAAAAGTCGTACATGTTGCATGTCATGCAAATGCAGCTGACTGAACTTTCATTGCAACGAACAAGGGGAAAAGGAAGAGCAAGAAAGAAACAAAAACAGATGGGAGGGAATCTGTAAATAAACATCCGTTGAAAATTCCGCCATGGGCGAGCAGATAGATGTGAGATGCTACTTATAGAGAAGAGACACGATGAGGAGGAGACAAGCAGTTTCATGGCCATGGAGGAGGCATCCAGCTTCTTGCTTTGGTCTAGCATCTTGTTGTCTGCTGCACTGATTTTCCTCCTGTTGCGAAACAAGCGAAAGAATGGTGGCATCAGATCTCTGCCGCGGCCTCCGGGGCCTCGAGGATGGCCCGTCGTGGGAAACATGTTCGAGCTGGGAAGCGTACCCCACCTGACCCTCGCTGGCCTCCGCCAAAAACACGGCCCCGTCGTGTCACTCCAGTTAGGATCGATGAACACTGTGGTGGTACTGTCGGCTGAAGCTGCCACAGAGTTATTCAAGAACCATGACCTGTCTTTCGCCGGCCGCACCATCACAGAGGCCATGAGAGGTTGCAGCTTCAACGAGAGTTCTATGGCTCTGGGCCAATACGGTCCCTACTGGCGTGCGCTGAGGCGGATATGCACGACAGAGCTGTTCGTCAACAGGCGCCTCAACGAGACGGTATCCATAAGAAACAAGTGTGCAGATGACATGGTGAGGTGGATAGCAGAGGAAGCAGGCGAGAAGGGCAGTGTGGAGGTGATCCGCTTTGCGTTTCTTGCCGTCTTCAACTTGGTCGGTAATCTCATGGTCTCCCGCGACCTCTTGGACCCACAGTCGAAAGAAGGAGCGGAGTTCTTCGACTTGAATTCTACAATGGCAGGGTTGAGTGGACAGCCCAACGTGGCGGACTTCTTCCCCTCACTGAGATGGCTCGATCCGCAGGGTATAAGGAAGAAAATGGACAAGTGCATCGGGCGTGCGCTGGATATCGCTGCTGGGTTCGTGGAAGACCACATCCAAAACCAGAACTTAGGTGAAGAGAGTGGGAAGAAGGATTTCTTGGATGTGCTGTTGGAATTCAGAGGAGAAGTAAAGGAGCGTGTGGAAATATCGGACAGAGATCTCAAAGCACTGATACTGGTGAGGCTTTACCCTATGCCAATCGTCCACGCACACATGAGAAATGCTCTTTAGTTGCTTTGTGACGCCTCTCTCTCTCTCTCTCTCTCTCTCTCTCTCTCCATCTATCCCCCATATGCATACGGGTAGGTGCTGGACACGAACCAAGTTTAACCGTTCAGATCGACTCAGCAAAATTCTGTTCGAACATAAAGTTTTCTTGTTCGAACTTTGTTCGAACGCGTAGGGTGTGTTTGAAAAAAATTTCGAGTCAGTTTCAATCAGAGTCCTATTCGACTCAACTCGAACTCGAACTCAACTCGAATATTGACCGACTCGATTCGACTTGTTCGCTCAACTCAGTGTGTGTGTGTGTAGAGAGAGAGAGAGAGAGAGAGAGAGGGTTGGATGACAAATAAACATGATCGTGGGCCCTAGGAAGGTTTCAATGGTGGACATCATTCTCCTCACTGTTTCTTGCGGTGTTGTCCACTTGAGCTTTGTATCTGCCTCATTTTTTGTTAATGCCTTAGAATGAGCTGTACAAATGGATGGACGGAGTAGATAAAACAAATACAACATGGTGGGGCCCACATCTTTGACACGAGCTTGTTGGCGGGTGTTCGTGTCACTAGCCATGAGCCAACCCACGTTCCCGTCACAAGCCATGCGTAGTTCCTGTGATGGAAATCTAGATGGGGCCCATCGTGATGTTTGTGAGGAATCCACACTGGGCCGCACTAAAGGAAAGTGGTAGGGAAATTCCTATCGTTGAAATCTCCCTAGAGTCCACAATGATATTTAATGCCATCATAATGTCATACCTATGGTGTGGTTCACTGGAGATTTAGTTGTGGCTAAACCTTGTGATTTGTCATTTGTGATATGTAATTTGTGAACAAATCGGTATTTACTATTAAGTAGTAGAAAAAATATTTTCAAGCGGAAAAAAGTGAAATTGTTTGAAGTTGTTCTAACTCATAAAATTTGTCTGAAATTCATATGGTCAAACATGTTCGAACATGATTGGGCCAAACCAAATTGAGTTCGAACAAAGCCACCTTGTTTGAATGTTTGTTCGAACATTGTTCGAACATACCCACTCAAGCAACTGAATGATCTGATCTGGGCCATGTTCGACTCGGATTGGATTGTTGCCCGCCTCTATTTATGGGGCCCACCCCAACATGTATACACAACTCTCTCTCTCTCTCTCTCTCTCTCTCTCTCTCTCTCTATATATATATATATATATATATATATATATATATATATATATATTCAGCCATATGCATAGCAATGCTCACCCTTCATTTTTTTATAGGGCCCACACACACTCTGCACTACTCAAACCAATTTTCAGATACATCACTAACCAGGTGTTTGGTGCAGGAAATATTCTTAGCTTCTACAGACACAACAACCAGTACTATAGAGTGGGCAATGGCTGAGCTCCTTCGCAAGCCTGGATTAATGAGCAAGGTCCAGGCAGAGCTCGACCAAGTCGTGGGTCGAGGCAAAAAGATTGAAGAGAAGCATATGGAAGGCCTGCGATATCTGAATGCCGTTATAAAAGAGACACTGCGGTTGCATCCTCCGCTTCCTTTCCTGATACCGCGCAGAGCGGTAGAAGATACTGAATACATGGGGTACTCAATAGCCAAGGACACACAGGTTCTTGTGCACGCATGGGCAATCGGAAGGGACCCAGCTTGGGACGATCCCTTGTCCTTCAAGCCGGAGAGGTTCTTACATTCGGATGTTGATTATCGGGGGCACCATTTTCAGCTCATCCCCTTTGGAGCTGGGAGACGGATGTGTGCCGGTCTTCCTTTAGCTGATCGGATGCTTCACCTTTTTCTTGGCTCGCTGCTCCATTGTTTTGACTGGGCTCTCGATGGAAACATCATGCCAGAGACGTTAGATATGGAGGAGAGAATGGGAATCACCTTGCATAAGGCTATCCCATTGAAAGCAATACCTAAACCCCGGATGGCATAGAATAGAATGCAACAATAAAGGTAGAATAATCTAGAAACACATCAGTTCATCCTGAGGATGCCCATGATAGACCTATGAAAAAGGTAAAAAGAAAATAGAAAGAGGATTAAAATCAAGAGAAGTTTTAAGGTTCCTGGTATTGGCAAGCTACTGAAGTAGGAGCGGCAAACTAAGCAGAAGATTGTCGCAAGTGCAACTCCATTCCATGCTCCTAAAACCACCCTGGTGGCCCAATGAAATATTTCAAGAAGCTTGTTTCATTAACATCGTTTTCCTAAATTCCTTAGCTCAAATGGCCCTTTTTCCTTTTTTTTTTTTTTTTTTTTTTTTTTTTTTTTTTTTGGGAAATGATAATAGATGGGTCAGATGCTCATCTTATGAACACGTTGCCACTTGACTGCCTAACACTTGAAATTTCATATTGTCAGTATTTATAATAGAAGTTGTGATAACAGTTTTATGATGGCTGCAAACTTGCAAATCCTCCCACAGGCTCTACATAACATTCAAACACATTGATTGATTAAAATCAACGAGTAGCATTTGGAATGAATCTATTGGAGGGAAGTTAGGAGTAGCAACAATAGGTAATAAGAGGAGGAAAGTAGAGCAACAAAGACTAATAACTGCACAGGTTAGGAGTGAGTGGGTTTAAATTGAAGGTCCCGAAAGCAAAAGGGGAAGACACAAAAGGACGTAGCTGGAGATAGCAAGAAAAGACTCCAAGACCTATGATTTAATTGAGGACATGGTCCATGAGGGAAGAGAATGGCACCATGGGATTCGTTAAGGCTTTGATCGTGATGACGATGGTGTTGAGGTGTGGAGTCAATCACACGAAGGCATGGTCGGGCGCCCAGATGGTCTTTTGGACCGGGCACTCGATATTCAGGAATTTGAGACAGAATGTCTCTGGACTGTTCTGGGAACAGTCGGGCGCCCGGACAGTCTGTGACTGGGCGCCCAATATTCAGGAATTCTTTTGTGTTTTGTCGCTGGACGTTTTTCTGTTTGGGCGGGCGCCCGACCCAGTCTGACCGGGCGCCCGACCGGCCACGAACTTAAGTATGGGGTTTCCTATTTTTGGTTCTATTTTCGGGGTTTACTATATAAAGGGGTGTAAATCGGGATTAGGCGATGGGATTAGGGTTTCTATATGTCCAAGATGAGAAGGAGGCGAGAGGTTAGCGAAAAGGGCCATATCTGTGCATGGGAGAATCGATATTGCTTATAACTTTGTCTTCTTCATAGTTGAAGTTTGAACCGTGGTTTTTACCCTTGTTTGGGATTTTTCCACGTAAAATTTGTTTTGTGGATTGTTGGTTTGCTTAGATTCTACTTATAGTTATTATTTCTTCCTGTTTATCGTTTGTGGGTGAGATCGGAGATTGGATTTCGGTTCACCAGCGTTGTTGGCGTGCTACGCAACAACTGGTATCAGAGCTAAGTGGGAGCGATGACGGAATGAGGAAAAACTAGAATTGAGAAGTTTGATGGTTCAAAATTTACCTTCTAAAAGATGCAGATGGAGGATTATCTATATCAGAAGGACCTCTATATTCCTCTAGAAGGAAAAGAGAAGAAACTAGAGAAGATGACAGATGATGAATGGGCTTTAGTGGATCGGAAGGCTATAAGAACGATCCGACTATCTTTGTCTAAGAGCGTCGCCTTCAATATATCCAAAGTAAAGACCACAAAAGAATTAATGCAAGCTTTGACTACAATGTATGAGAAACCATTGACGTCCAACAAGGTTCATCTCATGAAACGGCTATTCAACATGAAGATGTCAGATGGTGGGGCCGTGGCTGAACATCTAAACGAGTTCAATACAGTCACGAGCCAATTGGAATCCATTGGCATCACTTTTGATGATGAGGTCGGGGCACTATTGATCTTGTCTAGTTTGTCAGATAGTTGGGATGGTTTGATGATTGCCATGAGCAATTCCTCCGGGTCTACAAAGTTGAAATTCGATAATGTGGCTGGTTTAATTCTCAACGAGAATCTAGAAGGAAGGTATTGGGAGCTTCAGGGGATTCAGGGAATGCTCTAAATGTTGAAAGAAGAGGAAGATCTTCAAACAAAGGAGGCAATAAACACGGGCGTTCTAAGTCGAGGAATAAGTCCAAGGGACTGAAAGACAAGGACAGGTGTTGGCATTGCGGTAAGAAGGGGCACATGAAGCGTGATTGCAGAGTGCTTAAAAAAACAAGAAAGAAGCTCTCAAGATGAGAAGGATTCAGTGAATCTATCTGAGGAGAGTGACACAGAGGCGTTGATCTTGTCTCTTGATGCACGGAATGAGTCTTGGGTTGTAGACTCGGGTGCTTCGTTTCATGACACTTCGTCAAAAGAAGTTCTTCATGATTATGTGTCAAGTGACTTCGAGAGAGTCTAATTAGGTGATGATGAGCCATGCAGTATTATTAGCAAGGGAGACGTTCACTTAAGTCAGAAAGATGGAACGCTTTGAAATTGAAGGATGTCAAACATGTATTGAGTTTGAGACGAAACTTGATCTCATTGGGGCAGTTGGCCGATACCGGATATGTGATGACATTCACCAGTGATTCCTGGAAGGTCACAAAAGGTGCCTTGGTGATAGTTATGGCATCAGAGGTTGGGACACATACCGTTCATAAGGCCACACATCCCAGAATGAAGGGAAAAACAAAAATATTAGCTTGATCGAAAACTTCTACAACCCCCAAGAAGTTATAGAAGATAGACATCCAATCTCATTGCTTTATATGGTATGGTCCACTTAAGCTTTGGATCTGCCTCATTTTTGGGCTCATATGATAAAATGATCTCACTAAATGGATGGACGGTTTGGATATAACACATACATCATAGTAGGGCCCACAAAACTTGATGTTGCTGACCAAAAGGAAGTATGTGGTGCTGCGTGGTACACCAAACCACGTTCAAACCGGACGCTGATTAGCTACTGATAGGTTGGGTAGCGAATCTCGCTACTGAAGTGACGTCACCATGATACATGGGCCTCAGCACGATGTATGTTTTGTATCCACACAGTCCATTCATTTGGAGAGATCATTTTAAGGCATGACCTAGAGAATGAGGCTGATCCAAAGCTCAAGTGGACCCCACCACAGAAAACAGTGGGGATAGTGACATCCACTGTTGAATACTTCTTAGGGGCCACAGAAGTTTTCAATCAAGCTGATATTTGTGTTTTCCCTTCCTCCATGTCTATGTGAACTTATGAACAAGTTGGATCTCAAATAAACATCATGATGGGCCTAAGAAGTTTTCAACGGTGGATGTCACTGTCCCCACTGTTTCCTGTGGTGGGGCCAACTTTAGCTTTGAATCTTCCTCATTATTTGAGTCATGCCCTAAAATCGTCTCTCCAAATAGATGGATGGTGTGGATATAACACATACATCGTGCTGAGGCCCAAAAACATGGTGACGTCACTTCAGTAGCCAGATTCGCTACTCAACCTGTTAGTAGCCAATCCACGTCCATTCAAACCGGATGGGGAGGGACACGGATTTCTTGCGAAAGCCTTGCGTAGGAAGTTCCTGCGCTGGGAACCTAGGTGGGGCCCATAGTGATGTTTTCTAATATATCCACCCCGTCCATACGTTTTGAGCTCGTTTTAAGACAGGAGAACAAAAATGAACCAGATCCAAGACTAAAGTGGGCTGAAAACGTGACGATTGAACATCCACAGTTGAAATATTTGTGGGGCCACAGGAGTTTCGAATCAAGCTAATATTTTTGTTTTCAGTTCATCCCAGTAGTAGTGACGTTATGAACGATATGGCTATCATATAAACATCATTGTGGACCCTAGGGAGGATTCAACGGTAGTAATTTCCCTACCCACCTTTTCCTTTAGTGAGGCCCACTTGAGTCTTGGATCCGGTTCATTTTTGTTCTCATGTCCTAAAATGAGCTCCCAAAACGAATGGACAGGGTGGATTTATCAGAAAACATCACTGTGGGCCCCACCTAAGTTCCAGCGCAAGGCTTTTGCAAGAAATCCGTGTCCGATGGAGAGCAAATTAGTAGTTACCCGGGAACAGCTTAGTGGGTGTTACCCCTACCGTGTGGCCCACATGGATAGTATTTTGTATATCCACGCTGTCCATCCGTTTCTACAACCCATTTTAGGATGGTATTCCAAAAATTATGAAAATCCAATTCTCAAGTGGACCATACCACTGGAAACAGTGTTAATTAAGTGCCCACCATTAAAAATTCCAAAGAGCCCATCGTAAGGTTTTGGTAATGTTTATTTGCAATCCAAGCTCTTCATAATGTTAAGAATGTCTGGATGAAGGGAAAATTTAAAGATCAGATTGATCTAAAACTTTTGTGGCCTGCAAAATACTTTTAATGATTATTCATCACTCTTTCTATTGGTATGGTCCACCTGAGATTTGGATCTTCTTCTAATTTTGGATTGCATCCTAAAATTAGGCGTAACAACATATGAACGGCATGGATATACAAAAAATACATCAAGGTAGACCCCACACAGTAGGGGTAACACCCACTAAGGTGTTACCAGGACAACCGGATGCAGATTGCCTAGTGATGTTGCCGATAGCTATGTATTATTGGATGGTGCTCTGTAAAACCTACCATGATATATGTGTTTTATCCACGTTGCTTATCCATTTTGGACAAGTATTTTAGGGCGTAATAAAAAAAAGAGGCACATTCAAGTCTCAGGTGGACTACACCACAGGAAAACAGTGGTGATTGAATGTCAACCATTAAAAATTGCACGGATCATTGTAATGTTTATTTGCCATCCAACCTGTTGATTACCCTTCATCCTAGTCACATTACCTGGATGAAGGGAAAACACAACTATTGGCTTCATCCAAAACCATTGTGTCCACCAAGAAGTTTTTATTGGAGGGTGTTCAATCACTACCGTTTCCTATAAGATGGTCCACATGAGATTTGAATTTGGTGGCAAGGCAATATCATGTTTTGTCTCATATTCTACAAAGGATAGAAATTGAGACAATAGGGGTAAATATGACAAATTGTCAATTTTCAAATCTTTATGATTTACTTTTACCAAGTACGTTTTTATGAAAAAATTACTTATTTTCATATATCAGGACTTTTTTTCAGACAAATAACCAAATAGAATTTTCAATACTTGTAAGTACTTAAATTAGATTCAGCACTTAAATTAAGTTTCAGACCTTATTTTTCAGTTTACCAAACCACACCTAACTAATGTACTTAAAGCTACTTTTCCCCTTAAGTTATTATTATTATTAATTTTTTTTAGCTTTCTTAGTTTTCACTTTTCTACTTCTCTCTCCTTCTCACTGTCCATATCAAAGGAGTCCCCACATGATACACTGTTCACATCAAAGGTGGGGCCCACATGATGAATGGTCCACATCAAATTAGGTGGGCCCCACATGATGGACATCCATATTAATGTGGGCCCACATAATAGATGATGGTCCACATCAAAGTTTGCCCCCTAATGATAAACACCCCACATCCAAAATAGGCGGGTATGATGGACGGCCCACTTCAAAGGTGGGGCTTACACAATGGACAGTCCACATCAAAGGTGAGCTCCACATGATGGGCATTGGACATTGAAACTAGGCCCCACATTGAGGTGACCCCACATGATGGACGGTCCACATCAAAGGTCAGCCCCTAATGATGAATGGCCCACATCTAAGGCAAACCCTACGTGATGGGCAACCCACGTGGAAGGTGGGACCCACATATGGACAGTCTACATCAAATGTGGGTTCCACATGATGCAATTAATAATGGTGGGTCCCACATGATGGACGATCTGCATCAAAGATCGGTCCTAATGATGAGTGGCCCATATCCAAGGTGGGACCTACATGATAGATGGCCCACATCAAATGTGAGGCCCACACAATGAATGGTCCACATCAAAGGTTGGCCCCACATGACGAATGGTGGATGTGAAGGGGACCAAACAGACTTGAGGGATAAATAATTATGTTGGAAACTAAACATGCTTTTTAATTTTTTAGCTGATAAGCATATGTTGTTTACCAAACATACTAATCCGCTGAATAAGTAAGACACCAAGATAACCTACCTATGGCATTCCATGACATGAGAGACGGCCATTCCATGACATGAGATGATCCTCCTAAGTAATAGGAACCTACTCAAACAGCATCGCCAGAAACCACCACCTCTAGAGAAATACATGGATGGTATAACAAGTATAAGGCCACAAGCACAAAAGGCAAATAAACAAAATGCCTTGCAACATAACTGGTGCTAAGAACATGAACATGATGGCCGGGTTCCATTTTATGTTTTGAGATTATTGTGGAGAAACAAAACCCAGCATGCATTTCACAAACACGTGATCTGGGGGAGGCTGTTTCATAGGCGCTTAAAAATGAGTTCATCTCATTTCAGTTAACAGTGATTATGCATCAGAGAACTTGATCTCTGATGCATAATTACTGGTAACATGAACTCATTGTGCATTAGAGATCAAGATCTCTGATGCATAATTACTGTTTAACTAAAATGAGATTAACTCATTTTTAGGAGTACTGGTAAGATGAACTCATTATGTATTAGAGATCAAGATCTCTTATGCACTAAGTACTGTTAACTAAAATGACATGAACTCATTTTTAGGAGTCTACCAAACAGGGCCTAAATGTTTTATTTATTATTTATTATTTACTTTTTGATGAATAGAGTAATTCTATTGAAAGAAAAAAAGCAACAACTACAAAAGTCAAACCAACGGGCCAAGCAAGAGCTAGTAGAAGAAGAAGCAAAAAGATCAAATACAGAAATCCATCCGAAAACACGTCCTGAAATTCTCTTATCTACTAAACCCCCATTCTTTGCTTGCTGAACTGCTTCAGTCTTGGCTTCTCTGGGAAATAAGAGAAGGACACTTGATTGTCAGCACAGAGCACTAGTGCCTTGTCCACCAGGTTGAACACCCTCCATGGACATCTCCCAAAAGAAGCCCATGATATAGCATTTCTGAAATCACCTTCCATGATCTCCAGGAACAAACTGAAGTCTGAAATTACCTTGATGCCTTGGAATACGGCCGTGGCTTCCGCAAGCGAAGTTGGGAGTCTTTGATTCCAATTGGCCCCAAAACTCTATAAGTATGTTCCCACTGGCATCATGAACCATCCCTCCAATCCCTGCAGGCCCTGGATTAGCAAACGAACAGCCATCAAAATTCAACAGGGGGGGATGGATAACATCACGTCTGCCCAGTTTGATAACAATAATGCAGGGGAAAAAATGTTGGATCTGGCATCTGCTTTACTGAAATTGCAACCAACCTGAAAATTTTCTTCATAATGCCGTCATCGGAGTCTTGTCCTTGATAATCCTATTATTTCTTTGAATCCATAAAGCCCACAGGGTAATATGATCCACGGTCTTCCAAAATAGCCTCCCAACATGGCCCCACGCTTTCCCTGACCAACCTCTTTATAAACTTTGGAAGCACCCAAGATATGTGAAACTGTGCAAACTCAACATAACAGCCACCCACACTTTCCTAGCTCCAAACAATTAAGAAGCACATGATTCACTTGACTCCTCATCACAACAGCACATGGTCCATCTGTTTGGATTTTGCATTTCTCAGGTGATCTATCATTAGCATTTTGTTGACTATAGTTGGAAAAACGTCATACGGTCGGAATTGGGGGGGGGGGGGGGGGGGGGGGGGGGGGGGGGGGGGGTGTATGTACAGGAATTGTTTGGGTTGAACTCAGTCTCAATCATTAAAAAGACTGAAAAACTCAGCCTAAAAGAATGGAATTGACCAAACTAAAGGGAATGAATAATCCCGGTTTAATACAGTTCCGATTCAATAAAATGGAATGAAAAAAAAAGGCTATATAAGCATACAAGTGTGTGTGTGTGTGTGTGTGTGTGTGTGTGTGTGTGTGTGTGTATTGTGTTTAAATAAGATTAAAAAAAAAATCAACTATCATCATTAAAATCTCTAATGCATAAGCAATTGTGCCCATAGGTAATCGAATAGTGGGGTTAATAACTTAATATTACTCGTTAGCTCACTTAAATCCTTCCACTTCAGGTATTCCCATATAAATCAATCTGTATTTCCAGAATCCTGCCCCCCCCCCCCCCCCCCCCCCCCCCCTTTCTGAGACAGCTTAAAATGGAGTTTTGCTAAATAGGTCGAGACAAGCAACCCATGTAAAAGCATGACAATTTCCAAAATCTGGAAAACAACATCAGAGCTTTCCATGGAGCCTTCTGAGAGTATCTTGGATAATGATGTAGCTGAGAATCTACCATCACAACCTCCGAGGGGCTTTTCCAAATTGCTGCCTGCTCTGGCACTTTATAGCTGTAATGGATCACGTCTTCCCAGTTTGCTAATAATGATGCAGGGAAAAAAAAAAACTTTGAATCTAGCATCTGCTTCAACCCAAACTGCAAGCAACCTGAAAATTTTCTTCACAATTGTCCTCACAGGATATATCTTGCCATTGAATATCCTATAATTCCTTTCACTATAAAACTCAAAGACTTATATGACCCACCATCTTCCACAACTGTAGCCCAACTTGGCCCCACGCTTTCTCTGACCAATCGACAACCAAGCTCTTTATAGACTTCAGAAGCACTGCTTTAAGCCTTTAACCCAAACTGCAAGCAACCTGAAAGTTTCCTTCACAATTGCCCTCACCAGCGATATCTTGTGTTGAATATCCTATAATTTCTTTCAATCCATAAAAAGCCAACAGGCTTATATGACCCACCATCTTCCAAAACTGCAGCCCAACCTGGCTTCACACTTCCACTGACCAACCAACAACCAAGCTCTTTATAGACTTTGGTAGCACCCAAACTATGCCAAGTCTTGATATGACAGCCACCAACACTTCCCTAGCTAACTCACAATTAACAACCTCATGATTCACTGATTCCTGACAGCAGCACATCATGTATCTGTTTGGAATTTACATCTTTGTTTCTCAGGTGATCTATGATTGACATTTTGTCGAGACAAGCAACCATCATCAGCCATGGTTCTGAATACAGTATCAGGGGACGTATTGGCCCGGCAAAAAAATATGATATGGGCAACACGAATTGGTTATTGATAACAGCTCGTGTTGGTCAATTTTTTTGTAAGCCATATTATTAAGGGCAAATATCAGGGGGGGTGAATTAAATAGTCAGTGAATCTATCTTCTTTCTTCTTCTTCTTCTTTTTCTTTTTTTTTTGGGTATTTTGGACATGCATATAATGGTGCCAGACCATTCTTTGATAAGAATATTCACTGTCAATTTTACATGTTGAAAGTCAACCAAATGGGCCCTAATTGAACACAAACTTATCATGATTTGGTGAATTAGGGCCCATTGCATTGAAATACAACAAAAAGAAGATAAAAACATAAAAAAATAAGGTAAAGGTTTGTTAGTGCACTTTTCTATGGCATACTAGTGCACCTTATTTGTCAATCACGTGAGTCTATGTGTTGTAATGTCGGTTGAGCCTTGGCAAGCTGAAGACCGAAGATTCAAGTGGACCAGAAGCATTAAGAAAGAATAACAAGTAAATGAGATGCCTTGGTGACCCTAACCCTTTGGACCAAAACACCCAAAACCTCTTATAGATGACATGGACCAACTAGGAATATATTTAGTCATCATCATTAGTCTTAGAACACCTTGAAAAACATGACAAGTTAGACTAATCAAAGAGGTGGAAGTTGCTGCAAACAAAATTGCCCAAAAACAGCCATTTCCGATCGGAACTCCGATCAATCGGAAATGATTTTCCGATCGATCGGAACACTATCCAATCGATCGGATATCTTGTCCAGCAACTTGATGAAATCACTGGACTGATATTCCGATCGATCGGAATATAGTTCCGATCGATCGGAATAGTCGTTTTCTGCCCGTTTTCTGACCATTGGAAGAAAATCTATATATACGGGAGATGCGATTTTTAGGCCAAGAGAGGGGATTTTGAGGATTTAGAAGCCACCACCATTGCTTATCATTTGGAGCTCTAATCCTAACCCATACAAGTCATTCTCCTTGTGATTCACCACAAGCTTAGGGCATTCAATGCTAAAATGAGAATGGGCTTGTTCCCTCTTGATTCCTAGGAGTTTAGACACCTTGATCATAGTTAAATCCCTTGTCTAAACACCACCTAGGAGTCCAAATACGTGTATCCCTCTAGGAAACTCATTTCCTATCATTTGTAGAGGTTACACTATTCCCTAGCACCTTGGGCATCTCCAATGGAGCATCATATGTAAGGGAGCTAATCTTAGAGCTGAAGCCTTGGCAAAAACGGCTAGTTTTGTTTTCTCCTTTAAATCTGACGTTTTTATTTTATTTTTTCTACACTTTTCTTCTCTCATTTCTTTCCTACTCTATTCTTTTGCTAAAACCGACCACTCTTAGACTATTTTGGAGAATTAAAACGACTAATTTTTACGATTTGGAAGAATCGAAGCTCCGTGGGCCATTTTTCGAAGAAATTCAAAAATATGTATTTATACATTTTTCTTCCTCTAATCGTTGTTTTTTCACCTTGATATGATCTTCTAGCCATTGTAAAATATTAAAATATGTATTTCAAGATTATGCGACTGATTTTTATATTTTTTTAATTTCGAACTACTTTCGGAATAATATTAAAAATTAGTAAAAATCATTTTTTTTTGTTTAATGGTTAGATAACATGTGTTACTTATAGTAGAACATAATCATGTGCATTTTACAGATTATGCACATGATTTGCTTCTTCTTTTTTTTTTTTGTATTTCTTTAATTTCGGAATAATTTTAAAAATTAGGGAAAATTATTTTTTTCAAAAAACAATTCTGGTTTAAAGGTTGGATAACATTTGTTACTTGTAATAAAACATAATCATGTGCATTTTACAGATTATGTGTCACGCCCCAAATTCGGTTCTCGACGTCCATTCGCTATAACCCGAATTCAGAGGTGGCAGCCTCCGTAGTACCCCGATCTCGGATCCTAACCCCACACGCCAGGTTCCGATCCTGGGATACCACAAGGAGGATTTTAGGGTCTGAATTTTTTTTAACATGAGCATCACCATATGAGTACCATCAAAGACAAAACACAATATTTCCACTAAATCTTTTCGTTTACATACAGTACTGAAAGGTAAATACACAATGCGTGAATATAAAAACTGTGCACAATCCGGCACCTCCTGCTACTGCACTCCCAACTCCAACTCAACGTTGCTGATATACTCTGGTAGGACCTGCAGCGTAACAAACGCGCATAAGCTTCGAACGAAGCTTTGTGAGTGCGTGTGTGCGTGCACAATGCGTATGACAAGCATGATAATATCAGAGTAAGCAGTAAAGCATGATGAGAACTTTAAACCAAGACTCCGCCTAATTAGGCTACACGATCATGTGATATGAATAACCAGTTTACCACGACTATGCAAGCATGCAATACATATAACTAGCCTACCATGGCTATGCGAGCGTGCAATACAGGTAACCAGCCTACCAAGGCTATATACTCATACTGTGCAATGGCCTACAGGGCCTAATGTCACATACAATGATCCAATGCATGTATGCAAATCACCACCTCTCAGTACAGTGGTCCAGATACGAACAGTCATAACGCAGTCACGTAAGCAATGCAGGACTCAGAACTGGTAGCTCGCCCAGTGTGGTAGCTCGCCCAGGCTTACAGCCCCGCCCACATCACACCCGCCCACACCAGGACCGTCCCACACCATACAGAACATCAGTCACATCACTGATACCAATACCATCTCTGAAACGGAACATCACCGGGGTCTCACAGACCTCACTACTCACCAGTAGAATGCCAAAGCCTATCTGGTGCAATAGCGGACCTACTTACAGCTGGTCAAACTCAACCCCCTTTGCCAACACTCTTCCGGCAGGTTAGGTCAGACCTCCTTCCAAACTGACCACGTGCAGTGGATAACACCGCCGTTTGGTATTCGGCATACTGGTGTATGATTAAACCACCCGGTCCTTGAATGGAGCACCCACCTTGGTACCAACGGGTTCAGGGACTTTCACCCAGGGACATCTATGGCATCCTGTTTAAAGATCACATATTTCCGGTGTTCCTGCAAACCACGGTGGAGCTGTGGTTGCAACGTAGTAACCATGCTATATGCGGCACAAGCAGACGGTGCGAAATGCAACCATGCATACAAACATGGGACGACATGCCCGTGCAAGTCTCCAAAGAGCACCATAAAACTATAAGGTCTCAAACACAATGTCACCGTCAGCTGGTAATGAACTGCACGACAATCACGACCGATATGGCCGGGTGATACAAGACAATCAGATGAGCCAAGCATTCATGATGCATGAGTCAAGTATACAGTATGAGTGCCAACAAGTAGTCCATCTACCACGATGGCAATAAATCAATCTGGTCCAACCTATTTGAGTTATGATTAAGATGAGGGGACACATATGAATGATCGAGTCATAGTGCGGGATGTCGCTAGCCAGGGAATCTCGCACCAAGGGCTACAAGGTATGCTAAGCTATTCCTACCATACAGTGTAGGTCAGGATGATAGATTCCTGTCCTCGAATAGTCCCATACCTATTGGAGAGGTTTGCGATAGAGAGCACGTGAATTACATTTGCGCGACTACATCTCGGATGCTTTATGAATGCATTTATGCCCTAGTGGTCCCCAACTAACAATGGTGATTCGGGATGCATACTCATTACACATGCATGGTGGTCGTCGAAGCATATAGTATAAAGATCACATATGAGTATTCCAAATAACACTACGTGTGGCAACAGACATACTAAAAATAGCATAAAAGATAATTCACTTATAATACAAGCAAACATAAAGAGATAAGACTCTAAGTGGATGGTATACAACAACACAGACGGACCAACAACTGAACAGTGTGGATTAACCTCCAACATTCAAATGACCCAAATGGAAATAAAATAATTGAATACACTACCGACACATCAAAGGTAGAACATACTTGAGCGGTAAGAGTGGAATACTCAAAATCATGCCGAGACCCATAATCCTGTAGTACAGTTGAGATAAACACGATGAATGGTCCGTAGAAGGAATGTCATAGAACGGGTTGCAAGATAGACAGGTCATGACAGAGAATCATAAATGGTAGTGTAATATGAGATAGATGGTCAACACGATGAAGTCCAAAAAGGGACAACAGGTCTAACCTCATACTACAAGATAGGCTCCATATAATGGATGGCCTAGATGACATACGAACGTCGAGGATGAGCCCCACACTCGCCCTGAAGGTAAACGGACGGTGTGGATGAGATATACACGATATGGTGGTCTTTGGGTACAAGGGTAGAAGGGGTGAGTCATATGAGTATACAAGCTGAGTTAACAAGATCAATCAACATGGTGAGTCAACAAGGTGAGTCAATAAGGCAGGTTGACAAGGCGGGTCAACATGGTGAGTTAACAAGGTGAATTGACAAGACGGTTCAACAGGGTGAGTTTAAGAAGGTAGCCCTGCGAATTGGATCAAGCAAACTCTAAGGATGACCTTTAAATAAGGGTTTACTCAACTAATCATCAAGGTGGATCTACGGGATGGACAATGCGGTCATTCGAACACACACACAGTAAGGTGGTCCCAAAGCCATCCTGTACATAACATGCTAGGGTCCATTCATTTGGATGGTTTGGATCAAGCACAAAATTAAGGCGGTCCTAATGGATGGCCAACATACATATCGCACCATGGAGGCCAATGGCTGACGTGGATAGAACACATGCATAACAAGGTGGACCCGGGGTTGGGTATAACCGCACAAAGGAGTGGGGAAGCCATATACATCAAAGGGGCTACAACAGTTTGGGATCAACTCAATATTTGTGCTTTCCCACTAATCAAGTGAGATGGCAAACAAACACCATGGTGGGGCCCGCACACCACACGTGTGGAACCCCACCCATGGCTGGGTGACTTATGAACAGGAAGGATGGCAAATAAACATAACAGATGGGTCCTGTAAAGTTTCCAATGGTAGGCATTCAATCACCCTTATTTTCTACGTGTGGCCCACCTAAAACTGGGCCCACACCCCTGCCAAGAAGAACGACACGATATACTCAACATTCATCAAGGTGGGACCCAAAGTCGGGCCCCATCACCTTTGGTTAGATGGAAAAATAAACATTACAATGGCCCCAAGGAAGGTTTCAAAGGTGGGCATCAATGGCCACGGTTTCCTACAATGTGGTCCACTTAAGGTTTGTATTTACCTCATTATGAGGGCCCCCGGCCCTAAAATAATATGGAAAAACAGATGGGCGGCATACATAAAACAGATACATCGTGGTGGGACCCACAAGGTAGGCCACTTGCTAGGCAGCGTGCCAAAGCACGCTGCTTGAAGCATGGCACCCAAATGGGCCCCAAGAGTTTTGAATCAAACTGATATTTTTGTTTTCTCCTTCATTTATATCCATGTGATCTTATGAACAGGTTTAATGACAAATAAACATCACTGTAGGGCCTGGGAAGGTCTCAACGGTGGAAATCATTATTCCCACTATTTCCTGTGGCATGGCCCACTTGAGGTTTGGATATGCTTAACTTTTGGGCTCAGCCACTAAATGAGCCGGAAAAAAAATATGGACGGAATTGATAAGGCACATACATTATAGGTGGGCCCAACGAGTGGGGCCCATTACCATGCCCAGAGGGCTGCGCCGCTGGGCAGCAGCGTCCCCTGGAAGCTGTCTGTCCAGTGGCCAGCTTTCATTTTTTTTTTTTTTTATTATTATATCCTCTCCTCAAGTGGGGCCCACAAGCCTTTGATCAAGCTGATATTTTTGTTTTCCCTTCTTACATGCATGTGTGAACTTATGCACAGGTTGGATCTCAAATAAACATCATGGTGGGCCATAGGTAGGTTTCAACGGTCTGTCACTGCCCTCACTGTTTTCTGTGGTGGGGTCCACTGGAGATTTGGATCTGTCTCATTCTTGAGGTTATGCCCTAAAATGATCTCCCTAAATGGATGGACGGTGTGGATACAGCACATGCATCATGGTGGGACCCACGAGTGGGCCTCAGCGCACGAGCAGCGTCCTGGACGCTGGTACTACCAGCGTCAGCGACGCTGCCTCTTCTCCTTTTCTTTCTTTCTTTCTTTTTTTTTCTTTCTTTTTTTTTTGCACTCATACCATGTGGGGCCCACATGGGACTGATCCACTCCGTTCATCAGGTTCTCAGACTCAAGCGGAATCCATAGAGCCCAATATTGGGTATGTTAGAGGGTCTACAAACATCAGTGTGGGCCGAGGCAGTTTCGACAGTGGACATCATTCACCCCACTGTTTGATGTGGTGCGGCCCACTTAAGAATTGAGTATGCTTCATATTTGGGCCTTAGCCCTAAAATGATATGGGAAAACAGATAGACGGTGTGGATGGAACACAAACATCAAGGTGGGTCCCACGAGTGGGGACCCCACTAACCCCTCCAGCGTACGCTGGACGTTTCCAGCGTCTCTGACGCTGGGACGTCCAGCGTCCATGTTTTTTTTTTTTTTTTTTTTTTCTTTTCTGTAGTTTAATTCAGGTGGGGACCACTTAGGAAAGATCCACTCCATCTATCAGGTTCCCCATCTCATGGGGGACCCAATGAACCCAATATTGAATAGTTGAATTGGTCTACAAACATAGATGTGGGCTGAGGAAATTTTGACAGTGGAAATCATTCACCCCACTGTTTCATGTGATGCGGCCCACTTAAGATTTGAATCTGCTACATATTTGGGCCTTAGCCCTAAAATGACATGGGAAAACAGTTAGACGGTGTGGATGGAACACAAACATCAAGGTGGGTCCCACGAGTGGGGACCCCTTCCAGCCGTCCTGACGCTGGACGGTTCCAGCGTCCCAGACGCTGTGAACGTCCAGCGCTGGACGTTCTTTTCTTTTTTTAATTTATTTATCAAGTGGGGCCCACTTAGTGAAGATCCAATCCGTCCATCAGGTTTCCCAGCTCGTTGGGAACCTAATGAGCCCAATATTGGGCAGGCTACGGGGCCTACAAACATCAAGGTGGGCCCAAGAAGTCCAGCAGTCCATAACATTATCTCCAATGTTTTCAATTTTGTGGTCCACCTACGATCTGGATCTGCTTCATTTTTTACGTCCAGCCCTAAAATAGGCTGGAGAAACAGATGGACGGCGTGGATCACATACATGCAGCAAGGTGGGTCCCATGAATGGGGACCGACGGTCAACGCCCAAAAGGGCTACGCCTAAGTGCTGCTGGGCAGCAGCGTCCTCTGGACGCTGACTGTCCAGCGGCCGTTCCTCCTTTTTTTTTTTATTATTACTACTACTACATGTATGTGGGGCCCATTCATGGACGATCCAGACCATTTCTCTCATTGCCCATCACAAGGTGGGTCCAAGGAAAGAAAAAAATGAAGGGTAAACGATAAAAAGGGGGAAGGTTTGCACTCACAATGATGGTTGGACGGTTGGATTGCCGATCGGACGGTCCGGATGATGATCGGGGTCCTCCAAACTTGATCTTCACCTTCAATCTCTCTCTTTCTCTCTTGATCTCCCTCTAAATCTCTCTCTAAACTCACTCAATCTCTCAAATCTCTCTACTTCTCTCTCTTCTTTCTCTTCTCTCTCTTTCTCAAATCTCTTTCTCTCTCCTTTTTTTCTCTTTTTCTCTCAAATCTTGGAATTGAGAGGCCACCCCCCCACGTATGGCTCTTGTATGGGAGAGGGGGGTACTTTAGGTGATGATGATGATGATGGGATGGGAGGAATGGGTTGGAGTTGACTTTGGGAGAGAGGTATGGGTTGGAGTTGGTGATGATGGTTAGATAATGATGGGGGTATGGGTGAGGGTGATGGTGATAGATTTGACATGTTGTTGGGAATTGTGTAAGTGGGGCCCACGCCACACGCGCGTTGCGTGGCCCACCTCGAATTGCACGAACGTATGCATCTTACACACCGGGTATCGTAATGGGGCGTGCCGCGCGGCGTTGGAATCGTGGCGCTCGCGCGGTCGCAAGGGTACAAGTCTTAGGTCGTTGCGGTACTAAATCAGGGTCGCGATCAAGGCTCTCTAATCTGGTCCATCCAGGACGTACCGGTACCGGAAACTAAACCTACGGAGGGCAATTCAGGGTACGGGTCTTACATTATGCCCATGATTTTCTTTTTTTCTTTTTTTGTATTTTTTTAATTTCGGAATAATTTTAAAAATTAGGGAAAATTATTTTTTTCAAAAAAATTTCTGGTTTAAAGGTTGGATAACATGTGTTACTTATAATAGAATATAATCATGTGCATTTTAAAGATTATGCACATAATTTGCTATTTTTGGTATTTTTTTAATTTCAAAATAATTTTAAAAATTAGGAAAAATTATTTTTTTCAAAAACAATTCTGGTTTAAAGGTTGGATAACGTGTTACTTATAATAGAACATAATTATGTGCATTTTAAAGATTATGCACATGATTTGCTATTTTTTTTGTATTTTTTTTAATTTTGGAATAATTTTAAAAATTAGGGAAAATCATTTTTTTCAAAACAAATTTCTGGTTTAAAGGTTGGATAACATGTGTTACTTATAGTAGAACACAATCATGTACATTTTACAGATTATGCACATGATTTGCTATTTTTTGTATTTTTTTAATTTCTGATTAATTTCGAAATAATTTTAAAAATTAGGGAAAATCATTTTTTTCAAAAAAAAATCTGGTTTAAAGGTTGGATAACATGTGTTACTTATAATAGAACACAATCATGTGCATTTTACAGATTATGCACATGATTTGCTATTTTTTTGTATTTTTTTAATTTCTAATTAATTTTGAAATAATTTTAAAAATTAGGGAAAATTATTTTTTTCAAAAAAAATTCTGGTTTAAAGGTTGGATAACATGTGTTACTTATAGTAGAACACAATCATGTGCATTTTATAGATTATGCATATAATTTGCTATATTTTTGTATTTTTTTAATTTCGAATTAATTTCGGAATAATTTAAATATTAGGAAAATTCATTTTTTCCAAAAACAATTTCTGGTTTAAAGGTTGGATAACATGTGTTACTTATAGTTGAATACAATCATGTGCATTTTATAGATTATGCACATGATTTGCTATTTTTTTTCATTTGATTATATTTACAGATTAATGACTAATATATGTTTATTTTTTTATTTTTTTGACAGGTTTTGCCATTTTGAAGCTTCATAGTCGTAGCCCGTAGGGTTTAGTATTTGAATTTAGTACTTAGTATTTGATTTCATTAGCTGTATTTAATATTTACAATTACATTTATAAGTTTCAAAATCTAAGTAATTCACTCTTAGACTCGGTATCTAAGTAACATAAGCCATCTCTAATTAGAAAATGTCTAGAACTGGAAGTGGAACTGCAAATGAGGATATTGGATGGGAACATTGTCAGAGGGTAGGTGGTGCAAGGCACCAAATAAAATGCAACTATTGTGATAGAATAATAAGTGGTGGAATTACGTGACTTAAACAACATTTGGCACATCGAAAGGGTCAAGTTGCAAGATGCACCAGCATTCCCAAAGAGATAGACACTGATGCAAGCCAATTTAAATGAGTCGAAGAGGAAACGAGCTGTTGTACAGAAAAAGAAAGATGATATCCTGGATGCGGCCGACAAGAGGTGTTGGGTCCAGAATATATGGGCGTTCGTGGCGAAGATATCATTGATTCTGGGGAAGATTTTGATTGAGAAATGACTATAGCTAGGAGAGAAAGCGTGCGTTATGCTCGTGAAGAGGAAGAACGTCGACGCATGTTTGGTTCAAGTGAGAGTGGGAGTGGGAGCGGGCGTGGGAGTACAACTGCAGCCCCAACGGGAAGTGCAACTAGGGTTGGAGGGGGTATGTTTGGTGGATTAAGACGTATGTTTAGCATCTGGCGGGACATCTTCACATGCAGCTCGTTATCCTATAGATGTAGATGTGAAAGAAGAATATGTGCCTAGGAGACCCTCTGTTGATCCGATCCTCTTTAGGAAAGAATCAAGTAAACAAAAGAAGATAAAACAAATGTGGAGTAGAACTTCTATTGAGAAACTGGGTAAGGTAGTAGTAAAGTTATTTATATATGCCAACATACCCCCTAATGCGGCAAATTCTCCATATTGGCAGGTGGTAATTGATACAGCAGCAGAAGCAGGCGAAGGAATTAAAGCTCCCACAGCCAAGGAGATTAGGGGAAAATGGACAGACGTAAAGTATGCAGATACAAAGGCATACGTAAATACCTTTAAACCCATATGGCAAGCTAAAGGATGCACGACCATGTGTGATGGTTGGACTGGCCAACAAGACGCAGCATGATCAACTTCATGGTGTATTGTCACTTGGGAACAGTGTACCACAAGTCAATTGATGCCTCAGATGAAATAAAAAATGCTAAATATATTTTTAGCTTGATGGATAAAATAGTGGATGAGATTGGGGAGGAGAATGTAGCGTAGATTGTGACAGATAATGAAGCAATATATAAGTCTGTAGGAAATTTGTTGATCCTAAAGAGACCACATCTATTTGGGTCACCGTGTGCTGCACATTGTATTGATCTTATATTGGAAGATATTGGAAAGAAAAAGAATGTAAAAGGAATGGTTGAAAAAGAAAAAGAAGTAACAACATTTATTTACAACCATAATCACCTAGTTACAATAATGAGGAAGTTCACGAAAGGACGAGAGTTGCTTAGGCCAGCGGTGACTAGATTTGCAACTAACTTTATAGCTTTAGAGAGTTTGTATCAGCATAGGGGAGAGTTGAGTGAAATGTTTGCTTCCCAATAATAGTTCAACACAAAATATGGGAAGAAGACATCAGGGACGCCGGTTGATGTTATAAACACCAAAAGAGACAACAAATATTGGAAAAGGGTTAAGAAAATTTTGAAGGTGATGAAACCACTAATGAGGGTATTTTGTCTTGTTGAAACCAATGAAGCACATACGAAGGGCTTCCTCTACGATGCCATGGATAAAGCAAAGTTGGTAATTCAACGTGATTATTCAAGTTGGCAATCTTACTGAAATTTGATCGACAAAAGATGGAGAAAGCAGCTCCACCACGATATTCATGCAGCAGGTTATTACATAAATCTTAGGTATAGATATGCCCAATCATTTGTTATGGATGATGAGGTTCGTATTGGATTAAAGAATGTGATAAAGAAATTAGAGCCTGACTTAGATGCACAAATAAGGGCTTTGAATGAATTGGATATATTTGGAAGTCGCCAGGATAGCTTTGTAGATGCTCTTGCACAACATATAGTATCTAGGTTGCAACCCGCCGAATGGTGGATAAATTTTGGAGAGACTACACCGGCTCTCCAAAAAATTGCAGTAAGGATTTGGAGCTAGACAATGTCTTCCTCTAGTTGCGAAAGAAATTGGAGTTGTTTTGCACCTATTCATACGAATAATAGAAATAGATTGCAAACTAGGATGTTAGATAGACTTGTCTTTATGCATTACAACATGAGGCTAAGAATGCGCATGCATTCAAGGAGGCTTAGCGCCAATAATGCCGGTGATGTGGATTATTGTCCAATAAACTTGGACAATATTTATGATGAGGAAGACCCACTTCTACCTTGGTTGGAAGCAAGGGGAAAAGAAATAGAAGAGGAAGTCAAGAAATAGAAGTTGTAGACTAAGAAATACGCAAGGCGTAGCAAGAGAGTCGTGCATTTGTGTTGGACCAAGAAAGGGGAGGCGGATTTCATGCAAACTCAGTAGAAAAGTGCGACCTCTAGCGATACTGAAACAGATGATGATGATGATGATGATGATGATGATGATGATAATGCACCAAACGCTGGTCCACTTCTGGCATTGCTCAACCCACCAGGGCTACTGATACCATACAGCCGTCTACGGATCGCGAGGCATACGAGCTTCGACGAAGCAAGCGCGGCGGGCGGGGGGGGGGGGGGGGGGGGGGGGGGGGGGGGGGGGGTCGAACTTATGAGTGTACTGAGTCACGATATAGCCCGCAGGAGGAGCCTAGCTCCAGTAGTGCATCAACAGGTCCTGCACCGCGATCGACACCGACAAATCTGGAATATCAGCATGCGTATGGCTATGATCTAAGGAATTATGGGTATTCTTACGGCCAATGGGATTATAGGAAATCTGTTCCGCCACTTTCATGTTGGAGTAGTCCTCCTAACGTTGATCCACATCTACCATATGAACCAAATCCAAGTTATTCATCTCAATCTTAACAGCCTGAATACGACTACCAGTATGAGCACGGCTATTCGACGGGCACTGGGGGATATCTTTACTCAGGGTCAGAATCTTTGCCTAGTCAGGATCAGTCATCATCGGGTTTTGTTGACCTGGTCTTTCCCTCCGACACTGAATATTATGGATATGCAATAAGACTGCAATAACCCAATGATAATGAAGAGGACATGGAGGTTGAGCAACCACAACAAAGCAGGTTTTCATTTTGGTGGTGAGTTCGGTCTGGTGAGTCTTTTCCATTACCCACACGGTCACACATTCACCAAGAAAACACACACTTTACATTGTTGAACTTGTGTTTAAAATAACTCCCCTGACAAGTGACAACCAGTCAAGTAATCTTTAATCAACATGCTTGCAGGGGAGTATACCAGGTACTACTAATTTTTTTCTATTTTAGAATGTTCAATTGGCAGGACAAGAGTCATAAATTCAAGATAAGAGAAGTCTTTTACATTATTTTTTGCAAGTCCTCAGTCCTCATTCCCCAATCCTCACTCATCACTCCTCAGTCCTCACTCCTTAGGTATGTAAATAATATAAAGTAAATTATAAAAAATAATAGCACATGTGAAAATTGAAATACTTTGATGTTACATTTATTCTAATATACCTATTATTGGTATTAAACAGTTAGAAATTTGAATTTATAAGTTTTGCAGTTAATTCTAGGTTGTCAGCTTCATAAATTCATTAAACACCCCGATACAGCTTTTTCACCAAAGAGTGGACCGCTTCACCACTATAAACATGTTCAAAATTATAAATGAATGCATATTTGGGGTGTTTGGAATTTTCTTGATTTAATCCACATTTTTTAAGTTTTTTTGGCAAAAAAAATTTACCGTTACAAGGGTCGTATTGGCCGATACGGCCCGTATCTGTATTGATATCGGTGGGCACCGTTACGCCCACTGATCCCGCTATGGGACATCTTGGAGTGAACACTAGGTTCGGTTGTAGGACCTTGGTTCGGTTGTAGGACCTAAAACCATTGAGGTTCGGTTGTAGGATCTTGGTTCGATTGTAGGACCTAAAACCATTAAGGTTCGGTTGTAAGACCTTGACTCATGAGTGAAGTCTAAATTAAGGTTCGGTTGTAGGACCTTGACTCGATTGTAGAGCCTAAAACCATTGAAGTTCAGTTGTAGGACCTTGACTCATGAGTGGAGTTTAAATTGAGGTTCGGTTGTAGAACCTTGGCTTGAGTAAGCCTAAACAAGTCTCCAAGGGGAGCCACAAACACGGCTGTGAACATGTAGGTTGGAAGGAACCTGTAAACTTCTCGATTGGGTGGATCCGATTTAAAACACCTTGGTTGGAAGGAACCAAATTTAAACTCCCTAGTGAATCTGGTGTACTCAATGGGGTTGAGTACTTGAACCGGGAGTGGAGTAAACCTGAAGTCGAACCACTATACATCGTTGTGTTTGTGATTGTATTTGAGCACATTTCTTATTATGCATTGTGTATAATTGTTTAATTATGAATGCTTAATTAGGAATGTATGCTAGGTTCTTGATACGCACATCCACACACACATGATGTACTATCACTCTTTGAGCTTATTTAATCCATCCTCTATAGTCTACTTAGGTTGTATAGATTAAGAGCTTGATTAGTTTAATCATATGTTAATCTATGCATGTTTAAACTAGGTTGTTAATTGTTTAATCATATGTTAGTTTATTGATTGGACCCACTTAGGCTTGGAAGCCAAAGTGTTCTTGCTTAGTTTAATTTGTTAAAACTGTTAAGTAGGCGAAAAAATTTTAAAAGGTCCTAATCACCCCCCCCCCCCCCCCCCCCCCCCCCCCCCTCTCAGGACTTGGCCATAATTCTAGTTGCTCCTTAAGCTTCCGCACGTGTATGCGTAGGGTGTCATGTTAGACTACCCAACGTAATTTCAAGGTTTACCCTTCTTTCCAATTTTTCCCACATTGTTCATTCCACTTCGATTTGTTGAATCCCACTCAAATAATTTGTCTTGGTCTAGGCCTAGATCTCGCCTCAAATGACTTTCAAAACGTCATGGTTTAAATGAAAAAGAAGAGGAAAAATGAGTGAAATTTAAATTAAAAATAAAAATAAAAATTGGGCCTTTAAGGGCACATCAACCCGTATCAGTCTGTATAAGTGGCCCATTTTTTTTTAGGCTGGACCGATTTGGTCCCGTATCGTGTAACATATTAGGCTGCTACAGATATGATATGGTTATATCGTCTGAAACGATACCAATATTGAAAACTACGCCATCAACCTTCAATGGACTAGCATGTTCCAAATTCTGGAAGACGACATTGAACTTTCTCTAGAGCCCTCTAAAAGTATGTTAGATTTGCCCTGAGAATCTACCATAAGCCTCAGAGGCCCAAATCTTTTTATCCACAACAGCCTGGGGAATATACATTGAACTAAGGATGTCTAGCAGCTAAGCAAAAGAATTAACTTCATCATCCTTGGAATTTCCGCAAAACGTCGGGCCCCACATAGTGCTGCCAAGATGCTAGAATGGTTTGTCCACCATTGCACTTTTGATTTCAATAATGCCATACAAGGACTCAAACATCTCACACAAATGAAAATCCTCAAATCAGAAATCTTCCCAAAACCTAATATTGCTACCCTTCCTAGCTGAAACATCACATGGTTTGCTCAAAAGGCATGAGCCCATGAAATGGCTTTCCAAACTGCCAAAACACATTTGCATAAGGCACCGATCACATACTAGTTGTTTTCAGCTACCCATAATTTGCCACAAAAAACCTAACTCACCAACGAATCTTCCCCATTCCCCAACCACCACCAGAAATTGCTAAGAAGAGCAAAATTAATGGTCCTAACATCCCTAAAACCCAAATACCCTGGCAATCCCATATAACTTAGCATGCCTGTTAACAAATAAACAGGGGTCTGTTTCTCAGGTAATCTATCATTAATATTTTGTTAAGACAAGCAACTCAAATAAAATTTTAGTAAAACTCAAATAAGATTACATAGCTTAGCAATTCATTGATTGTAATCAACCAATGTATTATGCCTATGGGAGTTTTGCTTCCCATTGCCGGTCCACAACCTAGATAAAGGAGAGGGGTTGCCGGATAAAGGAGGGTCACGTCAGGCAGGCAGCCAACGTCAAACTTATGCCATAACTTCCAACATGAATCTGAACAATTTGACATTTCAAACTCATGCTAGGGCATTCCCCGTAAGCAATGTACTACATCAGAACCCAGGTTTAGTGAGAAATGGGCAATGGTTGGCTAGGGCATCCCCCAAAAGCAATGCGCCACAATAGTGCCTGGTTGCTATGAGAAGTAGGCAAGGGTTCTCATGCCATTCTGGATGTGTGCGGGTAAAGAAGCAAGTCCAAGAGAATACGATCCATCTTGCCACATGGAATATACGAACACTGATAGGTAAGAGTATGGAGTATGGATTTAGGAGATATGACAAGACAAATGAGAATTAACATAGCTTGCGTTCAGGAAACCAAGAGGAAAGGGGCCAAAAAGAAAGAAATAAATGATTATAAACTTTGGTATATATGAAAGGACAATAATAGAAATAGGGAAGGGATAGTGATAGATAAAAATTTAAAGGATAAAAGTTGTAAATGTTAAGAGAGTAAGTAATAGGATTTTATTAATAAAACTTGTGCTAGGAGACAAGAAAATACATGTTATGAGTGCATATGCATCGCAGGTAGGGTTAGTAGATAGAATCAAGAAACAGTTCTTAGAGGATATAAAGAGGAATGAACATTTAATAACATTCAAAAGTGGATCATATACAAGTTGAATAGATTCCTTTCCACTAAGGAAGACAAAACGATTAATACATAAGAATTGCAAGGTGATACTTGGAGAGCCACGCAACATAGGTTAATGGTTATGGATGTTTACATTGAGAGATGGAAGAGAGGGAATTAAATTAATAGGTGTCCAAAAACTAGAAGGTGGAATTTAAAAAGGATAGAACAATGTTATTCAAAAATATATGATGCGAGAAAGAGGAATGTTGAAAAAGACAAAAACATTATGTGAAATGAAATAGTTGACAGCATAAGGAAAGTGGCAAAAGATGTTTTAAGAGTATCTAGAGGGAATCCCAATCATATAAGGAAATTTGGTGGTGGACTGACGATGTACAAAAAGCTATTAACGAGAAATGTTCATGTTCCAAAGCTTGGCAAGGGACTGGAAACAAGGAAAATCTTGAACAATTTAGAAATGCCAAAGAGATCGCTAAGAAAGTGGTAGGTGAGGTCAAACTAAAGGCTTATGATGATATTTAATAGATTAGGGACAAGAGAAGGTGAGACAGATGTCACGCCCCAAACTCGGGGACCGGGCTCACTAAATTCCCGGCCGCCGAATCCGGTGCCAACAGCCTCCGTAGTACCCCATTCTCGGCCCCTAGCTCCCATACGCCAGGTTCCGATCCTGGGATCCCACAAGGAGGATTTTCAAGGTAAATTTTTTTTTTATAGATGAGCATAAACACAAGTATACCAAACCAAAAAGCATCACATCACATATCCACTAAGATAATCTTTTGAGTACAATGCTGCAGAAAAAGGAAATACAAGGTATAACTGAAAGCTGAAAAATCAAATGCGCGCCCCTGTCTCACTGCTGTCGCGCTATAGTATGACCTGCACGTAAACGACGTGCATAAGCTTACTATGAAGCTTAGAGAGTGCGTGGAGTGTGCGCAATGCATATGACAGGTATACAGATATCAGAGTAAGCGGAAATGATGGCAGGCTACACTACCAAGTCTATGAATGTCATTAGCCATCTCGAGGCTATGCAATGCAATGGGCCTATATGGCCGAGTGTCATACGCTAATGATGCAATGTACGCATGTCAATCCTCAACTATCATATATCATACGGTTTACAACTGGGACATCACCGGGGTCTAGTACACTCCAGACATTGGTTGCCGCCCATTGCGTGCATAACCAAGCGAGTGGAAGAGACCTCATTATCCGCCTCGTTAATGACATACAAGAAAATCCACCCGGCTCGTCGATAGCAAACCCATTCACGAGCTGGTCAAACTCAACCTAGTATATAGCCCTCTGCACCCGGGCGGGTAAGGTCACACCCCCTTCCAACCGACCCCGACACAGTGGGAGACGCGGCCTACTAGTATTTGGCTCTCATGCGCTCATAAATCCACTCGGTCTAGACATTGGAGCATCCTACTGGTACCACAGGGTTTAGGGACTTTCACTCAAGGACATCTTTGGCGCCCAAGTGCTAAAACATATTTCCGGTGTCCATTCCTACCATCCACGATGTGACTGTGGTGGTTACAACTCCGATGCCGCTGGGGTGAGAATCTGATCATGACATGTATAATGCGAGATGCATGAGTCATACTATCAAAGCCATGCACCAAACCTGCGCATACCGCGCGATCATTGAGGGTGACCCTATCTCATACGGGTCCCCTAAGTATCTCAAGCTGTAAGGCATATGCTATGATCGACATCGTCCACAGTCAGGCATACATATGATGCGTATGTACAAATGAATGGGTATGATATTCATTACACTAAGCATATTATCAGTGTGACCTATCCAGCTAAGTATACTAGCATGTTACCAGACATCATGTAATGTTGGCCTTGAATGGCCCAATATATATATATACAGAGAGTGAGACCCGAATTGTGGGCCCCATTGGAAATGTAAGGGTCTTCGCGGCATAGCCCACTTGAGACCACATCGGCCCCATACTTGGGCATACACATACAAAACAGGCCGACAAAAATAGTGTATGGCATGGATAAAACATATATATCAAAGGAAGGACCATGGTGGGACTAAACAAATACATCACGTTGGAACCCACAGGGTGGGCCACCTGCGGGGCTACGTGGTGCCCAGCTGGGTTCCAAGAAGTTTTGAATCAAGCAGATATTTGTATTTTCTCCTTCAACCATATCCATGTGATCTCATGAACAGGTGTTGGATGACAAATAAGCATCACTGTAGAGCCTGGGAAGGTTTCAACGTTGGAAGTCATTATTCCCACTGTTTCCAATAGCATGGCCCACTTGACATTGGATATGCTTAAATTTTTGGGCTCAGCCACGGAAATGTGCTGGGAAAACATATGGAGTGAAAAGATAAAGCACGTACATTCTATGTGGGCCCAACTGAGTTTTGGATCAAGCTGATATTTGTGTTTTCCATTCATATAGGTCTGCGTGACCTGATGGACGGTTCAGATGGAAAACCATCGTAATGGTGGGCCCTGAAAAGGGTTCAACGGTAGGCATTCATACTCACTGCTTCGTGTGATGAGGCCCACCCAAGATTGGGACCTTCTTGGTCTTGGGGCTTGGGCCCTGAAATGATATGAGAAAACAGGTGGATAGCTGGATAAAACAAATACATCAAGGTGGGTCCCACGAGGTGGGCCACTAGTGGACGGCTGAGGAGCCCAGCGTTCGTGGACGCTGGGTACTCCCAGCGTCAGAGGCTACGCCTCTCCTTCTTCTTTCTTCTTTCTTCTTTGTTTTTTTTTTTTTTTTTTTTTTATTGGTTTTGGTCCAGTGGGGCCCACATAAGGCTGATCCAATCCGTTCATCAGGTTCCCTAACTCATAGGGGACCTAACGAGCCCAATATTAGGTATGTTACGGGGTCTACAAACATCAGTGTGGGCCGAGGCAGTTTCGACAGTGGACATCATATTCTCCACTGTTTCCTGTGGTGCAGTCCGCTTAAGATTTGAATCTGATTCAGATTCGGGCCCTGGCCCTAAAATAATTTGGGGAATCAGATGGACGGCATGGATTGATCACAAACATCAAGGTGGGTCCCACGAATGGGGACCCCACTCACTGCCCAACGTCCAGACGCTGGATGTTCACAGCGTCTCAGACGCTGGAACCGTCCAGCGTTCGACTTCTTTGCATTTTTTTTTTTTTTTTTTTTTTTGTTTTCTTATGTTTATCTCAAGTGGGGCCCACATTAGTATTATCCCCACCGTTCATCATGTTCCCCAGCTCCTGAGGAACGCTTAGAGTCCAATATTGGACAGGTTATGAGGTCTACAAACTGCAAGATGGGCCAGAGAAAGTTCTACCATAGACGTCATCATCTCCACTGTTTCAGGTAGTATGGTCCACTTGAGATTTGGATCTGTTTCAAGTTTGGGCCCTGGCCCTAAAATGATCTGGAGAAACAGATGGACGGTGTGGATCTAACAAAATCATCAAGGTGGGTCCCACGAATGGGGACCCACTCCAATCGCCCAGCGTCCCTGACGCAGAGAGAGAGAGACCAGCGTTGTGGACGCAGAGAGAGAGAGACCAGCGTACAACGCTGGTCATTCTTCTTCTTTTCTTTTCCCTTTTTTTTTGTTTTCTTTTGGTTATATTAAGTGGGGCCCACATGAGTGTAATCCACTCCATTCATCAGGTTCCCCAGCTCATTGGGGACCTAATGAGCCCAATATTGGACAGGTGAAACTGTCTACAAACGTCACGGTGGGCCCAAGAAGTTCCGACAGTGGGTTCCATTGTTTCCACTGTCTTCTATGGTGTGGTCCACCTGAGATCTGGATAGGCTTCGTGTTTGGTGTCCAGCCCTAAAAGGGTCTGGAGAAACAGATGGATGGCGTGGATCGAATACATGCATCAAGGTGGGTCCCACGAGTGGGGACCCATGGTCAACGCCCAAAAGGGACTACGCCCATGCGCTGCTGGGCAGCACGTCCTCTGGACGCTGGCTGTCCAGCGGCCTTGCCATCTTCTTCTTTTTTTTTTCTTCTCTTTTTTTTTTTGTTTTTCTAATATTAAGATCATGTGGGGCCCATGTATGGGTGATCCAAACCCTTCATCTGGTTCTCTGTCGCAAGGTGGGCCTAAAACTCTGGATCAAAACAATCTTTGGCATTTTCCTTCGTCTAGATCTTTGTGATCTAAAGAATGAGGGAAAAATGAAATAAAGCATCATGGTGGGCCACACAAGGTGGTCGACACTGTGGCAGCGTGCGGGGCACGCTGTCTCACAGCATGGCCCACTTGTGGGCCCAAATTATGAAGGGAAAAATGAGGAAAAAGGGGAGTTTATATCCCCCCTTAGCACTCACCCGAAATTGGACAGTTGGATCGAGTCGGATAGTCGATCGGACGGTCCGGATGATGGTTGAGGCCCTCCAAGCTTGGTTCCTCCCTCTAATCTCTCTCTTCTTAGTCTCTTCTCTCTCTCTCTCTCTTTCTCTTTCTCTCTCCTCTCTCTCTTTCTCTTTCTCTTTCTCTCTCCTTCTCCCTAATGGGGTGGCTACGTATGGCACCTCTTGTAGGGACTTTGGGACATGGATGGCATTAGAAAAGGGAATGATGATAGCAAGGGGATGGGGTAATAATGAGAGTGGATGGCTTAGGTATGGGCTTAAGTTGACTTGTGAGGAGAGAGAGATGTACTTGATTGATTGATGAGATATTGATTGATTGATGGGACAACCTAGGGATTTGTGCAATTGGGGCCCACACCATGCATGTGTAGCGTGGCCCGCTTCGATTTGCGCACATGTACACATCTTTCAAACTAGGTATCGAAACGGAGTGTGCCGCGCGGCGTTGGAGTCGTGGCGTCCGCGCGGTCGCCGGGGTACAAGTCTCGGGCCGTTGCGGTACCAAAATAGGGTGTCTGATCGAAACTCGCCGGTTTGGACTATTCCAGGTATGCCGAGTTTTGAAAAGAGGTGTACGGAGGGCTAATTAAGGTACGGGTGTTACAAAGATGTCTTGAAACATGCAAAAATGAGAGAGAGTGAGAGAAGAAGAAGAAGAAGAAGAAGAAGAAGAAGAAGAAGAATAGGGACCTAGATCATGTTAGATCCACTAAGAGCAATGACTGGTGGGTATTAGTTAAGGACAATGAGATCAATGAAAGGTGGAGAAGCTATTTTTAGAACTTGTTAAATGACAATCACTTTGAGAGAACAAGGATAGAAGGACCAATAAACTCAAATGACGTCGAAGTCCATAAATACTTTCATAGTTTAGGAAATTTTTGAAGTGAAAGAAGCTTTGAGAAAAATGAAAATAGGAACCTTTGGACCAGATGGCATACTATACTTATAAAGGTTTGGAAGTGTATAGGAGATATTGGGTTATTTAAGTTGACAAAATTGTTCATTAAGATTGTAAGATCGAAGACAATGCCAGAAAAGTGGAGGAAAAGTATCATGGTACCTATTTATAAGAATAAAGGAGACAGAGTTACACTAACTATCACTTCAAATAAAAACAAGAGTTACACTAACTATTGTGGGATTAAACTTATAACCCATACTATGAAACTTTGGGAAAGAGCGATTGAACAAAGACTAGAGGTGGACAACGATCCGATCCGAGTCGAACATGGACCAGATAGGATTGTTCGTCTGCTTGAGTGAGTGTGTTCAAACAATGTTTGAACAAACATTCGAACAGGATGGCTCTGTTCGAACTCAATTTGGTCTAGCCCAATCATGTTCGAACATGTTCGAACATATGGATTTCGAACAATTTTTATGAGTTCGAACAATTTCACTTTTTTCGCTTGAAAATATTTTTTCTACTACTGAATGGTAAATACCGATTTTTTCGTTCTCTGTGTCCCACCATGATGTATTTGTTTTATCCACTCCGTCCATCCATTTGTACAGCTTATTTTAAGGCATTAAATAAGAAATGAGGCAGATAGAAAACTCAAATGGACCACACCACAGGAAATAGTGAGGAGAATGATGTCCACCATTGAAACCTTCCTAGGCTCACAATTACGTTTATTTGTCATCCACCTCTCTCTCTCTCTCTCTCTCTCTCTCTCTCTCTCTCTCTCTCTCTCTCTCTATATATATATATATATATATATATATATATATATATATATATATATATATATATAATTGAGTCGAACGAACGAGTCGAGTTGAGTCGATCAATATTTGAGTTAAGTTCGAGTTCGAGTCGAGTCGAACAGGACTGTATTTGAAATTGAATTGAATTTTTTTTCAAACACACCATGTGTGTTCGAACAAAGTTCGAACAATAAGACTTTCTGTTCGAACAGGGTTTTACCGAGTCGATCCCAGTCGATCCAAACGGTTAACCTCAGTTCATGTCTAGCTCTAACAAAGACTGAGGCACGAGATTATTGTATAGAAAAATAAGTTTGGTTTCATGCCAATGAGATCTGCCATTGAAGCTATTTTCCTACTTGGACAATTTATGATAAATATAGCGAGAGTAGGAAGAATCTCAACGTGGTCTTTATTAACTAAAGAAAGCATATGAAAGGGTCCCTAGAGAGTTAATCTGGTGGGTATTGGAAAAGAAAGGAGTTTCAAGAGAATAAGATATATTGACATGATTAATAATACATATAAGGGAGCAGCAACAAATGTGAGGACCACTAGTGGAGAGACAAGTGAGTTCCCAGTTACTGTATGCTTGCACCAGGGGTCGACATTGAACCTATACCTTTCTCATTGGTTATGGATGAGTTAACGAGGTATTTGCAAAAAGAGATCCCTTAGCGTATGTTGTTTGTAGATGACATAGTTTTTTTATTGACAAGCTAAGGGAAGGTGTAAACAAAAAGCTACATTTATGGAGGGTTGCTTTAGAATCTAAAGGATTTAAAATTAGTCAAACCAAAACAGAGTATATGGTGTGCAATTTTAGTACTAATAGGAGTGGGAACAAGGAATTAGTTAAGATTGCTAACCAAGAAGCTTCTCAAAATCTACTTTAAATATCTTGGCTCAATAATTCATGAGTGGATGGATCGAGAAGTACGTTGCCCATAGAATCTAGGCGAGATAGAAGAAATGAAGATGTGTGATGCAGGGGCATCTTGGTGTGACTCCAAGGATGCCATGTGTCTCCACACTGGGGTGGGGCGGCCCATGAGGTGGGGTCTGTGAGATGCAGAATGGCCACAAGTTGGGGCCCATTGTGGGACCGTGTGATTCGGGGACCGGTGCGATGCAGGGGTTGCTCTCCACTATGGGACCGTGTGATTCGGGGACCCATGTGATGTGGGGGTTGCCCACGAGGTCGTCTCGCTTGGGAGGGCTTGCATATAGGGATAAATTGATCCTTCTCCATCAGCTCTAGAGCTTTTGGTGCACTGGTCGGTGTCCGCTATTAGAATGAGTTGATGAGGACATCTGATGATTTAGAGTGTACCAGAGGAGGAGATCGGCCTAGACTTCACTTTGGCTCGATGACTTGTACATGGGCCCGGGTGGGTTGCACTGAGGCCTTGAAGACCCCACATGCATGTATGTGCATCTTTGAAGGCCCCACATTAGGAAGATGCATGTGGGTTCCTTTGTTGGGAGATTTGGATCATTAGATCGCGACGATATGATGATTGGAACGTTGGATCTCATGGACAGCTTGATCAGACCGTTGATCATGGGCCATCGTCGTCGCCAGACATCATCAGATTTTACATACTTTCGTATTTTATTTTTTCTAGCTTAGATTAAGTGTATTTCCAATCTATTTCATATTCGGTACATTTATTTGATGTTTTAAGAGGTTTGGGACATGGTGGGAACAAAAAAAGAATTGAAAGGGCATTTTCATAATTTGGCAGCCCAAAGCCTATTTAGGGCCCATTTGGTTGGCACATGGAAACTCGTTTCCAGCTTAAAATCTAGATTCCAGCAAAATCTAATTTTAACTGGTGTGTTTGGCGGAAAATTCCAACCAAACAAGATTCCATCTGAAAACCTAAATTTCCAGCCAAACAAGATTCCATTTGGAAACCTAAATTAGCTAGAATCGGGACTATTAGAAACGGTGTCGGGGACCGTTTCTCCGAAAGGGAAAAGAGGTGGAAGCAACATCATTCAATATTGATGATAATACCCCTAGGGTGGTGCCCACCTCGATGTATGCATTGTACATCTATGATGTATGCGTTTTATATCCAGATGATCCATCCATTTTGAGAGCTCAATTAAGGCCATTAGACAAAAAATGAGGCAAATCTAAATCTCAAGTGGACCACACCACAAGAAAACAATGTTGATTGAACGTACACCATTAAAAACTTCCTAGGGCCCACCATAATGTTTATTTGTCATCCAACTCGGCCATCTGTCTTGTGGGACTACTATAGGTTAGGGGTCAAGTTCTCAAGCAGATTCGAAGCCCAAGTGGGCCGCAAGCAACGGTTGGATTACATAGTTTACAACCAAACAAAATCTAAATTACATAGTTTTCAGCCAAACGGCAAGTTCATGGAATCTGGGTTTCCAATCCAGTTTCGGCAATTTTGGATTCCAACACTGGAATCTGAATTTTCTCTAGAATCTAGATTCTGCAACCAAACAGGCCCTTAGGCGTGGACGTCCAGCCCCTAAGGGTTTTGGATGCATGATGTTTTGAAAAAAAAAAAAAACAAGAAGAAAAACAAGAATTCTTTATTTTCCCATGTGCGATGCGTGGAAATCTCTTGTGAAAAGAGACAATTTTGGTGTGAATCCAAGTTGTGAAGCTCATTATCTTCTTCTCTCTCATTCTCTACAACCAAGGTATTTTCTTCACTTTCTCTTTCTCCATCTCTCTCAACCCCTCTTTATTTCTCTACATATCTTCTTTTTATTTCTGCTTTCACCCAAAACCCATTCTCATCACATCCACAACCCACCTAAGCCCAACCCCATTTAAGCCTTACGACTGTACGATCAACCCAAGATTGTACGTTTATACAAGTGTGCCGTACAGTCATCCATATGGCCAACCCCTCCCTTCTCTCTTGATTCTTATTCCTTTTCCCCTTTAAAACCTCTAGCCCTAAGCCTAAATCCTTAAACCAAACTATAGCCCTCAAAACCCTATTTCCCTACAAACCCTAATTCCCAAATCCCCAAATTTCCTAACCCTAATTCCTAAATCCCCAAATTTCCTACCCTAGAATTGCGCCAAATCTGCCCATTGATTTAGAAACTTGCCTACACTAGTGTGAGGGTTCTAATCTCTCATTGGGCCTTGGGTTTTCATGTTTATATGATTCATACTTGTGTGGGATTATGCTTTTAACATAAATCTGAATATTATTGCCTCTTTGGTACTCTTTAGACCATGGTTGGATAGCATGTTATCATATTTGATTTACTATGATTAATTTGTTAAAAATCTCCCGCATCAAAGTAGTTAAATCACACGTCCTGCATCAATGTGCCTCTAGAGTTTTATGTGATCATCATGCACCACTCAAATTTAAAGGGAAGTTTTATAAGATGGCCATAAGACTAGCAATGCTTTATGGGATAGAATGTTGGGCAACTAAGGAAAAATGTGTTCGTAGGATGTGTAGCTAAAATGAGGATGTTGATCTAGACAAGTGGCAAGACAAGGAAAGAATTACAATTGAATGCATTCAAGGGAATTTAGGAGTAGCATCAATAAGTAATAAGATGAGGCTATGATGATGATGACAAAAGTTATAGATTCCATGTTGTTGCTGCCTTCACAGTGACTCTTCATTGATTTAGAGAAAGCATCCGATAGGGTCTCTAGAGGGTTAATCTAGTGGATTTGGTAAAGAAATGAGTCTCTAGAGGATATATTGACATGATGAAGGATGTGTATGAGGAAGCTGCAACAAATGTTAGGACCACTAGTGGAGAGACAAGTTACAAGTGAGTTCCCAATTACTATAGGCTTGCACCAGAGTTCAGTATTGAGCCCATACCTTTTCGCAGTGGCTATGAACGAGTTAAGGCAACATTTGCAAGAAGAGATCCCATGGAGTGTGCAGTTTGCAGTGACCTAGTTTGATTTACAAGACGAGGGAGGGTGTAAACACAAAGTTAGGTTTATGGAGTGATGCTTTAGAATCTAAAAAATTAAAATTAGTCAAACTACAACAGAGTATATGGAGTGAGTTTTATTAAAGGAGTGGAAACAAGAAATTAGTTAAGATTGCTAATGAAAAAGTACAGCAAAATGACCACTTCTGATATATTAGGTCAATAATTCATGAGGGTGGGGAGATTGAGAAGGATGTTGCCCATAGAATTCAGGCTGTGGAAGAAATAGAGATGTGCCTTTGGAACTTTATGTGATCGTTGTGCACCAATCAAAGTGAAGGGGAAATTTTATAGGATAGCTATAAGACCAGCCATGTTTTATTGGACAAAATGTTGGACCATTAAGGAACAAAATATCATAGGATGATTGTAGCTGAAATGAGGATGTTCACATGAATGTATGGAAACACGAGGAATGATAGAATTAGAAATGAATGCAGTTGAGGGAACTTGGGAGTAGTACTAATAGGTAATAAGATAGGGAAAGTAGATTTAGATGGTTTGGTTATGTGCAACGGGGACCAAGAACTGCACTGGTTAAACGAAGTGAGTTGGTGCAAGTTGAAGGCTCTAAAAGGGTAAGGGGAAGGCCCAAAGGAGGTGGGTGGAGATAGTAGGAAAAGACTAATTGACCTGTGGTCTAATTGAACTTATGGGTCATTGATAGAGTGGATTGGCAGAACAGGATCCATATAGCTGACCCCAATTACTAGGGAATTGGGATACAGCTTAGATGATGATGATGACCTTCACACGGGCATGTGGGCAGTGATAACAAATAAACAGGCATGCCAGTCAATACCGACTTAGGGTGAACCACCCACTAGCCAAAGCAAAAGGAGCTTCCCTCTCCAAAGAATGGCTCTGAAGCTTACATCTACTCCTGACCATTTTGGAAGAGCAGCCTGGAAATGTGCGCAATGATGGCCTTGAATGATGGAGCTTTACCCTTAAATGCCCTTTGCATGTTCTTTCCTTACAAAGCATCCATAGGGCCTACAGAACATACTGAATTTCAAGCATGCTACCTATCGGGCCCCAAACCCAGGCAAACCAGGAAGCAATAAGATTAAATCTCACAATCACATCTGTCCACACTTTCCCAGACACCAGACAATGCAGAACAATGTGATTAACAGATTCTTCAGCTACATAGCATAAAACACACCTGGTTTGGAGTGCTTAAACCACACCTCTGAAGGTTATCTATGGTTTAACCAGGCAAAAACCTTCACCTTTAAAGGAAGCACACCCTTCCAACACCCTTCCAAATCCTTGAGAACCCCCCCCCCCCCCCCCCAAAAAAAAAGAAGAGCTGCAGCAAGAGATTTCACGGAGAATTTGCCTTGGGAGCTGAGAGAAAAAATTCTGCAGACAGAACTTGTAAGTGGAATTTAAACAGATTGCAAAGAGGAGACAAGGCGAGTATACAAAAGATTCATTGTCTTTAAGATTCCTTCTAAAGGTGACATTTTACACAATATTATTGCCAACATGCTGAAACCACTGGCTCACCAAAGCCTTCTTTCTGCAACGAACCAACATAAAGTATCTCCAAAACTCTCAGCAAGCACTCACTCCCCACACCATAAATCTTCCCAAAACCTCTGTACGACACCACTACCAACTCTGAATATGGGGGGGAAAAAAGAACTACAGCAGAAGTCCTGGGCCCAGGTTTTGGTAGTATTTTAGAGCCATTCAATCACTTTGTGAATTTTAGAAAACATAATACCCTCTTCTTCGTGAAAACCCTAATAGGGGGCTCTTTCTGGCTTTGTTTTCCAGTCACTTCCTCTAGTAAGGCGCACTATGCAAGGTGCATTGCTAAAAAGATGACTCCTTTCCTCTGTCTTGGTCTTCAATCTCAAATTAACCTATTGGTATATGGTGTGCTTTTGACTTGTGATTTGTGTAACCTCATGTCCATTCTACCAAGTTTGTGTCACTTTTCGAGAGGATTTTGATCCAATAATAATGAATAGTAATTTTGTGGGGGTTTACTGGAGATAGACACTGGATATTCCTGTACAGACTTCTGGTGGCAATGGAGCAGAGTCGTGCTTCAGAACTGGCATTAAAGGGAGCTCCAGAACTGTTCCATTGGACTGGAAGGGAGACACGTCACTATGGCAAGAGGCATGAAGTGGATAAAGGAAGCCATTGGGTATTCAGGCAGGATGGTCAGAAGTCTTGTAAAGAGATTACAAGGAGGACCTCATTGCTATTCCAGTTTGCAGAAGAGCAAGGGGCCCAGAAGTCAAGGATCAGTCAACAGGGGAAGACTTAGAAGCTGCCTAAAGGTTGGAGAGAATTGCTAAGTCTTGAATCCTCCATAAATTATGATGCAGGGAAGACATCGAGAGGAGGAAATTTGGGCACACGGGTCAGAAGGGTGAATCAATGAAGCTGGTGAGTTGGAACATTAGGGGGATGGGTGTAGCCAGAAAACGATCCAGATTAGAGATATGTAAGAAGTCCAGGCTCAGTTAGTCTTGTTGCAGGAGACTAAGCTGCAGACAGTAGATCCGAGTTGATCTGGAGTGGTTCGAATTCAGATTGGATTGCTCTTAATGCTATAGGATCAGCAGGGGGAAATGTTGTGATATGGGACTCTAAAGCTTAGGTTAGGGAGGAGTGCAGGAGAGGCTCCTTTTCAGTCTCTGTACTCTTAAGGGACATGACAACGGCGTTTAGATGGGTGTTCAAAGTGGTCCACAGGCTGAATCAGGCGGTCTAACGACTGTCTGTGGTGCTTAGGTGGCAACGTCAAAATGACCAGATTTACATTTGAAAAATCAAATGGGTGTCACTTGTCTCGAAGCATGGGGGATTTTTCAAATTGGGTGGAAAAACATGAGTTGGTGGATCTTCCTGTAGGTAAATGTAAAATTTACTTGGTCTAATGGGCAAGAAAAGGTTATCATGTCAAGGCTCAACAGACTTTTGGTCTCTTCAGAGAGTGCGGAGAAGTTTCTTTTAGTGTAGCAAAAAGGTCTTCCAAGGGCACTGTCCGATCACCATCCAATCTTTTGCTGGAGGTTGAAGAGGAGAATTGGGACCCCAGACCGTTTTAGTTCGAGCTTTTGTGACTTGGAGGGTTTCCCTAAGGCCGAAGTTGGACAATTTCCCTTCAACCAAATTTCGGATGTGGAAGCTAAAGCTCTTGAAAAGCCTTTTTCCGAAGAGGAAGCAAAAGCAGCAGTGGACTCATTGGGTCAAATAAGGCCTGGAGCCCAAATGGATTCACTATGGCTTTCTTCCAGATCTTTTGGGAAGTAGTAAAGGAAGACGCAACCTTCTTTCCTGAATTTTTTAGAAGGGGCGACCATCATTGGATCTTGGTGCTTCCTTCACAACTCTTATACCAAAAATTGGAGATGTAGAAAGTCTAAGAGATTTCAGGTCAATCAGTCTCGTAAGAGGGCCATATAAGATCTTGGCTAAGATTTTCGCTTCCAGGCTCCTAGTGGTACTTGTGAAAGTTATTACAAATGTTTTTTAAAAGTTATTTCCAACATTCAAGGCACATTTGTTGAAGGTAGACAAACATTGGATTCTATGCTCATTGCTCATGAGTGCATTGATTCAAGACGTAGGGAAGACAAAAAAGGGCATTGTTTACAAGTTAGACATAGAGAAAGCTTATGATCATGTTTATTGGAATTTCCTTGATTGCATGATCAGATGGTTGGGATGCGGTTAAAAAATGGATGAGATACATAAAAGAATGTGTTAGGTCGGCCAAATTTTTTGTGTTGGTCTATGGGTCCTCCAAGGGGTCCTACAAGGCATCAAGAGAACTTTGGCAGCCTGATCCAATCTCTCCCTTCATGTTTGTGGTGATTGCGAAAGAGTTCAATAGAATGTTGGATAGGGGCCAAGCTGTTGGTCTTATTCATGGGCTCAATATGTTAATTGTAGGGAAGTGTTTTAAATAGCAGCAGCGTGTTGCGTAGCGTACAACCCTCTGTAGCGTTTAGCGTAAATAGCATAGTGTGTAGCGTGAGCTACACGATACTTCTATTTTTTAATTTAAAAAAAAAAGGAAAAACATGATAAATGGTAAGAAAAAAGCAAAAAATATAAAAATGCCTAAAAGATGATTCATTTTCAAGTATAAGCATGTTCAAAATAGTTATTAATTATCACTTATCAAAAGCTAATCTAGATATATAAAGATATAAACTAAATCAAATAATTATTACATCAACAACTTTCTAAGCAAACCACTTTAATTAATAGTCTAATTGAAATTACAACTCACAGGTATGAAAAAGAAATAAAAATCCCACAGGTTAAGAGTATTAAGTACAATACAGATGTCATCAATACAAAGAGGGGTTTTCGAAAACCCTCTTTAGAAACACTTTTTCTTTTAAGTTTAGTTTTAAAGGTTTTTTAATGTGTGAATTTCACACCAACTTTAACAAAAGGATCACCACCATTTTAAGTGACAGCAAACAAAGAAAGGTTTGATGTTAACTTAAAATTTTAAGTTTTTCATGTATGATGTTAGTTTTACACCATTTTTAACTAACAAAGCTTTAAAAAATAAATAAATAAAAATTTGTAGCGTACACTACAAACGCTACACGTTACATAGCTGTAGCATATGCTACGACCCTTGTAGCTACAGGAGATTTACGATATTTAGCTATGCTACGTAGCGCTACGGCTATATGCTACACTACATAGCGTACGCTACCACTATGAGCGTTATCTGAAACACTATTGTTCCAAATTTCTCATCTACAGTTTGTAGACGATACTATCTTAATTTGCAACATAGATGCAACAATGATGTGTTGGACAAAAGGTGCTTTGAAGTGGTCTCAGAGCTGAAGGTAAATATTAGCAAGAGTGAAGTGTAGGGCATTCACTTAGCCAAGGATGAGGTGACGAGATTGGCAAAGGAATTTAGTGTGGGCTCTTTCTATTTGTCATATCTTAGCTTACTACTGTGTGTTGGCAACCTACTAAAGTAGCTGTGATGTAGGATGAGATTTTCTAACTTAAGTTGATAACAAAATTCAGATTTCAGATTTTATGAACAATAAACGTAAAATTCAGCAACCTCATGTTAATTCAAACGATAAGAAAGTAACAATATGCAAAGCCCTAGGCTACCACATGCTCGGAATAGGAACTAATAAGATACTATCACCATAGGTCCCAATGGAATTAAGAAACTCCACAATTAACATAGGGAAAATCCATCAATCAAAAGGAATTAATTGTATCCAAAAAGGATTAAGAAGAATTATGGTTTTGAGATGACTTAGGGTTAGGGTTTTGAAAGAAAAGGGAAATTTCTAAAATTAGGGTTAGATTTTTATTGAAAAGAGGAAAAAATAAGAAACTGGAGTTAGGGTTTTGATGGAATGAAATGGGGGAGGGGGGAATCAAGCAAACCTACAAGGGGCCTCGCAAGTGTGGCCATACGACTGTCCATACGGTCGATCTAGGGTTTGCGGATCCCACACATGTGGGCTGGGTTGTTTGGTGGGTAGGGTTTGCGAATCTAGGGTTTGATGGATTTGGTGGTGAAAAGATGAGAAGAGAGAAAAAGAGAAGAAAAGAGAAAAGAAAAGAGAAGATGTAAAGAGAGATAGGTTAAGGAAATACCTTGTAGAAGGAGAAAAGAGAGAGAAAAGAGCTTGGATTCACACCAGATAGTAAACCCTTGGATTCTTTGAATCACTCCAAGAGAAGGCTTCACACCATGAAGAACTCTAAGCACACAAGCAAAGAGAAGATAAAACTCAATTTTTATATTCATTCATTCATGCTCAATAAGGGAGTGACAGTTCAAGCTTTATAGCCTTTCGGGCTACAATTTACAAAAACGCCCTTTCAATTCTATTTTGTTCTCAATATGTCCTAATCGTAAATAAATGTACGGAAAGTAACTAAATCATAAACTAAACATCTAAACCACTCAAAAACATTAAAAAAATCTTAGAATAAAAATAATGTCCTCTAACAAAAATGGCCCACGATCAACAATCCGATCATGTGCTCCATGTGATCCAACGGTCCGATCGTCGCGTCCATCTAATCTAACGGCCCAAATCACTCCATCTAGCAACCCACATGCATCTTCCTAGTGTGGTGTCTTCCAAATGCTCGTACATGCTACGTGGGGTCTTCAACATAGGTGCTCGCCTAGCCACAGAGAGACTGGGAACCGCATCCTCCTCTGGTATACGCGCAATGGCGTACGTATGATGTCCCCATCAATCTGTGGGATAGGGTGATTAAAAGGGTAAAGAGAAAGTTGTCAAGGTGAAAGTGCCAATACCTGTTGCTAGCTAGTAAAACTATTTAAGGCATCTTTGTCGAATATGCCACGCTACTTCATCTCACTCTTTTGGTGCCCTAAAGTTTTTTGGAAGAGATTGGAGAAATTGAGACCGGACTTTCTGTGGCAAGGCCTTCTGAGATGATATGTAAGTTGTACGAAGAAGAGGGAGTGGGAATTAGGGACTTGGAAACCATGAACCTAGTTCTCCTTGGTAAATGGTTATGGAGGTCTGGAACAGAGGAAGGGAGCTTGTGGCGAGAGGTTATTGCCAACAAGTATGGGATTCGGGTTGGAGGCGATGGGTGAAGAGTTCTTCTTTATACGAGGACTTCGGATTATGAAGGGGGTCGCTAAGGTGACGACAAATAAAATATAAATCTCTACATTGTAAATAGAAATTTGCATTAACTTAATCAATAGTAAGAACATGGAGCCATACCTTCAAGTCGCTGAAAATAGCGATCTACATCGCAAATGACCATATCCAGAATGCTCAATCCAAAATGGGAAACGTGGGGGTTTTCATGTTTTATGTAACATTGCCATTGTGAGATACGTGACTGTAATGCCTAATTCGATAATAAAAAAATAAAAATAAAACATAAAAAATGCCTACAACAGGCCGATATGGGGCTGATACATTTTTTCCTTTAAAAGTTTTTTTTTTTTTTTTTAACCATTACATCCTGTATCATAACGGAGATATGGCTGACTGTTGGGGACACTGTTATTGTGATTGAATACCTTGATCTTTGGCGCATTTGAATGAAAACTGAATGAAAAATTCTGTTACTGTTATTGAATACCTTGATCTTTAGCACATCTGAATGAAAACTGAATGAAACATTCTAGTTGCAACATGAAAACTGAAACATCCACTGAAATGGAATTGCTAATTACATATCCAAGCATGGACCAAATCCCATTAACTCCACAGAAAAAACCTAGGAAAGCCATCTAGAACCCACTACAATTGACCTTCCTAAACCCTCAATTTTAAATCACACCCTTAGAATAGTTCCTAGGGTCATTCCACTAACCTCCATCTGTTTTCATCTCTTTCATTAATATGCAAGAAAGACATCTGCCAAATCAGCCAATTACCCTATAAATCAAAGCATCTAATCTAGAAAGCTTTCCATCTGTCTAGGCTAGGCATAAAATATCCTAGCTCCAAGCAAAGGGGTTTTGATTCCTAGTTTCGAGAGATCGAGAGATCGAGAGAGAGAGAGAGAGAGAGAGAGAGAGCACCTGTAAGTTTGGTAACAAAGAGAATAACCCTTCTATGAATTTTGTATCATAGGGGAACTAAGATGGCAGCTTTTTCCTGTATGAATTTTGTATCAGCTTCTAGAGGAACTAAGATGGCAGTTTTTTCCCCTTGTCTAGTTGGTCATTTCACATATCCAAGGATAGGAGATCCATAGATGATCATAATTTGATTGGAAAGATTTTTGGCTGGAATCTAAAACTTCAATAGCAAGCATAGATCCCTTTTTTTTTTTTTTTGGTGGGGGGGGGGGGGCGGCAGGTTCTTTCCCTAATTCCTTATCTTCTCATTATTGAGCACCTTGCCTACATTCTCAGGTTGCAAACGATTTGGGTGGAGTCATTTTCAAACAGTTAAATTTCAAAACTAGCTTCTTAAGATGTTGGATGGTCTTCCCAACTCCCAAGAAGTAGATTCAATGTTTACTGTTTATCTAGTTGCTAGCAGGACTAGGCTGACTAGCTGACCGGGTAGTCCTTGTCCTCATTGATTACACCGCAGTGGGTAGGTTAACAACTTATGCATCTCGTGATAGTGATGACGTAGAGACATCCATAAACTACAGACAAGTATCTCATTTTTCAGTTTCTTTTCAAAAGATAAAGGTCAAGTATCCCATTATGCAATTCCGTGAATGGGGGACTAACTGAAGAACAGGGCAAACATTAATTCATTGAATCCTGTGGTGGAATCTCCTCAACTACCTACAGCAAGCAAAAAGAAAGCTATGGCAAGCAACAACTCCTCAAGCTACAAATAAGGGTTTTGCTTTGCAAAGCTTTCATTGGAAATGGCTATAAAAAGTGAAAAGCAGAAGTCATTAAACCCGTCAATAGCGGCATAGCCAGATGGATCTTGGTCTGATGCGCCAGTCCTATGGAAGTTCAGTTTCAGTGTCCAAAAGGAGAAGATTTCACACACACATTGATTGGTAGTTTCTGAAATGATAAAACTGATAAGCAATATCATAGAACAATTGTGCATCCCTAAAATTTAAAATTCCAAATGAAGACATGCATAGAGACAGACATTTAGAACTAGATGTAGAAGATACTCTACTTTTAAACAGACAATGCATTTAACATTACCATGATGTGAGCAAACCATGCACAAGAGTTCTTATGACCATTTCTGAATTTTGTAGAGAAACTGAAATAACCAAGAGTAGTTTCTTCAAGTCCATATCAGGAATAAGCTCAAATACTCCAAAATGCACCACAATCATACGATATCTTGTGTAAATGAACGACCTTTGATTCCTCTATGCTCTCAGCATTTGCAACTAAAACAAAGAACTGCATTTATAATTTGTAAGCAATTAATCTGACATCACAAGCACATGGCCTATATAGCCTACTAACACTGGTAGGCTGAAAAGTTGCAAAACATCCACTTAAAATATCAATCCATCCACATAGTTCTACTCATAATACATACACACACATGATACGTGTCATAGAATTTGATAAATTTTTGTCTATAGAGAAGCTTTCATATGACAGAGCTTACAGATATGCTCTTAAATGTTACTATGAAATATGAATATACACACCTACTACTAAGGCTGGGCAAAATATGTGGCAGAGCGACAAAATGCTTCACGAAAGGCCCGCTAATGGTGAAGAAAGAAACACGGTCGCAGTTTGCTTGAGAAGAAAATTTTCGGAAGCTCAACCAGTACTTTCAATTGCCGGAAATCCTACTTGGTATCAAAGAATTCAAATGAATAGAAAACTCCACAGCCCTTTTTTTCTAAGAAAACTCGCATTTCCGTAACCATGTCGGGAAAACATATCATCGGCTCAACGCCTTGCGGATGAACTTTGCAAGATGACCCTTGAAAATTTTCAAAGTTTTCAACCCAAATACAGCCCCTTAAAATGGATACAACGCAAGGCGACAGAAGAGGTTATCAGGAATCAGCAACAAGAGAGCAGATAAATAAGGGTCATCCATTTGCATCCAAATAATCGCCAAAATCTAGGCTGCCCGCAGCCTCCAATAAGGCTTTCTGATTAAGTTCTCCCTGAAACCTACAGACGTAGTTCAGACCCACAAGAAGTTCTGTGATTGCCGCTTCTGTCTTTGCCTGATTGGCATAGAAGAGCGTCTGCAGCAGAAGCACATTTGTCCTCGAAACCAGGTGCTGCTGTTCGAATGTCCGTTCAGATTGCCACCTTATCATGTTGTGAGCGAAGCGGCGCTAACCATTCCAATATCCTTCCCAATGCATCAGTCCACTCTGCAGCGAGGCCTGCATCATAAACTGGCATAGCCAGAGTCTTGGCATATGATTTCAGCCGGGACCGCAGGGCTGCTTTTATACTCGTGGGCAACATAGTGTATAGGTCGTCCCTTGCGTCGGGCGCAATCAGATGGGGGCATGTCACAAACTTCTCAATAACAATGATAACGTTTGCATAGTGGAGAGCTAAGGCAGCAGCACCAAGGGTTGAAGGAGGGGCATTCGACAGTAGCCTGTATCTGGAACTGAAGAAGGAAAAATTGGAATTAAGAACACTGGAATGGATGGCAGATTCTTCCGAATCAGCAGCTGGTCTAAGGATTCCCGAAACAACACCATTCGATCTCGGATGCATGCTCCTGACTGGCTTGTAACTCTCCAACACTGGGGACTCATTTCCGCCGCCGCCACCGCCCGTCATGCATCCTCTGAAGGGCCGGCTCCCAAGAACCATCCGCTTGGTCTTCGACCGCAGTTGTCCACTGCTGGAAACATAAAGTGGGCCTGATTTGGTACCAGGCATCCTTCCAAGAGGACCTGAGGCAAACCTCGTCACACTAACATCGGACGGATGGACCGTTGATTGCAAGAGCCCTGAAATTGACTGGCTGCGTGGGAGATAATTCAGAGGCCCTGTCACAGCGGACAGTGTTGGATGATGTTGGTCAATCCCAAAAACATGCTTGATCCGGCCAAACACCGTGAAGAGCGACCGTACCAGGAGATGGACAGTGTAATCATAGGTCCGACTCCAGAGTGAATTCTCCCGAATATTCTTCAATTCCTGCCTCTGCCAAGCTACCTTCTGCTGCAATTCATTCAAATTCGCAACCCGGTTCGGATCGCTGTCGTTCCCCTGAATCCGCTTCAGCCCCTGCTCGAGCTCAGCCAGCACTTCCATCTCTTGGTACAGACTCGAGCTGGCCGCAATGAACCGGTCCATCTTCTTCACCTTCCGTGCCATCTTCTTCCAGGTGTACTCCCAGCCATAAGGATCTGCGGCCACGGCAGGCTCCACTGTGATGCTCCTGATCAGATCGTCGAAGACAGGCTCCAATCCACGGAGGACAGGGTCGCAGCACCGCTTCCCGAGCCGTGCAGTGGCCCGTGCGACGAACCCAAACCCATCGAGCATCTCCACAACGGCGATGCCGACAAGGAAATCGTCATCATTGGAGACGAGCTTCCGCACGCCCTCAGAGTTCAGGATCTCGTCCCTGAGCCTGGCGATTCGATCATCACCAAGAGATTGCCAGAGATGGACGAGCTTCGACATCAGGCTCGCGACCTCGAACGACAAGACGCCGATCTGAGCCTTCTCGACCTCGGTCGCTAGCCCACTCTTCTTCTTCTTCTTCGGAGCCCGGAAAATGCGGCTGAACCAAGATTCGGAGACCATCTTGCAGAAAGACCCCTGCTCTGACCCTAATTCCGGATCAGATCTTGAGGAGTCAGACCGTAAAAAAGGAATAGAGGAGCTTTAGCTACATATGCAACTACGTCAGTCGCCGCGTCTTGGAAATCGGTGAGTCAGACGCGGTTTTCTAACTCGGTGGGATGGTGACGACAGAAAGGGGGCATTTCTGGTCAGAAGTCGAGAAAAAGAGAGGTGGGGTTTTAAAAGGATGGGGTATTTAGGAAGGAGATAGGAAGGTGGCGGTCGAGAGACGTAGAGAGAGAGAAAAGGTCGAGAGAGAGAGAGAGAGAGAGAGAGAGAGAGTGGAGGGAGTGATGTAAGAGCGCACTGCGCACCGAGCGTCAAATGGCTGCAGCTGAAATAGTGAGTGGGAAGCGGATAAAACGATAGCGCAGTAGAAGACAGGGGAGGTGAGAAGAGGAGAGTGGGGGGACTGTGGTAAGGAGTCCGTTTTTCCTCTGTCGCGACTAAGATTTCATAGTACGTCGCCACCCACTGGGGCCACATTCTGAGATGGTCTGATGATTTGAACCGTTCATACACTCCTTACTACTATTTTTAGTCTATTTTATTATTATCGGGATTTGATAATTATCCTAACCTTTGGAATTCTCTTGTCAATGTTCTAAATTTATATATACAATTATGATCACAATAATCAATTTAATTATATTTAATGAATTTATTGAAAATTCCCCATAACATAGACGGTTTCGATCATCGATCAGCTTAGCATGTTGATACTAGCGGGCAGCATCATACGCTGAATCCACATCGCGATTGAGACAAACGAACAGGTCGGGAGTTTCTGAAAAACTTTCGATACTCTTCCAGAGTATTATTCTACATACTCATGCACACGCAAATTGCACACAGGTATGATACGTTTATCAAATAATATCTAAAATTGGTGGTCATCATAATAGGCCGAAACTCAAATGTTCGGATGAAATATGATCATAGCTAGATCATGTGAGGCATCTAATGGACGGTTTAAAAACGAACGTACGTTAATTGTGGATCAGAACCGTCTAATCGATCTGGCCTTACGTGTGTGCCCCATCTACCTAGGGCCCATTACTTGGGATGTAAAAAGTTTTTAGTTACTTCAATGCCACGTGTACAATTTATGTGTGCATGTGTACAGAGAATCCACGTTGCCAGGTATCAAACAACTGCTGAAGTTTGGGTTGGGCTAGTTCAGCACTATTTACAAAATGGTGGTGACTTTTCAATCGTACGTGCCATAGTTGTATGGCAATCCTGACCGCCCAAATTGATGACCATAGCCGAAAACTTCTGCTGAGAAACATCTCGTTTTCCCCATCCTATTTGGAATACTCACTAATTGATTTTTAACCCTCCATTTAATAGCCATTAATTGGTGGTTGTTAAGTGGGGTTTTAGAGATAAGGCCCATCCGCAATGGGAAACACAATTTGGATGGTCTCGATATATGTAATCAATGCCACACGCAGGGATGTTGGGTCACCACAAATTTTAAAATGGTGGTAAACTGATATTAATCAGTCCTGTGTGGGTTTTGGCTTTTCAATCTGTGACTTAGAGGGGTCATCGTTTGCAGATTATACTTTTCGCATCATTCGAGAGTTATTCTGTATATCCAAGTGCAGTCTACTTCAATAAGCATAGGGAGTTTCGTTAATACAATGTGACTCGGCTGCCTGTTCACGTCCCTGAAACGATAGGTGGGGGCCATAGAATTCGACGATTTCTACGCAATTATGGAGAACTTGGCACAGTTAAAAATATATGACCCACTTCCAGCATCAGCTTAACTATTACCGGAGCTTAAATGAGTTAATTATCTCTTTGATCCTACGGCTAAGATGGCTGCAAAACATAATCAAAACGGTTTAAATGATCAAAAGGCACCTATAATCCAGTATATTGCCTCCTTGTTCTTTTCTTTTACTTTTTATGTGTGCCTTTGTAGGGAGAATGCCTTTTATTTATATAATTAGATGAAACAAGAGAACAAGGAAGAGTCCGAATATGATGTGGCATATTTCTATGGCATCCAAATTCTTGATCTTATCGACTAGTAGTTACCCACAAGTAAGCCTCACATGCTTATATCCAAAATCTCACACTAGCTCCTACTGTGGGAGAGGCACGATGTAGATTGTCAATTTAACTTGTCTAATAATTATTGGGGTTGTTCTATGAAAAATTAATGTTTGGTTGCTTATTGACCTAAGTTTCAATGCATGAATTTACCAATTATTTATTGGTCTATTTAATGTGTATAGAATATATTTATTTATTTATTTATTTTTTTTAGATTTTGAGGTTTACCTCTATTGTCCTTGAGCACCCTAAGATTAGACACAACGGCCTATGGCTAAGGAAGAGTTGTAATCTATTAATCTAAGTGCATTAGCCATAACTATGTAGATCCTTGGGCATGCCTAGATCATTCAGATTAGTCATCTTGAGTGGGGGACTAACTTGATGTTAGGATGGATAGTCTCTGCCATCAAGCCTAATTCGATGTTAGTATGCTTTTGCCCTATCTCACATCAGTGCGTGAGTGATCAGTTGCAAGTATTTAAACTAGGAGGACCACCATGCCTAGACTAGAAGATCTTGCAGTTGCATTATCGTCGTTAATTATATTTACTTGTTGATGTGTGGATTAAATAGATCTTAATTGGCATGTTCTAGCTTAGTTTATGAGGCAAACATGTGGCCACTGAAAGTATGTGCAGTTAAGTGGTTTCTTCAGGATCATTAAAGTCTATATGATTCAACAATGAGATTCACTTGGTTGCCTCGAGACATTTAGTATGTGGACCGATCTTATGGTTTAAACATTTATCAAATGTTTTAAAGGCTGGTCAATACTTTTTATAGTTTACGATTGGTTAATCATAGATTTTCAATCGTTAATTTAAGTTTTAACCGTTGATTTATTTTAAACCTTACTTGATAAACATCCAATGACTAAGATATGTTGATCCACTCCTTAGGACAACATGGGATTATCCAAGGATGATTGTCATGGTTAGTGGAGGGATTTGGATAGTTGAGATACATGGATTAGCATGGTAAACATGCTTCCTTCATAATAGGGTATATAGAAGCTCGTAGGGTGGTAAAGCATCATATTATGGTACACCTTTCAAAACCACAACTCCTTATATATAAATAATATCTTAAGAAGGAGGATCATAAAAGAGGGCCTTAGACGTTCACCTTAAAAAAGAGTATAGAGTAGAAAAAGAGAGAAAGGTGGGAAGATAACCTTCCTCAACTATTATCAAGAGAAAGAAATATATATGAAGAAGTAAAAGGGATTTAGCCAACCTGGATAGGAGTAAGAGGTGTATAAGCTCCATGGATCCATATATGACCTTTCCCATGCAACATACATAGAAAGGTATATGAGAAATTCTCTAAGCCTTCTAATGTGTGTTTTAGGCAAAATATTGCTCTCTTGAGGAAGATTGTCCCTAGACCCTAGAGGAGCGGCAAGCCATGGAGAATATTTTCATCAAATCAAAGATGATGTACATTATGCTATGTACGAGGCCGGATATATATCACTTGTGCATTCAAGGTGTTCAGCCAATTCAAAAGCAAACTAAGCATAAATCATCAGATGACGGTCAAGAACATCATGAAATACCTAAAAAGATTAAGAATCTCGTCTTAGTAATGGGCATAGGGATTTGTCTGTAGTCGGATATACCAATGCATATTTTCAAGCAAATCCTGATGATAGAGGATCGACAACCGAGTACATCTTCTCAATGGTAGGTGGTGTTATTAGTTAGTGTTTGCTAAGAGAGTGTATTGCGGATTCAAACATGAAGACAAAGTATATGCCCACAAGTAATGTAACCAAATGAAACTATATGACTAAAGTTTTTCTTTGTTGGAGATATGGCCGAAAAAACCTATGTTTGATTACTTTTTGTTACCTTAGTTTATGCATGAGTATTAATTCACATGACCAAATTAATGTGTATGGAACATGTTTATTACTATCATGGGGTTTGTAAGTTTTACCTCTGATGTCCTTAGGCATGTTGAGATTGGACACAACAACCAATAGCTTTGTGAGAGTTGTGGTCCATGTATCTCAGTGCCTTGGCCATAACCATATAGGTTTTACGACACACTTGTATCTTTCATGTGAATGCTCATCCTATGTGAGGAAACTAACTTGGTTCAGCATGGATGGTCTCCACCAACAAGCTCGACATAGTATCGGTGTACCTTCTCCCCACCTTACGTAAGTGTGTGAGTCATGGATGGTACTGTGGATGGAAGCTTTAGTTACTTGTATTAACAAGATCACTTCTACATATGCATACTAAGAGACCCATCATGCCTAAACTAAAAGACACTTACAGTTACACCAGTTCCTTCAAATCCATAAACCTGAGGGTGTGTGGACAAGATGGCTTAATAATTAGCACTTTGTCTCACTTTATAAGGCCACTTGGATGCTATTAAAAGTGGGTAATGCTAGGTGTTGTGCGGCCCTAAGTGCAGGGTTGCGACGCAGTAATAACTCGATGAATTTGAGGTTGATTCACAAGGACTATATGAACAAAGATTTTAAATAAGGTAGGACTAGAACTAAAATTAAAGTATTTATTGATTTGAGAAGATGTAGAACAATAATTAAAAGTATTAAGGATCCAGGAATCCACATAACAAATCCTTAACTTAATTTGAATAAGTCAAGTAGATAACTCAATTAAAATGAAATTTCAATTCATTATAATCAAAAGATAAATCTGTAAATTTCATAAATAATCCCAATGAAGATAGATTAATTGAGATAGATTGATCTCTCATGAATATTTAGGCAATTGATTATAGAAAATCTAAAGCATCTACCATACTCGGAGTTAACAATAGATCAATGAGTTTCACAGATCAATTCCTTTACCATACTAGGAATCCAACCACATTAATCACAATTCAACATTAAAAACTTATAAACTTGAATTAAAAATGAATTAACATTAAAAATTTATTAAAAGGTTCATCATTTAGCCTTAACTAAGAGATTAGTTAGGCATAGCTATTTTTAAACAAAAGAAAACATAAAAAATAAACTAGGAAGAAGAAGAAAAACTCGAAGTAGAACTCCTTGTACCTCTCTCTCTCTCTCTCTCTCTCTCTCTCTCTCTCTCGCGCGCGCGCTTCTTACTTAGGTCCCTTTAAAAATGAGTCTAAAACCCTTTAAATCGGTTTTAGAACTGACTTTATACCGCCTTGAACAAGTCCCGATTAAATTTAGAAACAAGTTCTGCACTTCCACAATCTTTCACAAAACTGTTTATCAATACACTCGATCGATCGACATCGCTCGAGGAATCGTCAATTGATTGAACTCCCAGATTTGATCTGTCAAACATGCCTAAAAACATCTAGTAGGCTTTTTTATGAAATTAAAATGAATTTTGATCGATCGACCCTCAGACCTTGATCAATCGAACTTGGTGAAAAGTATTAAGCGAGTTCAGCTTGAAAATTGAAATTTCCTCGATCCCTTTTTCTATCAATCAAGATTGTTCAAGCATTGATCGGTCGATCAAACCCTATTGGTTGATTGATCGAACTCTGTTGATTTTCTTCAATTGTTGTGCACTTGATCTACGGTTGATTTCTCAACTCTAGTACTTAGTGTCCTTGATCCTTGGTGACTTCGTATCTTCAATTTATTTCTCCAAAATTCAATTCATCAAGTTGAATTCTATTCAATTTTAAATAATCTTAAGCATATATTTCACTCAAGCTTCCAAATTATCCTGCATGTTGAAAATATACTTAATTATATCAATTTAACACTTGAATGCATGGAAAAGTAATGCATAATTGAAGATAAATATGCAGTATTTATATTTGACCATTAGGTGTTGTTAAAGACTACATAATCCAATGAGGGATCCACTTAGTTTGTTTGAACATGGTATGCGACTTCATCTTAATGTTTAAATTGTTCATCTAGTGTTTTAAATTATAGCCAATAATTCTACAGTTTCGAGAGTTTTCAATTGTTACCTTTGAGTTTTAACCATTAACTTTTTTGTAAACCATGTGAGATGAGCATCAAATAGCTAATATCTGTTAATCTAGACATTAGGATGGTATAGGATGGCCTAAGGCTAGTGACAACGAATAGTGGAGGGATTTGAAATATGATGCAAAGAATAAAAGATGAGTATACTTCATTCATAGTAGGGTACATAGATTCATATAATGTTATGGAGCACCATACTAAAGTACACCTCCTAAAACCTTAACGCTTCCTGTATATAAATTTTATTGCAAATGAACGAGAGAGAACTCCAAAAGAGGAGCCCTGAATGGGGGGAGGAAGAGAGTGAAGGTGGGATGTTCTCTCCTTTTATACACATGCGTGCACACTCATATGCATGGGGTCCACCTAATGGATTGCTTTAGTTAGCTCATGAGTCCCTACCAGTGAGATCTGACATGGTTCCTTAGACTTCTAAAATTGTGATAGATTAATAATAAATAATCTATGTTGAGAGATCAATAACGACAAAAATGTAGATTTTCTATGCACAAGTACAAAGTATGGAATGTATATTTTTGTGGTGAGATATGGCAAGATCATAAACAATAATCTATTAAGAGAAAACTAAAATTTAATTTTCTAAAATAAATTAAATTGCATTATATTTCATCGAAAACTCCAATATGCCTTAGAGTTATGGGTTATCCCAAAAGTTGATAGACCATTGCCTGTATACCATGATAATAATAGTGTGATTTTACAGTGGAGAGAGCCTCGGTGGCATAATAGGTTAAGAAAATTGATAGAAAATACTACATCATTCAGGAATATGTGGAGGACAAGTCGATATAGATTTTGTGGGTAAACATCAGCAAATAATACAGAGAATTCTCTGAGTAAGGCTTTACCTGTTTGTCCTTTTAATGCCCATATACTCGAGTATAAGACTGTGTGTAGAGGTCGATTGATTTTAGTTCAAGTGTAAGCATGTCATTAATGGTTTTCTAGATGAGGTCTTTGATCACTTAGATTAGATAGGTCATTTGTAAGTATCTATATTTCTTGTGAGTATCTAGTATTTGCTCGAGATCCCTGCGAGCCACTGATGTAGGATAAACCATGATGAGTTGCAAAAGACAAGAAAAGAGTTAGCAGGAAAGAAACACGCTGAGTCGTTGTGGCAAGGCGGCAATGGGCAGCATAATAGCTAAGTGACGGAGGCACGAAAACTACCCAATGAATGTGTCGCACAAAAGAAGAAGAAAATCCAAGTTCAGATTGACGTGCCTGATGTGCTAGCAAAAGGCGCCTGATGTGCCTGATGCACCAAGGTCTGAACGTTAACACACCTGACGTGCTGGTGAGAGGTTGACACGCTAGTGAACGAGCTGATGCGCCAAGGGAAACTCAAATCACCAGAGTTTAACCAGGAAAGCGTGAAGTGTAAAAATAACGAAGTCCCAACTTTTATAGGCCGTAGAAGCTAATACACCACACTAGAAGTTGAATCAGCTGCCATAATGCATCAGGGGGCACATGTTGACACTAGAAATTTTTCTAAATTTAGGTTGACGCACTAGACACGCCACCACTGACGCATCAAGCCCGAATTGGACGCTCTCGCTGGGAAGTCGAAGGAGCTGAAATTTGACGTGCCCACGAATGAGGCCTCCATCTTTAATGCACCTGATGTGTCGCCCACAAAATAAATGCGCCGGATGGTTTTGAGTGTTGAAAGTGAAGGAAGTTCGCATCTTGATGCTTGAAAAATGATGCGATGCATTGTATCGACCTAAATTTTTTCATTATTCAAAAAGAGAAATAAGGGGGGGGGGGTTGACAAACAGAGTTCGGTTTCCCAATCACCGACAGGTGAGCTTCACCTCCGGCACATCAGGCCCTGGCGCGTCAACTTTGTAGCCGGTGAATCAAGCTTTTTCCCCCTTTTTGGTCATTTTCATCTCATTTTCGAGGGTTTTGGAGCCCATATGGAGTATATAAACTCCTCATCTTAAACAATGGTAGAGGTCCCGAAAACTAAAATGGCCAATAAATTATGCAATAACATGTTTACCAGGCGTTCACAAAACCCTTAACACTCACTCGTGTGCTTGCCTCAATGCTAGTGTAATGATCGAGAGACTTGTAATCCCGATGTAATAGCCGAATTAGTGTAAAAAAAATCCACTTTTACACTCCAAAGCTACCAAAGAAATTGTTGTAATCAACACAATAGGCCAGCATGCTCATTACTCAAATGTAAAACCCAAATAACGCCAACTCACCCCCTATGTCTACAGGAGGCTACTCTATGTCAAAAAATAAAAACATAATCTCCATAAAATCATCAAAATATTTACCCTCGTAAGAACCATGTCAACACTAAGGGCCTCCACCATTCAGAGTTATATAATGCCTTACCCATTCAAAACGATTTCTGTGGAAATAACTCAAGACGCCCAGAGTCATAGTCAATCTCCCATAGGCCACCTATAACGCCCCGGTTTTCATTACTCGGGTGTTGAGCCCAAGTTCTGAAAACCCGAGTGTAAACATTCAAAGATCCACTTTACAGTATATTTTTTTTTTAAATTTAAAATGCAATGGAAGCAAATCCAGACATGCAATGTCCAATATAAATCAAACCGTAAAAGTGGCGCATAGGGCTTATACAAATCAATTGTCTCCATATTACATTAATTAAAAAGGAAACCAAATGAAAGAAACATTGCAAGTAGACTTGAGTTGCACCACTTCCAACTTCTCATCCCAAGACACCTGCATCAACTGTTATTGTTCGATAGCGTTAAAACGCTATCATAGTGAAGTAAAAATCCTCCAAAATTACCAGGCATGATAAGCAGTTAAGTAAAGACCAACTAAAAATAATATGTTGCACAAGAAGCAATTTATACAATTCTAAAAGAAATGACATTTAAAACAATCAAATGTAACAATTCACTCATATTAAAAATACCAACAAATTACAACATTCAATCCATATATTCCAACTTTAATTCCGTTTACATGAATGTGTGCATGCAAATGTTCTTCAGCCTAAGGATGTACATCCAGCTGGTGAATTTCAAACCGACAGTAACATGGCTCGTCACCAATGTTACCCGCAATGCAATGCATATCAAACCGACAGTAATGTGGCTCGTCACCAACATTACCGGCAAATGCTATGTATGTATGATTAACCAGCTTTTATTAGTCCAATTTACAAAACAAGCAATTAAAAGCTCACGGTCACTATGGGGGGTGCGCAACCCAAGCATAGGCTGACGGCTCGGGCATAGCATCCCATAACACCATCCCCGGCCCATGAGACGTCCAACAAAATATACTATAGTACAAATTTTATGATTATCTACAATTAGACAATTAACATTACTATTTTGTGTGTGTTCCAAAGTTTTCAACAAAAGGATACTCTTCTTCGTCCAAGCTACCTGAAAAACAAGTCCATTGATGGACACCAACAAGGAAGGATCTTCCCAAACAAAGCCACATGGGCATCAAGTCCATTTAAGGACACCAACAATATAAATTTCACTAAATGGCAACAAGCCATTCTCTCATAACACAACATATAACATTTCACAACCAATTCTCCCAATGACAACCTCAATTCATGTACAACCCATCCACTGAAATCATTTGAAACTAACCAACAAGTAAAAGTTGTATCCATTGGAATCTAAGTATGAAACCATTAATAAAAGATTTTCATCACAATTTATCCAAAGCAACTATTTCAATATATATAGGAATTTAATTGATAGCATGTATTTAAACAAACAATACTATATAAAAAAAACCTCAATTCAATTAAATTAATGGAAAACTTGAAGGGTGAGAAACCTCATTAAAGCCACGTTGATAATCAAGCATGAATCTCAAACAAGTAAAATACTTTGGAAATCAACTAAAGAAGCACCACTAAAATTATTAAACAAACACTTAATATAAATAAAAGGAAATCTTAAAGGGAGGAAACCTCACCTGGAGTGAGACTCCAACCGAGCATAGATTCCAATATGGAAAATTTTGGGAAATCCAATTCCCTACATTCCAATCAAAATTCAACTCGATATAAAAATAAATCAATTGCAAGATTTAAATATAGAGGAGACACTATCGGCCATTAAATCTAGTCACACGGATCAATACAAAGACAATTGATCAACTACAACTATTCAACTCAGTGATTTTCTTATTGAATTGACTCAACTCAAAACTACCCCCTCTCAACTCGAATTGGAACTCAAATACGAAGCTCAATCACCCTGAATTCGTGCAAGCTGCTAGATTGATCCTAGAAGAACCCTAAATACACTCTGTACTCCCCACAAATCTCGTAATTAAAATAACTCAACACTGAACCGAGTCAACTCGGTTTAGCAACTACATCCCAAATCGAGTCAAACACAGATCCAACACTTGAAACTAGAATGATTGAATCACTTACCTGAATCGCATCAACACGAAGGACTCTACAGCTGCAGATAGACTCTCCTAGCTTTGACAAGAGCTGGACGCATTCAGATCTGGATCCATTAAATATCGGCCAACTCACTAACTCGGAGGGAGATGCAGCAAGCTCCAGACCTTCAACCACACTCTACCTGCTTCTACCATAGATCTGAAATCTCTAATAGGAACGCCTGAAGATATCCTAGCTGTTGGACAATAGCTCTGATCAGCTACCTGGCCACTTGAATTGGTGCGGCTCAAACGAGTGAGAGAAGCTTCGGCCATTGATGACTGCTTTGCAATAGAAGTAGATCTCATTGATTTGATCTTACTGGACAATCTGGATGCACTCAAAAGAGGTCGCAGATGTGCTCTTTTAAAGTTTGGAACTCATCAGATTGAAGTTCTGGAGGCGTTTCTTCGATGGTTTCGACAAACGAAGATGTTGGCTCGGTTTCGAAAGATTTGGAAGAAGCAGCCATGGATGCTATGTCTCTGGTTTTCCTTGCATAAACTGATGACAGAAATGGATGACTGAGATGATTTTAGATGGTTTGGATCGATCATGAGCTAGGACCTCTAGGTTTCAGAATTGAAAAAGGTAAAAGAAGAGCTCAAAACGATCTTAAATAGAGGAGCCCTAATCCGTGTGAACGTAATGAATGGCTAGGATTCATCTAAAACAGTCTCTCTAAGGTGGTTATGGAAGGCTCAGATCAAGTGGAATGAAGCAAGCGCAGATTGCCAACATGACATTACGATTTTGGAAATAACCATGTGAATAACTGGACTTTGGTTGAAGATTTGATTGAAACCGGTGGTCCCCAATAAAGGAGGTTAACATGGTTTGGTATAACACATTATGCTCTACAAAATGGATGGTTTGGATTTACCAGATGTGGCCCACAAAAATCACCATTTGAGGAATACATGGCTGTTTGAAACACGTTTGTTGTTTGGACAGCTAGACTTCAAGCTCCATTTGCATTCACCCGGATGAGCTGCAAGAACGACACTACCCAGGTTTTGGTCAACACGACATCCCGAACAATATGGACGGTTTGGATCATCAAGGAAGCTACTCAAAAGTGGGCCACACCCAGCCCAAACAGGACAGCGTTCATTGTTGCTCGCCCGGACCAGAAACGTGAAAGAGAGAGGGAGACTTCCCTCTTCGGGAATTTGTTGGGCTGGCAGCCCCTGACGACTGGTGTACAGTATGTGCACCCTTACTTGTGCACATGCACAACCATAAAGTGGGGTCTACAGCATTATTTAGTCAAATCTACTTTGTCCACTCTACTTGAATGGTCCAGGCTGATATATGGGTCTAATAATGAGACAGATTTAAATCACAAGTGGGTCATGCACAATGATTTGGCCAATGATCAAGGTGTTTTACACAATCTAACAATTGGACCTACTCCAAACTAACTATCAACAGTTAAAAGCGTCTTATGACTAGTATAGTTTATTTTAAGACAAATAATTACCAAAATTACTATTAATATTCCTTTAACCACCCATACTAATTTAATTATTATTACTATAGCAATTATTATTATTGATTTAATTCACAGTGTAGGGCCTATGGTGATGTTTATATAAAATCTAATCCATTCATTTGATTTTAAAGGTCCATATGAACACATGACCAAAGATGAGGCGGATCCCTAACCTAAACATCCACAATAAGTAAGCTTTTATATTTAACTAACTAATTAAACAAATCCCATGGTTGGATTTATACTGAACACGTTTTGGACGGTTAAAAATCCAAGAGGCTCAACATGGCCTCCTGCTCTAGGTGTAATGCCAATCACAATTACATATTCTTCTATAATAGTCTAAATACAAATTTACGGTTATTATTATCATTATTTTGATTAAGATTGTAGTGGCCAAATGTACACCCACACACACGCACATATTTATGTGATCAAGCTACAGTTTCCGTAGTAACACCCAAGTACCAAATGTACGGGGTGTTACACCACCCGTCCTGGAGATGGGCCCTAGAGTTGCATTGCACGATCAAAAGCTAATCAGTCATCTTGCTCAGAACTAAATTGCAATGGGACATAGACACTAGCTAAACTCATAGAGATGGTGTGGTTCATACATTTGGCTTAATAAGGTCCAAGAAAGCCCTTATCGTAGCTCAGGCGGCCTACTCCTTGAAAGACAGTAGTCTCCTGCTGACATGGTCTTTTACATTTTAATTAAGGGTAATCTGTATGAATTATGTGATTAAGGGCTTGTGCTGGATCACGACCTGAAATATACAAAACTTAAAATCTCAGGAATAAAATATCTTCCTTGTGCCATGTCTTTTGTGTGCTTATTCATGTTATTTGTGAATGCTTACTAAATTCTCCGATTCTCTAAGCAAAAGAAATACAAAATACAAATGTAACCGAAACACGAGCAAATTTCTCGTTCGAATGAAATTTGCAGTTTAACAGTGTGTTTTCTAATATTTTTACTTGGGCATATTATTATTCAATCAGTGGCATAAAAAATAAGTAAGGAGAAACCAAACATGAGATATAATATCTAGAACATCAATAAGAACAAAATTCAAAAGTTCGCTCATAAGGGGACTAATACAAACCACAAATGTTTCAAAATGTATAAGTGTATCATCAACTACCAATGAAGGAAACTAATAAACTATTAGTTGAGCTCGTAGATCTTGGCCACGCTCGAATAGGGATCCTCATTCTAAGCTCCTGACTAGCTCCCTTAGGAACATCCTCAGGTGTAACGTCACATTGAACTATACCTGCATTAATTGATTGTGTTTTTATAGTTTCACTGTTTATCTTAGTGAGGAATCCTTAAAATTACATCAGATCATCTAACACGATACCCTATGCTATGCGCGGAAGCTTGGCGGAGCTACTAGAATTATAGTTAAGTCCTAGTGGGGTGATTAGGACCTTTTTGAGATTCTTTCCACCTACTTAAATTATTTTACAGTTTAAGCTAAGCAAGAAAGAACACTTTGGCTTCCAAGCTTAAGTGGGTCTAATCATATGAATTAGCATATAATTAACAATTAAGCAACCTAATCTAAATGTATAGATTAACAATTGATTTAACTAATCAAGTACCTAATCTATGCAACCTATGTAGACTATATGAGAATGGATCATATAAGCTCAAGTCTACATTAATTAGTGAAAATACATCTTGTGTGTGAATGTTCCTATCTAGTGCCTAGCATACATTCTTATAAAGCATTCATAATTAAGCAATTAAACATACAATGTTAAGATAACAATGTACTCAAATACATCAGAAACACAAGCATATATAGTGATTTGACTACGTGTTTACTCCATTCCCGGTTCAAGTACTCACCCCTTGATCACACCGGATTTCACTAGGGAGTTTAAACCAGGTTCCTCCCAACTTAAGTGTTTTAAGTTGGTTTCACCATCCCGAGGTGTTTAATGGTTCACCCAACCTATTAAGGTGTTTAATGGTTCTACTCAACCAAGGAGTTTGACAGGGTTCCTCCCAACCTATTAAGGTGTTTAATGGTTTCACCCAACTAAGGAGTTCAAGGTTCCTCCAAACCTATCAACATACGTATACTCCTGCCAGAGGCTCCGCACGGAGACTTATTTTCACCCTCTCACAAGGGCCTAGGTCTTACAACCAAACCTAGTGAGTTTGATAATTCAAACTCTCATACTCAATCCTCCACGAGGAAATAGCATGTGGACTCTTATAATTGACAACCTTACTTATCGGATTTGAGCTCCGTTGATGCACCGCTTGGGTTGTTTGATCTTAGCTCTCCCATACTTCAATTAGCTCCCATTTTCTCTCCCGATATTATTGTCGATGCGTCGTCAATGCTCTAGCTTCAACGATCAAACACCTAGCATGAGATGCTCCGTAGAGATGCCCAAGGTGCTAAGAGGGAGGTTTGAAATCTCTACAACTAATGGGAAGTGGTTGCGTAGAGAATCTCACTTACAATGATCTATCTATAGAGTTTAGACAATGATTCAACTATCAAGTTTAGGTTCTAAAATCTAGAGATTAAGAGGGACAAGTTCATCTTCTAAATGAGCTTTGAATGCTCCTATTATTGTGATGAATCACAAGGAAGATGACTTGAATGGGTTAGGATTAGAAGCTATGAGTATATGTAACAATGGTGACTTCTAAATCTTTAAAATTCTTCTCTTTAGCCCCAAAACCAAACTCCCCGCTTTTATAGATAAATCTCTAATGGTAAAAAAATAGGCGGATTTGCAAATCTTCGGTGACATCGAACTCATCTTCAATGGCATCAAATATACCTTCAATAGGGTCGAAGACTATTTAGAGAGTTTCTAATATTGATGAACATCCAGTTTGGTAGCATCGAACACTCTTTAATGACATCAAACAAGCACCTTCGATTGGGTCGAATGGTTGTTTTGTAGCATCGAAGAACTGTCCAGAGAGTATGTATTTTTGCTTAGACATTTGTTCGATTGAATCCAACTAGTCTTTGAAAACTTATTCACTTGCTTTAAGTGTAAGGCTTACGATGTAGTAATAACTCGATAAGACCGAGGTCGATCTACAAGGAAGAGCTAAACAAGTTCAAACTATTCTAATAACTTGAATCTAAGAAGTTTAGGAAAAACAGTTTTAAGAACATAAAATATAAAATTTTGAGAATTTAGAAGAACTAGAGTATTGAGGATCCACTTGTAGTAGTCCAATGTCAATCCAATCATCCAAGCACCCACACACATAATTAGAATCAAAGTCATATCTCTCATATAATTGAAAGATATAGCATTCAAGCACAAACAATCCCACTTAAATCTGGAAATCAGATTTCTAGTTCTAATGAAGCACATAGAACTTGAACTTGTAGCCTTGGAAGTAACAGTCATGCTAAGAGACTATGGCATGCTCCAAGGTTACTACAATTTAAATCCAAATAAACTTATTATGACAATCTCAGAGAATTATAAGGAACTCATGTCCGGAGTACACAAACTCTCATAATTCATCTAAAAATCCAAGCCTTATTCAAACTAGAAGTTCAAAATCTATAATTAAGAAAATGGTACTTGTATATACGAATTAAAATATTAAAACTAAATATAAGTTTCACCTCTTAGCTCTAGCTAAGGGGTTAGCTAGAAGAAAGTATTAAAAATTCGAACTAGAACTATAAGAAGAAGAAAACTCAATTTAGAAGGCTAGGAAGCCTCCTAGGTCTTGATCCAATTGCTCTTCACGTTGCTAGATGCCTCGGGAAGAGGGTAGATGTGTCCTTTTATAGCATAGAAGCGCCACCGACTTGGAAATTTTATGAAAGTGCAGAGTCCTTCCACACTTGGGAAATCAGAAATCCGAAATTAGAACATGTAAATTTTTGCACTTTGTTGTCTATGCATGGCCAACCGGTCAGACCCAATGGGTGGCTATCCAGCGTACTCTACCCCTTTGGCAGCCAACCTTGAGTGCATTATTTTTTCACTTCTTTCCTTTCACCTATCCTTGCTTCTTCTCTTGGTCCCTTGTCTTCTTCACTCCACCTCTTCCTTGGTTCTTAGATGATGTTTAAGAGGTGTCTTTAAACATCAATTAAGTGTAATCTCTCTCTCTCTCTCTCTCTCTCTCTCTCTCTCTCTCTCTCGTACCTACAGTCATAAAAACATGCATTGGGTAGGTCTTTTAGATATAGAAACCATGCATAGTGAGTGATGACCATCACTTTGTGATTTTCGAATCATAATACCATTGATTGTCCTTTTATTATTTCTTATGACTTTTTGGATGTTACCATTTGAAATTACACCTTTTGGATTAAAAGCGTATTAGTGCAGAAGCTTGTAGAGTAACTAGTATTATGACTAAGTCCTAAAGTGGGGGGGGGGGGGGGGGGGGGTGATTATGACCTTTTTAAAATATTTTCACCTACTTATGTAATTTAACAATTTAAACTAATTAAGCATTTAACACTTCGGCTTCCAAGCCTAAGTAGGTCCAATAACAAGACTAGCATATTGTTTAAGCAATAAGCAACCTAATCTAGACAATCAAATGATTAAACAAATCAAGCTCCTAATATATGCAACCTGTGTATACTTATGAGAATGGATTAATGAGCTCAAGTCTACACTACTTAGTGAAAGTACATCTTGTGTGGATGTACTTATCTAGTGCTTAGCATACATTACTATTAAGCATTCATAATTAAATAATTAAACATATAATGCTAAGATAACAATGTGCTCAAATAAATCACAAACACAAGCTTGTATGTGGTTCGACTTTGGGTCTACTCCACTCCCAGTTCAAGCACTCAACCCCATTGAGCACACCGGCATTCATTATCGGAGGTTTTAAATGAGGTTCACCTCTCAACCTTTACATGAAGGTTTTACCGGTTCACCTCTCAACCATAAATGGAGTTTTGGACAAAGGGCTAACTCTTAACTCAACGCATGTTCACTCCCATGTCGGAGGCTCCCTCTCAGAGACTTTATTTAGACCTGACAAACGAGCTAGGAGCGCCAAAAGCCTTTAGTCTTTAGGTCAAGGCCAAGGAACGACCAACGTTTCTAGAGTTTTAGGCTCAACTAACAAGCCAATGATCGGTAAATGAACCTAAATCGAGTTTAACAAACAAACTCTACACTCGATTCCGATGAACTCTCAACAAAGACAACCTTACTTGTTGGATGAGCCCCTTGTTCGGTGCCGTTTTGGGTTGCTTGATCTCGCTCTCCCCTTCTTCAATCAACTTCCCTTACTCCCTTGATCGTGTTGCCATTGTGTCGTCAATGCCTCATCTATACTTGATTGATTATCTAGCATTTGTTGCTTTTGAGATGCCCAAGGTGATTGGATGGGTAGGTTTGAGAACTCTACAACTAATGAAAATGGGTTGCCTCGAGTTGCTCACCTACAATCATCTCATCATGGAGCTTTAGATAGAATTATAATTATCACATTGGATCTAAACTCTAGAGATCAAAAGAGGGTAAAAGCCATCTTCTTCTTGAGCTTGGAATACTTCATTCTTTTGTTAAATCACATGAAAGATGCCTTGTAAATATTATAAATTGAGCCTTTAATAGTCCCCAACAATTTTGGCTTCAATCCTTTAAAAAACCATCTTCTTAGCCCTCAAATCGACCCAAGCCATTTTAAAGAAAAAGTCCAAACGGATCTAAAACGGGTAGAAAACTGCTAGTTCCCGACCGGTCAGACTGGGTCCTCGACCGGTCGAATTACAGGCCTGAACGGCAAGATGTTGTTGTCTTAATTTGGTCGGTCGCCAACCGGTCGAATTAATGCCCTAGAGACAAAAATGTTCTATTTGGTTGCTGTCCAAATTGGGCTTGCTGCTGACCGGTCGAACGATCGGTCAGAGCATGAAATTCTGCTGCATAGTCTGTTTTATTTTGCAGCAGTTCATGTAACCTCTTAGCCATACATTGGTGATCTTTTGGGATACTTAAGGCCAATCTAAGATGACTAAGGGTATGCCTAATGGTACGGTCATCTAGAGGTTATGATTTTGGTTTGGTTCAAGGTTAAGGCTTCACCAAGGCATCTCTTTTACCTGTTCCTTGATGTAGCAGGTCTGTCTTGAGTCTTCGGTCTTAGTCTTCATTAAGCTCAACCGACATTAGACTCACTGACCTAAGTAATTGACAAATAAGGTGCATTAGTATGCCATAGAAAAGTGCACTAACACTGTGGACTTCACCAGGTGATTTCCGAATCATTTCATGGATCATGCATTTAATCAAGATTTTTTTATCTGATAATTGTAAATGTTTGCTTGTTTTATAAACTATGCTTGAATATAACAATGAAATGTGTAACTTTGGTGGGAATTCTTCACTGAGATGGTCACTCACTCTTCATGTATAATTACACCAACTAGATGGACATAGACTAGAGGATTCTCAGGATGTGGGTGAGGAGCTATTTGAGGAGCCCTTCTATAGGGCTGTTGAGCTCTTCGAATTGAACTAGTAGATGGTTTTTTTGTTTGGTCAATGTTGGACTTGCAATTCATGTACTGTAATTGCAATAAGGTCCCATTTTGAGTGAACGAACCTAGATGTAGTACTTGGATTGTTTAATTTCCTAATTTTCAGTCTATCTTACTTTGTGAAGCATATTTCTATGTGGAATAATTAGGAATGAGTTAGATTTCATATAATATGAATTTGAGAAATTTAGATAACAGTTGGAATATCAGGACTCGAGTACCTTACTCGGCCTCAAAATTCAGGGTGTTACAAGATGGTATCAGAGAATGAGTTTGGGATAAACTGTGCCTTGGGTTGGAACTTATTACATATGCTTATGTGAAATGAAACTAGAAATTCTAACACCTAGGGAAAATCCCTATTGAATTAGGGAGTTTGAAGAACATAGAAACACAATTTCTAGAATCCCTTAGAATATTCTAGGATAGTTGTTTGAATGTAGAAACAATATTTAGGTACCGTGGGACATGATTTCCACTATGTTGAAGTATGAACTAAACAAAATCTCGAGAACTTGAGCCCCAAAGGAAAATTTGGAAAATTATGAAATTAGATATTCTAGTACCCTTCCCAAGCCTAAACTAGTGTTTCCCTTAAGAGTCAATAATTAGAAATTCCTAGAAGTGAAACTTCTAATTTATTAGTGTATTATTACAACTTAGACTGAATTTCAGGATCAAATTAGTGTTCCTAATAAGAACTGACAAATTACATGCCTAAAAATGTTTGTAATTTTTTTGGAGGCCACTAACGTACCTTTGAACAACTCTACAAATTTTCAGAATAATTAGAGTGTGCAGCGAATGCATGGTGGAATACTAGTATGATGTTGATGTGTATGTCTAAGTCTCAAGGGCAGAAAATTACTTTAAGGGGGGTAGATTTTACTAACTCAATGTTTGTGTAGGTTAATATACATACTTGCACGCACTTGCACTTGATCCCACTATGAAGAAGATAGTGGGAACTTAGACAACATGGATTGAAATGACCTCACTCACACAAAGGATAGAATAGTAAAAATTTCGGGGAGTGATTTATTTTAAGGGGTAGATTGTAATGCCCCAATTTTTTTGAAACCTGGGTTCCAAGAATCCTCAAATTTTTTTCATGAAATATTTTATTTTAATTGTGAATTAATAGTGTTAGATTATATGAATGTGAAACCCGTATAACTTGCACAGATTGAATTATGGAACTCCGAACTAGACGAAACTTCTTAGCAGATCCTTTACTATAAACAAACTGTACATTGTTAATTTCGAGATCCAAATCACAAGATCCACTATCCATCAGGCCCACGACATGTCGTAGGATGATTCGACGCTCAATTGCATTGATCAGATCGTCAGATTCTGAAACCGATCACCTAAATTTGTCTAGATTATCTTAGAAACCAAAAGAAGTAAAATAAACTCCAATTTCAAAATTAAAGAAAAGCTCAAAAAATTATCAAAAATATACTAGAGGGCACAAGTATCCAAATTATGAAAATAAAATAAAATCAGAAAGCTAGGCTTCAATTTTACTCAAGAAGATATAATTCATCTAGATGTATAGAGAAACTGAGAGATGAGGATAGCCATCTCCTGGCATGTATTTTCTATTTAGAGATAAAATGCACAAATCTAGGAGGGTTTTTTTTTTTTTTATAGGTCACATGTCTAGGAGTTAAATACCAAAGCCAGTAGAATCATAAATTATATATATATATATATATATATATATATATATATATATATATATATATATATATATATATATATATATATATATATATATTTTAATAGAGATGACACATATCTATATTGCACTACACATGTTTTACCATAGTATATATGTTTTTTTTATTCCAAAAGATGAATATCTATTATTTCAATTGCTTTTCCAAACAAATTAAGTTAGTGAACCACCTCTATATAGCAGTAGCGCTGGGTTGACCTGACCTTAAGAGGACCTAACCAGCTGCAGCTTGACCTAACCCAAATTCCAACATGAGGTGCCTAACCCAAACCCATCCCAAAATCGTCCACGGTAGACCCAACCCAGCCCCAATGCAACCCAAGTACATATGATTATTCCCAACTGGACCTAACCTGACCCAAATTTGCTTAACCCAAACCCAACTTGAATTCAAATCGAGTTAGTGTTTTTCAACATAAATCCAACTTAATGATCTTGGCAACTCAACCCGACCCGACCCAAGCCAACTAGTGTTGAGCCAGTCGATTTTGAGTTGTCACGGGAAGTTAAGGGATGTTTTGGCGTTGAGGTCTGGGGTTCGACCCATGTCACCTATAAAACAAAGGATAAATAAATAATAAAAAAAACCACACCTCTAGCAGCAATGAATTCTAGTCCATCTATTGCTTATTATCATACCTGTGGCACACGTTTGCATAATAATTCCAACATGATATTTTGAAGGCTCTCTCATTAATTGGCTGACTACTAAAATAATTTATTTGGTCTGATTCCATGTTGTTTATCATAAATGTGTCACATGCATATAATAATCGAAACATGGTTCTTTGGAGGCTCTTTGTCATTGATTAGCGACTAATAAAAGAATTTCTTTGATGCACCATCTCAACCATCTAATCAAATGAACTTTATCAAATGAACAGCTTGATATATAGTCTATTCATGCCACGTATGTAGCAACAATACTGTAGCAAGGTACCTCCCCATGCCTATACACGAGGTATTGGGGAAGCGGATTGGCTGGTGTACCACACTCCAGCGAGTTCGCTGGTGTATTGACGTCACCAAGTTCTGTGGGCTTCACCATGAGGTTCTTGTTATATCCAAACCGTCCATTTATTTGGCGACATCGTTATAAGGGTTGAAACCAAAAATAAGACAGATCCAAAGATCAAGTGGACCAGAATGCAGTGGGAGATTGAACGTCTACTGTTGAAACCTTCTTGGCAGTCACAGAAATTTTAGATCAATCTGATATTTGTTTTTACCCTTCATCCACGTCTGTGTGACTATGAACAGTTTGGATGGAAAATAAACATCATGGTGGCCCTATGAATGTTTTGACAGTGAGAATCATTGTCCCCACTGCCTTTTGTGGTGTGGTCCACTTAAGATATAGATATGACTCATTTTTTTTTATTATGCCCTAAAATGATCTTATAAAATAGATGGACAGTGTAGATATATCAAATACACCATTGTGGGGTCTGCAGAACTTTAATTGTCTTTGAATTGTTCGTACTTAACCAAGTTCAAGGCTTGTCTGCACCCCCACACGTAACCATACCAGCAAAGTCGCAGGTGAAGGTATTGGATCCCTTGCCTTGTAAAAGAAAAACCGTTCTTCTTCTTTTTTTTTCCTGTCTGCACACGGCACTGGGAGGGCAAATACGTACTCACACATACTTCTTCCATCGCATAGCCAATCAATCAACAAGGAATGGACATGCTTATGGGGCTTGTGGGTCCCATTAGTGGTGCGGGTGGAATGTGGTGAGATTGAGCAACGTCTCTCTCATGGGGATAACTAATCCGAATCCACAGATCCACAGGTACTCCTCAACCTGTCTTTGTCGAATTCATGACGGGATATTTCGAATCCACGAAACCTTATCTTTAAATTCACAAAGAAAGACTCGAATCCATGAGCAAAACAAGAGAAAACCCTTAAGTTTTATTCAAAATATATTAATCATCCTTTAAAACGAAAATAAAACAATTATTTATAATAAACTAAGCAAATGTAACCTAGGTGTCTTAATTGCAAAAGGAAAGCAAACAACTCGAAATGGAATGAAAAAACATCAAAATAGCAAGTATTTTCGCGGACTCTGCATAGTTGAGGGCCGACCGATCGGTAACAGTCCAGCGGGTTGGGTTGCCTTCCTCTGTGAAGGCCGACCGATCCTTGAACGTGCTTCCTCTTCTTCCTCTTCTGGCCCATCTCTTTCATAAACACGATCGCTCCTCGCCCTCGATCATAAGGTCTACTCCCTACATCAGTCTCCCCTACTCGGAGAAAACTCGACCTCGAGTTTTACCTCGTGTGGTGTTGGAGAATCGTCTTCTTCTTTCTTCTCGTCCTTGGCTTGTGACTAGTACTTGGACGTGATTGGAGATACTTGTTATCGGTCATTCCTTGGCATAGCACAGCAACAATCGTTGTCTTCCTCTCATCATGAACAAGGAAAACTGCAAACGAATCTTCAAAGGAGTCGACGACCATAATTGCTTTGAAATCTTGCGATGTTGGCGTAGTATTTTCAGTGGTGATCATTGATCCCTTGTGTTCCTCTTCCATGGCCTCAACATCGACCGATTCAAAAACTTCCTCATCATGATCCTGAGTGAACAAAGAAGAATGCTCATCTTCTGTTAAGGCTACGAGAAGGACTCTCGTATCTAGAGGGATGATCTCCACCTCAAAAGCCTCTGGAGGAACTTCTTGTAGTTGATGGTCCTTCGTTTCTACAGGTACATCACGCGCGCTTCTGATGGGGATGGAGGTCTGAATTTCAAAATCTCTGTACTCAAATCGTTCCAATAGCCTGTGCTTCATCTATGGCCAAAAGCGTATCGGGGCCTTCATCGCACGCTCCCGATCGTGTTGGAGATATTCCCACCAAACTAACGTAGTGCTCTTCAACTTGAGGGCAATGTACGGAACCTTCTTCGCCTCAGGCATCTGTGTGATTTTGAAGAGGCACTCAATGTCACATAGCCAGTCATCGATGCGACCCAAGCCATTGAGGTGAGGAAGATCAACCTCTGTGTAGATCTGACCTGTCTGATCTACAAATTCTCTGCCATACACAATCATAATCTCTCTCTTTTTTCTTCCTGAGGAAGAACCTTGCTCTAATACTAATTTGGTGCGGGCGGAATGTGGTGAGATTGAGCAACGTCTCTCTCACGAGGATAACTAATCTGAATCCACGGATCCATGGGGACTCCTCAACCTGTCTTCGTCGAATCCACGACGGGATATCTCGAATCCACGAGACCTTCTCTTCGAATCCACGAAGAACGACTCGAATCCACGAGTAAAACAAGAGAAAACTCTAGGTTTTATTGAAAATATATTAATCATCCTTTAAAATGAAAATAAAACAAGTATTTATAATAAACTAAGCTCTAGAAACGTAACTTAGGTGTCCTAATTACAAAAGGAAAGCAAACAACTCGAAATTGAATGAAAAAAAAACATCAAAATAGCAAGTATTTTCGCACACTTTGCGCAATGGCCGGTCGGCCGACCGGAGTTGAGGGCTGACCGGTCGGTAACAATCCAGCGGGTTGGGTTGCCTTCCTCTGTGAAGGCCGACCGGTCCTTGAACGTGTTTCCTCTTTTTCCTCTTCCGGCCCATCTCTTCCATAAACACGATCGCTCCTTGCCCTCGATCACGAGGTTTACTCCCTACATCAATTAGCCATGCGACCGGCTAACTTTCACTCACGTGGGTCATGAACATGGAAACGGCACACTACTGGGATGGGGATAGCCACCGGCGGCTTCAGTAGCTATCTCGCTACTAAAGTGACATAACCAAGTTCTATGAGCCCCACCATGATGTATGTCTTGTATTCACACGGTCCATCCATTTGGAGAGATCATTTTAGGTCATGAGCCAAAGAATGAAGTAGATCCGAAGCTCAAGTGGAACCGCCACAGAAAACAGTGGGGACAATAACACCAACTGTTGAAACGTTCTTAGGGCCCACCATGATGTTTATTTGAAATCCAACCTGTTCATAAGTTCACAAATTTCAGTTTGATCGAAAACTTCTGTGGCCTGGAAGAAGTTTTTAATAGTAAGCATTCAATTCCCACGATTTTCTATGGTGGGGTTCACTTGAGCTTTGCATCTGCCTCATTCTTTGGCTTATTCCATAAAATGGAGCGCTGTTTATGTGGATACGAGGTGGGTGGATCCCTGAACGTTGGTCCACCGTGATGTATTCTCTTTATATCCAGGCCATCCATCTGTTTTGAAAACTCATTTTAGGGCATTATATAAAAAATGAAGCATATCCAAATCTCAGGTGGACCATAATACAGGAAACAGGGGTGATTGACCATTAAAGACTTCGCGTGGGACACAAAAGCTTTGGATCAACCTGATATTTGTGTGGTCTCTTCATCCAGGTGTTTGTGACCTGATCAACAGGTTGGATGGAAAGTAAACATTCCGTTGGCCCCCGTGAAGTTTTTAATGGTGAGGATTCAATCAAGACTGTTTTCTGTGGTATTGTCTCCTAAGATTTGGATTTGCTTCATTTTTGGATGCCTTAAAATGAGCTGTCAAAATGGATGGATGGTGTGGATGTAAGGACCATACATCACAGTGAGCCCCACAGTTAGGTATCCACTGACCTCGGTGGATCCGGATCCATCCAAACAGCTCCCCATAAAATGATCTCTCCAAATGGATGGACGGTTTGGATACAACACATACATCATGGTGGGCCCATAAAACTTGGTGACATCACTTCGGTAGGGAGAAAGCTACTGAAGCCATCAGTAGCTAATCCGCAGCCCACTCTACTGGGGCGTGTGGGACCCATTAGCCATGTCAATGGGTAACTTTCACCCACGTGGACCCACGAATGTCCAAAAGTTGGACGTGGTGTCACGCCCCAAACTCGGTGATCGGGCTCACTAAATTCCCGGCCACCGAATCCGGTGCCGACAGCCTCCGTAGTACCCCATTCTCGGCCCCTAGCTCCCATACGCCAGGTTCCGATCCTGGGATCCCACAAGGAGGATTTTCAGGGTAAACTTTTTTTTTCTTTATAGATGAGCATAACCACAAGCGTACCAAACCAAAAACTTCACATCACATATCCACTAAGATAATCTTTTGAGTACAGTGCTGTAAAAAGGAAAATACAATGTATAACTGAAAGCTGAAAGATCAAATGCGCGCTCCTGTCTCACTGTTGTCGCGCTATAGTATGTTCTGGATGTAAACAACATGTATAAGCTTACTATGAAGCTTAGAGAGTGTGTGGTGTGTGCGCAATGCATATGGCAGGTATACAGATATCAGAGTAAGCGGAAATGATAGCAGGCTACACTACCAAGTCTATGAATGTCATTAGCCATCTCGAGGCTAGGCAATGCAAGGGGCCTATATGGCGAGTGTAATATGCTAATGATGCAATGTGCGCATGTCAATCCTCAACTACCATATATTATACGATTTACAACTGGGACATCACCGGGGTCTAGTACACTCCAGACGTTGGTTGCCGCCCATTGCGGGCATAACCAAGCGAGTGGAAGAGACCTCACTATCCGCCTCGTCAATGACATACAAGGAAATCCACCCGTCTCGTCGATAGTGAACCCATTCACGAGCTGGTCAGACTCAACCTAATATATAGCCCTCTGCACCCGGGCGGGTAAGGTCACACCCCCTTCCAACCGACCCCGACACAGTGGGAGACGCGGCCTACTGGTATTTGGCCCTCATGCGCTCATAAATCCACTCGGTCTAGACATTGGACATCCTACTGGTATCACAGGGTTTATGGATTTTCACCCAAAGATATCTTTGCTGCTCAAGTGCTAGAACATATTTTCGGTGTCCATTCCTACCACTCATGATGTGGCTGTGGTGGTCACAACCCCGATGCCGCTGGGGTGAGAATCTGATCATGACATGCATAATGCGAGATGCATGAGTCATGCTGTCCAAGCCATGCACCAAACCTGCGCATACCGCGCAATCATGTGGGGTGACCCTATCTCATATGGGTCCCCTAAGTATCTCAAGCTGTAAGGCATATGCTATGTTCAACATCATCCACAGTCAGGCATACATATGATGCGTATGCACAAATGAGTGGGCATGATATTCATTACACTAAGCATATTATCAGTGTGACCTATCAAGCTAAGTATACTAGCATGTTACCAGATATATCATGTAATGTTGGCCTTAAATGGCCCAATATGTATACAGAGAGTGGGACCCAAACTGTGGGCCCCATTGGAAATGTAAAGGTCTTCGCGGCATAGCCCACTTGAGACCACATCGGCCCTATACTTGGGCCTGCACATATAAAATAGGCCGACAAAAATAGTGTACGGCATGAATAAAACATATATATCAAGGGAAGGACCATGGTGGGTCCCGCCCACTGGTCGGATAGCAAATACACATCATCGGTCTTAGGAAGTTTTAGTGGTAGGTATTCAATCACCACAATTTCCTAAGTGAAGCCCATTCAAATCGGGCCCCACGCATCGGTCAGACGGTTGGCATGCTACACAATGCATCCATCAAGGTGGAACCCCAAAGATGGGCCCAAAACCTTTGGTTGGATGGAAAATAACCATCACAGTGGCCCAATGAAGTTTTCAATGGTGGGCATCAATGACCACTATTCCCTGCGGGTGTGGTCCATTTAACGTTTGGATCTGCCCCATTATGGGGGCCATATCTTAAAGTGGCATAGAAAAATAGAAGGCCAGCATGAATAAAACAAATACATCATGGTGGAACCCTCAGGGTGGGCCACCAGCTGGGCAGCGCATGCACGCACGATGTCTGCAGCATGGGACCCCTTGGGGTCGCCTTAGTTTTTGGGATTAAGCTAATATTTGTGTTTTCCCCTCCAAACATATCCATGTGATATTATGAACAGGTTGGATGACAAATAAACATCACTGTAGGGCCTGGGAAGGTTTCAACGGTGGAAAATCATTATTCCCACTGTTTCCCGTGGCATGGTCCACTTGACATTTGGATATGCTTAAATTTTGGGCTCAGCCACTAAAATGAGCTGGAAAAACATATGGACGGAATAGATAAGGCACACACATTCTAGGTAGGCCCAACTGAGTTTTCAATCAAGCTGATATTTTTGTTTTCCCTTCTTCCACACGTGTGTGGACTTATGAACAGGTTGGATCTCAAATAAACATCATGGTGGGTCCCACGAGGTGGGCCACTGCTGGGCAGCGTGTCCAGCACGCTGCCTGCAGCGTGGACCACACTCATGGCCCAAAAGGTTTTGGACCGAGCTGATATCTGTGTTTTCTTTTCATCCAGGTCTGTGTGTCCTTGACAACAGATTAGATGGTAAGTAAACCTCATAGTGGGGCCTGAAAAGGTTTCAACAGTAAACATTCATCCTCACTGTTTCCTACAGTGAGGCCCACTCAAGATCAGGATTTTCTTAATACTCGGGCTTGGGCCCTGAAATTATCTGGGAAAACGATGGACGGCTTGGATAGAACAAATACATCATGGTGGGTCCCACGAGTGGGCCACCTGCTGGGGCGCCCGCGCGCCCAGCGCCGTGGTCACTCCCAGCGTCAGAGACGCTGAGAGACTCTCTCTTTTTTCTTTTGTTTGGTTTTCCTTTTTTTTTGTATTTTCTCGGTTTTGATCGAGTGGGGCCCTCTCTTTTTTCTTTTGTTTGGTTTTCCTTTTTTTTTGTATTTTCTCGGTTTTGATCGAGTGGGGCCCACAAGAGGACGATCCACTCCGTCTATCAGGTTCCCCAGCTCATGGGGGACCCAATGAGCCCAATATTGGGTATGTTACGAGGTCTACAAACATCAATGTGGGCCAAGAAAGTTTCGACAGTGGACATCATTTTCTCCACTGTTTCATGTGGTGCGGTCCACTTAAGATTTAAATCTGATTCAGATTTGGGCCATGGCCCTGAAATGATTTGGGAAAACAAATGGACGATGCGGATTGAACATAAACATTAAGGTGGGTCCCACGAGTGGGGACCCCATTCAAACTGCTCGGACGCTGGACAGTTCCAGCGTCTCTGACGCTGTGAACGTCCAACGTCTGGACGTTCTCATTATTATTATTTTTTATTATTTTTCCTTCTTTTTTTTCTCTTGTTTATATCAAGTGGGGCCCACATGAGTGTGATCCACTCCATTCATCGGATTCTTTAGCTCATTGGGGACCTAATGAGCCTAATATTGAGCAGGTGATTTGGTCCAGAAGCATCACGGTGGGCCAAGGAAGTTTCAATAGTGGACATCATTATCTCCACTATTTCATGTGGTGCGGTCCACTTAAGATTTGAATCTGATTCAGATTTGGGCCCTGGCCCTGAAATGATTTGGGAAAACAAATGGACGGTGTGGATTGAACATAAACATCAAGGTGGGTCCCACTGGAGAGTTGAATCTGCCTCATGTTTGGACCCTTACCCTAGCATAATCTGAGGAAAAAAATGGACGGTGTGGATGAAGAAATACATCAAGATAGGCCCCACACAAATCTAGTCGGACGCAATCCGCGTCCCCGGAAGGTGTTTCTTTTGGGCCGGCCGAGGTGGATTGTGTGGGAGCGGATTAGGTGAGACCACGGATCCACCGAGGTGTGTGGGACCCTGACTGTGGCGCCACTGTGACGTATGTGACTACATCCACATCGTCCATCCGTATTGGAAGCTTATTTTAGAGCATGATCCAAAAAATGAAGCAGTTCCAAATCCTAGATGGGCCATAGTACAGGAAACAGAGGTGGTTGACCATTAAAAACTTCATGTGGGCCACCAAATCATTGGATCAAGATGATATTTATGTGGTCTCTTCATCTAGGTGTTTGTGACCTTATCAATAGGTTGGATGGCAAATAAACATTCTGGTGGAATCCATGAAGTTTTTAATGGTAAAGATTCAATCACCACTGTTTCCGAGGTGTGGTCCACCTAAGATTTAAGTCAACTTCATTTTTGGGTTCACACCCTAAAATGAGCTTTCAAAATGGTTGAATGGTGTGGATTTAAGACACATACATCATTGTGAGCCCCACAGTCAGGGGTCCCACCCACACCTAATCCACTCCTAGATTTTGTAGGGCGAGAATTAGGCTTTACCCCGGGAACAGCTTAGTGGTGTCACCCCTACCGTATTTGTAATCCTCCTTAGCACTCGAAACCTGATACCTGCTGTTGAAATGCCTTGGTGTCTTCCAGCTGGGCTAGCAGGTGAGACATGTGATGTATGTGTTTCATTAAGTCCCGTCATCCGTTTTTCCAGCTCATTTAGGGTATGATCCAAAATTGAGGCACATCCAAAGTTAAAGTAACCACACCATAAAAAATTGTGGGAATTGAATGCCTACTTTTGAAAACTTATGAGGAGCACAAAAGTTTTGGATCAAGCCAATATTTGTATTTTCCATTCATCCATGTCTATGTGGCCTTTGTTGGAAGAGCCTTCAAATTGGGTCCCTGGACTGTGCACCGACCAGTTATGACCGGTCGGCGGGGTTACACGGTATTTTACGCAGAGAAGTGTTTTCTTACGTTGTTACTTGGATTTGCATAAGATGTTTTTTATTTTCAGGTTAGTTGTTATATATATGGTATGAATCCAGACTTAGATGTAATCCTAAGGTGTCCAAGGTTTCCTAAGTGGATTAGGAAGAGGGGAGAGTGTTTTGAGAGGGAGAGAGCTTGAGTTTTCTCTGTTTTTCTTTGCTTGTGGGCTGTCAATCTCTATAATCTTCTGGAATCATAGTGGATCGCTTTGTGCCGTGGTTTTTTACCCGTTTAGGGGTTTTTTTCCACGTAAAATCGGATTGTCTCTTGTGGTTGAATGCTTGTGTGGTGTGATTGTATTGTGTTTCTCGTTTGATCGCAATATTCTGCTCTGTGTGTTCGGCCAACAAGTGGTATCAAAGATAAATTTGGGGTGGAGTAAAATTCGGATATGAGACGAGAAGATGGGATCAAGCACAAGGTTCGATGTAGAGAAGTTCTTCGGCAAAAATAACTTTGAACTATAGAAGGTGAAGTTTGAATCCCTCCTAGTTCAGCAAGGGCTTAATGAAGCTCTTGGAAAGTGACCTAAGGCTATGAAAGAATATGAGTGGACGAAGCTCAATAAGAAGGCTAAAACCTCAATCTTGTTATGCCTTACGGATAGAGGTGAGCACGATCCGAGCTGAGACCTGTTCGAGCTAGGCTTGCACAATGACCACCCTAGCTCGTGTTCGACTTGGCTCGGCCTTTGAGCTGGACTGAAATGTTCGAGCTAGTTCGATCGAGCTTTTGAGCGAGTTCGAGCCTAATTCGAGCCTGGTAGGCCCAGCCCAAAAGTCGAGCTTAAAGCTATTTAAAATTGGGCCCAAAGGCAGCCCAAAGCCCATTGATACCCCCACTTTCTTTTATAGAGAGTTTCATCTCTCATTTTTTGTTCACTTTCGATGTGGGACTAAAAAATATATTTTTTAGTATTTTACAAGTGAGCCAACCGAGTTAAGCCGAACCGAGCCGAATCGAGCTTCAATCGAGTCAAACTTCGAGCTAAGCCGAATCGAGCTTCAATCGAGTCAAACTTCGAGCTAAGCCGAATCAAGCTTGGATTAACTCGAGCTCGGCTTGAAAATCATTTCGAGCTTCAAAAAATGGCTCGGCTTGGTTCGAATCTAGCCTTTGAATCGAGCTGGTTCGAGCTGAGTCGAGCGAGCTAACCGAGCTGGCTTGGCTCGTGCTCAGCTACTTACGGATCATGTCCTCTATCACGCCACGAAGGAGAAGACTGCGGTTGATATAATGGCGAAATTAGGGAAGGTTTATGCCAAGAAGTCTCTAGCGAATCGCATGTATCTGTTGATGCAGTTGTTCACCTTAAGGATGGTTGAGGGAACGGATGTGGAGGACCACTTAAGCACGTTCAATAGGCTGGTTTGCAAGTTGGTGGAGATAGATGAGCCGATGAAGGATGAATATCAACATGCATCTTGCTGAATTCTCTTCCAGATTCTTATGAGTCATTCAGGGACTCTGTGTGCGTAAGGAGGGAGATCATCAACGTTGAGACTGTTATCTCAGCCCTCCAGTCGAAGACGGTGAGAAAGAAAATCAGTGGCGTGGGTTCTCGTTCTTCCTCAGAGGCACTGATTATGAGGGAAAGAAATTCTGAGCATGGTGGGGGATGTTCTAAATCGGGATTTAAGGCCAAGGGCAAAGGGAAAGCCAATGTGCGGTGTTGGAGTTGTAGTCAGGAAGGCCACATGAGAGGGGATTGTTAGAATCCCAAGTTGAAACAAGAGATGTATGAAAATTCTTCTAGAGAGGGAGTCAATACCATAGAGGACGGTGACGATCTTTGTGAAGTTTTGATTGTATTTGGCAAGGGTAGGGGTGTAAATGGTCGGGTTCGGGGTGGGTTTAGCTAAAACCAGACCCGCCCATTTACTAAATGGGTCTGGGTCCAAATTTTAGACCCAGACCCTTTTACTAAATGGGTGGGTCCGGGTCGGGTCCGAGTCAACCCATCAGACCCATTTATAAATGGGTCCGGGTCTGGTAAAGGGAGATCCACCCAGACCCATTTATAAATGGGTCAGGTTTAATGGGTCCGAGTCTGGATCAAGTATGCAAGCATTTTTACAAAGCTTAAAATCGAGTTTAGATGGGTCTAGGCTAGACGGGTCCCTTGAAACATAGACCAAACCCGCCCACTTACTAAATGGGTTTGGGTCAGGTCGGGTCGGGCCTAATATAAAGGAAACCAAACCCAGACCTGTTTAGCAACTGGGTCTATTCTTGGACCCAGACCAGTACCATTTAACAAATGGGTCGGGTCTAAATGGGTTGGGTCCGAGTACCCCATTGGGTCCGCTGATCCATTATAACCCTAGGCAAGGGATCTCAAGTAGAGAGTGGATCCTAGATTCAGGGGCTTCATATCATGTTTGTCCTAACCGGAGTTCATTCACGACATACAGGGAGTATGGGGATGAATCGGTGTTTATGGGCGATGGCTACGCTCATAAGGTGATGGGTATTGGTACGGTACGCATCAGGATATTCGATGGGATCGAACTAGTCCTGGAAGATGTGAAGCATGTCCTCTAGATGAAGATGAATGTGATCTCTCTTGGTGCACTCGAGGCGAAATGGTGCATATTCATCGGCCGCGATCGTTGTTGTAAAGTGATGAAGGGGGCACTCGTGTGGATGAATGCACGGAGGTGTGGCCATCTTTACAAGTTGATCGGGAGCACAATTCACGGTGGAGCTGTGGGATTGGCAGTGACATCCACAGTTGCTCGTATGTGGCAAGTGCCCAAGGGCCACATGAGAAGAGAGAAAAAGGGCATGAAAGTGAAAGGTTAGGGTTGATGGAGGCACGAGAAGCTATGGAGCTATGATGAAGATGAGATGACGAAGTGAGAATGGTTTGATTCGACGTTTGAAGCCTTGGTGGAGTTTGTTGGAAGAGCCTTCAAACTGGGTCCTTAGACTGTGCACCGACAGGTCATGATCGGTCGGCCAGTGTTGAGGCAGACGTGAGTTGTTGCTGTTTTTCTCCCTGGACTGTTTTTGGGTCGGTCTGACTGGTCAACCATGGGGTTTGACCGGTCATGACCGGTTGGTCCTGTTACGCAGTATCTTACATAGAGACGCGTTTTCTTACGCTGTTACGCGAATTTGTGTAGGATGTTTCTATTTTCGGGTTAGTTGCTATATATATGGCATGAATCCAGACTTAGATGTTGTAATACCCCCAAAATTTGGACACACGAGTAAGTACACAAGTTTGTGTTCACACGTAGGAAATTAAATGCTAGGCCGTATTGTTCACACGCATACACACATGTGTACACTCATGTATGTATCCCGACAACTTTTAAGACCTCTGAAAACTTAGTATACTTAGTTAAGTTAATAGATTGAACGTTAGAATGATTCGTCGTTGCTAGACTAGAATATCTAACCGGCCACTTCGATTTCGAACTACGCGATCAACGTAAATCCGCCGTACGGTCTCCACATCGTCCTGTACACATGTCTGTCCATAAATCTGATCCGTACACCTTGTCCACCACTAGGCATTTGCTTAGATCACTTATTCTTCGGCCCTATGAACCTATTCAGACATGTTTATAACACCCCAAGTTTTTGAAAACATTTAAATAATAATTTAATTAATTATTTAGTAAATTAAATAACTTTTAATATTGATTAATCAATAATAAATAATCCATAAAGAATTAAAGTAGGATTCCTTTATTAAAGTTGTTTAGAATAAACCTTAGAACAGCGTAGAAGCATTAGATTTCAAAAAACTCGCAAATTTACAATAATTACGAAAATGCTATTATTTAAACTTAAATAAAATGGCCATTTTTAAGTTTTATGATTTTTGGAGATTATTGTCACATAAACTTCATATACTAGTTCTAGGACATAATTTAACCGTACACGTCGAATTTCATCCCTCCAATCATCCTACAAATGCCCTAATCAGAAATCAGGCTATAAGTAGGCCACCTTAACTTGGATTTACCTCAACTTCCTTGGCAATGGTTGAAATTATGTTGTCGTCCTAATGGATGGAGGAAATCATCTCAGTCCACCGCAAGTGGACCCCACTTGCAAGTGGAGCGCAAAAATTTCATCTTACGTGCGGTGCACGAAAAAAAATTGGAAAATAGAAACTCTATCTTCATGGACTGTTGCAGCGGATGTTGTTACAACGTCCGCTCGCTGCGATCTCCGAATGACATTGTATGGACTGTTCAAATTCCTTCCAGATCTTTGTGTGGACGCCAACTAGATCTCCAACGGGTCGCATGCGCTAAGCATCTCCAGAAAGTAGTTGTTTCCCATTCCATCTCAAATCTCGTCCGTGAACGACGATCGTCCAACCGACTTGAGAGGTTATATAAACCCACCTTAGATATCCTCGCCTCCCCAGAAAAACGCAAAGAGGGAGAGAGAGAGTTCGGGTAGAGAGAGAGAGAGAGTGTGGGTAGAGAGAGAGGGGGAGAGAGAGGTAATGTCTTCTACGTTGCTGCTGGGACAACATCCTAGGCCAAAGAAGAAGAAGAAAGAAGAAAGAAGAAGAAGAAGAAGAAGAAGAAGAGAAAGGGAGAAGAAGAAAGAAAGAAGAAGAAGAAGAAGAATTGAAACTGTGAGTTGTTTATTGTATTGTTTTTCACTATGAAATTCTAGGTTTTCATTAATTTTTTTATGTTTGAATTTTAGAATTATGAGAAGGTTTAATTTTTTAATTTTTTAATTGAATTGATTGATGATTTCCATCATTGATATTCATAAATTTCTATTCTGTTTATAAATTATATCGTTGAGATTTCATGTGAATTTTGATAACCGAGTAGGGTTGGACATGGATGATTTGATTTTGAATTTTGAATTTCGAATATTGATTTGATTTATGCATAGCACGATTTGAGAACTCCAGTTATTACTATAGGGTGAGCACCCTGGTGTATGCAATAGGCAAGGGCGGAGCCACATAGGGGCGAGGGGGGCAAATGCCCCCCTGAGTTCTCAATTGTTAAGAGTTCAATTCTGGCTGGTTCATGTGGTGTGGTCTATTTGAGCCTTGGATTTTTCTTTTTTTTTTTTTTTTTGTCTACGGTTCTAAAATAAGTAGGAAAAATGGATGGACAGTGTGGATTGATCGAAAACATCATGGTAGGCCACACGTAACTTCCCAAAACGGCTTTGGCAGAATCCGCGTCCATTCCCAGAAAATCTCAGACACGGATTAACCACTGGAGTGCGACCTCAGTGGATCCACCGAGGTTGGTGGAATCCATGAACGTGGGGTCCACCTTTGATTTATGTTCCTTATATCTAGTCCATTCATCAGTTTTGAAAACTCATTTAAGGGAACGATAAAAAAAATGAAGCAGATTCATATCTTAGGTGGACCATAATACAATAAACAGTAGTAATCAACCATTAATAACTTTTCATGTTCTACAAAAGTTTTGGATCAGCCTTATATTTGTGTGTCTCTTCATCCAGATATTTTTTGACCTTATCAACAGGTTTGATGGAAAATAAACATTCTGTTGTCCTCCGTGGCATTTTTAATGGTGAGGATTCAACCAAGACTATTTCCTGTGGTATGGTCCACCTAAGATTTAGATCTGCTTAATTTTTGGAGTCTTACCTTAAAATGATCTATCAAAATGGATGTATGGTGTGGATGTTAGGCACATACATCACAGTGGGCCACACAGTTATAGATTCACCGGCCTCCATGGATCCGGAGATCCAACCTGACGGTTCAAGTGACATCACCAAACTCTATGGCCCAACATGATGTTTGTGTTGTATCCACACCGTCTAACCATTTGGAGAGATCATTTTATGGCTTGAAACAATGAATGGAGCAGATTCAAGCTCAAATGGACCCCACCACAGAAATAGTGGGAATAGTAGCGCCCACCGTTGAAACCTTTATTGGGCCCACCATGATGTTTATTTGAGATCCAACTTGTTTTTAGGTTGACACAGACATGGACGAAGGGAAAACACAAATATCAGTTTGATAAAAAAGTTTTATGGACCCCAAAAGGTTTTAGTGGTCGCTGTTCAATCCCCATAGTTTTCTGTGGTGGGTCCACTTGAGCTTTGGATCTGCTAGATTCTTTGGCGCGTTCTTGTGCCTTGCCCCTCCTGGAAGAAAATCTTGGCTCCGCCCCTGGCAATAGGCCCAGTTGATGACCTTAGGGTGAGCACCCAAGTGTGTGCAACAGTCCCTGGTTGAGCACCCTGTGTGTGCAATATACCCTTCTGATAGTCCATCAATTGTGGACGAGTTGGTTGAGCTCCCTGGTGTGTGCAAGATACCATACTAGCGTACCTGGTGGATATCAGATGATTTTGGCAGGTTGGGTGAGTTCCCTGGTGTGTACAAGAGACCAACTCTACAGCCATGATGGTTTTGTGAAACAGTGTAGGGACAATTATAAATTGGCCCTAGATATTCTACTGATAACTGTATTGAGATTGTTGAGACATACTTGCATACCACGCATCACGTACATGTTTAAGAGATTTTAGTTTGATGAAATTACCATTGGATTTGTATTGATTTGTAATTTAATGGTCAAGTGATTTTCTAAATCGAATTACATGTGCTAAACTATATGAGATTACTCACGGGCTTTTATAGCTGACGTGGTGTTATGCGATTAACCGTAGTGACGGATGATGATTTAGAAGACTTCGAGGAAGCGATTCCAGATGAGGAAATACTCTAGAAGATTTTTGAGAATTGATTTATTTTGATTTTAGTTTGAAGGTATTGATGTAATAAGGTCCATTAGATGACCATTAGTTTAGACAGTTGGAACAAGTTAGTAACTCATTGTTTGGTGGTTTAATTTACAAAGTTCGGTTTAGTTTGATTATATATATTTAATACCATGTGAATGGAAATATATATATATCACTTGAGATTGTGAGGTATTCATTCATTATTTACATAACACCCTTGATTTCGAAATTTGAGTTTATATACTTGAGTGTCGAATTTTGGGGGTGTTACAGATATAATGCTAATGTTTCCAATGTTTCCTAAGTGGATTAGGAAGATGGGAGAGTGTTTTGAGAGGGAGAGAGCTTGGGTTTTCTCTGTTTTTCGTTGCTTGTGGGCTGTCAATCTCTGTAATCTTCTGGAATCATAGTGGATCGCTTTGTGCCATAGTTTTTTACCTGTTGAGGGATTTTTCCACGTAAAATTGGACTGTCTCTTATGGTTGAATGCTTGTGTGGTGTGATTGCATTGTGTTTCTCGTTTGATCGCAATATTTAATTGTGTGTGTTCGGCTTTCGCTTCCGCTGTCAGCGACCTTATTCCCAACAGCCTTATGAACAAGTTGGATGACAAATAAACGCCACTGTGGACCCCATAAGGTTTCAATGGTGGACGTACTAATCCCACTGTTTTCCGTCTGGGTAACGTTATCAACAGGTTGGATGACAAATAAACATCACTGTAAGCCCTGGGAAGGTTTCAGTGGTGATGTCATAATCCCACTGTTTTCTGTGATGTGGTCCACTTGAACTTTGGATATATTTCAATTTTAGACTTATGCCCTAAAATGAGCAAGAAAAATAGATGGACGACATGGATAATGACACATACATCACGGTGGCCCCACAAACTTTACTCACCATGCTGGATTACTCACTACACCATCTCTGATCGATTTTTCCTATAAATGTCTTAGTATATTTAGAAAAGCTGCCATCTTAAAAATTATAGTAAATAAATGCATAACTTGCCCTTAGTCAAGGAAGCACCTACCACCTAAAAGTAATGAGTTTCCAGTATTGTAAATAACTAAAGAGTACATGGTTGATAAGTTACCTAATCCAGCTCCCAAACCCATTACTGTGCAATCCAACCCATTCATTTGATTATTCACACTCGGAGGAAGGGAGAATCATCCTACTCTGGAACTTCTTTGGCCTGTGGCTACACGTGTTACGAACGACTAAAATTCAGTAAAATGTGTACAATTAGATTAGCGTCGGGCATGCTAGAGTCGTGTTCGAGTTGAATCGATTGAATGCTTAATAACTTGGGCGCTGAATCAACCAGATGAGTACCAGATTTGTGAAGATTGGCTTAACGATTTAGCTACCAATTGTTACAACAATTAGATGATTTTAGAAGGAGAGGGTTAGTCCTTCAGAATGTGATCTTGTTTACCTTAAAACTTATTATAAGTAGTAAACTTACTATTTATAGGTGACCTCTTTCCTATTAGACTTTGTGGTTTCCGACCAAAAATAATAAGTGTCTAATCTAGCCTTACCACGTTATTCTCCTTACTTTTCTAAACCCTTTTCATGTTGGGCACAACTTCTACAACTCAAGGGATAAAGAGATATATGCGAACTAAAACTTACTATTTATAGTAAAAACGAAAATAAACAGGACTTTTAACTGTCGATCTGATGGAATCTCATAAATTCGGCATGGGCAACTTGGCATAGAGGCGTTGGTTGGCTTAAGTAGGTCCTCCTACCCCAAAATCATATATAATATGTTAAAAAACTCTCGGATTGCGAGATATGACCGATCTAAGGTTCTGATAGTCCAGATCATTTCTGTCTTTCCTTGATTTTCTTTTTCGGTTCACCTTTAACAAGAACATGCTTGATCTGCGCCCTCCATCAGGGGGTTCTCTCTCTACATCAAACTCCCCCACTTGAAAAAAACTCGTCCTCGAGTTTCACTTCAGTCATGGATCACAAACCGCGTTCAACGTTAGCATTGGATGTATTGCAACAGACTTCCTTGGTGATGCATGGAGGTTACACACTTCTTCTTTCTTCTCACGTTCCTCTTCAATGCCAGCATTGTAAGGAGAGACTTCCCATCCACTTTAGAAGTTTTAGAGTTCTCTTTCGGGACCATTGGGGTGAGAACAATCTTCTTCTTATCCTTAACAAACGTAATGATATTGTCCCGACCTCGATGTACTGCATCTCGATCAAATTGTCATGGCTGCCCAAGAATCATGTGATAGGCGTCCATGTGTACGACGTCACACAATACTTGGTAATTGTAGGATTTACCGATTGAAAATGAGATGAGGCATCGATCAGCTACCGTCGTCACACTGTCCTTCTGGATCCAACCAATCGTATATGGAGAAGGGTGCGGTGTGGTCTCCAGTGTCAGTTTCTCCACCATAGTTCGGGATACAATATTTTCATAACTCCTGCCATCTATGATCACATCACACATTTTTTCGTTCATGGTGCATCTTGTGGAAAATAAGTTGTAGCATTGGGAATCATCTTCCATCTTTGGTGTGTTCATTTGCCTTTGCACGACCAGAGACACACCCTGATCTTTAGGAATCCATTTGACTTCTTCTTCTTCATACTCGATATGTTCAGCTATGTTGTTTCCTGGATCATCCTGCGTTTCCTCTATAGCGATGGCTAGATTAGTTGTTGGCCGCTGATGACCTGTCTTTAATAGATAGACCGCTTAGCCACAACGAAAGCAATGATCGGGTCTAGGTCCGTCGTAAGGGTTTGGAATTTTGCTTAGGCCAGGTACCACTATCGCCACATGTTGGGGCCTCACATGACCACCCCCGATGCACAGGTTTCGACCACAGAGGGCTGATGATGCTCATCAATGAGTTCTTTTCCTTTGGGTTGGGGAATGTCCTGTGAAGTTCTCATGTCCACCCTGGCCATAGGAAAGACCCTTGAATTGAACGTTCAAGTCGCATTTTTGCTCGGCTAGCCAACTGGACTGATTTATCCATAGTCCAGACCGGATGCATTCGAACGCTGTCCTGGATTGTTAGCTATAATCCGCTAATGAACTACGCTACTTTTTGCGATTCAGTCTCTTTCAAATCCTTACACATCGTTTTCAAATGAACAACTTGATATATTCAACGACAGTCCGATTCCCCTGCTTGCAGTTTTGGTATTGCTGGAACAACACTTGTTCATAATCATTTGGAAGGAATTGAGATCGGAGAAGACGTCTCATCTGTGGCTATGATTAGATGTGCGTCTTGTTCTGATGGGTGCTCCCACCATACGGAGGCACCGGATTTCAACTTGTATGCAACCAACTTAACTTCCTTATATTCTGAAACGTCCATATAATTAAAATACCTTTCAACTTTTAAAATTGCGCGTGGTAGTCTAACACGACACCTGTTACGCTATGCGTTTTGCAAAAGCTTGGCGGAGCTACTAGAATAATGGTTAAGTCCTAAAAGGGGGTGATTAAGACCTTTTGAAATTCTTTTCGCTTACTTAACTAATTTAACAAGTTAAAGTAAGCTAAAACGCTTCGGCTTCCAAGCCTTAGTGGGTCTAATAACATAGACCAACAAAGACATAACTATTAAGCGACTACTCTAAACATATAGATTACTAATGATTTAACTAATCAAGCAACTAATCTATATAACCTATATAGACTATATGAGATGCAATCATATAAGCTCAAGTCTACACAACTAGTGAAAATACATCTTATGTGTGCATGTGCCTATCTAGTGCCTAACATATATTCTAATTAAGCATTCATAATTAAGCAATTAAACATATACTGCATAAGTAGAAATGTGCTCAAATACATCATAAACACAAGCATGTATAGTGGTTTGACTACTTGTTTACTTCACTCCCGGTTACCATACTCAACCCTTGAGTACACTAGATTTCACTAAGAGAGTTTAAATCGGGTTCCTCTCAACCTAGGTATTTTAATCTGGTTCCACCCTATCGAGGTGTTTAAGGGTTCCACCCAACCCAGAAGTTTGACAAGGTTTCTCCCAACCTATTAAGGTGTTTAATGGTTCCACCCAACCAAGGAGTTTAAAAATGTTCCTCCCAACCTTTAACACATACGCATACTCTCGCTGGAGGCCGCTCATAGACACTTGATTCAGCCATTTCACAAGGGCTTAGGTCCTATAATTGAACCTATTGAGTTTGACAATTCAAACTCTCATATTCAATCCTACACACGGAAGGATCATGCATACTCTACAATTTGACAACCTTATTTGTCGGATTTGATCCCCATTGATGCACTGCTTGTGTTGCTTGATTTTCGCTCTCCTGTGCTTCGATCGGCTCCCCATGTGCTCCCTCAATCAATGATGCTGATGCGCCGCCAATGCTTCAGGTCCGAGATCAGCTACCTAGCATTTGATGCTCTAATATAAATGCCCAAGGTACTAGGAGGTAGGTTTGAAATCTTTATACCTAATAGACAATGGTTACCTAGAGAATTTCACATACAAGGATTTCTCTATAGAGTTTAGAAATAGATTTAACTGTTGGTTTCAAGGTCTAAACTCTAGAGATCAAGAGGGACAAGTTCATATTCTAAGTGAGCTTTGAATGCTCCATTCTTGTGATAAATCACAAGGAAGATGGCTTGTATGAGCTAAGATTAGAGCCTAAGGGTGCTAGCAGTGACGGTGGCTTCTAAATCTATTCAATCCCTCTCTTGAGCCCAAAAATCGGATCCCCCATTTTTTAGATAAATCTCCAACGACTATAAAAAGGGCAGAAAATGATCACTTTGATGGCATCAAACTTAGCTTCGATGGCTCAAAACCATACTTCATGGAATTGAAGAACTGTCCAAAGAGTTTCTTCAGTTGCTGGACATCCAGTTCGATGGCATCGAACACTCTTCGATGGAATTGAACAAGTCACTTTGATGTAATCGAACAAGTCACTTTGATGGAATTGAAAGGCTAGTTGATGGCATCGAAGAATTGTCCAGAGAGTATACAAATGTTGCTGGGTATATGTTTGATGGGATCGAACTGGTCTTCGATGGCATCGAAGACCCATCAAAATTATTTTCGATGGCATCGAACACTAATCGAAAATTGTTGTCTGGGCTAGTTTGTTTACAGCAGCAAGCACCTCTTTTATTAGCCTAAATTATCTTATTTTTCTAAGTGTTTTAAGGCTAATGTAGATGCTAAAGGTTTTTTTATTTGGTTCAAGTCATCTAGAGGTTATGGTTAATTTGGTTCTATGAGTTAGGGTCACCAATATATCTCATTTACCCGTTCTTCTTCCTTGATATTTCTTGTCCACTTGAATCTTTGGTCTTCAGCTTGCTAAGGCTCAACCGACGTTACAACACATGGACGCACGTAATTGACAAATAAGGTGCACTAGTATGCTATAGAGAAGTGTACTAAAAATCTCCCCTTCATCAATTATGTGGCAAAAATCTAACTTAAACCTTATCATGGTCCATACCAATGACAATACCAAAACAACAAATAAATTATATGTCATAAAAAAGATTATAATTCAAATTAACACTAAGACATGTAATACTAGGCAATGCTCCTCTTGATTGCTCCTGCATAACCTGTCAATCCCTACAACACAAAACACAAAGAAGTTTTTTTTGTGGGACTTGATCTTTCTCTCCTTTATTGTCAACATTTGACAAACCAATCTCTCCCCCTTAATGATACATCAATTAAGTAAAGGGAATATAGATTAGAGTGTCTAAGATATGCCTATAATCATATGTTAACTAGAGAGATAAGGGGTGCATGGACATTAAAAATGGAGCATGCGTGGAACAGGATCAACAAGAAAAAATTTCTATCTAGGCACAGGTGATCATGCATAATGGTCATTCTAAGATAAACATAAAAGCATAGATGACCAAGGCATTGATTAGCATACATTAAGCATATAATTCAACATGATTATGTTAATATAAGCAAGATGACAATTTAACACTAATAATACCAAAATAAAACATAAGCTATATCAAGGTGGGCTAATGAGGCTTGAATCCTCTGATATGCTTCTAAGCATAAAATGAGGCTAAAATTCTTAAATTTACCTACAGAATTTAGATTCTAGTTACCCTTACTAACTATTTCTAGTTTGTTCATCCTAAGGGTAAAATAATTTACTTGACTCCCTCATGAAATATAGTAAATGGGGAGGGGTTGGGAACTTTACGTAGAAGGGGTAATGGTCGGGATCCTTTCTCAGATTAGGAAAAAGAGAGGTAGTGATTGAAGCCATTAGAATTCTCACAATTTTTTTGTCCTCATCACTAGAAGAGTTATTTGATTCAGATTTGGACTCCTCCGTATCATCCTATGTTGTTGTCATAGTCTTCTTGCCTTTTCTCTTAGGCTTGGTTGGGCATTCATTGACAACATGACCATATTCATCACAGTTGTAACATTGGACTGATTGAACTTAGATGATTTTTCTTTGAATTTTCTATCATTTGTTCATTCTTATCACAACTCTTTCCTCTATTCATTTTGAAGAATTTCTTGAATTGTCTATTGAATTTTTCTGCCTCATCTTCATCATTGCTATCTTCTTCTTCTTTCACTATTTTCCCATGTGAGGGTCTATAAGAAGATTTTAAGACATCATTCTTCTTTCTAGAGGGGGCCTTAAAGTGTAGTTCATGAGTTTGTAGGGAACTTATGAGTTCTTCTACTTTCATTGAATTTATATCTCTATACTCTTCTAAGGCAATGCCTTTGGAATTAAATCTCTCTAGGAGGGACCTAAGTATCTTTCTACATATTCGCCTATCTGGAACCCTTTCTCCTAAGCTAAACGTGGAGTTATAAATATCTGACAATTAGGTGTAGAACTCCATAAAAGTTTTAGACTCTTTCATTTTAATATTTTCAAATTTAATGATTAAGAACTAAATTTTAGAGTACTTTATTGTGCTAGTTCCCTTGTGGGTTACTTCCAATATATCCCATGCTTCTTTTGTAGTCATGCAAGTGAGAATGTGTTGAAATTCATCCGAAAAAATCGCACAGCAAATCACATTGAGAGCTTTGACATTTGTGACATATCAAGCTCTCTCATCAACACTTCATTTTTTATCATCTTTGGGAGTTCTAATGACTTTACCGTCAACCTCCACTAAATCCATGGGTATAGTGTATCCATGATTGACACTAACTCATACCGAACGGTTTAAGGATTGTAGAAAAATTCTCATCCTAGCCTTCCAATAGGTGTAGCTAGACCTGTCAAAGTACAGTGGACGATTAGTTGCGCTCCCATCTTGGGTAGACATTATCCTAAAGCTCCTATGGATCTTACTTTAGACGGTTAAGTCCTTGAAGAGCAACCTAACTTTAATACTAATTGAAATTACACGGGGTAGTCTAACACGACACCTTGTCACCCTATGTACTTTGCGGAAGCTTGACGGAACTATTAGAATAATGGCTAAGTCCTAAAAGGGTGTTATTAAGGCCTTTTAAAATTATTTTCACCTACTAAACTAATTTAACAAGTTAAACTAAGTAAGCAAGAACACTTCAACTTCCAAGTCTTAATGGGTCCAATCACATAGACTAGCAAAGATATAACTATTAAGCTGCCAATCTAAATGCATATATTACTAATGATTTGACTAATCAAGCAACTAATCTATGCAACCTATGTAGACTATATGAGATACAACCACATAAGCTCAAGTCTACACAACTAGAGAAAATATATCTTTTTTGCGCATGTGCCTATTTAGTACCTAGCATACATTCCAATTAAGCATTCATAATTAAGTAATTAAACATATAATATATAAGTAGAAATGTGCTCAAATACATCACAAACACAAGCTTGTATAGTGGTTCGACTACTTATCTACTCCACTCCTGGTTGCTGTACTCACCCCTTGAGTATATCGAATTTCACTAAGAGAGATTAAATCAGGTTCCTCTCAACCTAGGCGTTTTAATCCGGTTCCACTCTATCAAGGTGTTTAAGGGTTCCACCCAACCTAAGAGTTTGACAAGGTTCCTCCCAACCTATTAAGGTGTTTAATGGTTCTACCCAACCAAAGATTTTAACAAGGTTCCTCCCAACCTTAAACACAAACGTATACTCCCGCTTGAGGCTCCTCACAAAGACTTAATTCAACCATTTCTCAAGTGCTTAGGTCCTACAATTGAACCTATTGAGTTTGGCAATTCAAACTCTCATACTCAATCCTACATAAGAAAGGAGCATGTGGACTCTACAATTTGACAACCTTATGTGTTGAATTTGAGCCCCGTTGATGCACCGCTTGGGTTGCTTAATTTTTGCTCTCCCGTTCTTCAATCAGCTCCCCATGTGCTCCCCCGATCAATGCTCCTGATACGTCGCCAATACTTCAGCTCCAAGATTAGCTACCTTACATTTGATACTCCAATGGAGATGCTCAAGGTGTTAGGAGGTATGTCTAAAATCTCTACACCTAATAGATAATGGTTACCTAAAGAATTTGACCTACAAGGATTTCTCTATAGAGTTTAGACAAGAATTTAACTATTGGTTTCAAGGTCTAAACTCTAAAGATCAAGAGGGACAAGTGTTTACGTCGATTTTTGTAACAAGATCCTCCGAAAGGTTACTTTCTCTCCAAGAGATTTCTTCCTTGGACCTGAAAAGAAACAGAAAGCAACTAAGGGTGGCTGGCGTCCAGCCGTTAGCCCTCCGATGCTTAAATTAGATAGGATGAGGTTGAAAAGAGAAGGAATGATCAATCGGAGTTAAAGATTGAGTATTCTGTACCTTTATCATCAATAGAGTCATCTATTTATACCGATCTCAATGATCCAATCCGCTACGCAAGCTGTTAAGATTAGCCCTGATTTCGTGGGATAAGGAGCTTATCTCGCTTAATCCTTGAATAAAGATGTAGTCAAAACATCCCAGACGTCTAGCTGATTACGTCTCTGGATATTCGGAGCTAAGAATAGATTAAAACCAAAACCAGCCTATACGAACTGCTGGTACTAGTAGACGAAGGCCTTCCACGCCAAAAACCAAGAACGACGATCATTCAGATGTCGGGAGCTGTATCTAGAGTGCTCGCATTTAGCATACGGAATGCGACCCCTTCTGTCGAGCCCGAGCCGAGCTGCTCGCATTCTAGATGTGCCACCCCTTTTGTCGAGCCCGAGCTGAGTTGCTCGCATTCTGGATGTGCGACCCCTTTTGTCGAGCCCGTGCTGAGCTGCTCGCATTCTGGATGTACGACCCCTTTTGTCGAGCCCGAGCTGAGTTGCTCGCATTCTGGAGATACGAGCGCGATTCCTCACGTTCCTTTTACACGCCAAACTTATCTACAACAGATGCCCCCCAAAACCCTTGGCGTTAAGAAGCTATGCCAAGGGTTTTGTTTGTATGTGTAGCTGGCGGCTGGGAGAGAGTGCGCATGATTCCGCATTTATGATAGCCAGCTTTACGCAGCCTTTTCTGCCGCAAGGAATGAGGCGTTGGTCGCCACATGTCTCCGTATTTAATGCTAGTGCCCGTTCGTATATCGTGCTGGTTGAGGGGCTGCCGCGTGTCCACCAAATTAAACGGAATGATTGCGTATAAATATCAAATCCTGCAGAAACTCTTCCATTTTCGAATTCTATCTACTGTGGAGCTTTTCTTCTTTCTCCTTCTTTATTTTCAGAGCAAAAACCTCTTTGCAGAGGTATTCTTCCTTCCTATTACTTCTCTCATCTCACTTTTTCCTTATAATGGCGGAGGTCTCTGATGAAGAGATTGTCCCTCTGGGAGACGAAACCCCGGATTCTTATATTGCCTTCAAAAAATAAAATAAAAACCAAGCCACAGTCCCAAAGTCAGATTGGTGAAAACAATCTTTACTTCTATTCCTGAACATTTGCTGAAACAGGACCGTTGGGTATTATTCGTTTTAACCATCAAATAGACACCTCCAATCAGATAGTAATATAATTAAAATAAAATTTGTATTTTTTTTTTTTATGATACATCTAAACTAGTACCTATGATTTGGCCGTTTAATTTGAATTGCTTATATGACACAGATAGAATTGCTCATCAACACCTTTTGTCATCCATAACACTCCACCAGATTATCAAGTTTTCCTCTTCTTTGTGAAACACAAGTAAGAAACGGCTCTAGACATTACATAAATACATAAATGGTCGTTTGGCAGCTTGGATTTTTTGTTTGGCACAATGGACTTTAAGCAGTTAGGAATTGGAATCCAGGATTTCAATCCAATTGCAAAGTTTCCTTTGCTAGTTTTTTTTTTTTTTTCTTTTCCTTTTACTTGAAATGTTGCCCAGCAAGGTTTTGACGGGACATCACAACCCCATGTGTAGTCCACCTGAACTTGGGATTTGCCCTAGTTTTGGGCCACGTACTAACAGCCTAAATTGATATGGAAAAGTGGATGGACGGTGTGGATTTGAGGAAGACACATCGTGGGGGTTCCTATTATGGCCCGGCTGCTGTCCCGGGCTAATGCAGCAGCCAGCAACAGCACGCTGCTGCTTCCCGTGTGTATGCTGCAAGTTAGGCAGAAGCTGCTGCTTCTGCTATTCATTTTATTTTATTTTACTTATTGTTGTTCTTTTAATATATTAGTGCTGTGTAGGGTGTTTGAGCAACCAGTGAGGTCCACAAACTAGATGGTCAGATTGTACAGAATCATTACAGTGGTCCCGTGTCTCCTGATCAAAACTAGTATTTGTGAATTCCCATCTATACCTCATGCCCGCCATGGCATACCTTGATGTTTTTGTTAGATCTACACCATCCATCCTCATGTCAAGCAATGTTTAAGTGGGCCACAAAAAAATAGATAGATCCAAATTTTAAGTAGACTACTCACATGAAACAGTGGGGGCTGAACACCAAGGGTTCGGTTCCACGGTTTCTGTTATGTAGTTTGGTTCAATGGTCCGGTTCGGATCTATAAAACCTCAAATCAAAAAGAACCCAACTAACTGGTTCTTTGATTTTCAGAACCAGCCCAAACCGAACCGAGCTAGCAGGTTCGGATTCCACCAGTTACATGTGCACCCCTACTTGGAAATCAAGGTTACTTAAATTTTTGAAAAATCCACAACTACATTGGCCCCAAAAAATGAACGGGTTGGATCTCTACGTAGCCTTACCAACAAAAAAACAAACAACAACATCAAACATTTAAAGGAAATAAGACTATTGTGACTATTGCAGCACAGGAATCTATAAATCCATATCTTATTAAAAAGAAAAATTAGTATAATGTAAAAAGAAAAAAGAAGAAGAAAAAAAAAAAACAAAGAAATCAGCACCTAATAGGTTTCAACCTCTTACAATCAAAACAGTTGCATTTTAAATATACACGCATCAACTCTTTCAATGGTCCCAACGGTGGCTATTGTTTTCAGGAACCCTTTCTCATGAAACGCCTTCACTACCTTTGTAACAATCTGCCACCCACTCTCTTGATCATCCGTCAGGGCAAACGATGGTCGGACCTTACCGGTCACGGCAAATCCATGATTCCCTGTATCCATAGCAGCCTTCTTCACTCTTCCAAAGCCGAGAATGCAACCCCACTCTTCTAACCTATTGTCAGATAACAAGACCCTAGAATCCACACATCCCCTTACATCATAGAGACCACCATTCTAGCATTTGAAACTCGTATCCCGCATCCTCATGGGAAACTTGAAATCCAGAGACAAGATTATGAAAAAGATTTCAGAAATGATGGGGAAACTCTAACGTCACGAATTCAAGAGTAACATGGTTAAAAACGAACACAAAACCGCCCAAGAGAGACGGTCCAACGTGGTCACAATAACGGATGCTGAACTTTTCCATTGCTTTAACGTCGAGCTCAATGACATTCGATTTTGATAGGTGAACCAAATATATCTTTAACTGCAAAGGCTACGGCAGCTGCACTGGCATCACTGGAACCAAGGCCAATACAATGAGTGTTGGAAACGGACGTCTCAAATCAAAGTTGCACAAAGACCACCGGCTAGCCGGTCACAGTGAAAATTGAAGGGCAGTGCTGCTGCTGGACCTTTTTCGGGCTATCCGGCCGGTAGGTGTCCGACCAGTCGGCAGTGTCCTACCGCAACTCTGTTCCTTGCGCTGGTTTTTGCGCAAGAGGTTTCTAAATCCTTTTTCCTGCCTATTTAAGGGGGTATACGGGATTAGAGGTTTCTAAGGTTGCAAAGGGGATTGAGGGAGCTTCTAGGTGAGAGAAAGAGCTTGAAGAAGAGGGTTTCTTCTTGGGTAAGCTTGGAATTTCTCTTGTGGGCTTTTATTTTGGGTCTTGGGTTTCATCTCTTGTAACTTCTTATATTATAGTGGATTGGTGTCGCTTTGTGCTGTGGTTTTTACCCGTGAGGGGTTTTTCCACATTAAATCCGGATTGTCTATGTGTGGGTGCATGCATGCATGCATTGTGATTGCATTGTGTGGCTTGTTTGATTCAATTTGCTGATTGTGTACGGCTTTGCTTCCGTCGTCGGCCCTCCTATCCCAACAACTGGTATCAAAGGAATCGTAGGGTGTAGCAGAAAATTCGAATCTGAGACAAGAGTATGGCATCAAGCATGAGGTTCGACATAGAAAAGTATTCAGGAAAAAATAATTTTGACTTTGGAAGGTGAAGATGAAAGGCATTCTAGTTCAGCAAGGATTGCAAGATGCGCTCCTTGGAGAGTGGTCAGAAGATATAAAAGAATGAGAGTAGAAGAAGATCGATGAAAATGCCAATGTCTCAATCTAGTTGTGCCTGACAGATGAGGTCCTGTATAACGTCATGAAAGAGAAGACTGGGGCTGCAACATAGGTGAAGTTGGAAAATATCTATGTGAAGAAATCTCTTGAAAATTGCAATATACTTGAAACTTCAGTTGTACAATTTGAGGATGACGGAGGGGGCAAACGTTGAGAGCCACATCAGCAATTTCAATAGGCTTATTTGCAAGTTGATAGATGTAGATAAGCCGATTAGGACGAGGATCAAGCGTTTATCCTGTTGAATTCTCTTCCAGAATCATATAAGTCGCTCAAGGACTCTTTGTGCGCAAGTAGGGAGACTATTGGCGTAGAAACCGTTATCTCAGCCCTTCAAGGGAAGGCGATGAGAAGGAAAAGCGGCGGCGTAGGTCCCTCTACTGATGAGGCACTGGTTATGAGGGAGAGAAATTCTGAGGCGGGGTGGAGGATCTCCTTCATCGAGATCTAAATCAAAAGGCAAGTTGTGGACCCTCGCCGATTTCTCCGCGCTCCCACACGACGTCGTTCTCCCTTTCCCTTTTGGAAGAAGAAGAAGAAGAGGTGCGTGAGTGCGAAATCGCCGTTTGTGCCACTGGCTTGCCTCGTTCTCGAGGGCTTCGTTTGGTTGTCGTATTGAGCTGGATGTGTTTAAGTGAATTTATATAAGACCAGAGTCGCCACTAGCCAGTTACTTCGAATCTACAGTCGGCTGGACCCCGTAGAAACGTTAGAGAAGGGGATCTGAAGATCCTTTCCTCTAAAATGACTCCTGTTGATCTGCGGCCAGAGATTCAAGTAAGGGATCACGGTTACAGGGTGGGAAGAGGTTAGGCACCCCACACACTGCCCGTACCGAAGTACGGTCTCTACTTCACAGAATCGATTGAATACTTGAAAGTCTAATTTAATCCTCGTATATTCTCATGAATGACATGATGCATGAATGCGGGTCTGAACAGTAAGAGTTTCTGATGGGCAGGTTCCAACAACGGGCAAGCCCAGAGCATACGCTCGAACTGACAGGTGCTTAATATAAAGACATATGCATGTGTGCTTGAATGATCAAGGTGTTTTATGGTGAAGCATGAATGCAGGTCTGAACAGTAAGAGTTTCTGATGGGCAGGTTCCAACAACGGGCAAGCCCAGAGCATACGCTCGAACTGACAGGTGCTTAATATAAAGACATATGCATGTGTGTTTGAGTAATCAAGGTGCTAGTAGTGAAGCAGGGGGGTTGGAAGAAAAGTAAATGTTGCACTTATGCTAGATGCAAATGAGATGATGCTGGAAAAAGAGTAGCTGGATGGACGGAGGTGTCGCAAGGGTTGGCTTCGAGTGGCTGGATCAGGACTTGAATGGCTTGGGAGGCTTGGACCAGTGGTCAGGCAAAGCTGGACCAGGGTTAGGCTCTCCTCACTCGGGCTCTCCTTGGTGGAAAGATGGGCTAAAGGGGCGGAGAAGGGCTTGGAACGGACCCGGGCTGGATTGGAATGGATTGTGTGTTGAAATGGGAAGAGGCTAGGGGTATTTATAGCAGCGGGCAGTGGCAGAACCCGTAATTTTGTCCGGGCGGCCTGCCATGGGCCGCCCGTACGGCCGCTCCTCGGTTTCCCAGCGAGTACGGCCGTTCCCTCGGGCTGCTGTTGGACTCGCTGGTCGACTCAGTGAGTTGACTCAGCGGGTCGACTCGGTAGTTTGACTCGACGGGTTGACTCGACGGGTTGACTCGGTGTTTTGACTCGACGGGTTGACTCGACGGGTTGACTCAGCGGGTTAACTCAGCGAGTTGACCCAGTGAGTTTGACTTTTTTTGGGATTTTTTGACTGGCCTTTTTTATGGGGGGTTTTTCAAGGTGGTTTTTAGGACTGGGTTGACTGGGTTCAGGCTTGAACTGGGCTATGGAATGGGGCTTACAAGGGTGAGTTTGGCTGAGTTTGGACTTGGGATTTGGGGTATGGTCCTCCGTTCAACCAGCTATCTCTACCAACAGTGTAGCCGAAGGTGGGGGTGTCTACAGATGCCCCTCTTTGGCAGAGGTTGCATGCAACCGAATGCCAAAGCGAGTGGACACCCCACTTCTGACCCGGTCATTCATAGATCATGGTCTGAAATCTTTGCTTGCTGTGCCAGTTGATCGTTTGGAGATCGCTCACTCGCACATACCGCGAGAGTTTGGAGAAACGTTGCGATTGTCCCTGCAGTTTGCTGCAACCTGGGTACCCAATCGCAACCCTTCCATTCCCGATCGGTACTAACATCGGAAAGGTACAGCAGAGCCTCTGCGTCGACAGTCTTACGAGGTTACTGACCCTGTGATTGATTGCATGTTTGATGTTTTCCCAGATCACTCCAGGAGTACTTGTTTCGCTTGACTGTCAAAGTGGTTAGACGCCCTGCGTCCGATAGTCTTACGGGATTCTACTACGCCGACTTGGACTCAGTCAAGGTACTTCAGGCATCCACGCCTAGGTATGTGCGGGTGGGCTTTTCCACCCGATCTGCTGGTTTCGATGCTTAGTTTGCAATTCATTCTTTCCTTGATTGTGGTCTGGAATCTTTGTTGTCCTTTGTATCTGAGTCAGTTGATTGTCTGGAAATTGATAACTCGCACATACCGCGAGAGTTTGGAGAAAACGTTGCGATTGTCCCTGCAGTTTGCTGCAACTTGGGTACCCAATCGCAACCCTTCCATTCCCGATCGGTACTAACATTGGAAAGGTACAGCAGAGCCTCTGCGTCCGTTAGTCTTACGAGGATGCTGACCCTGAGACTGATTGTGTGATGTTTGATGTTTTCCCAGATCACTCCAGGAGTACTTGTTTCGCTTGACTGTCAAAGTGGTTAGACGCCCTGCGTCCGATAGTCTTACGGGATTCTACTACGCCGACTTGGACTCAGTCAAGGTACTTCAGGCATCCACGCCTAGGTATGTGCGGGTGAATTCTTTCCACCCAATCTGCTGATTTGGATACTTGGGTTACAATTCATCGTTTCCACCTGTTCAAATGGTTTCTGTGACCGAGTCTTTTGGCTTTCATCTTTTTGTATCTTGGCATGTGGTACGACCGCACTGACACTGGAGTTCAGTTCGACCGTACTTTGAGTGCATTGGATCCGATGATCTCCGGGGAAACCGCGAGACATTGGATCTTATTTGATTTTTGCGTTGGCTCCTACCCAGAGATATGGAAGATCTCCTGGTGTGTTGGAGGCAGAACGCTCTATTGAGAAAATATTTTTGGGTTTTTGAAAAGATACCCACTCTGGGGAGTGATACTCCGTGGGGTTTTTATTTGCAAATAGAAATATTTTTTGTCTTTTTGAAATAAAAATCTGGTTCGCATGTGCCTCCACTAGGGATGCCTGTGGGGTCTTTAGCTAACCGACTTTTATTTTGAAAGCAGGTAAACATGATGATTGATGGATGCTGATGCATGGAGATGCATGATGAATGCATGGCTTTGGCTCATTCTCTTTCAGTTTGATGATTTTGCTTTTGCTGGAGACGCAGAGAATTTTGAGCTTATTGCTTGCAGGGTTGTGCTTCCCTGGGGATTTTTCTTTTTGATACGGAGGTTTGGACAGCGGGTTAGTCAAGATCCCGACCCGTGGTCGATCAGGTCCATCGTCCCAAGATGCTGTTTCTTTGCTAATGAGAATGTACGAGGATATCATTTGACTTCAAGATGTTCTTCTGGGCATACATGTGATTGAGATGGTGTTTGGTTGCCCGTTTTGGTCAAGATTCCAATTTGCGGGCGATTGGATCCGTCATCCCATACTGTGAAGTGAGCGGAGTTCAAGACTCCTGAATTGTAGTGCTGGGGATGCTAATTTTTGTGATTTTTGCAGATATTTGGATCCAAATCTTTACCTGAGCGGGTAGAGATTGGTTTATTGAAAACACAGTAAATATTTTTGTATTTTTGAGGATATTTTCTTTGAAAGCAAGAGAAATATTTTTGTGATTTTTGACAATATTTTGATTGAAAGCGATGAAAATATTTTTGTGATTTTTGACAGATATTTGATTTGAAAGCGATGGAAATATTTTGTGATTTTTGAAGAGGTGATTTTGCAATGTTTTTGTATTTTGTGATTTTTCTGAAATGCAGGGAAAAGATGTGGAATTTCCATCCACTTCCAGCTCCTACTGCTGGTAAGGCACCCGATCCATTTTACGTCAGCGAGCAAGACGAGTCTCACACAGTTAAGTGCCGTAGTTTTACATCTTCGGATGAGGGGATTTTAAGGGTTTTCAGTCAACACACCCACAAAGTTGCCTGTTCCTCATGTGCAATGCACATAGACCACGTATCGTCCGACGGGCTCCTTCGGCCACAAGATGAGCCACATCCTCACATTTCCCTTAGTCAATCCAGTTTGGGGTCTTACGTTGCTCACAATTCCGTGAGGGTGAGCTTCACCTCCCAACAGCCTTAATCCCCTTCATGAGTTCTAGGAACAGGGAACATCCGTCAGCTTCAACAGCGACTTCCAAATCAAGGTTGTCTATCACGGTGCGTTCAACACGAACAGGATTGCGGAGTTCTGCCCGCCACAAGCCCTTACCTGTTTAAGAGATTCCAGACACCCGTACGATCAAGTGTCAGTCATGCCTGGAACAGGTTAGGAAAGATAGCCCCCGAGAAGTTAATCCCAGTGTAGTTTAAGGTCTTCGGACCGCTGGGGATAAATTGGTGCGTTTGAAACTAGTGGTGAAATTTTTTTTTGTTTTATATTGTATATATTTTTTTTGTTTTGAAAAAGTTCCAGACTTCAACTCGAGTAATCGAGATTGACACTGGTTTTTATGGAAAGCTTTAAAATATTTTTGGTATTTTTGAGATGATCCGGGTTATCGAACCATGATCCCAACGGTCGAGGCCGATGCCGGTTTTTAGTTGAAAGTGAGAAAGGTCCCCCGAGAAATTAATCCCAGTGTAGTTTAAGGTCTTCAGACCATGAAACTGTACAAAAGAGGGGCAAACATGTTTTTTTTTTTTTTTTTTGGAAAAATGTCCGCTGTCAGCGGATGGACAATCCAGACTGATGCTGGTTTTTATTGAAAATCTCTCGGGATGTCGATCCCGACGTAGTTTAAGGTCTTCGGACCAAAACTTTAAAAGCGGGGCTGGTAATATATTTTTATGATTTTTGAAAATGTCCGGAGTCATTGATCTTGAGCAAACAAGACCGACACCGGCTTTTATTGAAAATCTCTCGGGATGTCGATCCCGACGTAGTTTAAGGTCTTCGGACCCAGACTTAGTAAAAGGGGGGGGGGCAAACACATTTTTTTGTTTTTTTCGAAATGATCCAGATCATCAGATCTTGGCCTGAAAGGCTGGGATCGATGTTGGTTTTTATTAAAAATCTCTCGGGACGTTGATCCCGACGTAGTTTAAGGTCTTCGGACCCAAAACTTTAAAAGAGGAAAGACATTTTTTGTTTTTTTTAGAAAAAATTCTGGGTCATCGATTCTGATTTTGATGGTCGAGATCGATACCCATTTTTATTAAAAATCCCTCGGGATCTTGATCCCGACGTAGTTTAAGGTCTTCGGACCAGAAACTGTACAAGTGATGTATATATATTTTTTTTGGTTTTCTGAAAATGTCCGGAGCCACCAGATCTTGAAGAAGACTGATGCCGGTTTTATTGACAATCCCTCGGGATCTTGATCCCGACGTAGTTTAAGGTCTTCGGACCACTGGGGATGGGGTTGGGCATACTTACCTTGCTTTTTTTGGCTTCTGACGGGGCTGACTGTGATTTGAGTGGTCTGAATTACTTGATTTGGCCCTGCGGGCCATTTGATGATCGGATCTTGGATTCTGGCCTTTCTTTTGATGATCACCCCTTTGATCTTGTTGTTTGATGGTTCATGTAGGTCCTTCAAACGGTTTAGATCATGATTATCTGGTCTTTGAACAGCTTGGATTGCTTGTGGCCCCCACTTGATCACATTTCCTTCTCTTTGACTTGATCAGCCATGTTCTGGCCGCATTGCTTCGTGATTGGACCGGTGGGGCACCTTTCATATGATCTTGATCATCTTCAGTCGAAATCTGGAGTGGACCGGAGCCTTGGGCGGCCCACGGAGCGCCATCTGCTGACGTGGACTGTCAGCCTCACCTACCAAAAGCCCTGGAGCCAATCCCGCGGAGAGAGGGGATCTGCGTCCGTACGGGCGGCCCAGGGCAGGCCGCCCAGAGCTCGTCTCTTGAGTGGCCTGGGCTGGCTCGTGCTCGGACATTCTCTGGTCCCTGTTGCTGCTGTCCCCACCTGCTGTGTACGTTCAGGTTCGATTCCAACAATGAATCTTCTCTTTGTCTCCTCTTTCATCATCATCTTGTCTTCATCTTGGTTTGTCCTTTCTTGGGCAATGGATGGTGGGGATTTATGGGCTGTGGGGGCTGTTCATGGTGGGTCCCACACTTCAGAGAGTATTGAAGGCTTTAATGATGGAGAGATTTCTTTAATGGATGGTGGAGATGGAAGCATTGATGAGGGGCTTGGGATGGTGGTTGATGGAGCTTTGAATAGCTCCATTAATGGTGGGATGGCTGGATTTTCTGATTTGAATGGGGCCCTCATTATGGGAGGAATGGATGGTATGGATGAGATGATGGGATGGGACATAGGTGAGGCTATGCATCCCTTGAGTGTGGGTCCCATGGATGATGTGATGGACGGTGATGATGGGACTATGAGGGACATAGATGGGCTGATCTCATGTCTGGATGGTATGGATGGCTCAGATGGTACCTTTGACGGTTTGGATGCTCTGGATGAGGGCCGAGATGTGCGGTATACTTGCTTGGGTGGACTTGATGTGATCATTGATGATGTCCCCCTGATGATGGACGGTGTGGATGCCTCGATGATCCCTTTGATCGGTCAGGATGATGACTGGATTCATGATTTTCTGTTGGAGGGGGCCGCAGGTCCAGATCTGACCGTTGATTCTTCGATCGGGGTTGCCGGGACCCTTTTGATGGTTCAGATGTATTCTTTGACGGTCAGATTGGTCAGGATGCCACGATGTGCGGTGTGATCTTCACTGATAGCTCTTTTGGTTGGGAGTATTGTCCTTCTTTTGGTCATCGGCCCTTTGCGCACTCTGTTCACGAGGTGGGCGAGTCTTCTCATGCGGCTGAGATTATGACAGTTTCAGACAGCGATGCGGCTATATCAGACATAGCCGTTACTGAGGGCAGGTCAGGGGCTGTCGAGTCTGCAGAGGTTCCAGCTTTTCCTTCTCCTTCGCCCGTTGACCTTCCGATCCTTGATGAGTTGTCCTCGATTTCTGGGCCTTTTGTGCTGGAGGGGATACCGGTGAGGACTTGTCAGCTGCTTCCTCGTTCTTCCTGCTCGCCACGACTGCTTGCTTGGCTTGACAGCTTGTCAGTTTATGAGATTCGAGATTTGGAGTCTTATGGCTTTGGCAGTCTGATTCATCTGGCCAGGGTTGATATTGATTGGAGGATGCTTGGAGCTGCCTTGATTGACTGGGTCCCCTCGTTGAACTTGTTTGCGTTCAACGATATGGAGATGGGGCCTTCTTTGGAGGAGCTTGCACGCTTGACAGGCTTACCCTTGGATTATACTCAGTACTTCTCGCCGAAGACATCGCCGAAGACTGCTACAACCGCAGAACTGGTTTGGGATCCCCTATCTTGTTCGGCCTGCAGCTAGTGGCCAGGATGCTGTAGTGTTCTCTTTGGACCTGCTGTATGATCTTTTTTCGGGTCCCCAGAGTACGGCTGGTTCTACCTTTGCTCGGAACGCACTGATGTTTTGCTTGATTGCTGAGGTGCTGTTCTCGGGATGGCGCAGGTCCCAGACTCCTTTGCTTTTTGAGGTGATGAGCCGAGCTGTCCGTCGGCAGGGGATCATTTCTCTCATCTTGGCCGAGCTATTTGATGGGCTGACCGACTGTGCCCTAGGCCGCACTCGTGTCCTTCGCGGCTGTTGTGCTTTCCTTCAGGTATCTTTTCTGCACCTTTTTTTCTTCTTGCTTTGCTAGGAATTATTTTGCTCTAGCTGAACTTCTTTTACTTTCTGTGACCAGGTATGGCTATGGGAGCGTCTTTCTCTGACCGTTCCTGTACCTCTTCCTGGCATCCCTAGCTCTGACATTATGCGTTATATCATCGAGTTCCTTCCACATACGGCTAGGATGAGCGAGCCCTTGTATCGCAGGATGTTTGCTGAACTTCGTGACTGGAACGTTCGTTGGGAGTCATCTTGGCTTTCACTTTCTCCAGTGCTTTGCGATGCACACCGCCATCCTCTGATGTTGGTAGGCTTTCGATCCTACTTTTCTTACCATCCCATCCGGTTCCTGCGGCAGTTTGGGTATGAGCAGGATGTTCCTCATTTCGCTTTCGCGGGTATCGGGCGTCGAACACTTCCATCCAGATCCTCTGACTTTAGGACCCGGATTGATTGTTCTTGGGCGAGTTATTTGACAGCTGATTTGTTGGGATTTGAGCTACGGACTTTTCCGATGGCGACCGCCCCATATCAGTATTGGGTTGCTGAGCAGTCTTTGTATCGACGTATCCCTTGTTGGCACCAGACTGCTGATGAGGATGAGCAGGATATTCTTGGAGATGCTGGCTCTTCATCTGGTTCATATGAACGTTTTGAGGAGCGCCCGTTTATCGATCCTGGCTTCCTCTTGGCCACTCATGGTCATCTGCTGTCTGAGATCTCTGCACTTCGGTATCATTGCGAGATGATGTCGAGGAGATTGGCTGCCGATCAGAGATTGTCTGATGAGGAGACAGCGATCCGTACCCTTGAGCGCGATGAGGCGCATTACCTGCGTATGGAAGTGAGCAGGTTGAGAGCGAGACTATCTTTTTATGAGTCAGAGGACTCACCTGATGTGGCCGAGGAGGAGGGTAGAGATTGATTGTGTTGGCCACCTGCACACTGATTTTTGCATATATGATTGATGATGATACATTTTTTTTTGTATTTTTGAAAAAGATGATATGTGTAAGAGAAATATAATGCATTTAATTGAAAAGAGAAAAAACTGTTTGAAAATCTACTGTGCCATGAGTTGTCTTGTGAGTGTGTCTGGATTTTGTGTCGGGATATAGGAATCAGAACTGGGGCTCGGTCAATGATTTGACCGTTATCTCGAGATTTGACTTGCTTGATCCTTTGGTTCCCTAGAGATGTAGGCAACGGAAACTCTTGCTTCCTAAGATTGTCAGAGTTTGTAGAGTTCTTCGCTCCTGACTGTACTTCCTCTTGTTCTTGCACTTTCACTGCTTGAACCGATCTGGACTGTCTGCTTTCTTGGTACCTGCACTTTTATTTTTTCTTTTCTTTTTTTTTTTTTTTTCATTTTGAGCCATTTTTGCCTGTAGTGCTCTTTCGAGTTTTCACCACAGCCGGCTTTTTCCCGTCATTTTTGCCTGTGGCGCCCTTTCAGGTTTTCACCACGTCCCGGGTATTGGTCTTGCCTGCCCCTTGGCAGCTGTGCTGTTTTTACCCTTGGCGCCCTTTCAGGTTTTCACCAAGTCCGCTGTATGCCCACTGTTTTTACTCGGAGCGCCCTTTCGGGTTTTCACTCCGCCCTCTTTGTTTAGGCACACATTTTCTTTTTTCCTTCTTTTTTTTTCTTTTCTTTCTGAATCTCTGGATAACTGCGGCGGCTAGAGGTCGGGAATCCGTCGTTGCCGGCCTATGGCAGTCCTTCAGCCCTTATCCTGAGTTACGATAATAGAGCTGTCGGTCTTTGCTAAAGACCCCTCTGAGATGGATGGATGGATGACTGTGTTCTTTTTGGGTTGATTTTTTCCTTCGGGTGCCTTGCTTTGGCTTCCCTTTTTCTTTCGCTTTTCTCTTTTTTTTTCTTTTTCTTCTGTATTCTTTTTCTCTCTCTTTTTTTTTTGTCTTTTCTTTTTGAATCCCCCCTTTTTTTGTATTTTTCTCTTTGGAATCCCCTTATTTGAAATACTTGTTGGTGGACGGGAATGATTTCTCAGAGGTCTTAGCTTCGACCTCTTGACTTCAGCTCTATTAAAGTAACTCTTGATAAGGTCAGAATGACTTACCCGTGAAAGATCTTCACGTTGTCGGCGTTGGTTGGCTCAGGAAGATCCACCCCTCTCATGCTGGTGAGTCTGAGGGCGCCTCCGGAAGTACTTCTCTGACTGATCAGTGGCCCGTCCCACGAGGGTTTGAACTTTCCTCTGGGATCTGGAAGGTGCGACGGTAGAATCTTCTTCATGACCATGTCGCCTACCTTGAAGCTCTTTTTCGGACTCTCTTGTTGTAAGCCCGAGCGATCCTTTTCTGATAGCACTTGTGAATGACTTAGTGCACGCATGCGCTTTTCATCTGCTAGCTGCAACTGATCGAATCTGGCCCGTTGCCATTCTCCTTCTTCAATTCCGCTTTCGAAGTAACACTCGGAGTGATGGTATTTCCACCTTCGACTGGTAGGAACTGCTTCCATTCCGTAAGTAAGCTCGAAAGGAGTAACGCCCGTAGCAGACCGTACAGACGTTCGATAGGCCCAAAGTGCATATGGGAGCATATCTGACCAATCTCGATAGGTCACGACCATCTTCTCGAGTATCCTGACGATTGTCTTGTTTGCGGCTTCTACCCCACCATTCATCTGGGGACGGTAGGGGCTTGATCGATGACGTTGGATCTTGAACTTGCTGAGGAAGTCATCCATCTTCTTGTTGACGAACGGGGTCCCATTATCTGTGATGATGGCATTAGGGATTCCATACCGGCATATGATGTTGTTCTTCATGAATTTGATCACTTGAGATGCTGCAATCGTGGTGTAGGAGGCTGCCTCTACCCACTTGGTGAAGTAGTCGACTGCCACAAGTATGTACTCGTGACCATTTGATGCTTTGGGACTGATCTTGCCGATGATGTCGAGCCCCCACATGGAGAAGGGCCAGGGGGTGGTCAGATTGTATAACTCTGATGATGGGGCATGGATTTGATTTGCATGCTCCTGACACTTGAAGCATTTTCTGACGTGCTGGCAACAGTCTGTCTCCATGGTGAGCCAATAGTAGCCGAGTCGTAGAATCTTCTTTGCCATCATGTGCCCATTCATGTGTGGGCCACAGATTCCTTCGTGTATTTCTTTCATGATCTTTGCAGCTTCTGTTTCATCGACGCATCGGAGGAGGATGTGATTATAGGATCGCTTGTAGAGAACTTCGCCACTGATGGTGAACTGGCCGGCCAAACGTTGGATGGTTCGGCGATCTGTTGCTGTTGCTGATTCTGGATACTCCTGGGTTTCGAGATATTGCTTGATGTCGGCATACCAGGGTTTGTCAGGGACAGCTTCGGCTTCTTCTATTTGCAGGCAAAAAGCAGGTTCTTCTTGAATTTCGACTGTGAGCTCCCATTCTGAAGCTCCTTTTGGGATCTCGAGCATTGATGCGAGCGTGGCGAGAGCATCTGCAAACTGGTTCTTGGCTCTGGGCATGTATGAGAAGGTGATTTCCTTGAATTCTTCGATCAGATTGTCAAGATACACATGATATGGTATCAACTTCTCGTCTTTGGTCTTCCATTCGCCATTGGTCTGATTGATGATAAGCTGTGAGTCTCCAAATACTCGTAGCTTCTTGACGCCCAAGATTATGGCTTCCCTTAAGCCAGCGATGCATGCTTCGTACTCTGCCATGTTGTTGGTGCACTCGAATGCGATGCGCCTCGAGATAGGAATAGGGACATCATCTGGAGAGTAGAGGATTGCTCCAATACCACTCCCTTTAGAATTTGCTGCGCCGTCGAAGAATAACGTCCATTCATCTTTTTTCTTCTTTTCATTCCTCTTCAATGAGCAAGAGATCTTCATCAGGGAAGAATGTCTTGAGCGGCTGATAGTCCAGGAGAGAGTGAGCCGCAAGATGATCGGCGAGGGCCTGTCCCTTGATTGCCTTTTGAGTGACATAGGTGATGTCGAACTCAGACAGAGTAGCTGCCATTTAGCTATCCTTCCAGTGAGTGCCGGTTTCTCGAACAGGTACTTGAGCGGATCCATGTGAGCGAGAAGGAGAATAGGGAATGCAATCATGTATTGACGGAGTCGCTGAGTTGCCCAGACTAGGGCGAGGCAAGTCTTCTCGATCGGGGAATACCTGGTCTCGTAGTCGGTGAACTTTCGACTCAAATAGTATATTGCTTGTTCTTTCTTCCCGGTCTCGTCGTGTTGGCCGAGGACACAGCCGATGGCTTCTGCTGCTACCGAGATGTATAACAATAGTGGTCGTCCAGGGAGCGGGCGGCACTAGGACTGGAGGATTCATGAGATATCTCTTGATGCGGATCGAAGGCGACTTGGCAATCGTCATTCCATTCTTTTGGGACGTTCTTCCGAAGGAGCTTGAATATGGGCTCACAGATGGGTGTGAGCTGTGCGATGAAGCGACTGATGTATTGAATTCTGCCGAGGAAGCCACGAATTTCTTTCTCTGTTCTAGGAGGGGGCATCTCGATGATTGCTCTGGTTTTGGTCTCGTCGACCCTGATGCCATCTTCGCTCACCATAAAGCCGAGGAGCTTACCTCCCACTGCACCGAAGACACATTTCTGAGGGTTGAGGCGAAGCTTGTACTTTTCTAATCTGTTGAATAACTTCTTCAGATCTTCAAAGTGTCCTTCAATTGTGCGAGATTTGACGATCATGTCGTCCACATATACTTCGAGCTCTTTGTTCATCATGTCGTGGAATAGTGCTGTCATTGCTCGCTGATATGTTGCTCCTGCGTTCTTCAGACCGAACGGCATTACCCTGTAACAGAAGGTTCCCCAGGGAGTGATGAACGATGTCTTCTCGCGATCTTCGACGGCCATCTTGATCTGATTGTAACCTGAGAACCCGTCCATGAATGAGAAGATCTTGTATCCTGCAGTGTTGTCGACTAGAGTGTCGATATGTGGCAACGGGAAGTCATCTTTTGGACTGGCCTTGTTGAGATCTCGGAAGTCGATGCACATTCGAACCTTGCCGTCCTTCTTCGGTACTGGTACGATGTTAGCGAGCCATTCAGGGTAGTTGGAGACTACCAAGAATCCCGCGTTGTATTGCTTGATGACTTCATCTCGGACTTTCAGAGCCCATTCTGGCTTCATTCTTCGGAGTTTTTGCTTCACGGGCTTCATATCTGCCTTGGTTGGCAGATGGTGTACAACGAGCTCTTCATCGAGCCCCGGCATGTCTTCATATGAGAACGCGAAGTTGGACAATCTTGGAGCTAAGAACTCTATCATTTTCTGTTTCATCTCAGGTGGCAACGATTTTCCAATGCGTACTTCCCTAGGGATCTCAGGCGTCCCCAAGTTTACTATCTCGAAATCATCGGCTACAACATTGGCTTTAGATTCGAACTTTTTGAGGAGATCCTCTAGTTCGGGAGCTGGATCATCATCTTCCTCGTCCCGAGCTTCGTCCAGACCCATGAGCTCGAAGTCTAATTCGATGTCGAAATCATATGATTCAACTTCAAACTCATGCGACTCTTTAGACGAACTTGGCACACTATTGAATGCAGGAAAAGAAATATTTTTTGGTTTTTGAGATTTTTCTGAAATGGTAATACTAGATGTTTTTGTCTTTTGAAAGTTTTTGATTTTTTTGGTTTTTAAAATTCACGGGACTTTGAACAAGCGGGCATTGCAGCCCATGATTGAGCCCAACTTGTTCCAAAGTTCCGGCTGCTGCTTAAACAGGCGTTTTTTTTTTGGAAGCCAGAGCCCTCAGGTGGCTCTTTGGCTGATTCAAAAGTTAGGGGAACAGATGACCATTCAGGACCCCACACTTCCTCCCCTGGAGAGGTGGGGGTTGATGTTTTGGGCGAAGAATCATGGTCTGGCCCAATGACCATGACTTCTTGCTGATCAGGTTCGAGATCTGAGTCGCTACTCAGTCCCTCCCGGATCACTTACCTTCGCATTGCAGTTCGTCTGGTTCCACAGTGAGACACAAGTTTGGAACCTGGACATCAGACCAATCTAGGGCTGGCCACTTCCCTTTCTTGGTCCAATGGATGGGCTGCTTCTGCCCCTGGCTGATGATGGATGATGTTGATTCTGCAGGGATGGGCAAGTCGTGCCCCTTGCTAATTGGTGATGAGATGGGCGAGTCGTGCCCTTTGCTGATTGAAGTGGGCAGGTTGTGCCCCTGGCTGTTTGAAGTGGGCAGGTTGTGCCCCTGGTTGATTGAAGTGGGCAGGTTGTGCCCCTGGCCGGGAGCAGGTGTCAGAGTAACCTGGTCCTGAAGCTGCTGTATTTGTCTTCCTTCTTCGTCTTCATCATTTTCCTCCTTCTTCTGGAGGCTTAGAGGGTTCGAGAATCTGATCCCATCGAATGGGGGGCCACGTGGCCCAAACTAGGCTCATCGGGAGGCCTTTGTGTAGTGCAGTCGGTTGATTCCCTCCTGGATCTTTGCAAGGTTCTCCTGGCTTGACGAATTGGATGGGTGAGCACCGAAATTTCTTCCTTCTCTTGTCCATGAAGGTTGCCCTGTATCCGAGTCCCCACTTGCGTTGGTTATATACTAGCGATACCTTTCTGGACTTGAAGTGATTCTTCATTCGGTATTTGAGGCTCAGACGCTCTGCCGGTGAAAAGACACGGTCCACCCTTATCGGTTCTGGATTATCGATAGAGTTCACAGTCTCGAATTCGAAACTGTGAAACGGGATGTCTTCTTCAGAGTGCTGGATATCGATGACCGGGATATCTGGTTCAGTGGCAGTAGCATTGGAAGGAATGATGAGCTCCTTCTCTGCATGGATAGAGATCACTTGATTTCCACAGATATACTTCACTCGTTGATGCAGGGTTGATGGCACAGCTCCAACCTTGTGCAGCCACGGTCGTCCGAGCAGCATGTTGAAAGAGGCTGATATATCCAGGATTTGGAATGTGATGGTAGAAACTTCTGGACCTATCTGTACCTCTATGTCGACCTCCCCTTCCACTGATCGGCGGGTGTTGTCAAATGCTCTGACGCATATGGTGCTGGGTCGGAATGAAGAAGGACTGATTCCCAGGCGTTCCGCGGTCTTGAGTGGGCAGACATTTAAGCTTGAGCCATTATCGATAAGGACCAGCGGAACACAGAGGTCTTTGTATCGTAAGGCTATGTTGAGGGATCGCCCATGATCTCGTCCCTCTGGTGGCAACTCATTATCGGTGAAGGTGATGGCGCGCGGAGCCAGTAGCTGTCCAATCATCAATGCAATCATCTCTGGTGCCAGTATCGGAGGAGACATGAGCATCATTCAAGGTCTTGGCAAACATTTCTCGGTGTATGCGAGATGTGCAGAGTAGCTCCCATACTGAGATTTGTGCAGGGATTGACTTGAGCTGAGTTGCTACATCGTATGCGGCTTCATTTTTGTTGCCGAGGCCTGAGAGGAGCGCCTTTGGTATCTCCTCTATTCTGATTATCTCTTCGGATGCAACGCCCGTTGGGATTCATGTTCCCCACTTCCGCACATTCTGGATAGTGCCATGGAACCTCTTTGTAGTTTTCCTCCCTTTTGCCTTCTAGGACCACTGGTTCTTGCAACGGTGCCGTAGTGGGTACCAGATCTTCCTCGTATAGAGCTTTTGCCTTGAGAACTACATTGTTGCCTGTGCTGAAGGGGTAGTATCGAGGCTTGTCTTCATAGACCACATAAGGTCGTGGTCCTGGCTTGACTGTTCCTGGGGCAGGAGGCTCCCATGGAATGAATACTGGTCCTCTTGATATGGCAGGAGGTTCTCTCTGTTCGTCCGAGCTTGCCGTAGTGTGATTGATACGCCTCCGGGACTTGCCCCTTGCAATATGACAGGCTTGACTGGAAGAGCTCCTTTGCAAGACAACGGGCTCTTGCTGCTGATGAGTGTAATCCTTCCATTGCGGATTGGATTGTTCATGGAGTTGCCCCTTGCAAGATGACAGGTTCGTATGTGGGCTCAATGTATGATTGTGCTCCTTCCAGGACGACTGGTTCCCAGCTTGAATGGTTGTAAGGTGCCCCTTGAACAGCTGGTATATCATATGGAGGTGCTCCTTCAAGCACTACTGGCTCAGAGATTGAAGGAAGAAAGGGACTTGCCCCTTGTAAGACTGGAGGAGGATTTTTCGGCTCATAGGTGTAGGCGTGAATGGACTGAATAGGGGAGAAGAAGCGATCGATATGGTCCCCTTCTTCTATACTATTGACGGCAGGGCCACGAGACGAACTGGGGTCCGTTGGATGCTGAGGCAGAGGATTCTGAAGGATGTTGGTGGAAGCTGCTGGAGAAGTTCCAGGGACCGAGATGACGATCTTGCGGTCATCAATCAGGTCTTGTATGGCATTTTTCAAAGTATAGCATCGATCAGTGGCGTGGCCACGTCCTTGATGGTAGTCACAGTACTCATTTTCTCGGTAATTTGGAGGCAGAGGATGAGGCGGAGGCCTAGGTGTCATCAGAGTGAGTAACTGCTTTTGTACCAGCGTAGTCATGATTTGACTAAGTGGTTGACTGAGTGGAGTGAACTTCCTGAACTCCCTGTAATTCTGCCTGTTCTGGTATGAGTATTGGCCATTTCCCCTGAACTGCTGCTGTTGTCGAGGTGGCTGTGGCTGAGGATTCGGTTGTGGCTGATATCGCTGAGGCTGATGCTGAACTTGATTCTGCTGATACTGTTGACGTCCTTGTGGGGGAGCACGTTGATTTCCTTGAGCAGCGGTGTTGATGTTGTTTACCTCTGTTGGGCGGGGAGGAGAACCATTGCGGTTTCCATTCCCGTGCCCGATAGGTCTTCCTTCCACTCTGTTCCTCTTGACTGGAGTGGCTTGATGAGGCCATGGGGAGATCGTCCCGGCCCGGATTCCTGCTTCAACTTGCTCTCCAGCACGGATCAATTGTGAGAAATTCGCATATGGATGCGAGATGAGATACCCGGATATGCCTGGGTATGTTGAATGAACAATCATGGAGATTTGTTCTTCATCGTCGATGGCTGTCCGCATTCTGGCTGCCATAGCTCGCCAACGTCCCACATAAGCTGATAGTGTTTCATCACTCCTTTGCCTGAGTGCTGCGAGGTCGGCTCTTCTGGGTGCCATGTTGAGATTATATGCGAATCTGTCGACGAAAGCCTGGGAGAGCTGTTCCCATGTTCTGATGCGGTGGCAGTCCAATGAAGTGTACCAATCTAGGGCATCGCCCTTCAGAGATTTTTGGAACAATCGAATGAGGGCCCCTTCGTTTCCTGAGATTGCACTCAGCTCTCCACAGAAGGCCTTGAGATGTGCTGTGGGACAACCGCTGCCGTCGTATCTTTTGAACTTTGGAACCTCAAAGTTTTGAGGTACCCGAGCATCTGGGAAAGGACACAAGTCTCTGAACTTGGTCGAAGGTAAGTCGATTCCTTGCTGTCGCTGAAGCTGATTTTGCAAGATCTGGAACTGCTCCCGCAACTCGTCCAGTCCTGAGTGATCTGTTCGAGCGACTGGTGCCTCCTGGAATAAGGCACGTTCTTCTTCGGCATAGTGGTCGATGTCTTCAACCCTATGGGCTTGCTGAAAAGCAACCGCGGGTTGCTGAAATTGGTTTGATGATTGAACTGGATTCTGATGAACTTGAGCTTGAACTGATGGTAACTGAACTGGAGACTGTACTGAAGGTTGAACTGGAACTTGCTGGAAATTAACTGGATTTTGCTGAATTGAAGATTGCTGGAAATTAACTGGATTTTGCTGAATTGAAGATTGCTGGAAATTAACTGGAATCCCATCGGCAGGGATGTGCTGGAATTGAAAAGTGCTCCTGTTTGCAGGAGGCTGAGATGCTGGGAAGTGACCCCCTTGTTGGGTATTCGCCACTGTCCGCTGATTGATGTGGGCTTGACACTGACCCCCATTATGGGCATTCGCCAGTGCTGTCCCTGTTGCTGGAAATTGAATTGAAATCCCATCGGCGGGGATGTGCTGGAATTGAAAAGGTGTCCCATCGGTGGGGACATGCTGAGATCTACTGAGATTGTTGTTTGCAAGATTGACTGGAAGCTGACTGGATGTTCCTGCAACGGAGGTGCTCTGAGATGGCCTTGTCGTCACAGGAAGATATTGAGAAGGATGCCCCATAGCGAAGGGCTGAGATGGCTGCTGTCGGTAGTCTTGGGCAGACTCCGATGGTTGTGCTTGATTTGAACTGGAGGCCGGGAGGACCCGGCATGGCTGCTGAGCTTGCTGAACTGGGCCAACCTGATTGTTGGCTGCTGCGGTGGTTTGTGCTTGCATGAATTGCAAGAGCATTTCTTGCATTGCTCTCATTCCTTGTGCCAATTCTTGTATGATTGGCGTATTGTCAACGGGCTGTTGCGCTGGAGGTTGCGCTTCGGTTATTTCGAGAGCAGGGAAGTGATGAGTTTCTTCTTCGTGGTCGGACATGGCTTGCTGAGCCCGATTGCGGATTATGCTGCGGAAGGGAAGTTGTCTCCGCGTACGTTGAGCCCGAGGAGGCGCAATGGTGAGGACTGTACTCTACTCTTTTTGGGTTTTGGGATTTTCTATTTTTTTTTTGTTTTGGAATTTTCTATTTTTTTTTGTGTTTGGGTTTGGGTAGAATGCTATGCAGATGAGATTGTATGAGGATTAATGACTTTCAAGTACGGGAAGGATTCTGTTTTCAAGTTGGATCACGACTAGTGGGACTAGCTAATCCCCAGCAGAGTCGCCATTCTGTGGACCCTCGCCGATTTTTCCGCGCTCCCACACGACGTCGTTCTCCCTTTCCTTTCGGAAGAAGAAGAAGAAGAGGTGCGTGCGTGCGAAATCGCCGTTTGTGCCACTGGCTTGCCTCGTTCTCGAGGGCTTTGTTTGGTTGTCGTGTTAAGCTGGATATGTTTAAATGAGTTTATGTAAGACCAGAGTCGCCACTAGCCAGTTACTTCGAATCTACAGTCGGCTAGACCCCGTAGAAACGTTAGAGAAGGGAATCCGAAGATTCCTTCCTCTAAAATGACTCCTGTTGATCTGCGGTCAGAGATTCAAGGTAAGGGATCACGGTTACAGGGTGGGAAGAGGTTAAGCACCCCACACACTGCCCGTACCGAAGTACGGTCTCTACTTCACAGAATCGATCGAATACTTGAAAGTCTAGTTTAATCCTCGTATATTCTCATGGATGACATGATGCATGAATGCGGGTCTGAACAGTAAGAGTTTCTGATGGGCAGGTTCCAACAACGGGCAAGCCCAGAGCGTACGCTCGAACTGTCAGGTGCTTAATGTAAGACGTATGCAGTGTGCTTGAGTAATCAAGGTGCTTTTAGTGAAGCATGAATGCAGGTCTGAACAGTAAGAGTTTCTGATGGGCAGGTTCCAACAACGGGCAAGCCCAGAGCATACGCTCGAACTGACAGGTGCTTAATATAAAGACATATGCATGTGTACTTGACGGATCAAGGTGCTAGTAGTGAAGCAGGGGGGTTGGAAGAAAAGTAAATGTTGCACTTATGCTAGATGCGAATGAGATGATGCTGGAAAATGAGTAACTGGGTGGACGGAGGTGTCGCAAGGGTTGGCTTCGAGTGGCTGGATCAGGACTTGGATGGCTTGGGAGGCTTGGACCAGTGGTCAGGCTGGGCTGGACCAGGGCTAGACTCTCCTCACTCGGGCTCTCCTTGGTGAAGGAATGGGCTAAAGGATGAAGGGGGGTGACTCAGACGGACGGGCTCTCTCTGGCTGAGTGGTCTGTTGAAATGAGAAGGGGAGGGGGGTATTTATAGCAGCGGACAATGGCAGATCTCGTAATTTTGTCCGGGCGGCCTACCATGGGCCGCCCGTACGGCCGCTCCTCGGTTTCCAGCGAGTACGGCCGTTCCCTCGGGGCTGCTGTTGGACTCGCTGGTCGACTCAGTGAGTTGACCCAGCGGGTCGACTCGGTGGTTTGACTCGACGGGTTGACTCGACGGGTTGACTCGGTGTTTTGACTCGACGGGTTGACTCGACGGGTTGACTCAGCGGGTTAACTCAGCGAGTTGACCCAGTGAGTTTGACTTTTTTGGGATTTTTTGACTGGCCTTTTTTATGGGGGGTTTTTCAGGGTGGTTTTTAGGACTGGGTTGACTGGGTTCAGGCTTGAACTGGGCTATGGAATGGGGCTTACAAGGGTGAGTTTGGCTGAGTTTGGACTTGGGATTTGGGGGTATGGTCCTCCGTTCAACCAGCTATCTCTACCAACAGTGTAGCCGAAGGTGGGGTGTCTACAGTCGCCTTAGTTTTTGGGATTAAGCTAATATTTGTGTTTTCCCCTCCAACCATATCCATGTGATATTATGAACAGGTTGGATGACAAATAAACATCACTGTAGGGCCTGGGAAGGTTTCAACGGTGGAAAATCATTATTCCCACTGTTTCCCGTGGCATGGTCCACTTGACATTTGGATATGCTTAAATTTTGGGCTCAGCCACTAAAATGAGCTGGAAAAATATGGATGGAATAGATAAGGCACACACATTCTAGGTAGGCCCAACTGAGTTTTCAATCAAGCTGATATTTTTGTTTTCCCTTCTTCCACACGTGTGTGGACTTATGAACAGGTTGGATCTCAAATAAACATCATGGTGGGTCCCACGAGGTGGGCCACTGCTGGGCAGCGTGGACCACACTCATGGCCCAAAAAGGTTTTGGACCGAGCTGATATCTGTGTTTTCTTTTCATCCAGGTCTGTGTGTCCTTGACAACAGATTAGATGGTAAGTAAACCTCGTAGTGGGGCCTGAAAAGGTTTCAATAGTAAACATTCATCCTCACTGTTTCCTACGGTGAGGCCCACTCAAGATCAGGATTTTCTTAATACTCGGGCTTGGGCCCTGAAATTATCTGGGAAAACGATGGACGGCTTGGATAGAACAAATACATCATGGTGGGTCCCATGAGTGGGCCACCTGCTGGGGCGCCTGCGCGCCCAGCGCCGTGGTCACTCCCAACGTCAGAGACACTGAGAGACTCTCTCTTTTTTCTTTTGTTTGGTTTTCCTTTTTTTTTTTTTGTATTTTCTCAGTTTTGATCGAGTGGGGCCCACAAGAGGACGATCCACTCCGTCTATCAGGTTCCCCAGCTTATGGGGGACCCAATGAGCCCAATATTGGGTATGTTACGAGGTCTACAAACATCAATGTGGGCCAAGAAAGTTTCGACAGTGGACATCATTTTCTCCACTGTTTCATGTGGTGCTGTCCACTTAAGATTTGAATCTGATTCAGATTTGGGCCATGGCCCTGAAATGATTTGGGAAAACAAATGGACGGTGTGGATTGAACATAAACATTAAGGTGGGTCCCACGAGTGGGAACCCCATTCAAACTGCTCGGACGCTGGACAGTTCCAGCGTCTCTGACGCTGTGAACGTCCAGCGTCTGGACGTTCTCATTATTATTATTATTTTTTTATTTTTCCTTCTTTTTTTTCTCTTGTTTATATCAAGTGGGGCCCACATGAGTGTGATCCACTCCATTCATCGGATTCTTCAGCTCATTGGGGACCTAATGAGCCTAATATTGGGTAGGTGATTTGGTCCAGAAGCATCACGGTGGGCCAAGGAAGTTTCAATAGTGGACATCATTATCTCCACTATTTCATGTGATGCGGTCCACTTAAGATTTGAATCTGATTCAGATTTGGGCCCTGGCCCTGAAATGATTTGGGAAAACAAATGGACGGTGTGGATTGAACATAAACATCAAGGTGGGTCCCACTGGAGAGTTGAATCTGCCTCATGTTTGGACCCTTACCCTAGCATAATCTGAGGAAAAAAATGGACGGTGTGGATGAAGAAATACATCAAGATAGGCCCCACATAGATCTGGTCGGACGCAATCCGCGTCCCCGGAAGGTCTTTCTTTTGGGCCGGCCGAGGTGGATTGTGTGGGAGCGGATTAGGTGAGACCACGGATCCACCGAGGTGTGTGGGACCCTGACTATGGCGCCACTGTGACGTATGTGACTACATCCACATCGTCCATCCGTATTGGAAGCTTATTTTAGAGCATGATCCAAAAAATGAAGCAGTTCCAAATCCCAGATGGGCCATAGTACAGGAAACAGAGGTGGTTGACCATTAAAAACTTCATGTGGGCCACCAAATCATTGGATCAAGATGATATTTATGTGGTCTCTTCAAGGTGTTTGTGACCTTATCAACAGGTTGGATGGCAAATAAACATTCTGGTGGAATCCGTGAAGTTTTTAATGGTAAAGATTCAATCACCACTGTTTCCGAGGTGTGGTCCACCTAAGATTTAAGTCAACTTCATTTTTGGGTTCACACCCTAAAATGAGCTTTCAAAATGTTTGAATGGTGTGGATTTAAGACACATACATCACTGTGAGCCCCACAGTCAGGGGTCCCACCCACACCTAATCCACTCCTAGATTTTGTAGGGCGCGAATTAGGTTTTACCCCAGGAACAGCTTAGTGGTGTCACCCCTACCGTATTTGTAATCCTCCTTAGCACTCGAAACCTGAGACCTGTTGTTGAAACGCCTTGGTGTCTTCCAGCTGGGCTAGCAGGTGAGACATGTGATGTATGTGTTTCATTAAGTCCCGTCATCCGTTTTTCCAGCTCAGTTAGGGCATGATCCAAAATTGAGGCATATCCAAAGTTAAAGTAACCACACCATAAAAAATTGTGGGAATTGAATGCCTACTTTTGAAAACTTATGAGGAGCACAAAAGTTTTGGATCAAGCCAATATTTGTATTTTCCATTCATCCATGTCTATGTGGCCTTTGTTGGAAGAGCCTTCAAATTGGGTCCCTGGACTGTGCACCGACCAGTTATGACCGGTTGGCCGTGTTACGCGGTATTTTACGCAGAGAAGTGTTTTCTTACGTTGTTACTTGGATTTGCATAAGATGTTTTTTATTTTCAGGTTAGTTGTTATATATATGGCATGAATCCGGACTTAGATGTAATCCTAAGGTGTCCAAGGTTTCCTAAGTGGATTAGGAAGAGGGGAGAGTGTTTTGAGAGGGAGAGAGCTTGAGTTTTCTCTGTTTTTCTTTGCTTGTGGGCTGTCAATCTCTATAATCTTCTGGAATCATAGTGGATCGCTTTGTGCCGTGGTTGTTTACCCGTTTAGGGGTTTTTTTCCACATAAAATCGGATTGTCTCTTGTGGTTGAATGCTTGTGTGGTGTGATTGTATTGTGTTTCTCGTTTGATCGCAATATTCTGCTCTGTGTGTTCGGCCAACAAGTGGTATCAGAGATAAATTTGGGGTGGAGTAGAATTCGGATATGAGACGAGAAGATGGGATCAAGCACAAGGTTCGATGTAGAGAAGTTCTTCGGCAAAAATAACTTTGAACTATAGAAGGTGAAGTTTGAATCCCTCCTAGTTCAGCAAGGGCTTAATGAAGCTCTTGGAAAGTGACCTGAGGCTATGAAAGAATATGAGTGGACGAAGCTCAATAAGAAGGCTAAAACCTCAATCTTGTTATGCCTTACGGATAGAGGTGAGCACGATCCGAGCTGAGACCTGTTCGAGCTAGGCTTGCACAATGACCACCCTAGCTCGTGTTCGACTTGGCTAGGCCTTTGAGCTGGACTGAAATGTTTGAGATAGTTCGATCGAGCTTTTGAGCGAGTTCGAGCCTAATTCAAGCCTGGTAGGCCCATCCCAAAAGTCGAGCTTAAAGCTATTTAAAATTGGGCCCAAAGGCAGCCCAAAGCCCATTGATACCCCCACTTTCTTTTATAGAGAGTTTCATCTCTCATTTTTTGTTCACTTCCGATGTGGGACTAAAAAATATATTTTTTAGTATTTTACAAGTGAGCCAACCGAGTCAAGCCAAACCGAGCCGAATCGAGCTTCAATCGAGTCAAACTTTGAGCTAAGTCGAATCGAACTTGGATTAACTCGAGCTCGGCTTGAAAATCATTTCGAGCTTCGAAAAATGGCTCGGCTTGGTTCGAATCTAGCCTTTGAATCGAGCTGGTTCGAGCTGAGTCGAGCGAGCTAACCGAGCTGGCTTGGCTCATGCTCAGCTACTTACGGATCATGTCCTCTATCACGCCACGAAGGAGAAGACTGCGGTTGCTATGATGGCGAAATTAGAGAAGGTTTATGCCAAGAAGTCTCTAGCGAATCGCATGTATCTGTTGATGCAGTTGTTCACCTTAAGGATGGTTGAGGGGATGAATGTGGAGGACCACTTAAGCACGTTCAATAGGCTGGTTTGTAAGTTGGTGGAGATAGATGAGCCGATGAAGGATGAATATCAGCATGCATCTTGCTGAATTCTCTTCCAGATTCTTATGAGTCATTCAGGGACTCTGTGTGCGTAAGGAGGGAGATCATCAACGTTGAGACTGTTATCTCAGCCCTCCAGTCGAAGACGGTGAGAAAGAAAATCAGTGGCGTGGGTTCTCGTTCTTCCTCAGAGACACTGATTATGAGGGGAATAAATTCTGAGCATGGTGGGGGATATTCTAAATCGGGATTTAAGGCCAAGGGTAAAGGGAAAGCCAATGTGCAGTGTTGGAGTTGTAGTCAGGAAGGCCACATGTGAGGGGATTGTTAGAATCCCAAGTTGAAACAAGAGATGTATGAAAATTCTTCTAGAGAGGGAGTCAATATCATAGAGGACGGTGACGATCTTTGTGAAGTTTTGATTGTATCTGGCAAGGGTAGGGGTGTAAATGGTCGGGTTCGGGGTGGGTTTAGCCAAAACCAGACCCGCCCATTTACTAAATGGGCCTGGGTCCAAATTTTAGACCCAAACCCTTTTACTAAATGGGTGGGTCCGGGTCGGGTCTGAGTCAACCCATCAGACCCATTTATAAATGGGTCTGGGTTTGGTAAAGGGAGATCCACCCAGACCCATTTATAAATGGGTCGGGTTTAATGGGTCCGAGTCTGGATCAAGTATGCAAGCATTTTTACAAAGCTTAAAATCGAGTTTAGATGGGTCTGGGCTAGACGGGTCCCTTGAAACATAGACCAAACCCGCCCACTTACTAAATGGGTTTGGGTCAGGTCGGGTTGGGCCTAATATAAAGGAAACCAAACCCAGACCTGTTTAGCAACTGGGTCTATTCTTGGACCCAGACCAATGCCATTTAACAAATGGGTCGGGTCTAAATGGGTTGGGTCCGAGTACCCCATTGGGTCCGCTGATCCATTTATAGCCCTAGGCAAGGGATCTCAAGTAGAGAGTGGATCCTAGATTCAGGGGCTTCATATCATGTTTGTCCTTACCGGAGTTCATTCACGACATACAGGGAGTATGGGGATGAATCGGTGTTTGTGGGCAATGGCTACGCTCATAAGGTGATGGGTATTGGTACGGTACGCATCAGGATATTCGATGGGATCGAACTAGTCTTGGAAGATGTGAAGCATGTCCTCTAGATGAAGATGAATGTGATCTCTCTTGGTGCACTCGAGGCGAAATGGTGCATATTCATCGGCCGCGATCATTGTTGTAAAGTGATGAAGGGGGCACTCGTGTGGATGAATGCACGGAGGTGTGGCCATCTTTACAAGTTGATCGGGAGCACAATTCACGGTGGAGCTGTGGGATTGGCAGTGACATCCACAGTTGCTCGTATGTGGCAAGTGCCCAAGGGCCACATGAGAAGAGAGAAAAAGGGCATGAAAGTGCAAGGTTAGGGTTGATGGAGGCACGAGAAGCTGTGGAGCTATGATGAAGATGAGATGACGAAGTGAGAATGGTTTGATTCGACATTTGAAGCCTTGGTAGAGTTTGTTGGAAGAGCCTTCAAACTGGGTCCTTAGACTGTGCACCGACAGGTCATGATCGGTCGGCTAGTGTTGAGGCAGACGTGAGTTGTTGCTGTTTTTCTCCCTGGACTGTTTTTGGGTCGGTCTGACTGGTCAGCCATGGGGTTTGACCGGTCATGACCGGTTGGTCGTGTTACGTAGTATCTTACATAGAGACACGTTTTCTTACGCTGTTACGCGAATTTGTGTAGGATGTTTCTATTTTCGGGTTAGTTGCTATATATATGGCATGAATCCAGACTTAGATGTTGTAATACCCCCAAAATTTGGACACACGAGTAAGTACACAAGTTCGTGTTCACACGTAGGAAATTAAATGCTAGGCCGTATTGTTCACACGCATACACACATGTGTACACTCATGTATGTATCCCGACAACTTTTAAGACCTCTGAAAACTTAGTATACTTAGTTAAGTTAATAGATTGAACGTTAGAATGATTCGTTGTTGCTAGACTAGAATATCTAACCGGCCACTTCGATTTCGAACTACGCGATCAACATAAATCCGCCGTACGGTCTCCACATCGTCCTGTACACATGTCTGTCCATAAATCTGATCCGTACACCTTGTCCACCACTAGGCATATGCTTAGATCACTTATTCTTCGGCCCTATGAACCTATTCAGACATGTTTATAACACCCCAAGTTTTTGAAAACATTTAAATAATAATTTAATTAATTATTTAGTAAATTAAATAACTTTTAATATTGATTAATCAATAATAAATAATCCATGAAGAATTAAAGTAGGGTCCCTTTATTAAAGTTGTTTAGAATAAACCTTAGAACAGCGTAGAAGCATTAGATTTCACAAAACTCGCAAATTTACAATAATTACGAAAATGCCATTATTTAAACTTAAATAAAATGGCCATTTTTAAGTTTTATGATTTTTGGAGATTATTGTCACATAAACTTCATATACTAGTTCTAGGACATAATTTAACCATACACGTCGAATTTCAGCCCTCCAATCATCCTACAAATGCCCTAATCAGAAATCAGGCTATAAGTAGGCCACCTTAACTTGGATTTACCTCAACTTCATTGGCAATGGTTGAAATTATGTTATCGTCCTAATGGACGGAGGAAATCATCTCAGTCCACCGCAAGTGGCCCCACTTGCAAGTGGAGCACAAAAATTTCATCTTACGTGCGGTGCACGAAAAAAAATTGGAAAATAGAAACTCCATCTTCATGGACTGTTACAGCGGATGCTGTTACAACGTCCGCTCGCTGCGATCTCCGAATCTACATTGTATGGACTATTCAGATTCCTTCCAGATCTTTGTGTGGACGCCAACTAGATCTCCAACGGGTCGCATGCGCTAAGCATCTCCAGAAAGTAGTTGTTTCCCATTCCATCTCAAATCTCGTCCGTGAACGACGATCGTCCAACCGACTTGAGAGGTTATATAAACCCACCTTAGATATCCCTGCCTCCCCAGAAAAACGCAAAGAGGGAGAGAGAGAGTTCGGGTAGAGAGAGAGAGAGAGAGAGTGCGGGTAGAGAGAGAGGGGGAGAGAGAGGTAATGTCTTCTACGTTGCTGCTGGGACAACATCCTAGGCCAAAGAAGAAGAAGAAAGAAGAAAGAAGAAGAAGAAGAAGAAGAAGAAGAGAAAGGGAGAAGAAGAAAGGAAGAAGAAGAAGAAGAAGAATTGAAACTGTGAGTTGTTTATTGTATTGTTTTTCACTATGAAATTCTAGGTTTTCATTAATTTTTTTATGTTTGAATTTTAGAATTATGAGAAGGTTTAATTGTTTAATTTTTTAATTGAATTGATTGATGATTTCCATCATTGATATTCATAAATTCTATTCTGTTTATAAATTATATCGTTGAGATTTCATGTGAATTTTGATAACTGAGTAGGGTTGGACATGGATGATTTGATTTTGAATTTTGAATATTGATTTGATTTATGCATAGCACGATTTGAGAACTCCAGTTATTACTGTAGGGTGAGCACCCTGGTGTGTGCAATAGGCAAGGGCGGAGCCACATAGGGGCGAGGGGGGCAAATGCCCCCCTGAGTTCTCAATTGTTAAGAGTTCAATTCTGGCTGGTTCTTGTGGTGTGGTCCATTTGAGCCTTGGATTTTTCTATTTTTTTTTTGTCTACGGTCCTAAAATAAGTAGGAAAAAATGGACGGACGGTGTGGATTGATCGAAAACATCATGGTAGGCCACATGTAACTTCCCAAAACGGCTTTGGCAGAATCCGCGTCCATCCCCAGAAAATCTCAGACACGGATTAACCACTGGAGTGCGGCCTCAATGGATCCACCGAGGTTGGTGGAATCCATGAACGTGGGGTCCACCTTTGATTTATGTTCCTTATATCCAGTCCATTCATCAGTTTTGAAAACTCATTTAAGGGAACGATAAAAAAAATGAAGCAGATTCATATCTTAGGTGGACCATAATACAATAAACAATAGTAATCAACCATTAATAACTTTTCATGTTCTATAAAAGTTTTGGATCAGCCTTATATTTGTGTGTCTCTTCATCCAGATATTTTTAGACCTTATCAACAGGTTTGATGGAAAATAAACATTCTGTTGTCCTCTGTGACATTTTTAATGGTGAGGATTCAACCAAGACTATTTCCTATGGTATGGTCCACCTAAGATTTGGATCTGCTTAATTTTTGGAGTCTTACCTTAAAATGATCTATCAAAATGGATGTATGGTCTGGATGTTAGGCACATACATCACAGTGGGCCACACAGTTATAGATTCACCGACCTCCATGGATCCGGAGATCCAACCTGACGGTTCAAGTGACGTCACCAAACTCTATGGCCCAACATGATGTTTGTGTTGTATCCACACCGTCTAACCATTTGGAGAGATCATTTTATGGCTCGAAACAAAGAATGGAGCAGATTCAAGCTCAAATGGACCCCACCACAGAAATAGTGGGAATAGTAGCGCCCACCGTTGAAACCTTTATTGGGCCCACCATGATGTTTACTTGAGATCCAACTTGTTTTTAGGTTGACACAGACATGGACGAAGGGAAAACACAAATATCAGTTTGATAAAAAAGTTTTATGGACCCCAAAAGGTTTTAGTGGTCGCCGTTCAATCCCCATAGTTTTCTGTGGTGGGTCCACTTGAGCTTTGGATCTGCTAGATTCTTTGGCGCGTTCTTGTGCCTTGCCCCTCCTGGAAGAAAATCTTGGCTCCGCCTCTGGCAATAGGCCCAGTTGATGACCTTAGGGTGAGCGGCCAAGTGTGTGCAATAGTCCCTAGTTGAGCACCCTTTGTGTGCAATATACCTTTCTGATAGTCCATCAATTGTGGACGAGTTGGTTGAGCTCCCTGGTGTGTGCAAGATACCATACTAGCGTACCCGGTGGATATCAGATGATTTTGGCAGGTTGGGTGAGTTCCCTGGTGTGTACAAGAGACCAACTCTGCAGCCATGATGGTTTTGTAAAACAGTGTAGGGACAATTATAAATTGGCCCTAGATATTCTACTGATAACTGTATTGAGATTGTTGAGACATACTTGCATACCATGCATCACGTACATGTTTAAGAGATTTTAGTTTGATGAAATTACCATTGGATTTGTATTGATTTGTAATTTAATGGTCAAGTGATTTTCTAAATCGAATTACATGTGCTAAACTATATGAGATTACTCACCGGCTTTTATAGCTGACGCGGTGTTATGCGATTAACCGTAGTGACAGGTGATGATTTAGAAGACTTCGAGGAAGCGATTCCAGATGAGGAAATACTCTAGAAGATTTTTGAGAATTGATTTATTTTGATTTTAGTTTGAAGGTATTGATGTAATAAGGTCCATTAGATGACCATTAGTTTAGACAGTTGGAACAAGTTAGTAACTCATTGTTTGGTGGTTTAATTACAAAGTTCGGTTTAGTTTGATTATATATATTTAATACCATGTGAATGGAAATATATATATATCACTTGAGATTGTGAGGTATTCATTCATTATTTACATAACACCCTTGATTTCGAAATTTGAGTTTATATACTTGAGTGTCGAATTTGGGGTGTGTTACAGATATAATGCTAATGTTTCCAATGTTTCCTAAGTGGATTAGGAAGATGGGAGAGTGTTTTGAGAGGGAGAGAGCTTGGGTTTCTCTGTTTTCGTTGCTTGTGGGCTGTCAATCTCTGTAATCTTCTGGAATCATAGTGGATCGCTTTGTGCCATAGTTTTTTACCTGTTGAGGAATTTTTCCACGTAAAATCGGACTGTCTCTTATGGTTGAATGCTTGTGTGGTGTGATTGCATTGTGTTTCTCGTTTGATCGCAATATTTAATTATGTGTGTTCGGCTTTCGCTTCCGCTGTCAGCGACCTTATTCCCAACAGCCTTATGAACAAGTTGGATGACAAATAAACGCCACTGTGGACCCCATATGGTTTCAATGGTGGACGTACTAATCCCACTGTTTTCTGTCTGGGTAACGTTATCAACAGGTTGGATGACAAATAAACATCACTGTAAGCCCTGGGAAGGTTTCAGTGGTGATGTCATAATCCCACTGTTTTCTGTGATGTGGTCCACTTGAACTTTGGATATATTTCAATTTTAGACTTATGCCCTAAAATGAGCAAGAAAAATAGATGGACGACATGGATAATGACACATACATCACGGTGGCCCCACAAACTTTACTCACCATGCTGGATTACTCACTACACCATCTCTGATCGATTTTTCCTATAAATGTCTTAGTATATTTAGAAAAGCTGCCATCTTTAAAAATTATAGTAAATAAATGCATAACTTGCCCTTAGTCAAGGAAGCACCTACCACCTAAAAGTAATGAGTTTCCAGTATTGTAAATAACTAAAGAGTACATGGTTGATAAGTTACCTAATCCAGCTCCCAAACCCATTACTGTGCAATCCAACCCATTCATTTGATTATTCACACTCGGAGGAAGGGAGAATCATCCTACTCTGGAACTTCTTTGGCCTGTGGCTACACGTGTTACGAACGACTAAAATTCAGTAAAATGTGTACAATTAGATTAGCGTCGGGCATGCTAGAGTCGTGTTCGAGTTGAATCGATTGAATGCTTAATAACTCGGGCGTTGAATCAACCAGATGAGTACCAGATTTATGAAGATTGGCTTAACGATTTAGCTACCAATTGTTACAACAATTAGATGATTTTAGAAGGAGAGGGTTAGTCCTTCAGAATGTGATCTTGTTTACCTTAAAACTTATTATAAGTAGTAAACTTACTATTTATAGGTGACCTCTTTCCTATTAGACTTTGTGGTTTCCGACCAAAAATAATAAGTGTCTAATCTAGCCTTACCACGTTATTCTCCTTACGTTTCTAAACCCTTTTCATGTTGGGCACAACTTCTACAACTCAAGGGATAAAGAGATATATGCGAACTAAAACTTACTATTTATAGTAAAAATGAAAATAAACAGGACTTTTAACTGTCGATCTGATGGAATCTCATAAATTCGGCATGGGCAACTTGGCATAGAGGCGTTGGTTGGCTTAAGTAGGTCCTCCTACCCCAAAATCATATATAATATGTTAAAAAACTCATCCCGGATTGCGAGATACGACCGATCTAAGGTTCTGATAGTCCAGATCATTTCTATCTTTCCTTGATTTTCTTTTTCGGTTCACCTTTAACAAGAACATGCTTGATCCGCGCCCTCCATCAGGGGGTTCTCTCTCTACATCAAACTCCCCCACTTGAAAAAAACTCGTCCTCGAGTTTCACTTCGGTCATGGATCACAAACCGCGTTCAACGTTAGCATTGGATGTATTGCAACAGACTTCCTTGGTGATGCATGGAGGTTACACACTTCTTCTTTCTTCTCACGTTCCTCTTCAATGCCAGCATTGTAAGGAGAGACTTCCCATCCACTTTAGAAGTTTTAGAGTTCTCTTTCGGGACCATTGGGGTGAGAACAATCTTCTTCTTATCCTTAACAAACGTAATGATATTGTCCCGACCTCGATGTACTGCATCTCGATCAAATTGTCATGGCCGCCCAAGAATCATGTGATAGGGGTCCATGTGTATGATGTGACACAATACTTGGTCATTGTAGGATTTACCGATTGAAAATGAGATGAGGCATCGATCAGCTACCGTCGTCAAACTGTCCTTCTGGATCCAACCAATCGTATATGGAGAAGGGTGCGGTGTGGTCTCTAGTGTCAGTTTCTCCACCATAGTTCGGGATACAATATTTTCATAACTCCTGCCATCTATGATCACATCACACATTTTTTTCGTTTATGGTGCATCTTGTGGAAAATAAGTTGTAGCATTGGGAATCATCTTCCATCTTTGGTGTGTTCATTTGCCTTTGCACGACCAGAGACACACCCTGATCTCTAGGAATCCATTTGACTTCTTCTTCTTCATACTCGATATGTTCAGCTATGTTGTTTCCTGGATCATCCTGCGTTTCCTCTATAGCGATGGCTAGATTAGTTGTTGGCCGCTGATGACCTGTCTTTGATAGATAGACCGCTTGGCCACAACGAAAGCAATGATCGGGTCTAGGTCCGTCGTAAGGGTTTGGAATTTTGCTTAGGCCAGGTACCACTATCGCCACACGTTGGGGCCTCACATGACCACCCCCGATGCACAGGTTTCGACCACAGAGGGCTGATGACGCTCATCAATGAGTTCTTTTCCTTTGTGTTGGGGAATGTCCTGTGAAGTTCTCATGTCCACCCTGGCCATAGGAAAGACCCTTGAATTGAACGTTCAAGTCGCGTTTTTGCTCGGCTAGCCAACTGGACTGATTTATCCATAGTCCAGACCGGATGCATTCGAACGCTGTCCTGGATTGTTAGCTATAATCCGCTAATGAACTACGCTACTTTTTACGATTCAGTCTCTTTCAAATCCTTACACATCGTTATCAAATGAACAACTTGATATATTCAACGACAGTCCGATTCCCCTGCTTGTAGTTTTGGTATTGTTGGAACAACACTTGTTCATAATCATTTGGAAGGAATTGAGATCGGAGAAGACGTCTCATCTGTGGCTATGATTAGATGTGCGTCTTGTTCTGATGGGTGCTCCCACCATACGGAGGCACCGGATTTCAACTTGTACGCAACCAACTTAACTTCCTTATATTCCGAAACGTCCATATAATTAAAATACCTTTCAACTTTTAAAATTGCGCGTGGTAGTCTAACACGACACCTGTTACGCTATGCGTTTTGCGAAAGCTTGGCGGAGCTACTAGAATAATGGTTAAGTCCTAGAAGGGGGTGATTAAGACCTTTTGAAATTCTTTTCGCTTACTTAACTAATTTAACAAGTTAAAGTAAGCTAAAACGCTTCGGCTTCCAAGCCTTAGTAGGTCTAATAACATAGACCAACAAAGACATAACTATTAAGCGACTACTCTAAACATATAGATTACTAATGATTTAACTAATCAAGCAACTAATCTATATAACCTATATAGACTATATGAGATGCAATCATATAAGCTCAAGTCTACACAACTAGTGAAAATACATCTTGTGTGTGCATGTGCCTATCTAGTGCCTAACATATATTCTAATTAAGCATTCATAATTAAGCAATTAAACATATACTGCATAAGTAGAAATGTGCTCAAATACATCATAAACACAAGCATGTATAGTGGTTTGACTACTTGTTTACTCCACTCCCGGTTGCCATACTCAACCCTTGAGTACACTAGATTTCACTAAGAGAGTTTAAATCAGGTTCCTCTCAACCTAAGTATTTTAATCTGGTTCCACCCTATCGAGGTGTTTAAGGGTTCCACCCAACCCAGAAGTTTGACAAGGTTTCTCCCAACCTATTAAGGTGTTTAATGGTTCCACCCAACCAAGGAGTTTAAAAATGTTCCTCCCAACCTTTAACACATACGCATACTCTCGCTGGAGGCCGCTCATAGACACTTGATTCAGCCATTTCACAAGGGCTTAGGTCCTATAATTGAACCTATCGAGTTTGACAATTCAAACTCTCATATTCAATCCTACACACGGAAGGATCATGCATACTCTACAATTTGACAACCTTATTTATCGGATTTGATCCCCATTGATGCACTGCTTGTGTTGCTTGATTTTCGCTCTCCTGTGCTTCGATCAGCTCCCCATGTGCTCCCTCGATCAATGATGCTGATGCGTCGCCAATGCTTCAGGTCCGAGATCAGCTACCTTGCATTTAATGCTCTAATATAAATGCCCAAGGTACTAGGAGGTAGGTTTGAAATCTTTATACCTAATAGACAATGGTTACCTAGAGAATTTCACCTACAAGGATTTCTCTATAGAGTTTAGACATAGATTTAACTGTTGGTTTCAAGGTCTAAACTCTAGAGATCAAGAGGGATAAGTTCATATTCTAAGTGAGCTTTGAATGCTCCATTCTTGTGATAAATCACAAGGAAGATGGCTTGTATGAGCTAAGATTAGAGCCTAAGGGTGCTAGCAGTGACGGTGGCTTCTAAATCTATTCAATCCCTCTCTTGAGCCCAAAAATCGGATCCCCCATTTTTTAGATAAATCTCCAACGGCTATAAAAAGGGCAGAAAATGATCACTTTCATGGCATCGAACTCAGCTTCGATGGCTCAAAACCATACTTCATGGAATTGAAGAACTATCCAAAGAGTTTCTTCAGTTGCTGGACATCCAGTTCGATGGCATCGAACACTCTTCGATGGAATTGAACAAGTCACTTTGATGTAATCGAACAAGTCACTTTGATGGAATTGAAAGGCTAGTTGATGGCATCGAAGAGTTGTCCAGAGAGTATACAAATGTTGCTGGGCATATGTTCGATGGGATCGAACTGGTCTTCGATGGCATTGAAGACCCATCAAAATTATTTTCGATGGCATCGAACACCAATCGAAAACTGTTGTCTGGGCTAATTTGTTTACAGTAGCAAGCACCTCTTTTATTAGCCTAAATTATCTTATTTTTCTAAGTGTTTTAAGGCTAATGTAGATGCTAAAGGTTTTTCTATTTGGTTCAAGTCATCTAGAGGTTATGGTTAATTTGGTTCTAAGAGTTAGGGTCACCAATATATCTCATTTACCCGTTCTTCTTCCTTGATATTTCTTGTCCACTTGAATCTTTGGTCTTCAGCTTGCTAAGGCTCAACCGACGTTACAACACATGGACGCACGTGATTGACAAATAAGGTGCACTAGTATGCTATAGAGAAGTGTACTAAAAATCTCCCCTTCATCAATTATGTGGCAAAAACCTAACTTAAACCTTATCATGGTCCATACCAATGACAATACCAAAACAACAAATAAATTATATGTCATAAAAAAGATTATAATTCAAATTAACACTAAGACATGTAATACTAGGCAATGCTCCTCTTGATTGCTCCTGCATAACCTGTCAATCCCTACAACACAAAACACAAAGAAGTTTTTTTTGTGGGACTTGATCTTTCTCTCATTTATTGTCAACATTTGACAAACCAATCTCTCCCCCTTAATGATACATCAATTAAGTAAAGGGAATATAGATTAGAGTGTCTAAGATATGACTATAATCATATGTTAACTAGAGAGATAAGGGGTGCATGGACATTAAAAATGAAGCATGCGTGGAATAGGATCAACAAGAAAAAATTTCTATCTAGGCACAGGTGATCATGCATAATGGTCATTCTAAGATAAACATAAAAGCATAGATGACCAATGCATTGATTAGCATACATTAAGCATATAATTCAACATGATTATGTTAATATAAGCAAGATGACAATTTAACACTAATAATACCAAAATAAAACATAAGCTATATCAAGGTGGGCTAATGAGGCTTGAATCCTCTGATATGCTTCTAAGCATAAAATGAGGCTAAAATTCTTAAATTTACCTATAGAATTTAGATTCTAGTTACCCTTACTAACTATTTCTAGTTTGTTCATCCTAAGGGTAAAGTAATTTACTCGACTCCCTCATGAAATACAGTAAATGGGGAGGGGTTGGGAACTTTACCTAGAAGGGGTAATGGTCGGGATCCTTTCTCAGATTAGGAAAAAGAGAGGTAGTGATTGAAGCCATTAGAATTCTCACAAATTTTTTGTCCTCATCACTAGAAGAGTTATTTGATTCAGATTTGGACTCCTCCGTATCATCCCATGTTGTTGTCATAGTCTTCTTGCCTTTTCTCTTAGGCTTGGTTGGGCATTCATTGACAACATGACCATATTCATCACAGTTGTAACATTGGACTGATTGAACTTAGATGATTTTTCTTTGAATTTTCTATCATTTGTTCATTCTTATCACAACTCTTTCCTCTATTCATTTTGAAGAATTTCTTGAATTGTCTATTGAATTTTTCTTCCTCATCTTCATCGTTGCTATCTTCTTCTTCTTCCACTATTTTTCCATGTGAGGGTCTATAAGAAGATTTTAAGACATCATTCTTCTTTCTAGTGTAGTTCATTAGTTTATAGGGAACTTATGAGTTCTTCTACTTTCATTGAATTTATATCTCTACACTCTTCTAAGGCAATGCCTTTGGAATTAAATCTCTTTAGGAGGGACCTAAGTATCTTTCTATATATTCGCATATCTGGAACCCTTTCTCCTAAGCTAAACGTGGAGTTATAAATATCTGACAATTGGGTGTAGAACTCCATAAAAGTTTTAGACTCTTTCATTTTAATATTTTCAAATTTAATGATTAAGAGCTAAATTTTAGAGTACTTTATTGTGCTAGTTCCCTCGTGGGTTACTTCCAATATATCCCATGCTTCTTTTGTAGTCATGCAAGTGAGAATGTGTGGAAATTCATCCGGAAAAATCGCACAGCAAATCACATTGAGAGCTTTGACATTTGTGGCATATCAAGCTCTCTCATCAACACTTCATTTTTTATCATCTTTGGGAGTTCTAATGACTTTACCGTCAACCTCCACTAAATCCATGGGTATAGTGTATCCATGATTGACACTAACTCATACCGAACGGTTTAAGGATTGTAGAAAAATTCTCATCCTAGCCTTCCAATAGGTGTAGCTAGACCTGTCAAAGTAAAGTGGACGATTAGTTGTGCTCTCATCTTAGGTAGACATTATCATAAAGCTCCTATGGATCTTACTCTAGACGGTTAAGTCCTTGAAGAGCAACCTAACTTTAATACTAATTGAAATTACACGGGGCAGTCTAACACGACACCTTGTCACCCTATGTACTTCGCGGAAGCTTGACGGAACTATTAGAATAATGGCTAAGTCCTAAAAGGGTGTGATTAAGGCCTTTTAAAATTATTTTCACCTACTAAACTAATTTAACAAGTTAAACTAAGTAAGCAAGAACACTTCAACTTCCAAGTCTTAATGGGTCCAATCACATAGACTAGCAAAGATATAACTATTAAGCTGCCAATCTCAATGCATATATTACTAATGATTTGACTAATCAAGCAACTAATCTATGCAACCTATGTAGACTATATGAGATACAACCATATAAGCTCAAGTCTACACAACTAGAGAAAATATATCTTTTTTGCGCATGTGCCTATTTAGTACCTAGCATACATTCCAATTAAGCATTCATAATTAAGTAATTAAACATATAATATATAAGTAGAAATGTGCTCAAATACATTACAAAGACAAGCTTGTATAGTGGTTCGACTACTTATCTACTCCACTCCTGGTTGCTGTACTCACCCCTTGAGTATATCGAATTTCACTAAGAGAGTTTAAATTAGGTTCCTCTCAACCTAGGCGTTTTAATCTGGTTCCACTCTATCGAGGTGTTTAAGGGTTCCACCCAACCTAAGAGTTTGACAAGGTTCCTCCCAACCTATTAAGGTGTTTAATGGTTCCACCCAACCAAAGATTTTAACAAGGTTCCTCCTAACCTTAAACACAAACGTATACTCCCGCTTGAGGCTCCTCACAAAGACTTGATTCAACCATTTCTCAAGTGCTTAGGTCCTACAATTGAACCTATCGAGTTTGGCAATTCAAACTCTCATACTCAATCCTACATAAGGAAGGAGCATGTGGACTCTACAATTTGACAACCTTATGTGTTGAATTTGAGCCCCGTTGATGCGCCGCTTGGGTTGCTTAATTTTTGCTCTCCCGTTCTTCAATCAGCTCCCCATGTTCTCCCCCGATCAATGCTCCTGATACGTCGCCAATGCTTCAGCTCCAAGATTAGCTACCTTGCATTTGATACTCCAATGGAGATGCTCAAGGTGTTAGGAGGTATGTTTAAAATCTCTACACCTAATAGATAATGGTTACTTAAAGAATTTGACCTACAAGGATTTCTCTATAGAGTTTAGACAAGAATTTAACTATTGGTTTCAAGATCTAAACTCTAAAGATCAAGAGGGACAGGTGTTTACGTTGATTTTTGTAATAGGATCCTCTGAAAGGTTACTTTCTCTCCAAGAGATTTCTTCCTTGGACCTGAAAAGAAATAGAAAGCAACTAAGGGTGGCTGGCGTCCAGCCGTTAGCCCTCCGATGCTTAAATTAGATAGGATGAGGTTGAAAAGAGAAGGAATGATCAATCGGAGTTAAAGATTGAGTATTCTGTACCTTTATCATCAATAGAGTCATTTATTTATACCGATCTCAATGATCTAATCCGCTACGCAAGCTGTTAAGATTAGCCCTGATTTCATGGGATAAGGAGCTTATCTCGCTTAATCCTTGAATAAAGATGTAGTCAAAACATCCCAGACGTCTTAGCTGATTACGTCTCTGGATATTCGGAGCTAAGAATAGATTAAAACCAAAACCGGCCTATACGAACTGCTGGTACTAGTAGACGAAGGCCTTCCACGCCAATTACGTTAAGAAGCTATGCCAAGGGTTTTGTTTGTATGCCAGTATCGGATCCTTCTCACAGCTATCGGAGCTGTTCCTTTCCCAATTCATGGGAAGCATCCGTACCAAGAAACCGGCGTCTCACCTAATGGATTTGAAACAACAGCATGGGGAAACAATAAAGGAGTTTACAGTGCGGTTCACAACGGAAGCAGTCCAAACTGAAGGGTATACTGAAGAGAAAGGCCTCACCACCTTGATAGCTGGGATCACTAGCGAAAAATTCAGATTCGCTTTGGATAAGAATCCTCCCAAAACTATGACAGAATTCCAAGCTAAAGCTCAGAAGTATATCAATGCTGAAGAGGTGGCGTTAGCACGTCATGGTATACAAGGCAAGAAACGCAAGCCGGAGGAAGCCTCATCTGTGGACAAGAAGTATAGGCACGATCGGCGAGATCGCTCTCCCAAGAAAGTTTTCTCCGGTAAGTACCATAACTACACCCCTCTTAACCGGCCTCCAGAAAAGGTGCTAATGAAGATTAAGCATAAACTATATGTGAAATGGCCCGCAAAAATAAAATCTGATCCTGAGAAAAGAGACAAGAGCAAGTTTTGTTATTTTCATAAAGATCATGGGCACACTACCCAAGACTGCATAACCCTACGTGACCACATCGAGGCTCTTATTCGGAAAGGTCATCTTCAAGATTACGTTGCCCGGCAAGGTCGCTCCCCAAAAAGGGGGGAAGCCTCGCAACAACAGAAGAAATCACCTCATCGACGTACTCCGCAAGAAGACGCTGAGCCCACCGGGGAGATACGGACCATTGCCAGGGGACCGGCTTGCGGGGGAGATTCTCGAGCTTCAAGATAGGCATACGCTCGTAAGGCGTCCAAGAAGCCCCAACATATTTATTGGCTGGAACAGACGCCCAACGCATCAAGAACCAATCACCCTCCAATTTCCTTCTCCCTCAAAGACGTTGAGGGAGTTCACTTCCCTCACGAAGACTCCATCGTGGTCGCACTAAAGGTATCAAATTATTTGACTCATCGTATTATGGTGGATACAGGTAGCTCTGCTGATATTTTATACCTGGAGGCTTTCAACAAAATGGCACTTGCCAGAAGCCTACTCAAGCCAGTCACAACCCCCCTCATCGACTTCGGGGGTGAAGTCGTGACACCTGAAGGAAGCATTGACCTTCCAGTCACCTTTGGGGAGAGTCCAGCCAAGACAACCATCTTCGTAAACTTCCTCGTGGTGGATCGAAGATCAGCATACAATGCCATTTTGGGGCGACCATCTCTCAATAAGGTTGGGGCAGCTTTACATCCCTTGTATTTGTGCGTCAAATTTCCTACGTCGAATGGCGTTGGGGTTGTACGAGGAAACCAGAAAGAAGCTCGGTCTTGTTACGAAATAGCCCTACAAGATAGGAAGAAAGCACAAGCAATGCCGGTTATGATGGTGACACAAACTTCATCCAACCCCTCAACGGATGCCTCGCTGGATCCAAGAGAGGATGCTCTCCAATCAGGAACTCCGGGGGAAGAGACAGTAGCGATTCGCTTAAATGGAGATGACCCATCCAAAGTTGTCTTCGTGGGATCCTCTTTGAGAAATGTCATTCGAGTAAATTTAATCCGCCTTCTCACTGAATATCAAGATGTGTTTGCTTGGTCTCACCGAGACATGCCTGGCATTGACCCTAGTGTCATTGCACACCGTCTGAACATCGACCCGAAGTTTAAGCCCGTGCACTAGCGCCGACGTGCCTTCACTGCGGAAAGGCAAATGGCAATCAAGGCCGAAGTCGAGAAGCTGCTTATGGTCAATTTCATAAAAGAAGCTGACTACCCAGAATGGGTCGCGAATGTAGTTCTCATTCGAAAATCCAATGGCAAATGGAGAATGTGCGTCGATTATTCAGATCTGAACAAAGCATGCCCCAAAGGTAGCTTTCCGACCCCGCGAATCGACCAGTTGGTTGATTCAACAGCCGGACATGCTCTACTCAGTTTCATAGACGCTTATTCTGGTTATAACCAGATCATGATGCATCCGCCCGATAGCCAACATACTGCCTTCATCACTGACCGAGGTCTATATTGCTACCAGGTAATGCCGTTTGGTCTTAAAAATGCAGGGGCCACTTATCAGCGTTTCGTCAACAAGATATTCGCCGCGCAAATTGGCAGGAATATAGAAGTATATGTGGATGACATGCTCGTGAAAAGTGTCGCAGAAGATGATCACCTGTCAGATCTTCGAGAAGCCTTCGACCTGATGAGGAAATATCAGATGAAGCTGAACCCAGAAAAATGCACGTTCGGAGTCTCTGCTGGAAAATTTCTAGGATTTATGGTCGGTCAGCGAGGAATTGAGGCAAATCCTGAAAAAATAAAAGCCTTGATAGAGATGAAATCCCCGACCACCCTTAAGGACGTCCAACGTTTGGCTGGTCGCATTGCGTCGTTGAACAGGTTCATCTCGTGAGCATCTGACAAGTGCTTACCATTCTTCAAGCTCCTCCGAGCCACAGCCAAGTCTGATTGGGAGTGGACACCATAGTGCGAAGAAGCTTTTCAACAACTGAAGCAATATATGAGTATACCCCCTGTTTTATCTAAGCCTGTGCTGCACGAGCAACTTATCCTTTATTTATCTGTATCCTCCACGGCCATTAGCGCTGCTTTAATAAGAGAAGATTTCGGGATACAAAGGCCCGTTTATTATATCAGTTGAGCAATGGTAAACGCTGAAACTCGGTACTCTGATATGGAAAAGCTGGCTTTGGCTTTAGTCACAGCAGCTCGAAAGCTGCGACCATACTTTCAAGCCCACGCTATTTTAGTACCAACGAATCATCCGCTACGGCAGATCCTTCAAAAACCCGACGCTTCTGGACGGTTAACTAAATGGGCGATCGAGCTCAGTGAGCACGACATATCGTTCTGCCCCAGGACTGCAATCAAGGGCCAGGCCGTATCTGACTTTATCACCGAATTCACGTATTCTTCTTCCGATGAAGATACTGCGATCAGCGACCAACTATCCTGGTCACTCTTCGTGGATGGGTCCTCACGGGCCACTGGTAGTGGAGCGGGCCTTATTCTAGTCGCCCCTGATGGGTCGCATTTTTAATATGCTTTACGTTTTGATTCTCGCATCTCAAATAATGAAGCAGAATATGAGGCCTTGATCGTTGGCCTCAAACTAGCGAACGTCCTTTCAATTCAAAACCTACTCATTCACAGTGATTCTCAGCTCATAGTCAATCAAGTACTTGGCGAATTCGAAGCAAAAGAAGAGAGGATGGCTTTATATAAATCTCGAGTACTCATTCTGCTTGTAAAACTGAAGAGGTAAGAAATAATCTACATCCCCCGCGAGGAGAATAAACTCGCGACCCCTTTTGTCCAGCCCGAGCTGAGCTGCTCGCATTCTGGATGTGCGACCCCTTTTGTCGAGCCTGAGCTGAGCTGCTCGCATTCTGGAGATACGAGCGCGATTCCTCACGTTTCTTTTACATGCCAAACTTATCTACAACAGATGCCCCCCAAAACCCTTGGCGTTAAGAAGCTATGCCAAGGGTTTTGTTTGTATGTGTAGCTGGCGGCTAGGAGAGAGTGCACATGATTCCGCATTTATGATAGCCAGCTTTACGCAGCCTTTTCTGCAGCAAGGAATGAGGCGTCAGTCGCCACGTGTCTCCGTATTTAATGCTAGTGCCCATTCGTATATCGTGCTGGTTGAGGGGCTGCCGCGTGTCCACCAAATCAAACGGAATAATTGCGTATAAATATCAAATCCTGCAGAAACTCTTCCATTTTCGAATTCTATCTGCTGTGGAGCTTTTCTTCTTTCTCCTTCTTTGTTTTCGGAGTAAAAACCTCTTTGCAGAGGTATTCTTCCTTCCTATTTACTTCTCCCATCTCACTTTTTCCTTATAATGGCGAAGGTCTCTGATGAAGAGATTGTCCCTCTGGGAGACGAAACCCCGGATTCTTCTGAATCCAACAACGCCAGAGTACCGGCTGGGAGATATTCCGCCACCGGTTACTCCTCCATATTGACGGAGGAAAGGCTTTCTAGCCTTAAAGAAACATATCGGGTCCCAGACTTTGTTTCATTCAGATTACCTGGGAGAGGGGAGACAGCCGATGCACCACCACCAGGGTGCGTGGCTTTTTATGAGTATTTTTTCAAAGTGGGCGTGCGTCTTCCCCTCCACCCTTTCATACGAAATTTCCTCCGTCTCTACAAGATTGCCCCCGGCCAACTAATAGTTAATGGCTGGCGGGTGCTTCTAAGCGCTTTTGTTCTCTGGAAGCAAGCGGGTAACGATGAGTTAACCGTTGAAGAGTTTTTAAGGTTATTCCAGCTGAAGAAGGCTCCAGCTAGCGAGGGTTGGTACTACCTATGCTTCTGGTACTGGAATAACTTTATTTTGGGAAACCCTTCTTCCAACTGCCTGGGGTGGAGAAAAAAGTGGTTCTATGTCTCCGGCAACTGGGAGTCCGAAATGGGCTCCGACCCCAAAGGCCATAACGTTAATCGCCATTTTGGCGAAGGTGGGTTAAATGTTTGTTTATCTGTCTGAAAGAAACAATGCCTTTGCTCCATGACGATTTAATGTGCCTTCTTCTTTTTTCGTAGGGATCCCAACTGATGTGAAGCCGAACTTGCGAGGAGGACTCAACGAGAAGTTAGTTAGAGTCTACAAGCTCCCTGCGGCTGCACGCCACGTCAACGTCGCATTAGAACCTAGTTGTCTCTATGCGGTGGGTCTCATCTTCCGAGAAGAGATGACGAACGTTGGAGATAAGAGAGGTGCACTGGGGGTGCTTCCCCGTCTGAAGGGTACGGCCTCGAAGAGGCAAAAGAAGACCATGCGAGGTCCTTCAAATGCGCCTGCTCCAGCAGAGGGGTCTGCTCGCGGCCCACAACCGCGTGTGGCTGCATCAGGAGGGGTCGCTACGACTTCTCGCACAACTGCGACCCCTCCGACCAATGCGACCCCTTTAAATTCTGCGACCCCTCCGGCTGACATTCGTGGTCAGCCGATAATTGAAGTTGTCGATAATTCACCGAAAGGCGATCGAAGAGGGGGAGGCCTACCTCCAAAGGGGGCTATATGCGAGCCTACTGCTGCTCGCGAATTGCTGACGCCCGCCTCGGGTATTGCGAGTGCTCGCGAGGCGGGTTCTAAGGAGATGGTTGTAGCCCAACCTTCTGGGTCAGGAACTTTTGTCATCCCTCCTCACTTGCATCCAATATGCGAGTTTATTTTTAACAAGATTCCTCCCAACTCCTTCGGGGGCCTCCCCGAACCGAGCCCAGAAGCTCTCTCTACCGATATCGGTGTGAGATTGCTGCAGGTAACCAACCTTATACCATCTTTCATTCTTTTTTCATTACTGATATGGTGGGCTGCTCTGATTTCTCTCCTCTCCCCTTTTTTTTATAGAGCCTGGATCTCACGCTTCGTGTCAGACGTGACATCGAAGCAGCCCGCCGCAGCATGGAGGATGCGGAAAAGAAGAAGAAGACGATGGAAGCCAAGGTCCAAGGGCGGGACCGTTTGGTGAAGGCTTTGGAAGCCCAAATCGCCAAGCTGGACGAAGAAAAACGGATTCTCCTTGTCAAAATTCAATCCATGACTGATCGCTTTCAGTCACTGGATCTCCAACTCGCGAAGCTTCAAGAACTTCATACTAAGAGCGAGAAAGAGAAGGAGATCTTCCGCAAAGACAAGATCCAGCTTGAAGAGCAGCTCAAGGACGCTCGGACCAACCTTGAGGAGGCCCAGCAAAGACTTAACCAGCTGAAGGATGACTCCATCCACTGGGAAGAGGAGCGAGTGGCTCTCGTCCAGATGGTATATGACAAGGGCCCTCGCGCAGTCCAGGAATTTCGAACCTCTCAACTTTATGACGAGGAGCGATATGAAGCGTATATCGCTGGTCGCGATTTTGCGGTCAGAGTTATGAAGCAGATCTCTCCGACCTTTAATGTTGAGGAGTTCGACAGGGTGGCTTTCGAGGTTGCAGCTAGAGAATGAGCTGCCGCTGAGAATGAAGTCACTGGAGCCACAGATATTGCTCCTGCTCCCGAGACTGGTCCTGAAGCTGAGAGTCGCGAGCCTGCTCAAGACGAGGATGACCGGCCTTGACTTCATCGCTTTCCTTCGTCTATATCGTGTATTTTTTATATGTATTTTTTTATATACTTTTGAGAAGAAATTTATATGTAATGATTTGACCTTTTGGTCAATTTATAATGAACATCCATTTCTTCAATGTTGTGTATTTTCCTTAACTTTTTCGCCTTGTGTCAATCATATATTGACTGCTCGCATACTAACTCATGAAAAATGAATTAGACTCAATCCGGGGGTCGCATGACCATGTCCTCGTTGAGATAGACTGGTCTATCGATTGAGATTTAATTCCACCAAGGGTAGAAGACTGGCCAAGAGAATGTATGTATCCTCTTCGGGGCTACTCGAATCCAAGTAAATGGGGTAGCGACCAAAAGATGGTTTTAACCCTACCAAAGGTAGGCAATTGGCCAAGAGAACGTATGTATTTTCTTCGGGGCTACTCGAATCCAAGTAAATGGGGTAGCGACCAAAAGATGGTTTTAACCCTTAATTCATTCGATTATTGTTAAGAGTTACATCGACTCAAGGGAAATATTGCAGCAAATGTTCCACGTGCCAAGGGCGACGTACGGGTCTTCCTTGCATATCTTCAAGATAGTAGGTGCCGGGTCGCACGATTTTAATGACTCGATACGGGCCTTCCCAATTCAGATCAAGTGATCGAGCAGGAACCCCGAGGTTCTGTCTAAGAACTAAATCGCCTAGCTGGAAAGCTCTGGGCCGGACTTTAGCGTTAAGGTAGCGAGCAATGCGCTGTTGATACGCTGCTGCTCGCATTTGAGAGGCAATTCTCCGCTCTTTTGAGAGATCGAGGTAAAGTCGAAGATTTTCTTGATTACAAGTGGGATCGTACCGCTCGACCCGGTACGAAGGGACTCGAATTTCAACTGGTACTACCGCGTCAGTACCGAATGCCAAGGAGAAGGGAGTTTCGCTCGTAGACGTACGAGTCGTAGTCCTATATGCCCATAAGACTTCTGGCAAGAGTTCTGGCCACATGCCCTTACACTCATTGAGCTTGGTTTTCAAATGATGCTTGATGATTTTGTTCACTGCCTCAACTTGCCCATTTGCCTAAGGATGATACGGAGAGGTGCGGAGGTTGCATATTTTCCATCTTTCATAAAATTCATCGAAAGCTGCGTTGTCGAATTGTGTTCCGTTGTCGGTAATTATAGTGTGGGGGAGTCCATAACGACATATGATGTTTTTTCATATGAACTTAGTGGTTTATTTCTCAGTGATCTTAGCTAATGGTTCTGCCTCGGCCCATTTGGTGAAATAATCGACCCCTACTATCGCGAACCTATTTTGTCCTTTTCCAGTAGGGAAGGGCCCGATGATATCAACCCCCCCATTGCGCGAAAGGCCAAGGGCTATCGACTGGAGTCATTTGCTCGGACGGTACATGAGGTATAGGAGAGTATCGCTGGCACTTTTCACATTTTTTAGAGTGTTCAATCGCGTCTGCCTTCATAGTGGGCCAATAGTATCCTTGCCTCATTACTTTATACGCTAGGGATCGCCCCCTTGGGTGGTTACCACATGCCCCCCGGTGTATTTCATTCAGAACACGATGTGCTTCTTCTGGGTGAAGACACCTTAAATAAGGCAAAGAAAAACTTCTACGTAATAGGATCCCATTCTGTAAAGTGTACCTAGCAGATCGATATCGGATTTGTCGTGCGGTTTTCTTGTCGTCTGGAAGAACTCCATCTCTGAGATAAAGAGTGATGGGATCCATCCAACATGGAGACGGATGTATTACAACCACCTGCTCGAGAGTGACTTGGTCGATACTCGAGTTTTGAAGATACTCAATAGGAATCGAATATGATAACTCAAATTCTGGTGCAGAGGCGAGCTTTGCCAATGAATCAGGGAGTTTATTCTCCTTGCGGGGGATGCAGATTATTTCTTACCTCTTCAGTTTTGCAAGCAGAATGAGTACTCGAGATTTATATAAAGCCACCCTCTCTTCTTTTGCTTCGAATTCGCCAAGTACTTGATTGACTATGAGCTAAGAATCACTATGAATGAGTAGGTTTTGAATTGAAAGGACGTTCGCTAGTTCGAGGCCAACGATCAAGGCCTCATATTCTGCTTCATTATTTGAGATGCGAGAATCAAAACGTAAAGCATATTAAAAATGCGACCCATCAGGGGCGACTAGAATAAGGCCCGCTCCACTACCAGTGGCCTGTGAGGACCCATCCACGAAGAGTGACCAAGATAGTTGGTCGCTGATCGCAGTATCTTCATCGGAAGAAGAATACGTGAATTCGGTGATAAAGTCAGATACGGCCTGGCCCTTGATTGCAGTCCTGGGGCAGAACGATATGTCGTGCTCACTGAGCTCGATCGCCCATTTAGTTAACTGTCCAGAAGTGTCGGGTTTTTGAAGGATCTGCCGTAGCGGATGATTCGTTGGTACTAAAATAGCGTGGGCTTAGAAGTATGGTCGCAGCTTTCGAGCTGCTATGACTAAAGCCAAAGCCAGCTTTTCCATATCAGAGTACCGAGTTTCAGCGTCTACCATTGCTCAACTGATATAATAAACGGGCCTTTGTATCCCGAAATCTTCTCTTATTAAAGCAGCGCTAATGGCCGTGGAGGATACAGATAAATAAAGGATAAGTTGCTCGTGCAGCACAGGCTTAGATAAAACAGGGGGTATACTCATATATTGCTTCAGTTGTTGAAAAGCTTCTTCGCACTGTGGTGTCCACTCCCAATCAGACTTGGCTGTGGCTCGGAGGAGCTTGAAGAATGGTAAGCACTTGTCAGATGCTCACGAGATGAACCTGTTCAACGACGCAATGCGACCAGCCAAACGTTGGACGTCCTTAAGGGTGGTCGGGGATTTCATCTCTATCAAGGCTTTTATTTTTTCAAGATTTGCCTCAATTCCTCGCTGACCGACCATAAATCCGAGAAATTTTCCAGCAGAGACTCCGAACGTGCATTTTTCTGGGTTCAGCTTCATCTGATATTTCCTCATCAGGTCGAAGGCTTCTCGAAGATCTGACAGGTGATCGTCTTCTGCGACACTTTTCACGAGCATGTCATCCACATATACTTCTATATTCCTGCCAATTTGCGCGGCGAATATCTTGTTGACGAAACGCTGATAAGTGGCCCCTGCATTTTTAAGACCAAACGGCATTACCTGGTAGCAATATAGACCTCGGTCAGTGATGAAGGCAGTATGTTGGCTATCGGGCGGATGCATCATGATCTGGTTATAACCAGAATAAGCGTCTATGAAACTGAGTAGAGCATGTCCGGCTGTTGAATCAACCAACTGGTCGATTCGCGGGGTCGGAAAGCTATCTTTGGGGCATGCTTTGTTCAGATCTGAATAATCGACGCACATTCTCCATTTGCCATTGGATTTTCGAACGAGAACTACATTCGCGACCCATTCTGGGTAGTCAGCTTCTTTTATGAAATTGACCATAAGCAGCTTCTCAACTTCGGCCTTGATTGCCATTTGCCTTTCCGCAGTGAAGGCACGTCGGCGCTAGTGCACGGGCTTAAACTTCGGGTCGATGTTCAGACGGTGTGCAATGACACTAGGGTCAATGCCAGGCATGTCTCGGTGAGACCAAGCAAACACATCTTGATATTCAGTGAGAAGGCGGATTAAATTTACTCGAATGACATTTCTCAAAGAGGATCCCACGAAGACAACTTTGGATGGGTCATCTCCATTTAAGCGAATCGCTACTGTCTCTTCCCCGGGAGTTCCTGATTGGAGAGCATCCTCTCTTGGATCCAGCGAGGCATCCGTTGAGGGGTTGGATGAAGTTTGTGTCACCATCATAACCGGCATTGCTTGTGCTTTCTTCCTATCTTGTAGGGCTATTTCGTAACAAGACCGAGCTTCTTTCTGGTTTCCTCGTACAACCCCAACGCCATTCGACGTAGGAAATTTGACGCACAAATACAAGGGATGTAAAGCTGCCCCAACCTTATTGAGAGATGGTCGCCCCAAAATGGCATTGTATGCTGATCTTCGATCCACCACGAGGAAGTTTACGAAGATGGTTGTCTTGGCTGGACTCTCCCCAAAGGTGACTGGAAGGTCAATGCTTCCTTCAGGTGTCACGACTTCACCCCCGAAGTCGATGAGGGGGGTTGTGACTGGCTTGAGTAGGCTTCTGGCAAGTGCCATTTTGTTGAAAGCCTCCAGGTATAAAATATCAGCAGAGCTACCTGTATCCACCATAATACGATGAGTCAAATAATTTGATACCTTTAGTGCGACCACGATGGAGTCTTCGTGAGGGAAGTGAACTCCCTCAACGTCTTTGAGGGAGAAGGAAATTGGAGGGTGATTGGTTCTTGATGCGTTGGGCGTCTGTTCCAGCCAATAAATATGTTGGGGCTTCTTGGACGCCTTACGAGCGTATGCCTATCTTGAAGCTCGAGAATCTCCCCCGCAAGCCGGTCCCCTGGCAATGGTCCGTATCTCCCCGGTGGGCTCAGCGTCTTCTTGCGGAGTACGTCGATGAGGTGATTTCTTCTGTTGTTGCGAGGCTTCCCCCCTTTTTGGGGAGCGACCTTGCCGGGCAACGTAATCTTGAAGATGACCTTTCCGAATAAGAGCCTCGATGTGGTCACGTAGGGTTATGCAGTCTTGGGTAGTGTGCTCATGATCTTTATGAAAATACAAAACTTGCTCTTGTCTCTTTTCTCAGGATCAGATTTTATTTTTGCGGGCCATTTCACATATAGTTTATGCTTAATCTCCATTAGCACCTTTTCTGGAGGCCGGTTAAGAGGGGTGTAGTTATGGTACTTACCGGAGAAAACTTTCTTGGGAGAGCGATCTCGCCGATCGTGCCTATACTTCTTGTCCACAGATGAGGCTTCCTCCGGCTTGCGTTTCTTGCCTTGTATACCATGACGTGCTAACGCCACCTCTTCAGCATTGATATACTTCTGAGCTTTAGCTTGGAATTCTGTCATAGTTTTGGGAGGATTCTTATCCAAAGCGAATCTGAATTTTTCGCTAGTGATCCCAGCTATCAAGGTGGTGAGGCCTTTCTCTTCAGTATACCCTTCAGTTTGGACTGCTTCCGTTGTGAACCGCATTGTAAACTCCTTTATTGTTTCCCCATGCTGTTGTTTCAAATCTATTAGGTGAGACACCGGTTTCTTGGTACGGATGCTTCCCATGAATTGGGAAAGGAACAGCTCCGATAGCTGTGAGAAGGATCCGATACTGGCATACAAACAAAACCCTTGGCATAGCTTCTTAACGTAATTGGCGTGGAAGGCCTTCGTCTACTAGTACCAGCAGTTCGTATAGGCCGGTTTTGGTTTTAATCTATTCTTAGCTCCGAATATCCAGAGACGTAATCAGCTAAGACGTCTGGGATGTTTTGACTACATCTTTATTCAAGGATTAAGCGAGATAAGCTCCTTATCCCATGAAATCAGGGCTAATCTTAACAGCTTGCGTAGCGGATTGGATCATTGAGATCGGTATAAATAAATGACTCTATTGATGATAAAGGTACAGAATACTCAATCTTTAACTCCGATTGATCATTCCTTCTCTTTTCAACCTCATCCTATCTAATTTAAGCATCAGAGGGCTAACGGCTGGACGCCAGCCACCCTTAGTTGCTTTCTGTTTCTTTTCAGGTCCAAGGAAGAAATCCCTTGGAGAGAAAGTAACCTTTCGGAGGATCCTGTTACAAAAATCGACGTAAACAACAGGTTCATCTTCTGAGTGAGTTTTGAATGCTCAATTCTTGTGATCAATCACAAGGAAGATGGCTTATATGGGTTAGGATTAAAGTCTAAGGGTGTTGGTAATTATGGTGGCTTCTAAATCTATAAAATTCTTCTCTTGAGCCCAAAAATAGGATCCCCCACTTTTTTAGATAAATCTCCAACGGCTATAAAATGGGCAGAAAACGGTCACTTTGATGGCATCGAACTCAACTTTGATGGCATCGAAGATATGACTCGAAACCATACTTCAATGGAATCGAAGAATTGTCCAAAGAGTTTCTTCAGTTGCTGGACATCTAGTTCGATGTCATCAAACACTCTTCAATAGAATCGAACAAGCCACTTCAATGTAATCGAAAGGCTGCTCGATGGCATCAAAGAACTGTCCGGAGAGTTTACAAATGTTGTTGGACATATGTTCAATGGGATCGAATTGGTCTTTGATGGCATCAAAGACTCATCAAAATTATTTTCAATGGCATCGAACACTAATCGAAAACTGTTGTCTGGGCTAGTTTATTTACAACAGCTAACAACTCTTTTATTAGCCCAACTTATCATGTTTTTCTAAGTGTTCTAAGGCTAATGAATATGACTAAGGGTTTTTCTATTTAGTCCAAATCATCTAGATGTTATGGTTGATTTGGTTCTAATGGTTAGAGTCACCAAGGCATCTCATTTACCTGTTCTTCTTCTTGATGCTTCTTGTCCGCTTGAATCTTAGATCTTCAGTTCGTTAAGGCTCAGCCGATGTTACAACATATGGACACACGTGATTGATAAATAAGGTGTACTACTATGCCACAAAGAAGTGCACTAACAACTGTCGCTAGCCAATTGAAAAAATCCTCTAAATACAACAAGCCATTGAAACTAGAAAGTTAAGCTTTACCTTAAAAATCTCTTTTAGTACGATCCACATGATCGTTCCCCTGTGCAGGTTGTCGGACAATAAGGTCACCGACATCCTCATTGCTGAAGTTCGAATCATTTAGGGTAGCCCTATGATTTGCCACCGAAAGCGCTCTACGGAATATGCGATTATGCTGTGGAGCGATCAGAGGAGCTTGAGCGTCGCCTTGAGCTTGGGGTGGATTTACCGTATCCGCGATCTGGTCGAGGGTTGCATGTAACCTTTGCATGATCAACTAACTCTGCTGGTGGAAAGCTTTCATTCTTTTCGATAGATAATGAATCCCTAAATCACTGTCCACAGGATTTTTGTCCGTACCTTTGTTAGTTGCCATTGGCCCGAGGGGGGTCCTCGCTTTGATACCACTTGACGTAGGGGGAACATGGTGAGGTCGATCATTGTCTTCCTTATGAGACAACTACCTTGAATCCACAAGGCTTCTGAGACTCCTCAATCGGATTTTCTTGAATTCATGAGAGATAAACGTAGGAATAATTCCTAATAAATTCGAAAATAATCAAAACAAAAGTACAACTCTTTAAATAAGGAATGCTAACTTAAGATAGAGTCATGGACTTAGACTTTAACTCAAACACCCTGAAAGCGTGACTTACTGTAAATAGTAAACTTAATATTTATAGGTGACCTCTATTCCTACTAAACTTCGTGATTTTCGGCCAAAAATAGTAGGTGTCCAATCTGGCCCAGCCACTCTATTCTCTTAACTTTCTAAACCCTTTTCATGTTGGGCACAATCTTCTACAACTCAAAGGATGAAGAGATATACTGCAAACTAAAACTTATTATTTATGGTAAAAACGAAAATAAATGGGACTTTTGACCGTAGATCTGATGGAATCTCACAAATCCGACATGGGCAACCCAGCCTAAAGGGGTTGGTTGGCTTAAGTAGGTCCTCCTTCACCAATATCATATATAATATGTCGAAAAACTCATCTGGGATTGCGAGATATGACTGATCTAAGGTTCTGACAGTCTAAATCATTTCTGCTTTTCCTTGATCTTTTTTTGGCCCACCTCTAACAAGAATGTGCTTGATCTACGCCATCCATCGGGGACTCCTCTCTCTACATCAGTTGGGCCAGCATTGCAAGAGATTGGGTTCAGGCCTATGTATTAAACTGGCTGCAATAGGGTGGCTCATTGCCTAGCTCAAACTCCACTTCGAATTGGGTCAAACTGAGCTTTTTTTATATGAGTTGGGCTGAACTTCCCAGTTGTCCAGTTGGTGTCCAGCTCTAATGGCCAACCATCGTTGACGCCCACAGATCAACGACTTGTATGCTAGCTCACTTGTGCAAGTCTAAAAGGCCGATGATACAATACCTCAGGCATGATCATTATATAATGAAAAATGCACCGGAGCACTAAATTTATAACGCTCCTAGTTGCATTGGTTCACTTTGACAGTCCAACAGATCGATCTGAACCATCCATTAAGTTAAGACCACATTTAATGGACTAACATGCAAAAAATCACGACCAGCCGGATGATCTAATCCATCCTTGATTTGGTCTTATTTTCTATAGCGATGGATGGAATGAGTAAGATTGCCTGAGTGATTCTTTAGAAACAAGAGCAAATCCATGATGGTCCCTAACAAATAGATGGATAAAATTGTTGATTAGAACTAGTTTTGTGCAAATGATCTTGACCGTCCATATTTAAGTTTGAGCAGGTGGGTGTGACGTTTGCATGATAGCGCAAGAAATGTACATTACACTCATGAAGAGTTTAGATCATATTACTCGGGTTCTTTCTTGCCGGGTCAATTGAGCCACTAGCAACCGGCTTGACAGGGGCATTGACAAAAGACATACTGAACGATTCTTTAATGCCGAAGGCCCCACTAAATGTTTCCTCTATGCACGTGATATTTGTGACCGTTGATTTGATGGGGTATCGTGTGGATTGGCTGATGATGGAAATTGAAAGGTGATCAAACTATTTGACTATCTTATGGGTGACCCTAGATGGGGGCGCTGATTGGGAACTAGCCCCATTGAGACCTAGCTAGAGACGGACAGTCCTATTAGGGGCTTTGTGGGCCCACCGCGATGTATGTATTTTATCCACGCTGTCCATTTATTTTAACAGCTAGTTTTAGAATATGAGACTAAAAAGGAGGCCGATCGAAGGCTCAAGTGGACCACACCACGGGAAGCACATGGAGACAATGATGCCTACCGTTGAAACTTGAAACCTTCCTAAGGCCAATACCGATGTTTGTTTTCCATCAAACCTGTTCATGCACTCCCATAGGCCTTTATAAAGGGAAAACATAAATATCATATTAATCCATATCCACTGTTTCATGTGGTGTGGTCCACTTGAGCCTTAGACATGCTTAGTTTTTTGGATTATTCCCTAAAATGATCTTTAAAAATGGATGGAATGCTTAAATAAAATACATATGTCACAATGGCCCCAAATAGCCCCTGACATGACCGTCCATCTGTAGCTACGTATTGGTGGGGTTAGTACCCAATCTGTGCGCCCTAGATGGGGAGCGGATTGGGTACTACCCCACCAGGACCTAGCTAAGATGGATGGTCCTATTAGGGGCTCTGTGGGGGCCACTGTGATGCATGCTTTGGATGCAGTGTCCCTGCCCCCGGATGGATCACTATCTGGGCAGATCAGTGGAGGGTCTCATTGTGGTGCATCTGTTTATCCACGTGGGCCATCCCATTTCTCAAATCATTTTAAGCTATGAACCAAAGAATGAGGCAGATCCAATGCTCAAGTGGTCCACACCAAATAGTAAGCTTGGGTTACATTAAATATACTAAGCATTAAATGCAAGAATCATCTGTGGTGTGGTCCACTTATAGCATTGGATCTACCTCATTCTTGGGTTCATAGCTTAAAATGATCCAAGAAAAGGGATGGATAGCGTAGATAAATAGATACATCATGGTGGGCCCCTCCCTAGATCTGCTGGACGGTAATCTGTCCATGTCCGCATATTTTTTTCCATGCTATACATCCATTTTGACGGATCATTTTAGGGCATAATCCTAAAAACGAGTTAGATTGAATGTTCAAATGAACCACATCACTGGAAGCAGTGGTGATTGAAAGCTTACCATTGAAAACTTGTTGAGGCACAGAAGTTTTGGACCAAGCTGACATTTATGTTTTTCCTTTGTTCAGGTCTATGTGACCTTATGAACAGGGTGGATGGCAAATAAACATCACGGTAGGTCCTAGGAAGTTTTCAACGGTTGGAATTCAATGCCTACTGCTTCATGTGGTGTGGTCTACTTGAGCCTTCAATCTGCTTCCTTTTTGGGATCATGCCCTAAAATGACCTTTTGAAAATGTACTGGACAGCGTGGATAAAAGATATACATCGGCCGCATAGATTCCCTGACAGGACCATCCGTCTCTAACTACGTCCTGATGGGAGGGAGAGGTAGTACCCAATCCGCCCCTTGGATGGATGGCTGATGCAACGTGTAGTTTTGAGAACCCACATGACCTGCCTGTTAACTCCCATTGCATGGCTCTCCTGTAATCCAAAATTCTGTGGGGGCCACCATGATGTTTGTATTATATCCACTCCGTCGGTCTGCTTCATCAGCTCATTTTAGGATATGAACCCAAACATGAGGGAGATCCATAACTCAAGTGAGCCACACGAGTTGTGAGGATTGAACACCCACCATTGAAATGTTAGTGGGTCACAGAGTTGTGTTTTCCCTTCAACTAGATAGGAATCACCTTATGAACGGTTTAGATGGCATGTAAATATCACAGTGGCCCTAGATAGGTTTCAACGGTGGGTATCCCATCTCCACTTTTTCTTATAGTACGGCTCACTTGAGTTTTGGATCTTCTTTTCATGACCAAAGGATGGACAGAGCTGTTAAAACGCCAAGTGCATATAATACAAACACTATGGTGGGCCTCATAGAGCTTCAAGTTATTAAGGACGCAAGTATCTCTAGTCATATGCAAATCGTGTCCTTTGAAAGAATAATTGTAAAACCTTGGGAGGGATTTGGATTTGTGCATAGATTCATGGAGGTGTAGAGCTGGGAAATCCATGGAATTGCCAATCCCCAGTGAAAAATAAATGAACAGCTGAGATTGATCAAAATCTCTCACCCCAAATAGGAGCATGAGATCTGTAGGAAATCCGCTCACAAGCTTGACTTGGTTTTAACTAGGTCAGACTTGTTAAGACGGCTTGTTGAGTCGGTCAAGTCAATGCAACTCGTCATGACCCAGCCATACCAATATGGTTAATTAATTATTGTTGTTGTTGTTATTTATTTATTTATCTTTTTACAGAAGGTAAAAGATGTGTTTTGGTGCAGTACAAGTGACATATCCATTATATTTTCCTTATCAAAAATATTTTAATTATTTATACCTACAATAATTATTTATAATTTGTTTACTAAATATCTGTTGAGTTCAGTCGAATCTTTGAGTTGATTCAGTGTGGTTATATATCGAGTCAAGTTTTGGGTTTTGATCTATGGTCGAGGATTGTGCTTCATGCATGTGCCACACTCCATAATATAGCATTTCTGGTCTCGATAGTGTGGGCAATTGGTCGTAGGTGATCGAATGTTTGGAAATATTGGACCAAACCATCCAATTTAACTGTGTTTGACCAGGATGGGTGCTCTTTTTGGGTTGGTTTGATTCATATGGATTGAGGTTTATTAAGAGTCCAAAGTGGCTTGAATTAGTAGAAAGCAATGTGCCACGATCGTGCTAAGTCTTTAGCACTCTTGCTCATGCTGACACTATTCTTATCTCTAGCTCGCACTCGCACAACTATGTGCAAGACACCAAGAAATAGTAAGGATGCGAGAGAACTCAAACTCTAGAATGGGAAAACTTGTATTGCACTAGAAAAAGAAGATTATGGTGGAAATGGGTAACTCATAACTTCAGCTCAAGTAAAGAGGCAAAATAATCTAGCATTGATAAAAGGACTCATGTATAATCAAGGTTGTCAATTCAAAAGCCAAGTCTATTTATGGTGAAGCAAAGGATGTGGGAGCTTCACATTTGTGGGTGCGGTTTCCAGACAAGTCTCTCTCCCATCTTATCGAATGACTTTAAAGTCATGTTGGACATGGGCTTCTGAGCAAGGTGTAGGAAGTTTCAATGCAATTCCTTAGGATGATGACAATTGTGTTTTTATTAAAAAATAAATTTTAAAAATAAATAAATATATTAATATATAAAGATTTTCATAAAAACACCTTGATTCACTGGTAAGAGGAGGGGTTCTATGTGGCGTAGATTATAGGGTTGCTTGGGTGTTTTTCGACACTGTATGAGGCACACTTTGCACTTTGTATGTATGCATCATCGCAGTAAACTTAAAGAGCCTAATCTTTTTTGCACATGGTTTAGACTATTTAAGCTATGGTGCACTTATAGAGTGAACCAAGGTCTAGCCAAATGTTTAACTTATTAGTGTCTAAGGTCCCAACCATAGTGTTTATTTTATGTGCCTGACACATTATTGTATGCTTGGCATTGGTGTCACATGTTGTACACGTGGCAACAGTTGGGTTGGTTATGATATGAGTGGTAATTGCATCTGTTGTCACGTGCCAATAATTTTTTACGGTTGTTTAACTCTCTTTGTTTAAAAGAGACAAAATAGCCGCTATAAGAAAGAATATGTCAATTTCTGACAAATACGACTGTTACATGTGAAATGGTGTGTTGATATCCTGAAAAAGCACAAGATTATTTCTTTCGAAAGGACACTATATCCTTTCAGATTCTATATATCTTGAACATTATAGTCTAGAAAGGAGATGCATTTCCAGATCAAGCCATCCATTACCCTACACTCTCATCTATTCTCTTGCAATTATCCTTTTAAGTTATGTGGCATATATCTATTTCTTTTCTTAGAGATTTGTTCAACATTTAGATGTAAAAATCTGTATTTAATCTTCAAATGTATGAGTTCATTTTATCATGAAAATAATTTACCATTTTTTTTTTTTTTTGCACTTGCTAAAATGTTAAAAAAAGGGCAGTAAATCTATATTGAGATATTGACTATTCAAGTCTTGAAATTGCATGACTTGATATTTTCGTCTTCAATTTCTTCTTTCCTCCATTGTATGCTATGTTTATTTTCCAACTTGTGCATCGTGTTTATCCATGTATAGTACCCATGGTGTGAAAGGAGAAGGCTAAGATTTGAATGATCTTAATCTTACAACTAACCACCGGTGACTAGGAGGATGAGACCATATGTGTGGCAGTGAAGGATAAATGATGCATGGTTGACCATACGGGTTAGTGCATGACTTCTTTAGAAGGTGTGTCTATCATGATTAGCTCGTAAAGGTAGCATACACATGGTAGGAGTTCAATGACTCAACATGGATGAACATTGACAAGAGGTCAATGAGTATGTTGACGTAGGAAAATCATAGGGAGCTAAGCTTTTTTGAGAAAGCTAAATCACGAATTTGACCTATTTAATTTTTTTTTTTGTTCTACATGTACATATGGAGAGGTTTATACGTAATATAAGAGAGTGGAGAATTCTTAAAAGGGAACTAACCTTTTGTAAGAAGGTTAAAGGAGGAACTTGGTCATTTTTTACTCTACGTGCATATATAAAGAGGCTAATACATCGACAGAGAAGTGAAAAGAATTTTAGAGAGGTTAGAATACTTAAAGTGGTGTAAAGATCTTTAAAATATTCTAGAGAACTTTGCACAAAATATTCTAGATTCTTTGGTGAGTTTTAGTATCAGTAGTGTAGAGATCTTTAGAATATGCTAGAATTCTTTGCTTGAAAAATATTTTAAAAATTGGGTTCTTATAGTAAGAGTAGTGTAAATTATCTTAAGTGTTGTTCGACAACACTAAAAATTTAGGATTTTGCGATAGTTGGGAATTGAAATTTAGAATTTATAGACTAAGTGTTGAGAGAACCCCTTTCCTCTTCTTTTAAGCTACTCAGATTCATTCATACCATTAGATATTTTCATTTGCATTCGCTTTATGATAATAGGATGCCATAAAAATCAAACATATGCAGTTATTATGTGGGGCAACACTATAAAAAATTGGGTACCACTTAAAAATAAAATATGAGATTTTGTTTCATTTATGAAATTAATAGGCTCACTTTTGTAGGTCACCTTATGTTTGAAATTGCCTTAATTTTCTGCAAATAGTATCTTACAATGCATGCAAATTGCACACACTACAACAATTGGTAACTATAATGGTGGATTTATTCGCCACTATAACAATATATCTGTCGCTATAACCTATAGCGGAGGTGCAACGGCAGATACGGTATTCGTCACTGTTTCTGCAGTTGTTGTGTTAATAATGACGGATAATTAGTCTGTCACTATGTTTGACAGTGGATAAACATGTCGTCGCCATAAGAAAATATAGCGGCGGATGCAGCGAGAAGATTTATAGCGGCATATATATAGAACCGCCGCTATGTTTATATATAACGACAGATTTATTCGCTATCGAGTGGTACTTTGGCAATGGATATATCCACTATTAAAATCCTGTATAGTGGCGGATTAGATTCATCGTTAAAGAGAATACAATGACGGTTATAACTGCCACTGTATTCTTTATATAGTGGTGGATACATCCGCCAGTTGTAATACTGTACCAATGGATATATCCATCATTATAAAAAAAAATTATTTATAGCGGCGGATATTATGGTGTACTTTTTTTAAGTAAATTTGCTTTTGTACTTGAGGAAACCTATTTAGAAACATGATAATCGCAACGATAATATATAAATAAATAAATAAACATTCACAATCACACATAATAAAAAAAATATACAACATCCATATAAAATGTATAATAAAATTAAATACAAATACACAAATGTAAATGTTATAATATACAATATCTATAGAAAATATAAAAATAAAAAAAGAAAGGCTCAAGCATCGGGCGGAGGAGCATCAGTAGGATTAGGCAGAGGAGCGCCACTACCACTCGCTCGCAGTATCTCCTCCATGTCGACTAGACTATCCAAACGTTGGGACATGTGGTGCAAAATCACCTGAAATTGCGCCTGCATGGTGGTTTATAAGTCAGCAACCTCCCGACGTGCCTTAGTGACAACTTGACTCTCCTCTACAGCCTGCTCCCTGTACTGAGCACGAGAGGGAGATGGACCCCACAATCTGGAGGGAGTAACTCTTGCCCCCCCATCGTCCTCACACGGCCATGATCATCTTCTTCCGTGACTTGGGAGAATATGTCATTCTGTGCTGCTCTAGGAACCCTCTGGAAGATGGGACTTCCTCCCCATCATCTCAGCCTGTAATAAATTAAATACACTTAATACTAACACGATTCGAAAATGATAAAAAATAATAAATAAAGATAACAATGATTTTCATTTTGACACATATAATTACAATGAGATCCATTGAAGCCTGATCCACAGAGGTCCTACCCCTACGTGTATGTGTAATCGTAAACATCTGCACCTGGGACGGCTCGTTTCTGGTCTCCTTCTTAATTTGTTAACAGGCATAAAATATTAAATTGTTGATAAATGAAAAAAATAACTATAGGTTTGTTGGTCTTCCAAATTTACCTCATTACATTTCCTCGTGAAGCTCTCCGTTCCAAAGGTGTGGGGAAGCCCCTGCTTCACGCGGTTTTCTTTATTTTTTTGCTCACGCATCTATATAAAATAGGAAATAATATAATACAACATACTAAAAGTATATATAAATAAAATTATATACAATTATTACTCTTACCTTCCCGAATTCATTAATCCAAAAGTCAACCAGCTAATCCCTCTCCACCTGATCTACGCTGGATGGGCAGTTCCTCTTGACTTCATCCGGATTATCCGCGAGAGGTGTAAAGTGGGATATCTTCATGTAGGACTTGTAGTCCTTCCATCTCATATTCAATGAGTCCATAACTCATCACTTAATGAGATGATTGACATCGAACCTCTCCCGCACTACATTTAGAAAGCAGCTGTTATGACAATATTCTTTGACAAATAGAATTAAATTTAACCCAATAGAAAACTTTAACTAATATACCTGAACTGTCTGCCAAACAACCTCTTTCTGTTCAGGAGGCACCGGCCTCCAATCAGAATAGACGAGGGGAAGAACAACGGCTTCCATACCGCGGTCCTTAAGAATGGCCAAGTTTCTTGGCCTCATCGCCAATCAGCTGATCAAGCCTGTCGAGCACGACTATCACCTTCTCATCCACTGGGCCCCTATTCTAGAGGATCTCAAGATGTGTGCTGCCACATGCACGTCTCTATGCTGTATTCGCAGACCCTCTAAAAGATGGTTTCTAAGAAATTAATTAAAATTCATTGTTTCAATATCATGCACACAGAAATATATGTGGATAACTTACCAACGGTGGATGTAGAGTCCTGTTGGGAAGGGATACTGAGGCCTACCTGTGTAGACCCAAGGTCTATAGCCTCCCCACACTGACTAGATGATTATGGATCTGAAGTATGTCCCCCGGTGGATCGTAGACGTTTATGAGGCATCCTACAATAGAATTCATGAATAATACATACAATATAATCCAAACCAATATCAAAATGGTTAGCTAATTATGTACAAGTTCGGCCCAACCCAAACAAAATTCAACAAGCCCACGCATTCAACCAAACCAAACTAAAAACAACCACTTATTTCGAGTTTGGCATTAAGAACCAAATTCACAAGTTCATTCATTCATTCAATTATTCCACAAATTCATTCATTCATTTCACAAGTTCATTCATTCATTTTATAAGTTCATTAATTCATTCGTTCCACAAGTTCATTAATTTCATTCCACAAGTTCATTTTAAGTTCATTCATCTAGAGTTCATTCATTTTAAGTGTATTCATTTCATTCCACAAGTTCATTCATTTCATTTGAAGTCCATTCCACAAGTTCATTCATAGTGTGATGTGTGTGTCTTACATCCACGTTGTCCATTCATTTTGAAAACTCATTTTATAACATGTTCTAAAAAATTAAGTACATCCAAATCTTAGGTGGACCATAAGAACTTAAACAGTGGTACTCAACCATTAAAAACTTCTTGTGGGCCACAAAAGTGTTGGATCATCTATGCGGTCTCTTCATCCATGTCTTTGTGACCTCGTTAATAGGTTAGATGGAAAATAAACATTCCAGTGGCCCTCATGAAGTTTTTAATGGTGGGGATTCAATCACTACTATTTCATGTGGTATGGTTCACCTAAGATTTAGATATGCTTCATTTTTGTGACCATGCCCTAAAATGAGCTTTCAAAATGCATGGACAGTGTAGATGTAAGGCACATACATCATAGTGGCCCCACAGTTGGTCATACGGTGGGATTAAGATCCACACTGTCCATTCCCTCTTGTCTGATTTCTCTCGAAGTTTTGGTTGCCAAACAGGAAATATGGAATTGATAAGAATTGGAATTGAGGAGAATTCATATCATGGATTCCACTTCTCACTACTTCCTCTCAAATCCATGGTGCCAAACAAGCCCTTAATTTCATTCACAAGTTCGTTCATTCATTCATTCCACAAGTTCGTTCATTTAATTTCATTCATTCCACAAGTTCATTCATTTGATGATCATATTCATTCATTCATTTCATTTCATTTCATAAGTTCATTCATTCCACAAGTTTACTCATTCATTCATTCATTCCACAAGTTCATTACGTCATTCATTCATTCCACAAGTTCATTCATTTATTCATTTCAAATTCATTCATCATCTTAAGATTTTGATCTGTCTCATTTTTTGTCTCATGAACCAAAATCGGCAAAAACATGATTATTGTGTTTTATCATTGATGTCCAAGTATTTTTCTAAATCATTTTAGGGCATGAGGCAAAGAACGAGGCAGATCTAAATAATTTTTTATCAGCTAGTTCGAACAAACTCAACTAAAAAATGACTAGCTACGTTCAATATCGTCTAACACCTGACCTAAAGAAGGTATCCGCGTCGGCATTGGGCCCTTGTGTAGGCTTATGCAAAGCATCAGGTGCCTCATTGTCCACACCCGACATATCAAAAGCATCGTGTATCATACCATGCGTATCAACTCCTCCTGGAGCATAAACACATTCAACATTGGGTGCAGGCAAAGAATATGTTTCTCCGTGATCCGTCCAAGTGGTATAGTGCTCCATAATTCTATTGATGATCAGATGGTCATAGACAACGTCGCAATGTAAGAGATTAAAGTTGACACAATTCCTACATGCACATGGGATAAGGTCAGTTGATGTATTGGCAAATGCGAAGTCGGAAAATTTTTTAACATAAATCTCATAATCTACGCTCACCCTCGATTTTTTCATCAAACTCTTGTCTATCACTATCTTTCGCAGCAAAATTTGGATAACTGTTGCGAATTATAACAATAAATGGCAGATGGTCAGTGTTTGAAGGGATATATTGTCTGTATCATGTAATGTAAAGAACGAGTTGGGAAACATAGAAAAACATTGCGGAAATGAAAAAATATTGAAGGATATGGGAAGAGATAGAGATGTCCGCATGACTATTTTGTTTGGAATCCAACCTAGGACCCAAATGTGTTTATCACTCAATTCAACCCAACTTTAGTTAGGTCAGTTGCGTTCAGTTTCAGCTGAACCCAAGTTGCTAACCTAACAAATTTTCAAAGCTATTGTTAATTAAAGTGAGGTGAACTTATTTTTATTTTCAAAGTTTTCCTTGCATTAACGTTGGAAAAACAAAGCACCACACCTACTATAATTAGTGAGGTTAGTGGGAAGGATATTCCTTTCCTACTTGAACAACTATGGTGAAGGATATAGGAAAAGACAAAGATGTCCGTATGACTATTTTGTTCAAAATCCAACCTAAGACCTGAATCTGTTTACTACCCAACTCAACCCAACTTTAGTTGGGTCAGTCGGGTTCAATTTCACCTGAACCCAAGTTGCTGACCCAACAAACTTCCAAAGTTATTGTTAACTAAAGTGAGGTGAACTCATTTTCATTTCCAAAGTTTTTCTTACATTAATGTTGGGAAAGCAAAGTGCCACACCTATTATAATTGGTGAGGTTAGTGGGAAGGATATTCCTTTACTACTTGAACAACCATGGTGAAGGATATGGAAGAGATAGAGACGCCCGTATGACTATTTTGTTCAGAATCCAACCTAGGACTCGAATCTGTTTACCACCCAACTCAACTCAATTTTAGTTGGGTCAGTCGAGTTCAATTTCAGTTGAACCCAAGTTACTGACCCAACAAACTTTCAAAGTTATTGTTAACTAAAGTGAGGTGAACTCATTTTTATTTTCAAAGTTTTCCTTGCATTAACATTGGGAAACCAAAGCAATAACACACAAGTAACACACAAGCAATAACACACTTATTTTTAATAATATCTACTACATACTAGTAACACACAAGTAATAATGAGGCACCATACATAAGCTACAAGAATATCATGTCCCCATAAAACCAACACATCCTTCGCTAATAACATAGACATGTATATATAGTTAATAACCTAGTAATTTATCTAATACATACTAGTAACATACAAGCAATATTAGGGCACCATACCATAGAATACAGTATATCACGTCCCCTTAAAACTAAGGTATCCTTCTCCATAACATATATATATATATATATATATATATATATATATATATATAATATATATAGTAGTTTATTTTTCATACTTAATCGCAAGTACCATTCATCATCCAACATATACAATAATAAATCAACCACAGATAGCTCTGACACACATCCAAGTTCCCTCCATCAATTCCGGACTAATACACACAAACACGGGCGTATCCAAATTATCAGGCCACCCATATTATTAATCATAGCAAATGGACAGCTGCATCATTGTCTCAATAGTGGTTCCCACCTCCCAGGGACCCCCACTCAACATCCAACTGGATCCATAAAAATGTATGTGTTATATCCACACCATCCATCTATTTTGTCATATCATTGTAGCAAAAGACCTAAAAAATGAGGCAGATCCAAAGTTTAAGTGGGCCCCATCCCCTGGCGGCGTGGATAGAACAAATTCATGAAAGTGGGCCCAAACATGTATACTAACCAAACATATCCAACCAACTATTAACAGCGGTTCCCACCTTTCAGGAACTCGTGTTCAACATTCGTTTGGATCTATCCATAATGTATGTGTTAAGCTACTTATCTAAACAAGCTACTTTGCTAATCAACTTACTTAGCTAGTTAAGCTACTTGGCTAATCAACTTACTTAGCTAAACAAGCTACTTAGCTAATCAACCTACTAAGCTAAACAAGCTACTTAGCTAATCAATCGCTTTGAAAATTTATTTTAGGTCATGAGTCTAAAATTGAAGCATATTCAAATCTTTGGTGGACCATTATATAGGAAACCATGGTAATCAATAATTAAAAAATTATCGGGCCACAAAAGTTTTGGATCAAGCTGATATTTGTGTGGTTTCTTCATCTAAGTCTTTGTGACCTTATTAACAGGTTAGATGGCAATTAAACATTTTTATGATCCCCATGAAGTTTTTAATGGTGGGGATTCAATCAAAACTGTATCTTGTAGTATGTCCACCTAAGTTTTGGATATGCTTCATTTTTCAGTCCTCAAAAGTAGTAGATCAGGCTTATATTTGTGTTGTCTCTTCATCCAGGTCTATATGACCTTGTCAACAAGTTGGATAGAAAATAAACATTCTAATGGTCCCCATGAAGTTTTTAGGGCTTGTTTGTGGGGTCCACCATGATTTATGTATTTTATCCACACCATCCATCCATTTTATCAGATAATTTTAGGGCTTGAGACAAATGGAGGGCGTGGATGCACCACACATGCATACATCTTAGGGGATAAAAATGGATGGGCAACGTGGATAAACCACATACATTCAAGATGGGCCCAATAGATTTTACTTAGTCCGATGGGGCCCACTGTCTCAATGGATGGAGGGCATGAATGCACCACACATACATCACAGTGGGCCCCACTGGAAAACAGATGAAGGGTGTGGATGCATTCACATACATTAAGCTGGGGCCCATTGGATAAATGGATCGATAGCATGAATGGACAACACATACATCATGGTGGGCCCCACTAGAATAACAGATGGATGGCGTGGATCTACAACACGTACATTAAGGTAGGCCCCACTGGAAAGCTGATGGAGGGCAGTGATGGATGAGACATACCTGAGGTGTGGGCTCTAGAAGAGTGGCGGCCGAAGTCGGGCACGGTAGCAACAAGAGAGAGAGAGAGAGAGAGAGAGAGAGAGAGAGAGATCGAGCGGGGGAGGTGGGGGGTTGGGGGCAGCGAGAGGGAGAGACAGTGAGAGAGAGAAAGTGGCGGGGGAGTGGTGAGCTGAGGGAGGCTGGGGGCAGCAATCGAGAGAGAGAGAGAGAGAGAGAGAGAGAGAGAGAGATTTGCGAGATAAGGTTTGATTTGGGGATTTTATGGATTTATAGCGGCGGATTTTAAAATCCATCGCTATAGATCAATATTAATATTAATATATTATATATTATATGATAAATATTATTTGATTTGGGGATTATATTATATTATATATTATATATTAAATATATTATATATAGGGAAAAATTACTATGCACTCGACCTTATGTGAAGTTCCCATGAGGTCAAGCTGTGTGGGCCCCATTGTGATGTGTGATGGGCATCCACACCATCAGTCAAATACAACATTCCATGGTGGGCCGTGGGTCTAAAACTCAGGCCAATCCATGACTTGGGTGGGCCACACCATAGACAACAATTAAGAGTAGATATTCACCCATTGAAACTTTTATGATCGTTTATAGGATGGACTAAGACTTGGTTGCAAAATCCAACCCATCCATTGTGCATGTCCCACTTAAAGAAGAGGCCACACCAAGTTTCAACCGTATCCAAAACTCAGGTGGGCCCCAACAAGTGCTTTTAGATGTTGTAGGTATGATTTTACACTCTTTCAATTAGTATGGCCCACTTGAGTTTTGTATACAACTAATTTTGGGATATCTCATAACCAATAGGGGACCCACCAAATGCATGGTGTTGATGCCCATCACACATCAAAGTGGCGTCCACACAACTCAACTTCATGGGAACTTCCCATGCCCTTATATATATAAATATGCCAAGCCGAATCGAGCTGCAATCGAGCTGAACTTCGAGACAAGCCGTATTGTTATCAACTTCGAGCCAAGCCGAATCAGCGTAATCCAGAAATTGGATTTATATATCAACTTAGTCCAGTCTAACATTCCAACCATTAGATTTCATTATCAGATTAATTCAGCGATTGAATTTCAATATCAGGTTAATCCAACCATTGGATTTTAATATTAGGTTGATTCAAATGTTAGATTTCATTATCAACTTAATCTGATGGTCGAATTTCAATATTAAGATAATCCAATTGTCAGATTTCAAACTTAGGTTAATCCAATCGTGAGATTTCAATATTAACTTAATTTAACTGTTGGATTTCAATATGTGCTTGCTTTAATCCAACCGTTTGATTTTAATAGCAGCGTAATATGATGTTTGAATTTCTATATTAGCCTAAACCGATGTAACAATCCAATTGTTAGATTTGATTATCACTTTAATCCGATGGTTGGATTTTAATACCATGTTAATCCAACTTTCGGATTTCAAGATTAACTAATCCAACTGTTAGATTTCAATATCAGTTTAATCCAGCCGTTGCATTTCAATATGTGCTTGCTTTAATCCAATTGTTAGATTTCAGTATGTAACGCCCCAGCCTAAGGATAATAATATTGTCTGCTTTGGCCGAAACCTCATAGCTTTGTTCTCAGGGTTTTTCCCAAAACACGTCATATCTTTAAGGCTGAGACCCCACTTATAACCAGGACTTTGGGCACTCATCCATCCGATGTGGGACTAAAGCACCTGGCCCGACTGGAGCGTTATTTTCTAAGACCGACTGATCCCAACGGGACCCGGATGACAACCCACGCTTGGACCACAGGGGAGGACAAGGTGTTAGACTCCCCCACCCTCAAGGCAGAGCCGCCCTCGGCTCTGATACCACCTTTGCAACGCCCAAGCCCAAGGATATGATATTGTCCGCTTTGGCTGAAATCTCACGACTTTGTTCTTAGGGTTTCCCCCAAAATGCATCATATCTTTAAGGATGAGACCCCACTTATAGCCAGGATTTTGGGTGCTCATCCATCCGATGTGGGATTAAAGCACCTGGCCCGACTGGAGTGTTATTTTCGAAGCACGACTAATCCCAACGGGACCCGAATGGCAACCACGCTGGGACCACAAGGCAGGACAGGATGTTAGACTCCCCCACCCTTAGGGCAGAGCCACCCTCGGCTCTGATACCACCTTTGTAACACCCCAGCCTAAGGATAGTGATATTGTCCGCTTTGGCTGAAACCTCACGGCTTTGTTCTTAGGGTTTCTCTCAAAACGCATCATATCCTTAAGGCTGAAACCCCACTTATAGCCAGGACTTTGGGCGTTCATCCATCCGATGTGGGATTAAAGCACTTAGCTCGACTGGAGCGTTATTTTCGAAGCCCGACCGATCCCAACGGGACCTGAATGACAACCCACGCTTGGACCACAAGGCAGGATAGGGCATTAGACAATATCAGCGTAATCCAAAAGAACTGATATCTTTATCAACATAGTCTAATCTAACAATCCCTCTTAGATTTCATTATCAGCTTAATCCAATAGTTGGATTTCAATATCAGGTTAATCAAACTGTTGGATCTCATATTCAGGTTAATCCGATGCCATTAGATTTCAATATCAACTTAATCCAACCGTTGGATTTCGATATGGTTATTCTTTAATCCAACCATTTGATTTCATTATCTGCTTAATCTGATAGTTGGATTTCAATATCAGGTTGATCAAACTATTGGATCTCATATTCAGGTTAATCCGATCCTATTGAATTTCAATATCAGGTTAATCCAACCGTTGAATTTCACTATGGTCATTCTTTAATTCTAGATTTCATTATCAGGTTAATCAAATTGTTGGATCTCATAGTCAGGTTAATCCGATCCCATTAGATTTCAATATCAACTTAATCCAACTGTTGGATTTCAATGTGACATTTCCTTAATCTAACCATTAGATTTCATTATCACCTTAATCCGATAGTTGGATTTCATTATCAGCTTAATCCGATAGTTGGATCTCATATTTAGATTAATTCGACTATTAATATTAGATTTCAATATCAACTTAATCCAACTGTTGGATTCCAATATGAGCTTTCATTAATCCAACCATTATATATAAATATCATCTTAATCCAACTGTTAATATAACCATTGGATTTCAATATCAACTTAATCCAACAACTAATTATCAAGATGAGCAATTAATCTAACCCTTAGATTTCAATATTCGTATAATCCAACCATTAGATTTCAATATCAGCTAAATTCATCAATTATATTTCATTGAATTTTAATATCGGCTTAATCCAACAGTTAGAATTCAAAATGGGTTCAATCCAACCGTTAGATTTCAAGTTCAGGCTAATCTAACCGTTAAATTTAAATATGTACTTCAATATCAGCCTAATCCGACCATCATATTTCAATATCAGCTTAATCCAACCGTCAAATTTTAATATCATCTAAATCCAACTTATATGAGTTATATCTAGCCATTATATTTCAATATTAGGTTAAATCCAATCGTTGGATATTAATGTAGGCCTAATTCAACCATTTAACCTACTGTGGCAGATATAATAATCTGTCGCTATAAGTAATAATAGCGGCCGATATATCCGTTGCAATTGAACGATTGACATGAGCAGGGGTTCGAAAATTTGGGCGAGATGTTCAATGTTTTAGCGGCAACCAAAATTATCCACCGCAATATCTTACTCATAAAATAGTGACGAATTGATCTTTTCACAACGACGGATAACATCATCCGTCACTTTGTGCTGCTACTATTTACCATTAAAGATGGCGAGAAGGAAGGGGGGGGGGGGGGGGGGGGGACAGGTTTATAGTGGCGGACTTGAGTATCCGACGTTATTTTGATGGTTACTGTGATGGATATTCAGAATATCCAATTAAAACAACGAATTTATGTTTCCGCCACTATAAACTATATTTCTTGTAGTGACATGTCATGTTAAACTATTTGGGACAATTTACCTCATCACATTCATTATTACTTGAATACTTACAAAATAATTTAAAGAATCCTCAAAGTTAAAATTCAGGATGCCAAGCACAATTGTTAAGATTTTGAAATTTAGGATGCTAAACATAATTGAAAATTTAATATTTAAATTCCGTACTCCAAAAAGAGCTAAATTTTTTGAAGTACACTATAGTTATTCATATAAAGTAGATAAAAATGTCAACCCTTACTTCCAACCAACCTTAAGAAGTCTTTTATAAAGTTGAGAATAGCAATGTTCACTCTCATGTGCACGCATGGGTAATTAATTTCGTCTTTCCAATTGCCAAGCGACACTTGTGATAGACTTACTCTTATGTACCTTAATTAACTTTATTATTATTATTATTATTTCCATCCATTTGTATTTAATTAACCAAGGGTTAGATTTTCTAATAAGTGTAGTTGGTAGAGTGGGTCCCATTGCCTCGTGTGGAACAAAAACTCATCCATTGCCTTTTGTAGTTTTATATTTCTAATAGAAGGCAATGCCATTCATGTGTTGCATGAGTTTATTTAGAAAGTGCCACATCTACACACGGCCGTGGAAAAAAAAAAGGGGTTCCCGCACGTACTTTCTTGGCGGTATAGCCAGTCATCCAACCCACAGAGAAAGAAAGGAAGCCATGTTGAGGTATCTGGGTCCCACTACCTACTCGAATCAATACCTTTATGATCTGGGCCATGAAATAAGCATTTTTGTGGATGGATAGACACCGACGCCATTGCATGCAGATAATTAATGAATGGTTTAGATGACAAAGAAAAATTACAGTGGGCTCCCAAAAAGTTTTTAACAAGCGTTGATCTAGTCCACTTGAACTTTGGATGTACCTCTTTTTGGCTCTGCATTAAAATGAGTTGAAAAAATGGATGAAAGGCATGGATAAAACACATACATCATGGTGGGCCTACAGAGCTTTGACACCGGCTCGTGTGGGGTCACCACAGTGCATGACGCTTGATATGCAGGCAGGCAGGAATCGTACACGTGGTACACATCAACTCAAATTATACAGACTAAAATGGGGATGTGGCTTTCCTGCCAAAGCCTTTCGCAGCAAGTTACTTGCGTTGGGAACCTATGCGAGGCTCACCGTGATGTTTGTGAGAAATCCACCCCATCCATCTGTTTTGTGAGCTTAATTTAAGACGTGCAATAAAAAATGAACAGATCCAAGACTCAAGTGGGCCAAAAAAAAGTAAGGATTGAACATCCACGGTTGAAATATTCATAGGGTCACTGGAGTTTTGAATCTGGCCAATATTTGTGTTTTCAGTTCATCCCAGTAGAAATGATATTATGAAGAGTACGGATGGAATATAAACATCACCATAGACCCAGGGAGGTTTCAACTGCTGGAATTTCCCTACCCCCTTTCACTTAGTGCAGCCCACTTGAGTCTTGGATGCAGATCACTTTTTATCGCATGTCCTAAAACAATTATGGATGGCGTGAATTTCTCACAACCGTCACGATGTATGTGTCTTATCACGTGGAGCATCCATTTAGCCTGTTCATTTTAAGACATGAGACTAAAAATTAAGAAGATCTAATGCTCAAGTGGACCACACAGTGGGGATTGACACTCACAGTTAAAAACTTCTTGGGAGCTGCAAAGTTTTGATCGGACTGATATTTGTGTTTCCCTTAATCGAGGTGTACGTGACCCTATGAACAAGTTGGATAACAAATAAAAATTAGGGGTGAGGCTTAAGAATGTTTCAATGGTGGTCCTCCTTATCACCGCTCCTTCCTTTGTGGTGTGGTCCAATTGAGCCTTGGATCTGCCTCTTTTTTGGGGTCATGCCCTAAAATGATCGGTCAAAAATGGATGAACACCATGGCTAAAACACATACATCACGATGGGCTCCACAGAGCCCCTGCCAGGATCCAGTCCCTACGGCAAGGGCACGGCATTATCCATGTCCACTAGATTGGAATCTTTGTGGGTTTTAGTACCAAGATTAAGAATAGTGTAAAGATCTTTAGAATATAACAGAATTCTTTGCTTGAAAAATATTTTAAAAATTCTTTGGAGGGTTCTTGAAGTAAGAATAGTGTAAAATTAGCTAAAGTGTTGTTTGACAACACTAGAAATTTAGTATTTTGCTACAGTTGGGAATTGAAATTCAGGATTTATAAACTAAGTGTTGTTTGGCACCCCTAAAAACCTTGCATTTCAATTTCAACCACATTTTAAATTCATGATTTAGGTGCTTCCTTCAAATCTAGAAAAAAGCTAAGTTGAGAAAATCCATTTTCTCCTTTTTTAAGCTACTTAGATTCATTCATGGTCGGATATTTTCACTTGCATTCGCTTTATAATAATGGGATGCCACAAAAATCAAGCCTTTGTAATTATTATGTGGGGGTAACACTATAAAAAAAAGTAGTAAACCACTCAAAAAATAAAATATGAGATTTTGTTTCATTTATGAAATTAATAGGCCTACTTTTGTGAGTCACTTAATGCTTGAAATTGCCTAAATTTTGTACAAAAAGTATCTAATAATGCATGCAATTTGCACATGTATGTCATGTTAAAATATTAGAGACAATTTATCTCATCACATTTATTATTACTTGAATATGTACAAAATAATTTAGGAAATCCTCAAAATTAAAGTCCAAGTTGCCAAGCACAATTGTTAAATTCCAAGATTTTGAAATTTAGGCAACTAAACACACTTGAAAATTTAGGATTTAAAATCCAGAATTAGAGACCCATACTCCAAAAGGACTTCTAAAATTTCTAAAGTATTTCTAACCATCTGATGATCATCACATGACACTATTCTAGTTATTCATATAAAGTAGCTAAAAATGACAGATGAAAAGTCCTGACTTCCAACCAACCTCAAGAAGTCTAATAAAGTTGAGAATAGCAATGTTCACTTTCATGTGTTCACATGGGTAATTTTGTCTTTTCAATTGCCAAGCGACACGAGTGATAGACTAACTCTTATGAACCTTAATCAACTTTATTATTATTATTATTTTCCATGACACTATTTATCTAGTTATTCATATAAAGTAGCAAAAAATGTCAGATGAAAAATCCTTACTTCCAACAACCTCAAGAAATCTTATAAAGTTGAGAATAGCTATACTCACTTTCATGTGCTCGCATGGGTAATCTTATAAACTCTTATGTACCTTAATCAACTTTATTATTATTATTGTTTTTTCATCCATTTGTATTTAATTAACCAAAGGTTAGATTTTCTAATTAGTTTAGTTGGTGGACTAGGTCCCATTTCCCAGCGTGGAACAAAAACTCCATTGCCTTTCTTACTTTTATGTTTATAGCAGAAGGTAGGTAATGCCATGCATGTATTGCATGAGTTTATTCAGAAGCGCCACATCTATACTTCTGCAAGAATAAATCCAAATGCATGGGTACAAGTTTAATGGTACACGTGGTCATGGAAAAAAAAAGGTGCTTTCACGTACTTTCTTGGCAGGACACAAAAGAAAGAAAGTAAACCATGTTGAGGTGTCTGGGTCCCACTACCTACTCGAACCAATACCTTTACATGGGCCATTACATAAGCATTTTCTTCGATGTATATGTTAGAATCTTGACAGCCGAAGCACGGAAATCAAATAAAACTATAATGGCAATCACAAAACAACAATCAACACATATAAGAAGGCAATATGATTTTACGTGGAAAAACTCCATCATGAGTAAAAAACCACGGCACAAAGCGAATCTACCATGAATAAAAAAATTACAAAGATGAACTACCCACAAGCAAGGAAACCCTAGAGAAAATCCAAGCTTTCTCTTTCACAAAACACTCTCCCGTCACCCTAATACAATTATGAAACCTTGGACACCTTATGATACACCCTAATCCCAATTACAATCCCTTTATATAAAAGAAACCTCGAAATTAGAAACATCTTACACAGATTTGCATAACCATGCAAATCACCGCCATTCCTGTCAACTTGTCGGAGCCTACTACACAAAAACTGTCCAGAGAGGAAACTTCTAAATTTAACCCGTTCAGCCTCAATAGCTGACCAGGTCGAAGCACCCTGTAGATCGGTCAGCATCCGGTCTAGAACTGTCCAAAGACTTCGCTGCATTGCCCATATTATTTTTAGACCGGTCGGCCGAACTGGCTAACCGGTCGGAGCCCACTGTTTCAGTAATGTTTGAAGATTCCACCAACAATCCCCACCAAGGCTTCAAACGTCGAATCCAACCTTTCTTGCTTTCTTCATCATCTCAACTTCAATATAGCTCCACCACTTCTAATACCTCCATCAACCCTATCCTTGCACTTTCACACCCATCGTCGCTCTTTTCATGTGGCCCTTGGGCACTTGCCACATACGAGCAACTATGGATCCTGTTGCCGATATCGCAGCTCCACCATGAAACATGCTCTCAATCAACTTGTAAATATGGCCACACTTTCGTGCCTTCATCCACACGAGTGCCCCTTTCAGAACTTTACGATAACGATCATGGACAATGAACCTGCACACTTTCACCTCGAGTGCACCAAGAAAGATCACATTCTTCTTCATCTTGGGGACATGCTTCATATCTTCCAAGACTCGTTAGATCCAATCGAACATCCTGATGCGTACCGAACTAATACCCACCACTTTGTGAGCACAACCATCACCCACAAACACTAATCTATGATCATATACTCTGTATGTCATGAATGAACTCTGGTCAGGACAAACATGACATGATGCACTTGAATTCAGGATCAACTCTCTATAGAGAAATCTCTTGCCAGATACAATTAGTATCACCACCGTCCTCTACGGTATTAGTTCCCTCTCCAGAAGAATTTCCAGACTTCTCTTGCTTTGATTTGGGATTCTGACAATCCCCTTTCATGTGGCCCTTCTGACCATAATTCCAGCACCACATATTGGCCTTCCCTTTTCCATTGGCTTTAAATCCCGATTTAGAATATCCCTCACCATACTCAAAATTTCTTCCCCTCATAATTAGTACTTCTGAGGAAGAATGAGAACCCACATTACCAGTTTTTCTTTCTCATTACCCTCGACTGGAGGGTTGAGATAACGATCTCAACGTTAATGGTCTCCCTCCCTGCACACAAAAAGACCATGAATGACTTATATGATTCTGGAAGAGAATTCAATAAGATGTATGTTTGATATTCATGTCTGATATTCATCTCTCATCGGTTCATCTATCTCCACCAACTTGCAAACCAATCGATTAAATGTGCGAATGTGGTCCCCTACATCCGTCCCTTCCTCCATCTTTAAAGTTAACAACTGCATCAACAGATACATTCGATTCTCTAGAGATTTCTTAGTGTACACTTTCTCTAGCTTAGCCATTGTATCAGCGGTTGTCTTCTCCTTTATGGCGTGATAGAGGACATTATCCGTTAGGCACAACAAGATTGAGGTTGTGGCCTTCTTGTCAAGCTTCTTCCACTCATCAACTTTCATTACCTCAGGTTGCTTCCCAAGAGCTTCTTCAAGCCCTTGCTGAACTAGGAAGGATTTGATCTTCACCTTCCATAGTTTGTAGTTGTGTTTGTCGGAGAACTTCTCTATGTCGTATCTCGTGCTCGATGTCATGTTCTCATCTCAGATCTGAATTCTACTCCACCCCAACGATAGCTCTGATACCACTTGTTGGGAATTTCGACAGTGGAAGCAGGCGAATTAAACAAGGTAAACCATGATGAAAATTACAAAACAACAATCAACACACACAAGAAGGCAATCCGATTTTACATGGAAAAACCCCCTCAAAGGTAAAAAACCACGGCATAAAGAGAATCTACTATGAATCAGAAGATTACAGAGATGAACTAGCCACAAGTAAGGAAACCCAAGAGAAAACCCAAACTTTCTCTCTCACAAAACATTCTCCCCTCACCCTACTACAATTAGGAAACCTTGGACACCTTAGGATTCACCTTAATCGCGGTTACAATCCCCTTATATAGAAGAAAACTTAAAATTAGAAACATCTTATGTAGATTTGCGTAACCATGCAAATCACCGCCATTCTTATCGATTGGTTAGAGCCTACCGTTGATCGGTTGGACATAACACAAAAACAGTCTAGAGAAGAAACTTCTAAATTTGACCTGCTTAGCCTCAACAGCCAACCGGTCAGCACACCGGTCAGGAGCACCCTGCAAATCGGTCAACGACTGGTCTGGAACTATCCAAAGACTTCATCGCATTGCCCAATTTATTTTCAGACCGGTCAGCCAGACCAGTCAGAGCCTGCTGTTTCAGTAACGTTGGAAGACTCCACCAACGCCATTGCATGTGGATAAAGTACTCCCTCCTGAGACTTGACAACCATATACTATATGGACTCGGTCTGGATGGTGACTCCAATACTAGCCAGCCAGTAGCTGGTGTCAAAGATCTATAGGCCCCACCATGATGTATGTGTTTTTAGCCACGCGTTCCACATAAATTTTCAACTCATCTTAGAGAATGAGACTAAAAGCAGCTGATCCAAAGCTCAAGTAGATCACACCATGGGAAATAGTGGGGATTAAACACTTCCAGTTGAAAACTTCTTAGAGGCCACGAAAATTTTGGATCAAGTTGATATACGTGTTTTTCCTTCATCCAGGTCTTGTGACTTAATGAATAGTTTAGATGACAAATAAAAATTACAGTGGGCTCCCAAGAAGATTTCAACAAGCGTTCGATCTGGTCTTCTTGGACTTTGTGTTAGGATTGGACGCCTCAAATCTCCATCTACAGAGGCCACCGACCAGTCGGTCACGATGGAGAATAAGACAGCGAGTTTCAAGACTATTTCTATGCATTGTCAACCAGTCGGCCGACCGGTCGGTAGGGGGCCTCTACCGGTCGTCGACCAGTCGATGGTGAGCTTCGACCAGTCGACAGGTTTCCTTGTTGAGTTGGGTTTCTTGTGCGGTTTTGCGCAAGGAGTTTCTAATCTCAGTTTTCTCTTATTTAAGGGGATGAAATCCAGAATTAGGGTGTTCGCCAATGAGCCAAGGTTTCCTAGAGGGATTAAGAGAGTTCTAAGGCAAGAGAAAAAGCTATGTGGAAGCTTGAAGTTCTTTAAAATGAGAGAAAGGGATGGGTTTGTCCTTCTCATGTGAGAATTAGCTTTGTTAGCTTGGGATTTCTCTTGTGGGCTATGATCTGGGTTTTGTTTCTTCTATCTCTTGTAACTTCTAAGATCATAATGGATTGGTGTCGCTTGGTGCCGTGGTTTTTTACCCGTGATGGGTTTTTTCACATAAAATTCGGATTACTCTCTTGTGTGTGTCGATTTGCTTGTGTGATTGTTATTGTGGTTTGTTACTCACTACTTTGATTGCTTCCGTTGCGGGGCTCCTAACCCCAACAAGTGGTATTAGAGCTAAAGTTGGGAAGGAGGCAGAGAGAATCTGAGGCGAGGCATCAATGACATCTTCTAGCATGAGATTCGATGTGGTGAAGGATTTCGTGAAAGAAAAATATAAAAAGCGATTGGCATCTATGAAAGAAGTGGAGTAGAAGAGGGTGGATCGATACACTAATATCTCATTCAGGTTCATCGACTGTAATCGAGTTTAATCAGGAGCACTATTCATGGTGGAGCTGTGGGATCGGCAGCGGGATCCACACTTGCTTGTGTGTGGCGTGCGCACAAGGGCCATATGAGCGAGTAGGTGGTGAAGGTGCAAGGATAAAGTCGATAAGGCATGAGAAGTTGTGGAACTATGATGATGACGGAATAGAAATTGAAGATAGTGCGTGGCAAGGTGTTGCATGAAGATTAGAGTCATGGTGGAGTTTGTTGGGATTGGACGCCTCAAATCTCCATGTATAGATTTCACGATTATTTATGTGCATTGTCGATCGGTCGATGGTGAGCTCCAACCAGTTGACAGGTTTCCTTATTGAGTTGGGTTTCTTGCATGGTTTTGCGCAAAGAGTTTCTAATCTTGATTTTCTCTTATTTAAGAAGATGTAATCCTGGATTAGGGTGGCCGCCAATGGGCCAAGGTTTCCTAGAGGGATTGAGAGAGTTCTAGGGTAAGAGAAAGAGCTATGTGGAAACTTGGATTTCTCTGGGATGAGGGAAATGGATGAGTTTGTCCTTCTCATGTGAGAATTAACTTTGTTAGCTTAGGATTTCTCTTGTGGGTTGTGATCCGAGTTTTGTTTCTTCTATCTCTTGTAACTTTTGAGATCATAGTGGATTGGTGTCGCTTTGTGCCATGGTTTTTTACCCGTGAGGGGTTTTTCCACGTAAAATTTGGATTGCCCTCTTGTGTGTGTCGATTTGCTTGTGCGATTGCTATTGTTGTTTGTTCCTCGTAGCTTTGATTGCTTCCACTGCGGGGCTCCTAACCCCAACACTTTAGATCTACCTCACTTCTGGGATCTACATTAAAATGAGCTGGAAAAATGGATGAATGACATGGAAAAACTGGACGTGGATTTCCTGACAAAGCCTTCCGCAAAAAGATCCTGCATTGGGATGCTAGGTGGGGCCCACCATAATGTTTGTGAGAAATCTACCCCGTCCAATTATTTTGTGATCTTATTTTAGGTCATTCTAACAAAAATGAGGTTTATCGACAACTCAAGTGGGCCACACCAGAGGGAAAACTAGGAAAAGAGTTTCCTGTTAGTGCACTTTTCTGTGGCATACTAGTGCACCTTGTTTGTCAATTACTTAGGTCAGTGAGTCTAGTATCGGTTGAGCTTAATGAAGACGAAGACCGAAGACTCAAGATGGACCGACTGCATCAAGAAAGAAGAAACAGGTAAAAGTGATGCCTTGGTGTGCCTTGCCTTGACCAAAACCTAACCCATAACCTCTTAGATGACTTGCACCAACTAGGTATACCCTTAGTCATCATCATTAGTCTTAGAACTCCATGAAAAACATGATAAATTAGACTAATTAAAGAGGTGGAAGCTGCTGTAATCAAAACAGCTCAAACAGCAGTTTCCGATTGATCTCCGATCAATCGGACGTTGGCTCCGATAGGACTCCGATCAATCGGACGTTGGCTACGATAGGACTCCAATCAATCGGAAATTGTTCCAGCAACCTTGAAAATCCACTGGACATATTTCCGATCAATCGGACAGCCTTCCGATCCATCGGAAGGGGTCCGTCCGATCAATCGGACCATGTTCCGATCAATCGGAAAATCCTCCAGAGAGTTCTCTGGACTAAATTTCGATCAATCGGACATGTCTCCGATCAATCGGACCATATTTCCGATCAATCGGAGATGCGAGAATCTACCCGTTTTTTTACCGTTGAAAGAAAATCTATTTAAAAGGGGGATTCATTTTTTGAGAAAAGAGGGGATTTTGAGGAGATAGGAGCCACCATTATTGAAGATCATTAAGAGCCCTATTCCTAGCCCAAACAAGTGATCTTCCTTGTGATTCCTCACAAGTATGGAGCATTCAAAGCTCAAGAAGAAGATGCACTTGTCCCTCTTTTGATCTCTAGAGATTGGATTGATCTTGATAGTCATATTCCTATCCAATACTCTATGATGAAATCGGTGTAGGTGAGACTCTCTAGGTAACCCATTCCCATAAGTTGTAGAGATCTCAAACCTACCTTCCCTAGCACCTTGGGCATCTCCAATGGAGCATCACATGCAAGGTAGCTGATCTTGGAGCTGAAGCCTTGGCAAAGCAGCGGCGTCGAAGATCGGGGGAGCACAAGGGGAGCTGATTCAAGCACGAGAGAGCGAGAAGAAGCAACCCAAAGCGGCGATAAACAAGGGGCTCAATCCGACAAGTAAGGTTGTCTTGTTAGGAGTCCATCCACTCAATTCCCTGTGGGAGTTGAGTGTAGAGTTTGTTTGACAAACTCGACCTAGGATCGTTAGCCGATCCTTGGCCTATTAGTTGGGCCTAAAATCTAGGGACGTCAGCCGTTCCTTGGCACGTTAGTCGGCCTAAACAGAGTCTCCAAGGGGGAGCCACCAACACGGGTGCAAACGTGTAGGTTGGGAGGAACCTGTAAACTGCTCGGTTGGGTGGATCCGATTTAAAACACCTTGGTTGGGAAGAACCAGATTTAAAATCCCCAGTGAATGCCGGTGTGCTCAAAGGGGTTGAGTACTTGAACCGGGAGTGGAGTAGACAAGTAGTCGAACCACTATACATCCTTGTGTTTGTGATTGATCTTGAGCACATTTCTCTTTATGCATTGTGTTTAATTGTTAATTATGTATGCTTAGTTAGGAATGTATGCTTAGCACTTGATAGGCACATCCACACTCATAAGATGTACTTTCACTACCTCAAGTAGACTTGAACTTATTGATTCATCCTCATTCAAGTCTATTTGAGTAGCATAGATTAGGTTCTTCATTAGCTTAATCATTTATTAATCTATGCTTGTTTAGACTCGGTTGTTTATAGCTTTATCATATGCTAGTCTTTTGATTGGACCCACTTAGGCTTGGAAGCCGAAGTGTTAATCGCTTACGTAGTTCAATTTGTTAAATTTGTTAAGTAGGCGAAAAGATTTTTGACAAGGTCCTAATCACCCCCTCCTATACGTTTAGCCATAATTCTAGTTGCACTTTAAGCTTCCGCACGTGTATGCATAGGGTGTCGTGTTAGACTACCCGACGCAATTTCAATTGGTATCAGAGCGGGTTACTCTTCAAGGACGTAACCGTCTAGAGTAAGATCCGATACCGAAGCACTAGCATCATGTCTAACCGAGATGAGAGTACCACCAACCGTCCACCTTTCTTTGACGGGTCCAACTATGCCTATTGGAAGGCTAGAATGAGAATTTTTCTCCAATCCATGGACCGTCCGGTGTGGCTTAGCACACAAACTGGATATACCTTGCCCACCGAGCAAGTGGAGGTTGATGGGAATCACATTGTCATTCTCAAAGATGATTTCAAATGAGATGACATAAAGAGAGCTCAATTCATGGCAAATGCCAAAGCTCTCAATGCGATTTGCTGTGCGGTTTCCCCGGATGAATTTCAAGCACATTCTCACATGCGCAACTACAAAAGAAGCGTGGGATATACTTGAGGTTACCCACGAGGGAACTAGCACAGTAAGATGCTCGAAGCTTCAGCTCTTAACCACCAAATTTGAAAACATTAGGATGGAAAAGACTGAAACTTTCATGGAGTTTTATACTAAATTGTCAGATATTTGCAACTCCATGTTTGTCTTGGGTGATCGGGTTCCGGAGGGTAGGATTTGTAGAAAAATACTTAGATCCCTCCCGGATAGATTTGACTCTAAGATAGTTGCCTTAGAGGAGTGTAGAGACATAGATAACATGAAAGTAGAAGAAGCTCATAGGTTCCCTACAAACTTATGAACTACACTTTAAGGCCCCATCTAGAAAGAAAAACATCGCTCTCAAGTCCTCTCACAAACATAAGAAAATTAAGAGTGAGTCGGAGGAAGATAGTGATGATGAGGATGATAAGGAAGAGAAATTAAACAAAAAATTCAAGAGATTCCTCAAATTTGATAGAGGGAATAACCGTGACAAGAAGGACAAGAAGGGTGATAAACATAAAGGAAAATCATCCAAACCTTCATCCGTCCGTTGTTACGGTTGCGGTCAACGTGGCCATATTGCCCCGGATTGTCCGGAAAGGCCTAAATCGAAAGGCAAAAAGGCAATGGCAGCCACTTGGGATGGTACGGAGGAGTCCGAATCTGGAGACTCCACTAGTGATGAGAGCCAACATAAAGATCTAGCTCTCTCGGGCTCCACCACAACCCCTCTTCCGGCTTATCTAAGAGGGGATCCCGACCGCTATCCCTTCTAGGAGTAGAAGGAGTTCCCAACCCCTTACCTCATGCTACATTTTATGAGGGTAGTTGAGGAAATTAGTTACCCTTAGGCTAATCAAACTAAAAATCGTTAGTGAGGGTAGCTAGAAATGCTTTAATAGGAAAATCTGAGGATTTCAGCCTCATTTCTGTGTGTATGGGCAAATCAGAGGATTCAAGCCTCATGAGCCCAAATTTAGTAGTTTAGCCTTGCTTCTATTTTATATATTTGTTGCTAGACTATTTCATTGCTTAGATTAGCTAATCATCTTGAGTTTTATGCTTCATTGTATGCTAATCTTTGCTTAGTATTGGTCTTGATATACCAATAGGGGAGGTTGGTTGATTGGGCTATAAGCCCTTAAGCTTTAATGCTTAATGTATATCATAGATGACCAATTTTACATGATTAACTATGCTTAGATAGTTACTTTTTCTTGTTAATCATGTTCCTTAGCATGCTCCATGTTTTATATGATCATGCACCCTATACTCTCTCTAGTTAGCATGTGCTTGTAGTTATAACTGCGACATACTATCTTCTCTTACCTTAACCTTAATTGATATATCATTAAGGGGGAGAGAATAGCTTGTCAATTGCTAACAAAAAGGGGGAGAAAGATCAAGTCCCACCAAAACTAGTTTGCTATGTTTTGTGATGCAGGGATTGACAGGTTATGGGGGAGCAATCTGAAGAGGAGCAGCTTAGTTTAGGCATGTCAAGAGTCCTGTATTTAATTTCATATCAATATAATCTCTTGTACATGTATTTTGTTTTGGTAGGTTAGGTTTTTGTAAAGTAATTGACAAAGGGGGAGATTGTTAGTGCACTTTTTTGTGGCATACTAGTGCACCTTGTTTGTCAATTACTTAGGTCAGTGAGTCTAGTGTCGGTTGAGCTTAATGAAGACGAAGACCGAAGACTCAAGATGGACCGACTGCATCAAGAAAGAAGAAACAGGTAAAAGTGATGCCTTGGTGTGCCTTGCCTTGACTAAAACCTAACCCATAACCTCTTAGATGACTTGCACCAACTAGGTATACCCTTAGTCATCATCATTAGTCTTAGAACTCCATGAAAAACATGATAAATTAGACTAATTAAAGAGGTGGAAGCTGCTGTAATCAAAACAGCTCAAACAGCAGTTTCAGATTGATCTTCGATCAATCGGACGTTGGCTCCGATAGGACTCCGATCAATCGGACGTTGGCTACGATAGGACTCTAATCAATCGGAAATTGTTCCAGCAACCTTGAAAATCCACTGGACATATTTCCGATCAATCGGACAGCCTTCCGATCCATCGGAAGGGGTCCGTCCGATCAATCGGACCATGTTCCGATCAATCGAAAATCCTCCAGAGAGTTCTCTGGACTAAATTTCGATCAATCGGACATGTCTCCGATCAATCGGACTGGCCTCCGATCAATCGGACCATATTTCCGATCAATCGGAGATGCGAGAATCTGCCCGTTTTTTTACCGTTGGAAGAAAATCTATTTAAAAGGGGGATTCGTTTTTTGAGAAAAGAGGGGATTTTGAGGAGATAGGAGCCACCATTGTTGAAGATCATTAAGAGCCCTATTCCTAGCCCAAACAAGTGATCTTCCTTGTGATTCCTCACAAGTATGGAGTATTCAAAGCTCAAGAAGAAGATGCACTTGTCCCTCTTTTGATCTCTAGAGATTGGATTGATCTTGATAGTCATATTCCTATCCAATACTCTATGATGAGATCGGTATAGGTGAGACTCTCTAGGTAACCCATTCCCATAAGTTGTAGAGATCTCAAACCTACCTTCCCTAGCACCTTGGGCATCTCCAATGGAGCATCACATGCAAGGTAGCTGATCTTGGAGCTGAAGCCTTGGCAAAGCAGCGGCGTCGAAGATCGGGGGAGCACAAGGGAGCTGATTCAAGCACGGGAGAGCGAGAAGAAGCAACCCAAAGCGGCGGTAAACAAGGGGCTCAATCCGACAAGTAAGGTTGTCTTGTTAGGAGTCCATCCACTCAATTCCCTGTGGGAGTTGAGTGTAGAGTTTGTTTGACAAACTCGACCTAGGGTCGTTAGCCGATCCTTGGCCTATTAGTTGGGCCTAAAATCTAAGGACGTCAGCCGTTCCTTGGCACGTTAGTCGGCCTAAACAGAGTCTCCAAGGGGGAGCCACTAACACGGGTGCAAACGTGTAGGTTGGGAGGAACCTGTAAACTGCTCGGTTGGGTGGATCCGATTTAAAACACCTTGGTTGGGAGGAACCAGATTTAAAATCCCCAGTGAATGCCGGTGTGCTCAAAGGGGTTGAGTACTTAAACCGGGAGTGGAGTAGACAAGTAGTCAAACCACTATACATCCTTGTGTTTGTGATTGATCTTGAGCACATTTCTCTTTATACATTGCGTTTAATTGTTAATTATGTATGCTTAGTTAGGAATGTATGCTTAGCACTTGATAGGCACATCCACACTCATAAGATGTACTTTCACTACCTCAAGTAGACTTGAACTTATTGATCCATCCTCATTCAAGTCTATTTGAGTAGCATAGATTAGGTTCTTCATTAGCTTAATCATTTATTAATCTATGCTTGTTTAGACTAGGTTGTTTATAGCTTTTATCATATGCTAGTCTTTTGATTGGACCCACTTAGGCTTGGAAGCCGAAGTGTTAATCGCTTACGTAGTTCAATTTGTTAAATTTGTTAAGTAGGCGAAAAGATTTTTGACAAGGTCCTAATCACCCCCTCCTATACGTTTAGCCATAATTCTAGTTGCTCTTTAAGCTTCCGCACGTGTATGCATAGGGTGTCGTGTTAGACTACCCGACGCAATTTCATTTCCTACTGTTGAAATCTCCTTGGGCTCCACCTTGATGCTTATATACCATCCAAATTGTTTATAAGTTCATTCGCAATGGGATGAAGTGAAAAAATAAAAAACCTAGCATGATATCGAATCTTTTATGGCCATACAAATGTTTCAATGGTGGTCATTGAATCCCCACTGTTTCCTCTTGTGTGGCTCACTTGAGTTGTGGATCCGCCTCATTTTTGGTAGCGTGTCCTAAAATGAGATCACAAAATGGATGGCTGGGGTGGATTTCTCAAAAACATCATGGTAGGCCCCACCTAGCATCCCAACACAAGAACTCCCTGCCTAGTGGGGCCCACCGCGATGTTTGTGAGAAATCCACCCGTCTGTCTGTTGAATTTGAGAGATCAATTTAGAACATGTGACCAAAGATGAAATGGATCCAAAACTCAAGTGGGGCATACAAGAGGGAAAAGTGGGGAAAGAGTTTCCTACCATTGAATCTTCATGGGCTCCACCTTAATGTTTATAAGCCATCCAGACTATTTATAAGGTCATTCTCACTGGTATGTAGTGAAATCACAAAAAACTTAGCCTGATACTAAAATTTTATGGCCGCATGAATGTTTTCAATTGTGGTTACCGAATCCCTCTTGTTTCCTCTCGTGTGGCACACTCAAGTTTTAAATTCACCTCATTTTGTGGCTGCACATCCTAAATTAAAGTAAAAACAAACATCACAGTAGGCCTACCTAGTATCCTAGCTAAGGAACTTCCTGCGAAAGCCTTGGCAGGAAACCCGCCTATGAATGGGAATTGTGTTGTGCACCTGCAGTAGGGTTGTAAGTGGGTCAGCGGACCCGATGGGGTACATCAGGTCCGCTGACCCAACCCATTTAGACCCGACCCATTTGTTAAATAGTACGGGTCTGGGTCCAAGAATAGACCCATTTGCTAAACGGGTCTGGTCTGGTTTCCTTTATATTAGGCTCGACCTGACCCGAACCCATTTGGTAAGTGGGTGGGTTTGGGATATGTTTCAAGGGACCCATCCAGCACAGACCCGAGTTTAAGCCTTGTAAAAATGTTTGCATGCTAAATCCAAACCTAGACCCATTAGACCCGACCCATTTATAAATGAGTCTAGGTGGATCTCCCTCTACCAGACCTATAAATAGGTCTAATGGGTTGACTCGGACCGGACCCGGACCCGGACCCAGACCCAGACCCGCCCATTTAGTAAAAGGGTCTGGGTCTAAAATTTGGACCCTGGCCCATTAAGTAAATGGGCGGATTTGGTTTTGGCTAAACCCGCCCCGAAACCAACCATTTACAGTCGTAACCTGCGGGAATCGGATTGATATCTGCACGCTCTTATCGTGCGGAGTAAACTCTGTTGGGCCCACATAGAATGTATGTGCTTTATCTATTCTGTCCATATGTTTTTCCAGCTCATTTTAGGGTCTGCGCCCAAAATTTAAGCATATCCAAATCTCAAGTGGACCATGCCACCGGAAACGGTGGGAATAATGATTTCCACCATTGAAACCTTCCCAGCCGCTCCAGTGATGTTTATTTGTCATCCAACCTGTTCATAAGATCACATGGATATGGATGAAGGGAAAACAAAAATATCAGCTTGATCAAAACTTCTGTGTCCTCCGAGAATTTTTCAATGGTAGACATTCAATTCACACTTTTCATGTGGTGTGGTCCACTTTAGATTTTGATATGCTTCATTTTTTGGCACCATACCTAAAACTTTCTGTTAAGATGGATGGACGGAGTGGATAAAATACGTAAATCACAGTGAGCCCCACAGAGTTTACTCCGCATGCTTAGTTACACACTATGCAATCCGCTTCCGCACCTGCGGACTCAGGACTTGGTCCTGACATGGACTCCATGGGGCCCACCATGATGTATGTGTTTTCTCACGCGGGGAATCCATTTAGCGTGATCATTTTAGGATATGAGACCGAAAATTAAGTAGATCCAATGCTCAAGTGGACCACACAGTGGGGATTGACGCTTACCGTTAAAAACTTTTTCGCAGCTGCAAAAGTTTTGCTTAAGCTGATATTTGTGTTTCCCTTCATCGAAGTGCTTGTGACCTCATGAACAGGTCGGATGGCAAATAAATATTAGGGTGAGCCTTAAGAAGGTTTCAATGGTGGTCCTCCTTATCACTGCTGCTTCCTGTGAAGTGTGGACCAATTGAGCCTTGGATCTGCCTCTTTTTTGGGCTCATGCCCTGAAATGATAGGTCAAAAATGGATGGACGCCGTGGATAAAACACAGGCATCACGGTGGGCTCCACAGAGCCCCCTGCCAGGGCCGAGTCCCAACTGCAAGGGCACGGCACAATCCGTCTCCACTAGGTTGGAATCAACTATTGTGAAGTCAAGGTCTAAAAATTTGGATGGCTTTAATAGTCCTATCCTCTCCTTTTAGGACACCTGTCTGTTGAAGTAAGGACCATTAGATATTTTTAATTGTCACTGTCCAATAATAAGCCTGTTTGGATACGACCAGATAAATAACTTTCTGAATTTATGTCGAGTTAATAAATTATCCATTTAAATTAAATTAATTTGGTAAGCATGATTATAAAAATAACTTAATAAAAGTTATTTATTCTTTTAAGTTTTTTTTTTTTCCCTTGTTTTTCAACTTTTAACCTTTCTACTCATCTCTGGCTGTGTGGTAAATTATTCATATCAAAGGAGGCCCCCCCATATGCGCTGTCTGCTTCAAAGAAGGGGCCCACATTATGGGCGATCCATATCAAAGTTGGGGCCCACATTATGGATAACCCACATCAAGGCGAGCCCACATTATGAATTCTCCACATCAAAGGTAAGCCCCAAATAATGAATGATCCACATCCAAAGTGGGCCCCGCATGATGGACAACTCATGTTGAAGGTGAGGCCCACACGATGGAAGGTCTATATCAATGGTGGGCTCCAAATGATGGGCGGTGGATATTGAAAGTGGCCCCACATGATGGACAATAACATTGAAGGTAGGCCCTACACAATGGGCGGTCCACCTCAAAAGTCAACGCTTAACGATGAATGGCCCACATCCAAGGCGGGCTGTGCATGATAGACAACCCACATGAAAGGTGGAGCCCACACAATGGACAGTCCACATCAAAGATAGGTTCCACATGATGGACAGTGGGCATTGAAGGTGGGCCCCACATGATGGACAATTTATTTTAATGGTCAACCCATATGATGGATGGCTCACTTCAAGATGGGCTCCACATAATGGATGGTCCACATCAAATGTGCTGATGATGAATGGCTCACAACCAAGGTGGGCCCCGCATGATGGATGACCCACATTGAAGGTGGGCCCACATGATGGATGGTCCACATCAAAGGTGGTCTCCACTTAATGGGAGGGGGATATTAAAGGTAGGCCCCACATGATGGACAATAGAATTGATTGTGGGCCTGACATGATAATGACCTATATCAAGGTGGGCCCCACATGAGGACAATTCAAATCAAAGGTCGACCCCTAATAATGAATGTCCCACATCCAAGGTGGGCCCGCTTGATGGACGACCCACTTCAAAGTTCGGCCCCACATGAGGACAATTCACATCGAAGGCCGGCCCCTAATAATGAATGTCCCACATCCAAGGTGGGCCCGCTAGATGGACGACCCACTTCAAAGTTGGGCCCCACATGAGGACAATTCACATCGAAGGTCGGCCCCTAATAATGAATGTCCCACATTCAAGGTGGGCCCCGCTTGATGGACGATCCACTTCAAAGTTGGGCTGCACATGATGGATTGTTTACATAAAAGGTGGGCATGCATGATGGACAACTCACATTAAGGTGGGCCTCGCAAGGTGGATGGTCCACAACAAAGGTAGGTCTCACACAATGGACGGTTCACATTGAAGACAGGGCCAAGGTGGGCCCAACATAATGAGCAGTCAATATCAAAGGTTTTTTTTATTTTTTTTTATTTTTAGCACACACCCACACACTTCACATGCACACAACCACACACACCACCTACTTGCGCACTTGCACCACAAGGGGTGCTTGAACCCATGAGCTCATGTTGAAACTCTCGTGAGTCTACCACTGAGGCATGATAACAGGCAACATCAAAGGTTAGGCCCATATGGACGATGGATATTAAGGATGGGCCAAACAAAGTTGTGGGGATAAATACTTATCTAATGTTGGAAACCAAATTATCATTTACCGAACATACCTATCGACTGAGTGAAAACTAAGGTAAACTACTTGTGGCATGAGCAACTCATGTAAAGTTACTTATCGTCCAAACAACCCCTAAGGGCCCATTTGGATACCAACTGGATACCACCAAATAAGTTGTTTTTCTTGCTGATGGCAGCAATTAAGTAACTTCTTTGAGATAAATTAGTTTGGTTAATAAATAATTATCATTACTTATTTGTTGAAAATCAGCTAAGAAATTCAGTTTTTTTTTTTTTTTTCCACCATCTAAAATGTAAGGTGCTCGTCCATTAGAGGTGGGCATCGAGTTGAGTCGGACTGAGTTTGGGCTGACTCGATCCTATCCATCCAAGAAAAAGGCTTGAACCGAGTTGGATCAGACTCGGTACCGAGTTAGCAAGGCCTGAACCGATCTGAACCGTTCATGGCCTAGTCTAATTCGATCTGTGTCCGACTCGATCATAGGGACCGAGTCGGATGAGTAAGACCCAAGTCGGGTCAAGTTCATCTATAGAATAAAAAAATCCCAAATTTCATCATTTAACCAATAATCAACAAAAAAATTCAATTTTTTAGAACAATAATCAACAAACAAATAAGAAAGAATAATAATCAACAAAAATAAATAAATCCATACCTTATAGTTTTCGAGTGTGGACGAAGATGGCCGGTTGGAGGAGGAGAAGAAGTAGAAGAGAAGGAGAAGGAATGAGGAGGAGGATGGCAGCTGGCCGACCGGGTAAGGTAGCAGCAATCGCCGGGAGCATCACAGCGCGTAGGTAGGGTAAATACTAAATGGGTAAATGCGGGCGGATAGGGTAAATGTTAGGTTTCTTTTTTTAAAGTTATACCGATACCGAAGCGGATCGGGTTTTGGGTCGGTTCTCTTTCGGTTCAAATCCAGGTCTGGTCGGGTCAAGTTTAAGGATAATTCGGGACCGACTCGAGTAGAATTCGGGTCCAAGATTTAATACTCGACCTGGGCTGACTCAAACCATCGGACAGTTCTGAATCAAGTTTGAACGGTTCAGCCGAGTCGAGTCAACCAAGTTGTCCCGACCCATGCCCAACTCTATCGTCCATAGCTATAATCAGTGCTGATTTTTGTGGCAACCGCCCATCCCACATTGACCATCCAACTTGCTGGGGCCCACTATGATGTATTTGATCCATGCCATCCATCTGGCCTGGACGTGAGTGGGGCTAGCGTGTAAGGTAGATCTAAACCTCAGGTGGACCCCACATCAGGAAGCAACAGTGATAATGATGACACCATTGAAACCTCCCTGGCCCCAGTGTGATGTGTTTTACTCATACTATTCATCTATTTTTCCAACTAGTTTTGCCTGGCCCACTAGGTAGTGGAGCCACATGTTGTGCACATGAAATCCACACCGTCCACCCTTGTTGGTCCAACCCAAAAATGAAACAGAATCCAATCTCAGATAGACCACACCTCAGGAAATAGTGGTCATTGACGCCCACCATTGGTCGGCCCTAATGATGAGTGACCCATATCCAAGGCGGGCCTTGCATGATGGACAACCCACATTAGAGGTAGGCCCCACATTTGGGATGGTCCACATCAAAGGTGGCTCCACATGATGGGTAGTAGATATTGATGGTGGGCCCACTTGATGGATGACCAACATCCAAGGTAGGCCCTACATAATGAATGGTGCACATTAAAGGTCGGGCCATAATGAAAATGGCCCACATCCAAGGTGGGCCCCACTTGATGGATTGCCCACATCAAAGGCAAGGCCCACACAATGAACAATCCACACCAAAGGTTGGCTCGGAATGATGGATGGTGGATGTGTAGGGATCAAACAGACTTTAGGAATAATTACTTATGATTGTGATGTTGGAAACAAACACGCTTTTCTGCTTTTTGTTAAAATTAAGTAGAAACCAAGTTACTTATTTGATAAGTAGCTTATATTAAGTAACTTACAATCCAAACGAGCCCTAAATGTCTCGAATCTATTGTCCTCATGACACATCTAAAGTGGGAACTATCATTTGGACTGTTTAATCTAACATATGTTTGTGCGACTGTGTAATTTCTAATTAATTTCTAAGTGCTCTGGAATCATCCGTAAGGTATGGAAGTCTTTTGAGCATGATTAGAGTTGTACACAAGTCGAGTCGAATCGAGCATCACCCTACTCGGTGCTCAATTCGAACCAACATACCCCTGCTCGTTACTCAGCTCAACTCGGCCGAGTCGAGCAGGCCCCTGCTCGATCAGCAGATCGAGCAAGTTCGAGTCAATTTCGAGTTCGATTCTTTCGAGCTGAGTTCGAGTTTGATAGGGGTCACCCGCATTTTCATGAAAATTTTAGAGGGGGGAAGGGGATTACCTGGGTGGCTGTCGACGAACAGGCAGGCAGCTTCTCAACCAGGGGTGGCCAGCAACAAGCGGGCGTCGTGCGGGTAGAATGAAGGTGGTCGGTGACAAGCGGGCGTCGTGCTGGCAGAGTGAGGGCCAGCGACGAGCGGACAGGATGAGTGTGGTTGGCGACAAGCGGAGGGTGGCCGACGACGAGCGGGCTGGGTAAGGGACTGAGGGTTGCTAGCCGGCCGGGTGGGTTAGGGTTAGGGTTTGAAAATGCCAAAAGGGGGGGCGCTCGGGCGGTAAAAGATAGAAAGTAAAAAAATAGTTAGGGTTAAAAAAAAAAATCTTATATATATACTACGCCTCTGAGCCGAGCCGAGTCGAATTAAATCGAGCCGAGTTCGAACTAACAAACGAGTCGAGCCGAATCGAGCATGGCTTTGCTCGAAGCTCGCTCGAACCTAATTGAGTATCAGAGTTTTGACTCGGCTCGGCTCAAACCCACTTCCGATCTGAGCCAAGTTGAGCAGCTTCTGAGCGAGTCAAGCGAGTTTTTCGATCTTACTCAACTCGTGTACAGCTCTAAGCATGATACACCGTTTGACCCGTGGTTCGAAGATGACAAAAAATGGGGCGTGGATTGGGTACTACCCCCACCAGTACGTAACTAGAGATGGACGGTCCTGTCAAGGACTCTGTGGGGCCATCGTGATGTACATATTCTATCGTGCAGTCCATTCATTTTGACAGCTAATTTTAGGGCATGCGCAAAAAGAAAGCAAATCAAAGGCCCAAGTGAACTATACCACAAGAAGGATAGGAGACAATGATGCCTACCGTTGAAACCTTCTTAAGACCCACAGTGATGTTTATTTGCCATCCACCATGTTCATACGCTCACAAAGACTTGGATGAAGGGGAAACATAAATATTAGTTTGATCCAAAACTTCTATGGCTCCCAAGAAATTTTCAACAGACACTTAATCTCCACTGTTTCCTTTGGTTTGATCCACTTGAGCCTTTGATTTACCTCATTTTTGGGCTCGTGTCATAAAATGAGCTGTCAAAATGGATGAATGGCTTAGATAAAACATATACATCATGGTGGGCCCCACAGAGCTCCTGGAAGGACCGTCCATCTCTAGGTCAGTCCTGGTGGGGGTAGTATCAATCCGCGCCCCCAAAAATCTCCCAGGCTTGAAGACCCTGGAGGTCAATATTGGCTGGTGACCCTAACAACTATAACTGGTGTCAAAGCTATGTGGGCGCCACCACGATGTATGTGTTTTATCGACCATGTCTATACATTTTTTCAGCTCATTTTAGTAGAGCTGTTTGTTTACCACTTATTATGCCCTGAAATCTGAAAATATACTACTTTGCTAATTAGTTTAACGTACTAAAAACAAGTGTTTAATGGAAATTAATCTCAGAATTAATTCCGGGATCGTTTGTCGGCCGAAAGCAGTAAATGATGCCGTGGTAAATGACACTGCATTGAAATTTTTTTTTCTGAAAATGACAACTTTATCCCTCTAATATGAAATCATGATGAGATTCTGGAACGGACTCTATTATGACGTGGCAAAGTCCTGTGAGCCCCAGTGTTATGTATTTGTTATATCCACACTGTCCATCCAATTTTCTAGATTATTGTAGGACGTGATTTAAAAAATGAGGCAGATACAAATGGACCACACCACAGACAGTTGTGGGGAAATGACACCCACTGTTGAAACCTTCTTAGGGTCCACTATGATGTTTATTTTTCATTCAATCTGTTCATAAGGTCACTCAGACCTTGATGAAGGGAAAAATAAATAAATATCAGCTTGATCCAAAACTTCTATGGCCTCAAGAAGTTTTCAATTGTAGATATTCAATCCCCATTGTTTTTTGTGGTGTGGTCCATTTGAGCTTTGGATCTACCTCGTTTTTTAGATAATAATCTATAACAATTTAAAAAAATGGATGGATAATGTGGATCTAACACATACATCATGGTGGGGCATATAGAACTTTTCCACATCAACATAGTGATGCAGTATCTCGCCTGCTTAGAGGTGAGCACGAGCCAAGCCTTGTTCGAGCTAGGACTCGCTCAATGACCACCCTAGCTTGTGTTCAGCTCAGCTCGGCCTTCGAGCTGGACTGACATGTTCGAGCTAGCTCAACTGAGCTTTCGAGCGAGTTCGAGCCCAGTTTGAGCTGAGTTTGAGCCTGGTAGGCCAAGCCCAAAAGTCGGGCCTAAAGGTGTTTAAAATTGGGCCTAAAGGCAGCCTAAAGCCCATTGACATCCCCACTTACATTTATAGAGAGTTTCATCTCTCATTTCTTTATTCACTTCTGATGTGGGGCTAAAAAATATATTTTTTTAGTTTTTTACTAGTGAGTCAATGAGTCGAGCTGAATCGAGCTTGGGTTAGCTCGAGGTCAGCTTGAAAATCATTTCGAGCTTGTAAAAATGGCTCGTGTTTGTTCAAATTTAACCTTCAAATCAAGCCGGGTCGAGCAAGGTAACCCAGCTGGCTTGGCTCATGCTTAGCTCTACACCTGCTAGCCCCATTGGAAGACACCTAGGTGTTTCAACTGGTGGGTGGGTGTATCATGTGACTAACCAAGTGTGTGTGTTGCCTACCTAACAAGGTGGGTGTGTCGCATGACTAACTAAACAAAATACCAGGCAATAAGGAACTAGATTAGCTGTTACCTGGTAACAGCCTAGTGGGTGTTACCCTAACCATGTGGAGCCTACCTTGATGTATTTTTTGTATATCCATGTTATTCATCTGTTTTTCTATCTCATTTTAGGACGAGATCCCAAACCTCAAGAAGATCCAAATCTCAGGTGGACCATACCACTAGAAATAGCGATGAATGACCATTAAAAGCTTTTTACGGGCTACAAAAGTTTTGGATCAATCCGATCTTCGTATTTCCCTTCATACGTATCTTCTCCTCTTTTTTTTTTTTTTTCTAAAATCGGCCTCATATTTATAGTATTTACACAATCTAGAAGGTTTTTGGTACGTCAGCCGACATCAACATTTCGATCCGTGAACCATAGGCCCAACGTGTATTATCTGAAAGAGGGAATATTACCTACAATCTCACGGACACGGAAGTATAATACTCTCTTTTTTCTTGTTTTTCTAATTTATTTATTTCTAGGCGGTCCATTTGTGCCGCTAGAACAAAGACCAACGTGGGTTGACACTTTGACAAAACGGCATTGTTAATGATTCTTTAAGGAGGAACCGCCCACAAAAACTTCTCCTCTCCACACGTGATTTTCGTGACCGTTCATTTGGTGGGGGATTATGATGTGGATGGGCTCAGGATAGAAAAATCCAACGAGATACTACTATTTAACTACCTTGTGCGTGACCACTGATGGATGGCTGACACACCTTTGAACAAAATAACTAGCAACGCTCCTTCCAACGCGTTAGATCATAAGGCTCAGATGCTTAGGTCCCGCGGAACGACGTGGTTTCAAGATCTGTGGGGGCCACCATGATGTATGTGTTTTATCCACACCACCCATCTGTTTTTCCAGCTCATTTTAGGGCATGACCCTAAAAAGGATGTAGATACAAAGCTCAAGTGGACCACACTACAGAAAAAAAAAAAAGTTGGAATTGAACGCCCAATGTTGAAAACTTCTTGTGGGCTACAGAAATTTTGGATCAAGCTTATATTTGTATTTTCCCATCATCCAGGTCTGTACGACCTTATCAACCGATTGGATAGAAAATAAAATATCACGGTGGACTCTAGGAGTTTTTCAACAGTGGGCATTCGATCCCCACTATTTTCTGTAATGTGGTCCACTTGAGCCTTGGGTCTACATCATTTTTGGGCTCATGCCCGGAAATGAACGGGAAAAACGGATAGAAGGCATGGATAAAACACATACATCAAGGTGGGCCCCACTTGGGCCATACGGTGCCCTGGTGATATCGGGGCTGAAGGCAATCCACTTCCAACACGTTAGTTAGCTAAATACTGCCATTCCAACACTGTTGGCTGTCACCTGTAGGGCCAGGGAAGAGGACTTTCCGCCAATTAGTTTCATGCATTCGTTGCTTGAGTCTGAAATATGTAGCTATTTTCATGCTTTTATGCATGGATGTGAATATTGTCCTTTGTAATACACATGACGCGCATATGGATATATTCTGAAATACCCCCCAATTGAAATTCAGATATGGGCTGACCGTTGAGCCCACTTTGGACTTTCCACCATCTTCCACATCCTTTCCCATTGCGTAGTTTCAGTAGATGCCAAGAATACTAGCACTCTAATTAGGTGCGTTTGTTTGTTATGATGTATGTAAATGTTTTCACACCTACTCATTTACATATGCATATCATAATTTTCAAGTTGGGTGAGTTAACCCAGGACTCGGCCAAGTCAACCAGGCCCCGCCAATGGATCAGAAAAACTAGGGATGCACAGGACTCGGACATGGTTTCTGAGGTAAAAATGTGAATCTGTGGATTGCTCTTCAAGGGGAATCGATCAAGCCCTCCAAACTTCATTCGAAGTAGTTGGGAATTTTCTTGTTGCTTTCATTAATGCATAAGTGCAGAAAATTAAAGATAACAAAAGTTTAAAAAAAAATCCCTCCTCCCACTTCTCCTAAGATTTCTCTAAACCCCATTAGATTCCTTTCTATTTCTCAATTCCCCTGCAAAAGAGTATCTAAATCCTCTATTATTGATTTATTCTAACTCCTACAATAAAGGACTCCACTCCTGCTACAATCATGAGATTGCACACCCAAGTGCAGGTAGGGAAATAGTATAGTACTCAGTAAGTTTGAGGTCGATTCACTGGGACTACGATAAAAACACCACTAGAAAAAAAATTAGAAATCTGAATTTTTTCCTGTTAGGGTAAATTAAAATTGCGTAGAAACAGTAATAAAAGAAGACTAAGGTGTTGGGGATCCCCTTTTAATCAATCATTGATGTTAATTCGTCAATTCAATCTTATAACTCAATCATAATTGAATAAGGATTCGTTCCAATCAGAATATGAAACAATGTAATCAAATTATAATTTCCAACAAAGATATAATCTCAATTGATCGATTTAAACATGAAGAACTAATTAATTGATCACAGGGAATTCTAAGCATCTAAGGTTCTCGGAGTTAATAATAGATTAAGGAATTTTACAGATCAAAACTTTCACCAAACTAGAAATTCAATCTAATCAATTAAATTATGAATATTGAATTAAAATGAATTAAACATTAAGAATTCATCAAAAGATTCACTCCTTAACCTTAGCTAAGAGATTAACTAACCATAGTACTAATTAAATTAATCTTAAAAAAGAAAAACATAAAAAAAAAAAAACAAACTATAAAAGAAAAGGAAGAAGAAAACTAGAAGAAGATGAAGATTCTCCGTCTCTCACTCCTCGTCTACTTAAATCCCTAAATGTGCTTAGAACGCCTTTAAATAGAATTATATAACCGACTTATAAACAAATTCCGCACTTACTCAGCTTCATGCGCATCGTCGATTGATACTTTCGATCGATCGACTGTAATCAATGGTCCTTTGATTGATTGAAACCCCACATTCAATTGAATCAAAGGTGTCCAAAAATGTCTAATGAGTTTTTCTAAATTTTCATATGTTCTGGATTGATCAACTTCTAATTGACATCAATCGAATCAAATTAAGATCATATCGATTGATCGAAAATTCCCTGTCTTTTTCACTTAAATGGTCAGTTCCTGGTCAACAATCTCCACCTTGGAAAGTATTTAATATTTTTGATCTTTAAAATTTGGATTCTTTAAAACTTCAAATACTTGCAATCTCTTTTTGGCTTTTATACTTTAAGAAGGATCATCTTGGACTCCTAACACTTTCCTAGACAATGAATTCAACTAATGAAAGCCAATTTATCGTTGATATACATGAGAAAACGATGTGAAATTAAGGTTAATTATGCAAAGTTAAGCAGTTATCAAATCCGCTGTTATTGACTAATTCAACTATACAATATAAAGAAAAAGAATCCAAAGTAAATTTGTACATATCAATCCTTCCCCCTTGGATTAACCATGTCCTCAAGGTCAAAAGTTGGATATTTTTCCACAAAGGGGGGAGGATCAACGTAAGATTTGCTTTGGATTCCTTTTTCTTTGCATTGTGTAGTTGAATTAGTCAATAACAGAGGATTGAAATCCTCTTTTATAAGAGTTGGAATAAACCAATAATAGAGGATTTGGATCTTCTTTTGTAAGGGGGTTGAGAAATAAAAGGGAATCTAATGGGTTTAGAGAAATCTTAAGAGAAGTGGGAGGATGGGTAGATTTTCTTTATTCTAGAAAATACTTAAGACTTTTCTAATCAGTCCTGATGATAAACTGGCACCCTAATAAATATGGTCTCCAACAATTGATGGTTGTAAGTAAAGCTAACATCTCCTTTTTATAAGTGGATAAGGAGAGAGTCGTACCTTTGAGAGCTTGACCGAAAAAGGCAATAAGCTGATTCTCCCACATGAGGATACCTTCTAGGCCTTTCCCACTAGTATTACATTCCACCACAAAGTCTTTTAAGAATTTTGGGAGAGCTAGAACGGGTGGGCATGTCATAGCCTCTTTTAAAGCAATACAAAGCCTTATTTGCTTCTTCCCCCCATTCAAACGAGTCATTCTTCAGTAAGTTGGTGAAAGGACAATTAAGCCATATTTTTTGATGAATTTTCTATAGTACCCTGTTAAATAAATAAATCCCCTAAAAAATTTAATGGTTCTTGGTTTGGGCAAATCCAACATGGCAAAAATTTTATTCTTATTAACTCCAACTCCCTTGTTGGAGATGACATGGCCAAGGTTCTCAATTTTTTTATGCCCAAATTTACATTTGCTCAGTTTTGCATATAGTTTATGGGCCTACAAGGTTGAGAGGATAATTTTTAGGTTATCCACATGCTCCTCACAAGATTTGTTGTAAACTAAAATGTTATAAAAAAATACTAGAATAAACATTCTCAAATAAGGTTTAAAAACTTCATTCATTAGGCTTCGGAATGTAGATGGAGTATTAGTCAACCCAAAAGGCATGACTAGAAATTCACAATGCCCTTCATGTGTCTTGAAGGCTGTCTTTGGCACGTCATCAGATGAACTTGGATTTAAAAATATCCGGAGTGCAAATTGAGCTTCAAAAAATTCGTGAACCATGTAACTCATCTAAAAGTTCATCAATTACCAGGATAGAAAACTTATCTTTAACGGTTTGTTGATTGAGAGCCCGATAATCAACACAAAAAAGACAACTGCCATCAGATTTCTTCACGAGTAAACTGGAGATGAATAAGGGCTAACACTAGGACAGATTATTCCTGACACAAGTATCTCCCGCATGATCTTCTCAATTTTTTTTAACAATGGGGGTACTGATAAGGTCATACAGTTACTAGTTGACTACCTGATTGTAGCGGAATCCAATGATCCTTAGTCCTAGAAGGTGGCGGCCCGCAAGGTTCCTCGAACACGTCCTTAAATTCTCCCAATACATAGTTGAGATCTTTTGGTTGGGATTGTAAAACGGCGAGTCTCAAAATGCTGCATAAGTGTAAAACAACCCTTCGCACTTTTTTAGGATGCCCTTCTCTAAGGTAGGTCCATTGACCAATCGTAAGGAAACATGCTGAATTCACTCCAGTAAATGGGACTTCCATCAATTGTAAACTACATTTTGAGATTTTAAAAGTCCCACGCAATCGGCGCTAAAGTTTGAAGCGAAAGTGCTCTAAGAACAACATCACAACTACCTAAGGGTAGTATGTAGAAGTTGGTGGTAATTGGTAAGTCTTTTACATAGAGTGTAAGAGCTGAACACCATCCTTCACTGGTCAACCTCTCACCATTAGCCACTATGACTTCAAATTAGACCCCCTTTGTAGGCTTAATACATACACGTTTGATAATGGACGAGTCTACAAAATTGTGGGTACTATCAGAAACGACAAGATTGGTTATTGGATGCTTCAAGAGAATCCCTCGAAATTGCATAGTTTGAGGCACTCTTACTCCACCAATGGCTTGCAACAAGATCTTCGGTGGATCAGCGTACTCCTTGTCCTCTTCCTCCACAAGATTAGGTTTGTCATCTGGCCCTTCAATGAGAAACAACTTTTGCGCCTTGCATTTGTGACTAGGATAGAAATTTTCATCACAATTATAGTAACGCCCACGTTCATGCCGCTCCTATGCTTCAGCTGGAGTAAGCCGTTTGATAAGTGGAAGGGTGACCTTGGTCTCTGTTGAAGCTTTAATAGAGGTCATGACTGACCTAGGATTACCCAGACAGTTGATTCTATGTCGGGCTGCAACTTTCTCCTCTTGTAGTTGAGCTAACCTAATTGCAGTTATGGGAGATGAAAGTCTGAACATCTGAACGTCCAGAAAAATATCATCACATAGCCCACATATGAAACAACTAACTAAGAAGGACTTAGGTAGCCCCTCTGTTCGATTAGCTAGGTTTTCGAATTATGCTTGATATTCTCGTAGAGTTGATGTTTGAAGGAGCTTTGTGAAAGCACCGACATGGTCTTCATATTTGGTCGGACTAGATCGATCATTCAAAGATGAAATGAAGTCTCTCCATAACACAAAACACTTGCGTCTTTTTATACCACTTGAACCATTGCAAGGCTTCCCCTTGTAGATGGAATGAAACAACCATTATTCGGAGCTGTAGGGTCGTTTGATGATAAGCAAAAAATTGCTCTACAAGATAGATCCACCCTGACGGATCTCCTCCATCAAATGTTGGGAAGTTCAGCTTCAATGTCTGAGACTGGATATTACTAGCCATCTCGGAGTTGGATGACTCGATTCCTTCTCCTCATGAGTAGCTTCGTCCTTCAGTGGCATCTTTTCATTCCCGCTGGTCTAATCGACTCTTTGAAGAAACTTGCCTGGCATCAATAATTGCTAACTTCTAATTGATCTTAGATAATATTCCATGTATGCTCATGTCAGCGTCAAATTCTGACGATCTAGGATCCACCATCGCAGTTGGCTCTAATACCAATTTAATACATACATATTTTCTTCTTCTACCTATGATGATAGATAAAGAAATTTAAAAGAAAGAGATGGGTTCTCTTCGAAGCGAACCATGCCCTCCAAACTTCATTCGAAGTAGTGAGGAATTTTCTTAATGCCTTCACTAATGCATTAGTGTAAAAATTTAAAGATTACAAAAGCAGCCGTTAGAAGGAAAAAAAAAAAAAAAAAAAAAAAAACTACCCCTCTTCCCACTTCTCCTAAGATTTCTCTAAAACTCATTAGATTCCCTTCTATTTCTTAAAAAGAATATTTAAATCTTCTATTATTGACTTATTCCAACTCCTATAATAGAGGATCCCAATCCTCTGTTATTGACTAATTCAACTACATAATATAAAGAAAAAAGGAACAAAAGTAAATTTGTATGTATCAATCTTTAAGTGCATATCTATATTTTTTTACAAGAGAGGAAGGAGAAGTAGAAAGAGAAGAAAAAGAAGGTTCTTCTCTTTATTTCTATTTTATGAAGAAGAAGTTTTTTTCCCTTCTTTACTTTTTTCTTCTATTATTTGTTGTTTTATTCTATTATATTCTAATTTAGATTTAGATTAAAAAAAAAAAGATTCAGATTTTACGAAAAAGTACTCACTTTTTTTTTCGGGTTACTTATTTTATTGTTCTTTTGCATAATTTTCATAACAACAACAGCAATAGTAGTAGTAATAATAAAGAAGTAGAAGAAGAAGAAGAAAAGGAAGGATTATGACTACAATGATATCTTTTGCATTCTTTTTTTTTTTCAATTTTCTTTCTTTATTTTTAGTTATTTATATTATTTTGAATATTTCTTCTATTTTTATTTGTTTATTTTATAATAAAATAATATCAAATTGTTGTTTATCTCATCGAGTCAACCCATCTAGTCCTGAGTTAACCTAGACCTGATGATTATCTGAGTTTGTATTGGATTTCTAATTGACAATTTATGTTGTGAATGGCCAAAAACTTTTCACACCTACCACGAGGAAGTGTTTACATTCTTCTCTCTTTAGTTTTACCCCATCAATATCAACTATTTATTTTTTAAATCACTAATTAGATGGCTAACTGTATGATCAAAGTGATTTTAGAGGATGGGCCATCAAAGGTGGATCCTACTTGGACTATACATATCAATGATTAGACTTCTCTAGTGTACTTAATATGAAGCATCTATTTCATAAACCACTAATCCAATGGTTAGGCTCTTACCCACACACTCATACCCACACACACCACAATGGGTACTCGAACCCATGACTTTTGTGTTGAAACCCTTGTGAGTCTACCACTGAGCCATGAGTAGTTAGGCTCATTTGTTCAAACTACTTTGAGAAGGGTCGACAATCAAAGGCGGGCCCCACATGATAGACAATCCACATCTATGATTAGACCTTTCTATTATACTCAACATAACCATCCAATTCCAAAATTGTCAATCTAATGGTTCTACTTATCTGATCGTTGTGATTTGAAAGGGTTGGAAAACCAAAGGTGGGCCCCACATGATGGATGGTCCAAATCAATACTTAGACCTTTCTTGATATTAAGGGCCTATTTGGATACCACCAAATAAGTAGATTTTTAACTTATTTAAGACATTAACTTTTCTCAATTAAGTTAGTTTGGTTATTTAACTTAAATAAGTAACTTATTTCCAAAAGTTATTTTTTTTTCAACATATGGAAAAGCTGAAGAAAGGAGGCTCCAACATCTCCTCCAACAAACATTATGCACTAATTGGAGTGTGGGATGCTTCAAGTACTAATCTAAATAGTTGGATGATAATGCATCTATAATGGGCCTACGATGTGGACAATTCAATTTGAGTTAACGTATGACATGTGTACAAATTCAATGTGCAGTTCAAGTGCCTGTATACGAACCATCACACCTTGCTCTACCAGAGTATCAAATATGCATACCCTGCCCTGCCAGAGTATAAAACGCGCGCACACAATTGAAAATGTGGCATACACATAAATCAAACTATTTAAAACATGTGACCCACACTAGATAGGCCATAACACCAAATCAGATTGATCCAATGACCTTGATCACGTAATTATGGATGTTTGTTTGTTGAATGCAAATGGTTGGCTATTTTTCATTTTTACCTTTGAGTAGATGCCCATCCAATGGTGCAGCTGGGAAATTGTGCAGTGGAGCATTTGGCTTGTGCATATTCACCATGTACACCTTACATGATACATTATCTTAAAATCATAGCACCGATTATTCATCGTACAATGGTGATGATTGAACCTATTCTAGGAGGAACATGCGGCCCCATGTTGGGCCACACATAATGGACAATCCACATCAAAAGTCAGCCCTTAACGATGAATGACCCATATCCAAGGCCAGCCTTGCATGATGGATGACCCACATTGAAGGTGGGGCCCACACATTGGATAATCCACATCAAATGTGGGCTCACATGAGGGGTGGTGGACATTAAAGGTGGGCCCCACATGATGTACGATTTATTTTGATGGCGGCCCCCACATGATGGATGGCCAACATCAAGGTGGGCCCACATAATAAATGGTCCACATCAAAGGTGTCAATGATGAATAGCCCACATCCAAGGTGGGCCCCACATGATGGATGACCAACATCAAAGGTGGGACCCACATGATGGACAGTCCACATCGAAGGTGGGCTCCACATGATCGATGATGGATATTAAAGGTGGGCCCCATATGATGGACAATGACATTGATGGTGGACTACATCCAAGGCGGGCCATGCTTGATGGACGACCCACTTTGAAGTTAGGCCCTCCATGATGGATGGTCCACATTAAAGGTATCCAAGGTGGGCCTCACAAGGTGGACAGTTCACATTGAAGGTAGGCCCCACACGATAGGCAGTTCGCATTGAAGACAAGGCCAAGGTGTGCCCAACATAATGAGCAGTACACATCAAAGGTTGGGCCCACATGATAGATGGTAGATATTTAAGGGCAGATTGAACAAACTTTTAGGGAAGAAGTACACATGTGATATTATAAACCAAATATACTTTTCTACTTTTTGGCTGATAAGTAGCTTATTTATCAAACACACTTACCTAATGAATAAGTATAAACCAAGATAAGCTACTTAAGGCATAAGTAGCTTATGAAAAGTAACTTACAATCCAAATGTCCCCTAAATGTCTATCGTCCATTTCCTAAATTACTAATTAGATGATTAGGATCATTTGATTAAAGTTACTTGAAAGGGATGATAAATTAAAGATGAGCCCCACATGATGGCCAATCTACATTGATGCTTAGACCTCTCTTTTGTGTTTGAGTTTTGTCGTGGAAAACTAATGTGAATCATATCTATTAATGATGTGGATGGTGTCCAATGATATTGATGATCTTGAACGTAGATTACAATGACTATGGGTCCAAGATGGATACGTTACAATGCCATAGTTAATATGATGGAATACCTTAAATATACATGAATATGGGTTAAATGAGAGGGATTCCTCTAGTTCTCCCTAGGAACTTGAGATTAGACACAATGCTCACTAACAAAGGAAGAGTTGTGCTTCATGGATTTCATTACCATGTTGTGCCATGGGCACTTAGTAGATAATAGGATAGACCCATGTTACTATAATTGTTATGTGGTCATCCTGTGAGGGAATTGATATGGAAGGTATCCGCCATCAGGCATGACTGATGAGTTAATGTGCCTTTGTTGTATCACATATAAGAGTGTGACTATGCCATGAGAATAAGTTTCAAGTTTGAGACATGTTGCATAATTGAATTGGCGAATTCAGTCAAGTCTCGAGGCTGCGAGGCCTATCATGCTTGGACTATGATCAACTTGAGGATGTGCTAGCTTTGGTTAATCTTTAGACTTGAGGACGTGAGGTTTCAAGGTCTTGATTATATGCATTGGCTCACTTTATGAAGCCATCATGTGGCCAACAAAAGCAGGTATAGCAAGGTGTACATACCAAGGTCCGATTGAGGCTAATATGATCCAACAAGGGATTCACCTGGTTTCTTAGGAACTTACTTATAGCTTAGATGATTCAATGTTCGTCAAGTAATTTTTCTTTGGGCCCAACACTTTAAAGGTTTAAAAATGTTTTCAACTATTAAACTATTATATTAACCATTAAAAATATTTTTATCATACTTAATGATGATCTAGTGATTTAGATATGAGGTGGTCCATTATATGAATTGTGTGTATTGAATCAATGGTGGATGACTGTGACAATGAAAATATTAGATTAACTTGAGTTATGAATTAAGGCAAGATGACAAGATTTAATGTCATAGGGCATATGAAATATTGTTGATAGTAGAATATCATAATTGGTGTCTTCCTAAAACCTTAAACTCCTTATATATGTCCTATCCTAAAGGGATAGCATAAGAGAGAGCCTTAGACGTCCCCACATCCTGGGCGTCACCTACAGAGAGAGAAAAAGAGACTGAGAGAAGTAGAGAGAGAGAGAGACTCTCATATCCCCCCTTCATCACACATGTGCAATGTGTAGGGTCCACCTACGTGGATAGCTCTATGCATCCCCCTTTGCCTTACTCCAAAGGATTATGTATGGTTTTCATTCTCTCCTACACGTAAGATAGAATAGGGTGAGATCCTTTAGTTGAAGGAATGACATTGACGAAAATAACAACTTTTTGGTGGCTACGATCAAAGTAATCCTAGTTGGACGATATTTGTTTTTCTTTTCTAGACGATTGAGAATATCATAATGGGGATTCATAGGTTTATTAATCCAAAATCTTTTTTTTTTTTAACTTTTATTTTCTGTTGCATTTAAAAAATCATAATATATTGATATGGATCATCCATTTCCAAATCATTAATTTAATGGTTAACATCATTTGATTAAATTGATTTGAGAGGAATGGGTAAATCAAATTTGGGCTTTGCATGATGAATGGTTTAGACATGCTTAGACCTCTTTAGGATACTCAATGTGGACTATTTGTGATGCCCCCAAATCTAGTACTTGGGTACAATCAACCTTAATCTTGCACCCAAGAGCACGACTCAATAATGTTGTGTTTACACTTCATAATCCATACAAAACATTACATAATCTCTCTCTCTCTCCCTCTCTCTCCCCCCCCCCCCCCCCCCCCCCCCCCCCCCCCCCCCCCAAAATATGTATCCATCTCAAAACTAAATAAATAAACATCAACAAAAAGAAAATAAAATATCCATGTCTCAAAATGCTAACTCCTATGCAATAATTATTACAATAATCTAACAACTTTTAAAAGAAACTAAATCTAAATAAAAGAAAATAAAACTATCTAACAATCCGTTTCCCATTCTTCCTATTGAGATCATATTTCTAAAATTTAAAATCTTAAAAGGGTAAGTTGAGAAGTCTAGTGAGCAAATCTTAACACAAGTTTGAAATAAAACACATTCGATCTGGGTAAAACAACTTTATCAAATCACTGTAAATCAAAGGCTGAATATTTTAATGCAATTCCATGGAAAATAGATCATAAACGAGTGGATGTAACTATGCAAGAGTATCCACATGCATGGTTGAAGGAAAAGAAATAGAAAAATCTGCGCAATTGTATAACGCCAGCACCGTCTTCCTTCCGCTGATACGAGCAATCCACATATCTAATTACCACGAAACATTGTGGTTTTACTGATATTGACGTACTCTTTAAGATGGTCGGCTTAGATTCTCCATATCAGTAGTATTGGGCCACCTGGACCATCTCCAGTTTCAGTGGGCGGAATTCGAAACTTTCTGGACAGCTCGTACCATTTTGGACGCCACGATCAATCCGTAACTCGGATCGACGTGAAACTTGTTGCGTTTTCTCGGCGTCGAGCAGCTCTACAAAATGGACGGAATGGATCATCATAAATGATCAAGATGGACCTCACAAGTTGGGCCGAAGTTTAAAAACGGGAATAACAATTTCCTGTTTGAGTTGAAACTCCAAAATATGAAATTCCTTAGTTTTCTCTTGTTTTTCTTCCTGTCCATCTCCCGCAGGAAGGTGCGTGATCCACGCCCTCGATCATGGGGTTCTTCTCCTACATCAGAAAGTCCAATAACTGTGAAAGAAAATATATTTCATATGTAATGAAATCCTCTATGAATGAATAAATATGCAAAAAATAACCACAATAATCAGTGTGGTTGATCCCTTTAAATACCAGAGTCATTTTACACCAATCGGCTAACACTCTCACTAAATATAACACCTAGCCTCAGTGGTCTCTTGCAATCCTGACATGCTCACTCACCTGGTCTCATGAGGGACTCCTTTATACATTAGTTGGTCAAACTATTACTCTACCTGGCTCGCAATAGTCTTTTGCAATCCAAATATGCTCACTCACCTGGCCTCGTAGTAGAAGTTCTAAATGGTATCATTTGAACTTTTGGGATTTTCAACCTAAGAGACATGATCGCTTCACCTATTTATGCTTTTAGGGATTTTCAATCCAGAGGATTCAATTGCTTCGCCTATTTGCTTTAGGGATTTTCAACCCAAAGGACTTAATCGCTCCACTTATTTTTCAACGTCTCAAACACAATATTAAACCTTATGATGTCCAGTAATGCATGATTCACATGCTACACGATCCTTTTTTCAAAATTCATATTTCAAAAAAGGCATTCTTCAATCAAAACCAAAATACAATACAATGTAAATAACCCTGTCATGATTTTTGCATCATGCACAATTCTCCATTTAAAAAAAATTCTAAAAGGAAAATATGCAATGCATAGTTTAAATTTGTAAATCTGAAAAATTACATTTGAAAACTTCAAAAATCTAAAATGTGCAAAATAATGCTAGAAAAAGTGTAAAGAATAGTCCTTGAAAAAAAAATCTGAACAGAAATCCCCTTGGAATTGTACAAATTAGTGCTGGAATTCTGAAAATTTACAAAGTAACCCCTTGAACATGCAAAAAATTAAATATAGGTGGTAGATTCTGATTTTTTACATGAAGGAACCTTAGAACTTTCATCATATTGCTTATTAGAGTTGGAACATACATTAAAAAAAAAAAAATACTAGAATTCTATTATTAATCTATAATTTCAAGGTATTAGAGAAAAGAAATAAGAAAATCAAGATTTAGGTAGATCAAACCCTAAGATTTTTTAATCATGTGTATAAAATAAAGAAAAAGAAGCCATATAAAAGATAGGTTGTGAATAAAGAATATGTAAGGAAATTTACTAACTGAATTTTGAAGAAAACTCCCATATAATAAAAGAAAGCCCAAGCTCTTTCTCTTCTTCTTTCTTTTTTCCTTTCTCTCTTTTCCTTTCCTTTTCTTTTTTCCTTGTTCTTTCCTATCTCTCTCTTTCTCTTTCTTCTTCTTTCTTTCTTTCATCACAAACCTCTATCACACCTCTCTCTCACTTTCATGTACCCCTCCTATTTATAAAACAGATCCACTGACCAAGGCCCTTGTTGTCCTCTTATGTGCACATATGCATGTGACTTGGCATGTGTGTGCATCTCATTGACTCACCCCTCTTTAGAAGAAAACTAGACGCGCCCCCCTTCTCTCTTTAGAAAGATTCCACTCTCTCTATTTAGAAACTGGCACACTCTCCCTCTTTAGAAATTGCACACGCAAGTGTTCTGCATGTGTGGGCTATATGTGCATGATGTGGTGTGTGTGGAATGTGAGTGATGATGTGTAGTCCACATGTACGGTGTGTGTGGGATATTTACATAAAAATAACTTAAGTAAATAACTTTCCATTTACTTAAGTTATTTTTATGTAAATAAAAAAATACCCTCATTTGAATTCAATAACAATACTTTAAAAATAAAATTCTAAGTAATTAAAAATCTAATTTTTCTAATCAAGAATAAATCGCAACTTTATAATATTTTTTTAAAAATTAAACTTTTAAACGATAAGGTTTTTCTCAAATCCTAATAGCTCATAATTTTTTTATATCAAAATAATGCTAAAACATTGAAGATCGATAAAAAAAAATATTTTTAAATTATTATTTGCCTTTTTATTAAAATGAGAAATAAACATTAACGTGTAATTGATTAATGGATAGCTAAATAAATAGTCAGATAAATGGTTAGATGAATGAATGGTTTAGGCATGTAGTGTTGATGATACATGTATAGATAGATGGTTGGATGAATGGATACATAGTTAAATGGTTGGTAGATGAGTGAATGGTTTAGATATGTACATACACTGATGGATGAATATAAATATATGAGTGAATGATGGGTTAGATGAACGCATGGATGGATTGTTACTCATGTATGTATGTACATGTAAGTATGCATATGTATAGTTAAAGTGTATAAAAGCGTAAGCAAATACACATAGGAGATTAGGTCACTACTAATTTTTTTTGTTTATTACATTTTACCCCCTTAAAAGGAATTTCTTCCTCGAAATTCGAATATACCTACTTCATGAACATATGAGGATATCTTTTTACTGTACATGTGTATGTGTGTGTAAGCATATGTTTAGGGTCACCACAATTTACCCTCCTTAAAAAAATTGTCCTCGAAATTGTACTCCTCACTAAGCTTCCACTACACACTTTGATGTGCCTAAGCATAAAACCACTAGAATAAATAAATAGATAACACCACAAGTAAAAATAAACAATAATCAACGTAGAGGTGCATCCTATCTCCATTATGCCTAAGTGTTCAAACAAAACTTCAGGTCCTCCATGACACATACCTAAGCTCTGATCTACGATCCAAATAAACCCAAATCAATTAGATTAAAGTATGATAACTAGGTACCCTATGTCTACAATTATGTCATCGTACGTAGAAAGATCTCTAGGTCTTGTGCCACATGCTTAAAGATTCTACTCGACTGTCTTGTTCGAAAAAAGTAACAAACAGTAATTATTAATTAGGACTTAGTCACTACAAAGCTTAGTCGAGCGGCCCATGGAGTTTGGTTCCAAGCAATGAATCGATAATCGCTACAAAGTGAGGACCTAAAAGGATGAATAACTTATCACCCCACTAACCTTCCTACCACAATGTGACTGAGTATGAACGGTCAATCGTCTAACCACAATCGAAACACCCACGAAACTCAGCTATGTAGGGTAAGGAACAGACTGTTATTTCCTAATGACCATCTCGCTTTGAAGCCTAGCCGTGCAACAAAGGGACCATTGAAGATTTACCTACTATCAGTCCTGTGAAAAAAGACTATCAAAGCATAATGGTTAGGATGAACCTAAGATTGTGGTCCATTAAGATATATAACAAGCTTGATGTCATGCCCCAAACCCGGGGACCGGGCTCACTAAATTTTCGATCGCCGACCTTGGTGCCAACAGTCTCCGTAGTACCCCATTCTCGGCTCCTAGCTCTCATATGCCAGGTTCATATCCTGGGATCCCACCAGGAGGATTTTCAGGGTAAATTTTTTTTTGTACAGAAGCATAATCAAAATCATAAGACATCATCAGATATCCACTAATAGTTTGTTGAGTACAGTGCTGGAAAGGGAAATACAAAATTTAGCAAAAGCCCAAATATCAGGTACATGAACCGAGCTCAACGCTGTTGATGTGCCCTAGTACCTGCACCGTAAACAAACGCGCATAAGCTTCCTACGAAGCTCAGTAGAGTGCGTGTGTGCGCGTGTGATGCATATGACAAGTATACAGATATCAGAGTAAGCGAAAGTGATAGAGAGCTAAGTTACCAAGTTCATGAATGCTATCAGTCATCCCAAGGCTATGCAATGCAAGGGCCTACGTGGCCGAGTGTTACATACTAGAGATGCAATGCAAACACGTCAATCTTCAACTAATCCACACATCAAAATGGTTCTCATCTGGGACATCACCGGGGTCTAGTACACTCTGATACTAGCCGCCGCACATCGCTCGCATAACCAAGCGAGTAGAAAAGACCTCACTATCCGCCTCGTCAGTGGTATGCCAATGCCCACCCGGCTCGCTGATAGCGAACCCATTTCACGAGCTGGTCAGACTCGACCTAGCTTATAGCCCACTGCACCCGGGCGGATAAGGTCACACCCCTTTCCAATCGACCTCGACACGGTGGGAGACGCGGCCTACTAGTATTTGGCACTCGGGCGCTCATGTTATCTACTCGGTCTCGACGTTGGAGCATCCTACTGGTACCACAGGGTTTAGGGACTTTCACCCAAGGACATCCATAGCGCCCACGTACTAAAATAAGTTTTCGGTGTCCATTACTACCAACCACGATGTGACTATGGTGGGCACCACCCCAATACTGCTAAGGTGTGAAGGCGATCGTGACATACATAATGCGAAATGCATGAGTCATACAATCCAAGTCATGCACCAAACTCACGCATACTGCGCAATCATGTGGGGCGACCCTGTCTTGTATGGGTCCCTAAGTATAACAAGCCAAAATAGCATGTGCTATGATTATTCAGTGATCCACAACAGGCTACAAATGATGCATACGGGCATATGAATGAGCAGGGTATTCATTATACTAAGCATGTTATCAGTGTGACATATCAAGCTAAGTATATAACATGTTACCAAACGTATCATGTGACGTTGGCCTTAAATGGCCCAATATATGTAGAGAGTGGGACCCAGACTGTGGGCCCCATTGGAAATATAAAGGTCTTCGTGGCATAGCCCACTTGAGACTACATCGGCCCCTTACTTGGGCCTACACATACAAAATAGGCCGACAAAATAGGTGTACGCCATGGATAGAACATATATATCAAAGGAAGGACCATGGTGGGCCCCGTACACTAGTCAAATAACAAATATACATCATCGGTCTTAGGAAGTTTTAGTGGTAGGTATTCAATCACCACCATTTCCTAAGTGAAGCCCACTCAATTTGGGCCCCACGCATCGGTCAAGACGGATGGTATGATACACAATACGTCCATCAAGGTGGAATCCCAAAGATGGGCCCAAAACCTTTAGTTGGATGAAAATAACCATCACAGTGGCCCCAAGAAAGTTTTCAATGGTGACATCAATGACCACTGTTCCCTGCGGGTGTGGCCCACCTAACATTTGGACCTGCCTCATTGTTGGGGGCCATATCCTAAATGGCATGGAAAAACAGATGGGCAGCATGTATAAAATAGGTACATCATGGTGGGACCCACAGAGTGGGCCACTTGCTCGGCAGCGTGCGAAAGCACGCTGCTTGGAGCATGGCACCTAAATGGGCCCCAAAAAGTTTTGAATCAAACTGATATTTGTGTTTTCCCCTTCATCCCGACCTGTGCCACTAGTCTGGATGGCAAACAAACATCTAGGTGTGCCTTAGAGAGGCTATAATGGTAGGCATCATTGTCCACACTATTCTCAATGGTGTGGTCCACCTAAGAGTTGGATCTGTCCCATCTTTGGGCCTTATCCCTAAAATGAGCTGGAAAAAGGGGTGGGCGACGTAGATAAAACATATACATCCAAGTGGGCCCCACGAGGTGGGCCCCTACTGGACAGCGTGCGCAAGCACGCTGCCTACAGGGTCCACACGTGTAGCCCTAAGAGGTTTTGGATCATGCTGATATCGGTGTTGCCTCTTCATCCTGGCCATGCATGGCCAAGGAGAGGTCATACGTGACCTCTTACCAGGTTGGACGGCAAATAAACATCAAGGTGGGCCATAGGAAAGTTTCAACGGTCTGATCACTGTCCCCACTGTTCTCTACGTTGTGGCCCACCTGGGAAGTGAATCTGGCCCAAAATTGGGCCTGAGGCCTAAAATGATATGGCACAAGGGATGGACGGCGTGGATGGTACATATACATCATGGTGGGTCCCACGAGTGGGCCACCTGCTAGGGCGCCTGCGCGTCCAGCGCCGTGGACGCTGGTCACTCTGACGCTGGGAGCCTTTTTTTTGTTTTCTCTTTTTTTTTCTTGGTTTTTATCGAGTAGGGCCCACATAAGGATGATCCACTCCATTCATCAGATTCCCTAGCTCATGGGGGACCCAAAGAGCCCTATATTGGGTGTGTGATTCGGTCTAAAAACATGAAGGTGGGCCAAAGAAGTTTCAACAGTGAACATCATTATCTCCACTATTTCATGTGGCGCGGTCCACTTAAGATTTGGATCTATGTTCATATTTGGGCCCTGGCCCTAAAATGATTTGGGAAAACAGATGGATGGTGTGGATTAAACACAAATATCAAGGTGGGTCCCACGAGTGGGGACCCCACTCAAGCCGTCCCAGCTCCTGACGCTGGACAGTCCCAGCATCTCTGACGCTGAGGGCGTCCAGCGTCCGGTCTTCTCCTCCCTTTTTTTATTTTATTTACAGGTGAGGCCCATTCATGGACGATCCAATCCATCCATCTGATTGTCCATCACAAGGTGGGCCCAAGGAAAGAAAATGCAAGGCAAATAAGAAAAGGGGGAGTTTTATGTCCCCCATTGCACTCACCTCGAAAGACGGACGGTCGAATTGAATTGGACGGTTGATCGAACGGTTCGAATAATGGTTGGGCCCCTCCAAGCTTTGATCTCCACCTTCTTGTCCTAATCTCCCTCTTAATCCTCCCTCTTAATCTCTCTCTCTCTCTCTCTCTCTCTCTCTCTCTCTCTTTCTCTTTTCTAGCTTAGAATGCCATGGACGTGAGATTGCTTGGGGTGTTTGGGGGGGGGGGGGGGGGGGGGGGGGGGGGGGGTTTCTTAGGGATGTAATGATGATGGCTAGCATGTGAAGTGGGTAGGATGGTATGGGAGGTATGGGCTTGTGTTGACTTTGTGGTGAGAGAGGGATGGGGTGGGTATGGCTTGTGTAGACTAGGGTGATGAGAGGGGTATGGGTAAGGGTGAGGGTAATTGATTTGACTTTTCTTGGGATTTGTGCAAGTGGGGCCCACACCACACGTGCGTTGCTCGGCCCGCCTCGGATTGCGCAAATGATCGCAACTTCCACACCGGGTATTGCAATGGGGCATGCCGGGCAGCGTTGGAATCGCAGCGCCTATGCGGTCGTCGGGGTATAGGTCTTGGGTCGATGCGGTACTAAAATAGGGTCGCGATCAAGGTTCGCTAATCTGGTCCATCTGGGACGTACCGGCACCGAAAACGAAGCGTACGGAGGGCAAATCAAGGTATGGGCCTTACACTTGAAATTTCATTAAGATGTGATCTTTTATAATGGCTGAGTTTGATGATCAATTAGGACTTTCAAATATATAGCACTTATTTGCATGTGTGTCAAAAGTGGTAAATCAACAGCTTGCTATCCATATTTGAAAAAATAAAAAGAGGGCAATTTTCTAATAAATGTAAATCTATTGCATATTTAATAATGTAAAATCACAACATCCAAACACCCTAATACTAAGGAAATTACAATAGGAATATTTCTAATTCATTTACTAGTAATTATAATCCAATTGGATCATGTATTCAAAATCATCTTAAGGATTTAAACCTTAAATACTCAGTGAGTTATCTCGTCAGTTAACTTTTTTTTAGGCTTTTACCAAAGTACACCCAAGGTTTGATTAGAGCATCAAAATAACATCGCTTTTCGAATCATAATTTTTCTACACCCTGGGGCATTGTTTGCCTTTTTCTCATATGAAAACGCCCTAAACATATTTTTTATTTTTCTGTGTCTATAGCTTTTTTTATTATGATTCTCTAGCAAACTTTTTTATCTATGTACCTTTTTCAATACCTTATATACCTCAAAAAATTGATTATTCTTTTTTTCAAAAAATTAAACGTAGATGCGTCTTTTGCTAAAAAAATAAATAGAATGAAAGGAAATAAATAACAAAAACTCGACTTTTAAAAAATGAATTCTTCATTTTATAAAGATTATGCTTAAATAGATCTACTTGGGAAAAAGTTGATATAAGGAAATGAGAGATATCAAAAACTTCACTTTTAAGATGGATTTTTCTTTTTTCTTCAAAAGATTAGGCTTAGATTTATCTTTTGTCAAGAGCTGAACTTTAGACCCACTTTTAAAAGATCAAATAGTATACAAATGAGATAATTCTTAAATTATTTGAAAGTTTCTCAAATTATCTTTCCAACGAGCCTAAGTTCACCCCGATCAGACCTGTAACGAGAGAGCTATGACTATTTCGTAGGATCGCATCGACTTTACATCTACTTTTAAAGGTCAAAAGATCTCCAAATGAGATGATTCTAAAGCTATCTGAAAGTTCGTCAAATTATCTTTTCAACGAGCAAAAGATTTCCTCGATCCGACCTATAACGAGAGAGTTATGACCATTTTACTGAGACCGCATGATATGTTATCCAAATCGATTTGGGCATTATCCAAACTTTGATCACTATCTTAGGTCCACTTTTAAAATGTCAAATAGTCTCCAAATAAGATGATTCTAAATCTATTTAAAAGTTTATTAAATTATCTTTCCAATTAGTACAAGATCACCATAATCCAACTTATTATAAGAGAGTTATGATAATTTTCGTAGGATTGCACAATGCATTGTCCTAACCATGTCATGATAGGGAATTTGGGCCTACTTTTAAAAACCAAATAGTCTCCAAATGAGATCATTCTAAAGTTATTTTAAAGTACGTCGAATTATCTTTCCAACGAGCATAAGATCACCTTGATCTAACTTATAATGATAAAGTTATGACTACTGTAGTGGGACCGCGCAATACATTATCCAAACCACAACTGTTACTTTGTCCAAATTACATTATGAAGTTTAGGTCCACTCTTTAAAGATCAAACGGTGTCCAAATGTGATGATTTTAAAATCATTTAAAAGTTCATCGAAATAACTTTCTAGCAAATAAAAGATCGCCCCAATTCTAACTATGACGAAAGAGTTATGACTATTTTAGTGAGACCACGCAATGCATTATCCAAACTACAATTTGGGCATTCTCCTAACTACAATTTCTTTTTTAGCAACTATTAAAAGCTTAAACAGTCTTCAAATGATGATTTTAAATTCATTTGAAAGTTTGAATTATTTTTTCAATGAGTATAGGATCGTCCCGATCCAACATATAATAAGGGAGTTATGATCGTTTTTTTAGGACTGCATAATGCATTGTCCCAAACATGATCTGAGTTTTGCCCAAATCGTGATCTGAACTCTGGTCTCACTTTTAAAAGGTAAAAAGGTCTCCAAATGTGATGCTTTTAAAGCTATTTTAAAATTCATTGAATTATCTTTCCAACAAGCATAAGATCACTTCGATCCAACCTATAACGAAGAAGTTGTGACTATTTTCGTGAGACCACATCTCACGATGCATTGTCCAAATCATGATTGTTGTTTTGTCTAAATTGTAATTTCGATTTTGGGCCCACTTTTGAAATATCAAATGGGATCCAAATGAGATGATTCTAAAACCATTTGAAAGTTTATCGAATTATCTTTTCAACAAACACAAGATTACCCCGATCCAACTAGTAACAAGGGAGCTACACCCATTTCTGTAAGACCACGTGATGCATGATCCAAACTGCAATTGTAATGTTATCAAAACCGTTATCAATGTTTCTCTATAAACCAAACAACAACTATCGCAATTTAGATAAAACACTAACCATGTTTTGGACAAAATAGGAACTTCATTTTGGAGAAGAAGAAAAACCCATCTTCTAACCGTGGCATGTCTAGCGGATTTATTACGCATGCGCTTAGCAAAGCTCCAATAAGAAACAATTTCACTAGCATGAAAACATACCACAACTAGTGGTGCCGGACCATCTTTCGTATCAAGATGACATTAGGGTATCAATACTATGAAAACAGCATGCCCCACCATGGAAGTCACCCTTCTCGGAAATCAGGCTGCTTCAATTACTAGGTGGGCCACACTTGTGTATTGAGCCAAAAAAATTAGTTTCTATTTATTCCAACGGGGTGGCCAACCTGATTAGGAAAATGAGCTATTTTTTTTTATCTCAGGTGCGAGCCTAACATTTTAACGGTATTGATTGTTTACAAAAGTTGTATGTTAGTTGGAGAGATGGTACGGTTCCACAACATCAGTTCATTTTCTCTTATATACCTATTGCTTGTCCAAATTGTCAGTCTGTAGTTTAAACATCAAATCCACAGCCCCACTCGGTCATGTGCCAATAAAGATTTGACTCAAACTGACAGCTCACAAGACTCATCGAGTCAGACGCGGATTAGCTACTGACAAGTTGAGGGCTACGAATTAGGTATTACCCCGAGAACAGCTTAGTGGGTGTTACCCCTACCGTATGGCCCACATGGATGATATTTTGTATATCCATGCCGTCCATCCGTTTCTCCGGACCATTTTAGAATGGGGTTCCAAAATTTATGTAGATCCAAACCTCAAGTGGACCATAACAATGGAAACTGTTTGCTTGAGTGCCCCACTATTAAAAATTCTAAAGAGCCCATCGTAAGGTTTTGGTAATGTTTATTTGCAATCAAAGATGTTGATAATGTCAAGAAGGTCTTGATGAAGGTAAAAATAAAGATCAAATTGATCCAAAACTGTATGGCCCACCAAAAGCTTTTAATGATCATTCATCACTCTTTCTAGTTCTATGGTCCACCTGAGATTTGGATCTTCTTTAGTTTTTGGATCACATCCTAAAATGATATGAAAAAACAAATGCACGGAGTAGATATATAAAAATACATTAATATCAGCGCCACACGGTTACTAAATTGCAAGGGTAACACTCACTAAATTGTTCCCTGGGTAACAGCTAATCCACTCTCCAGGTTGAGTAGTTATCTCTAGGGGTGTCAATGGGCCGGGTTAGGCCGGGCTAGGCTCTATCTAAACCCAGCCTGCCTCCCTCAACACATGCCCAAACCCAGCCGGGTCCATGTCGGGCCATGTTAATGTAGCTCAAGCTCAGCCCAAGATGTAAATGCATGGTCTGGCTCGAACCCGACCCAACCCGAGCCCACCCTTTCATTTAGAGAGAGAAATTGTCATTCAATCTTATGCTTTTCCATATATGAAAAAATTTATCAACACTACATAGAATAAAGGAGCTTTGGGAGGGAGAGATTTTTGAAGAAAAATTGTATAAAATTTAAATTTTGAAAAGTGGAGAAAATATTTTAATTTAAATTTAAATTTTAAAAAAAATATATTCGGATCAAGCCAGGCTGATAGGTTTTTAACAGCCCAGTCCAAGTCTAACCTATTTGAAAAACGGGCTTATAGTTTAGGCCCGAACCCAACCCACGAACCTAATACTCTAGTCCAAGCCCGTTGGGCCAACCCAGTCCATTGACAGCCCTAGCTATCTCGCTACCACTGAAGTGACGTCACAAACTTTTGTGGGCCCCATCATGATGTATGTGTTGTATCCACACCGTCCATTCATTTGGAGACATCATTTTAGGGCATGAATTAAAGAATGAGAAAGATCCAAAGCTCAAGTGGACCCACCAAAGAAAACAGTAGGGACAGTGATGCGACAGTTGAAACCTTCCTAGGGCCCACTATGATGTTTATTTGAGATCCAACCTGTTCATAAGTTCACACAGACATGGAAGAAGGGAAAACACAAATATCAGCTTGATCGAAAACTTCTATGGTGCCAAGAAGTTTTTAATGATAGGAGATCAATCCCCACTGTTTTCTTTGGTGGGTCCACTTGAGCTTTGGATGTGTCTCATTCTTTAGCTCATGCCCTCAAATGATCTCTCCAAATGGATGGACGGTGTGGATACAACATACACATCATGGTGGGGCCAATAGCAAATCCGCGTCCCGTCAATTTGGCCTTGCTGGCACATTGACTACAGCTCTTTAAAGAACAAAGAAAAAGAAAGGGGCAAAGACCACATACCCCTCTCCTACTATTTCACAGGCTAACCGACTTTTTATAGCAAATCCCTCATGAAAGCACCCTACGTCTGGAGAGACTTCTATGGCTTTTTCTAGCTTGTGGGCAATTCATCCTCCACTTTAATAAATGAAAGCAACAAATACCTTCCCTCTTTCCATACCTGGACGTCCCCATCTTATACCTCTTTTTTCTCACCTGACCTTACAAGCGTTGAGTGTGGGACCTATGGGGTGGTGCGTGTGGCATTCTACCTCTTCAGTGTATCAGTCCATTATAAAAGTTTTGATGCTTTAAAACCAAGTTAGTCCAACCATCATGTGAGCCACCATGTGAATTTAAATAATTTCATTGCTTTCATTCATTATATATAATTTATGTATGCTATCCACTTCATTCACTCGACTCTTTTCACCATGATGAGTGTACTCTCCATGTTCTTTAACTGAAGTAGATTACACCACATGAGTTTAGAGGTTTTTCAAATTTTACACTGTTTCTATGAGTTACAATGGAAATAAAGAAGCAATTTTCCTATACAGGGGTAGGAACGCACATTCCGTCCGACTCCAGTCGGACCTTTAAGAGTCCAACCAGTGCGTGTTAAAATTGAATTGGCGGAAGATGTAGGGCCCACACTTTCATTAAATGAGGAGATTTCACCGCTAAAATTTGGGTGCCCTTAGGCTACGATTATACTCGACCCCGACAAAAATGAAAATAGAAAACCCATTCGTTCGTGGGAGCGGCTTGCCTGTGACACCGGCCACAGGGATTTCCCTGTGTGGCCGGGGCTGCGTGGGATCTACATGGAAGTCTCAGACAAATCCACTACATCCATATGTTTTTAAAGACAAAAATAGGACAAGATTCTAAAACTCTGGATGGGCCACACCAACAAAATAGTGGGAACACCAACGTCCACCGTTGAAACCTTCCTAGAGTTGACCATGATGTTTATGTACCATCCAAACCGGTCAAAGAATTATTAACACTCATATAAACGGTAAGAAAAATTATCATCCTAATGCAAAACTTTTATCACCGCTAAGTATTCAATACCTATCGTTTACGGTGGTATGGCTCATCCGAGTTTTGGATCTGCATTATTTTTAAAATCATGACCTACCATGGTCTTCCAAAACAGATGGACGTAGTGGATTTGTCACCGTCATCCCTATGGATCCCAGACAGCTTCGGCCACAGGCAATCCGCACCCTGTGGATCCCACGCCTAAGAAAAATGAGGCAGATCCAAATCTTAAGTGGACCACACCACAAAAAAAATAGATGAATGCCTTGAATCTCGCACGTACATGGCAAATGCGGGAGAGTAAGATATGGATAATTACTTACAGGTAGCCAAGGCATGGCTACGTCGAGGCACGAGAACACGTCGAGGTATTGTGGTTAGTATCCATCAAGAGTATGTATGTTTGATTGAGGCCATGTTCAGTGATCTAAACCGTTGATGTGATAAGATATACAGCGGATGGTCACTGCCTGGAAAAATATCCAGATTGAAAGATCTGAAACTTCTATAAATGCCCCAAAACATAACAATTGATTAGACGGCCCAAATTTAGAAGAAAAGAATTAAATGATCAAATGGTTGAAATATTTCAATATAAGAGTTTTTAATTTGTCCCATCCACGGTGAGGCCCACTTTATGAACGGTTTTGAGCATTCAAACATAACCCAAATCCAACAGCAATGTATCCTAACCTCACCACGTGGATGTATTGCAGCACAACTCGGATGGGCCATACCACCCTAAATGGTGGGTATTGAACACTTAGCGGTGATAAAAGTTTTGCATTAGGATGATACTATTTCTTACCGTTTATCTAAGTGTTACTAATTCTTTGAACGGTTTGGATGGCACATAAATATCATGGTCAACTCCAAGAAGGTTTCAACAATGAACATTGGTGTTCCCACTGTTTTGTTGGTGTGGCCTACCTTGAGTTTTGAATCTGCCTGATTTTTAAAATCATGTCCTATTTTTGTCTTTAAAAACATATGGATGCAGTGGATTTGTCACGGACTTCCCTATAGATCCCACGTAGCATATCCCTGTGGCCTGTGCCACAGGCAAGCTGCTTCCCCAACAAATGAGTTTTCTATTTTCATTTTTGTTGGGGTTGAGTATGCCTAACGGCACCCGATTTTGGCCATGAAATCCCCTCATTTAATGAAAGTGTGGGCCCTACATCTTCAGTCAATTCAATTTTAACACGCACTGGTCGGACGCAATCCCCGTTCGCAGGGGTATATGGGAATAGTTATTAAAATTGAGTTGGGGGCTCAAATGAAAGCATTAATGGGGACTGATTACGTATTACTTGGCTAACAACTTAGTGGGTGTTACCCTTACCATGGGGCTGACATTGATGGTTTTTGTATATTCACGATCCATCCGTTTCTCCACCCCTCCAAAAAACTTATGCAGATCTAAATCTCAGGTGGACCACACCACTGGAATAGAGGTGATTGAGTGCCTCACCATTAAAAATTCCAAAGAGCCCATTGTAAGGTTTTAGTAATGTTTATTTGCAATCCAACCTGTTGATAATGTCAAGAAGATATGGATGAAGGGAATAATACAAAGATCAGATTGATACAAAACTCTTGTGACCCACAAAAATATTTTAATGGTCATTCATCACTATTTCTATTGGTATGGTCCACCTGATATTTGGATCTTCTTCACGCTTGTAATCACGTACTAAAATGAGATGTAAAAACAGATGGACGGCGTGGATGTACAAAAAATACATCCAGGTAGGCCCCAAATGATTAGGGTAACACCCATTAAGTTGTTCCTTTGGTAACCGCTAATCCGCTCCCATGAACACCCTGTTTGGCACTTTGGATTTGGTGGTAAATGAGAGTATTTCAAATCCATATAGTTGCTTTTTGCATTTGGCGGCCTTGAATATGGAGGTAGTTGGAATAGGAGGTATTTCAAATCTTCATTTTTTTTATATGTTTTGAAATCCTAGCAATATGTTTAGATTCGGATGGAATAAAGAGGAAATGCCTTTTTTACCTCCTTTTCAAGGGGAGAAGAGTCACACATGTAACAAAGATGTCTCTAAGCTACTAATCCATTGGACACATGACAGGTTTAGAATACCCAAAATAATTCAATTATTGGATGCAATGCTAAAATCATGTCAATAGAATGATCCGAACCATCCAAATGTTAGACATTTAAATGGACGGTTAAAAAACGCCGGTGAGTCGCCTATTTGTGACCCTTGTATTTGTGGCCCACCCAAGGCTCAAAATTTCCTCTCTTTTTTTTGTCAAAGTATATATTTTAATGGGCTTATTACAACCATTCTATCAAATACCACATATATCTACTAATTTAGATTATGAAAGCTAATTTAGTTAACCAAATCTAAGCCATGTGAATATACCCAAAAAATCCAATGCCCTCCAAATATAAGCTCCCAGATAGGGAGATTTGGATTCGTGCATTTCAGCCCAACACAAATGAGAATTTAGAATCACTTGATTTCAATGTAATTGTGATTTGAATTCCAATGCACTCCAAATCCAAACTCCCAAACAGGTCATAAGGGAAGGCGGCTGGCATTTGATATGTACTCCGTAAAGAAAAGATTGATGCTGGATCCAATACAAACATTTGTATGGTACATAGCTTATAGTACAAATCAACATGTGAGGGCCACTGTGATGTTTTAACGACATCCAATACATCCATCAGGTGCGCCCCACAATCTTATAGTCAGTACCCAAAATTCCTTACAATCTAAAACTCAAGTGGCCACAGCACAAGAACCGTTGGATTAAAAACGTTTCAGGTTGTGTGGTGCTGTGAATGGGCCAGGCTCGTGCAGATAAAATCAAAATTTTAAATAGGCCCAGCCCAACAGTTCAAAATCTGAGACGAACCCAACACCAGGCCCGACCATTGACTGCCCTAATTGTGTGTAGGGCTCATGGGGTTTTTATTTTATTTTCTTTTCTTTTAATGCCAACTAATTTTTATTGCAAAACTCAATCGGATACAACATCTGATTTTAGAGGTTTCAGTTATGATTTTACATGGTGTGGCCCACCTGAATTTTGGACTCCAAGAGAACATTAGTCAACGCAAATGACGGACAGATCGCATGCCGCCAAAACATCAGTGTGGGCCCCACACGCATTAAGCTTATCCTAGAAATGAGTTGGATCCAGCCTCATAAAGGTTTCCTACGTCGGCCAGAACATAGACAATGCATCTTAGCAGTTTAAGAAGATGCTCTAAACTCGGGCGAGTTTCACTACCAACTCATTGAGTTGACCCAATAAGAGGTCATTTTCTATCATTTTCTCTTCCTGATGAAGGTTCCCCGGGGACTAGTGGACTCAGTGTCGAAGTCTTTGCACCGTGTTGTTATCGCGGCACTAAAGAAAGGTAGGCTTGGCTCCACCCTTTTAATTATGAGAAATGATCAGATACAGCAGCGGTACCATGAGTAATGATTTTACAGCCAGTTTTTTCCAATGCCAACATGCCCTTGTGTTGAATATCCAGCCCACGAAAAAGGTGGGCCACACCATGATGATCACCTGATATGAAAAATCTTGCCGATCCACTCGTCGATTGTGACACAACATCAAAATTAATGGAGAGACAACAATATGACTCGGTGTGTATGAGTGGCCCACCCAATGAGTGGATCAGCCTGATTTTTATCTCAGGTGATAATCATGGTGTGGCCCACATTTTGAATGGATTGATATTCTACAAATACGATATGTTGGCCACAAAAACCGGCTGTGTATCTGTAATTAATTTCTCTTTGCATACTACTCAATCAATGGGAATGGGAAGCGTGAACCGAATATGTGAATAAGTGAAAACACTTGAATCATTTTCATTTGCTTTCTTTTGCAAAGGTAGAGAAATGTGCATGCACTCACGGGTCCACTGCAAATGCTTGTTAGTTGGCTTAGACGACAATTGTGAGCATTTGGTCTTTGAGAGGAGAGGGGACCCTCTGCAACGCTACAAATTAACGTTGCCAGTGGGACCACCATGATGCTTTCATGGCTTCCAACTAAGTGCAAAAGGGTTATCCAACATGTATCTGGGGCGCACACAAAATCGGGTGCATCCAGCCAAACAAGGCCTATTCAATCTTCAGGGGAGACGCACCAAAAAAGCACAACCACTTAAAACTATATTTTTGGAGGGGGGGCGGTTAGTACACATGCATTTGTTAGTACACCCGCCCACCTCTGTTAGTCACACTGAAATGTTAGCCACCCTACTCTGGGAATTGATACCATGACCTCAGTGTTGAAACGAGGCTATCTTCACTCAGTCTACCACTTGAGCTATGAATTCGGGTGTATGATTGGATTGGACTGATTTTTTGTGTCCAACAGTTATGGTTGGGCTGCCCTTTTGGAGGGGGTTTCATGCCATAAGTTGACTGTCTGGCTAGCATGTGATCATGCTAACACTATTGTTATGCTAAAGCGATTGTTTGAGGTGATCCTAATCTCCTTACGAAAGGTCCTATGTAAATTGGTTAGGAATTTCTACAAACATATAAAATGCATCGTTTGTGTCCAAATCAAGCCACAAAGCCACAAAACCACAACAAATATAACAAGAAGTGTAAAATAAAAAGAAAATTACAGGATAAAAAGAGACATGCATACCTATTTTTACATGAAAACCCTTCTAAATCTGAGAAGAAAAAACCATAGGGTTGTCAAAGAAGAATATATTATGCAATGTTGGAGAATTACAAGTTTTCTCTCTTAAGGAGCGTTTGGCATCTCTAATCTAATTCAATAAGAGATTTTTGAATAAGAGTTAATGTAATAAGCTCTTTTTGTTCTAGCTCTTATTTTAAATAAGCCTGTTTGGTAAAATCTCCAAAAAAATTCTTATTCAAAATAAGCACGTTTGGTAAAACTTTCAAATAAGAGCTTTTTTAAGGGTAGTTGATGTCATTTTTAAGATTACATCAACTTAAATATAAGAGCAATCCAAATAGTTGTTTGGGTGGACCGTCCATCATGTGAGGCCCAACATCAATGCTAATTGTCCTTTATGTGGAGCCCTTCAATGTCCGCTACCCATCACCATCACGTGGACTCCACATTTGATGTGTCCATAGTATGGGCCCAACCTTTGAAGTGTATTGTCCATCATGTGGGGCCCAGTTTTGATATACCATTCATCGTGTGAGGTGCACCTTCTATATGGATCATCCATCATACGGCCCACTTTGGATATGAGTCATCCATCATAAGAGACCTTGGATGTGGACCATCCATTAGGTGGGGCCCACTTGATGTCAACTATCCGTTATGAGGGGCCACACTTTTATGTGAGCCATCCATCATGTGAAGTGAAGCCCACTCTGACCATTACGTGAGCCCACCTTGATGTGGACCATTCTTTGTGTGGGGCCCCACCTTCATTTTGGGTCGTTCATCATGTGAACCCATCTTTGATATCAACCGACCATCATGTGGACCCACCTTCAATGACCATCATCCATCATGTGGATCCCACCTTTGACGTGGACTGCCATTTAAATGGGACCTACTTGACTTGCATGTTCTGTCATGTTCGGCCACACTTTGATGTGGACCATCTATCATGTGAGGCCTACCTTTGATGTGAACATTTCATTAGTGGGCCCACCTTGATGTGGGGCCCCACTTCAATATGAGTCATTCATTATGAGGGGCCCATCTTTGATGTCCACCATCCATCATGTGGGTCCTACCTTTGTTGTGGATCATTATCATGTGGGGCCCACATCACGTAGGTAGTCCATCATGTGGGACCCATTTGATGTCCACCATCCATCATGTAGGTCCCACCTTGGCTGTGGACTGTCCATCATGTGGGGTCCAACCTTCAATATGGGTCATTCATCATGTAGGCCCACCTTTAATGTCAACCTTCCATCATGTGGTCCCACATTCAATATCCACCATCCATCGCTTGGATCCTACCTTTGATGTGGACCATCCATCATGTTGGTCCCACCTTTGTTGTGGACCATCTATCATGTGGGGCCCACTTGATGTGGATAGTCCATCATGTGGGACCCACTTTTGATGTCCACCATCCATCATGTAGGTCCCACCTTTGCTATGGACCATCCATCATGTGGGGCCCAACCTTCAATATGGGTAATTCATTATGTGGTCCCACGTTTAATGTTAATCTTCCATCATGTGGTCCCACATTCAATGTCTATCATCCATCATGTGGGTCCCACCTTTGCTATGAACCATCCATCATATGGGGCCCACTTGATGTGGATAGTCCATCCTTCATGCGGGGCCACATTTTAATGTAGGTCATTCATCATGTGAGACCAACCTTTAGTGTCCACCGTCAATCATGTGGGGCCCAACCTTCAATATGAGTTGTTCATCATGTGGGCCTACCTTTGATGTCAACCTTCCATCATGTGATCCCACCTTCAATGTCCCCCATCCATCATGTAGGTCCCACCTTTGATGTGGGCATTCATCATGTGGGGCCCACCTTTGATGTGAGCATGCATTATGTGGGCCCACCTTGATGTGGAAACCCACCTTCAATATGGGTTGTTCATCATGTGGGGCCCACCTTAGAAAATATTCTTAAGAAGAAAAGAGGGCAAGATGGAAATTACTTAAAAAATTTAAGGACAAACTTATCTAAAAATTAATTAAAAATATATACCTGCTTAAGCTAAATAAGCTCTTAAAGAAAAAGTGACCTCCCTATCACTTATTATTTAAGAGCTTTTTTGATAGTTTCTAAAAAAATAAGCTCTAAAATGAAACTCATGGAGTCCTCGACCCAACAAACTCAATGCTCATCCATCAAGCCCCATTAAAGCTGGGCAAAGCACAAACTCACTTGCCTTTTGGCAATATCTTCATCATCATATTTGATGGATTCTTTTCTTTATAAATTTTCTTCAACTCTATCAACCTTGACTCCAACACATTCCATTTCCAATGATACCACAAGTCAATGTGATTTGTCCTGAAATGATATGCTAGATTCTTAGCTAAATGTATAGAGTACTTTAACTATCATAATTAATCACAAACTCTTTCTATTTGATGCCCAAATCCTTGATGATATTCTTTATCTATAACATCTTTATACATGCCTTTGTGCTTGTAATGTACTCGACTTTAATACTAAAGAGTGAAACACATTTTTGCAACTTAGACTGCCACGAAACTACTCCCTCTACAAATGTGAACAAGTTGCTTGAGGTGAACTTTCTTGAATCCATATCTCCTCCCAAATCTACATATGTGGATCCCAGTACTATCTCCAGCTTACCATTTACAAAACACAAAAAGAGATTGAAATACCTAAGAATCCACTTCACTTTAGCCCAATGCTCTTTGCTAGAATTGGCAAGAAACCTACTCACAATGTTAATTGCATGTGCTATGTCAGGCTTAGTACAAGCTATATCATACATCAAATTCCTTACTGCCGATGCATAAGGAGTAGCTTCCATTTCTTTCTTCACTTTCTCATTTGAAAGGCTTTGAGTAGAGCTCAAATTAAAGTGTCTTGTAAGAGGTGTTGTTGTTGTTATTCAATCAAACATGAGACCGCATGTGTAATGATTCACCGAACAACTTATATTTGGTCAAACATGTACGATTGAGAATAGTGTTAGGCATGCTAGAGTTGTACTTAACTTGAATCGATTAAACACTTATAACTCCAGGCGTCGAACTAGCCGAATCAATATCAAACTTGTGAATGTTAATTTGACTATTCAGCCACTAATGTTACAACAATCAAGCAATTTAAAATTGGAGGGTTAGTCCTTCGAATGGGATCTCTCTGCCTTACACTAAAGACTTCTTTCAACAGTGTTCGTGGTTCTCAGATTTCTCAATAATGTGATAATGGATGAATACAATTAAAAATAAGGTTGATCTCTGGTTTTATAAATTTATATGTAAAAATAAAACAATCAGCGAAATAAAATTAAACTAAGAAGAAAAATAAAGAAAGTTACCAATGACTATTTGTGTGGATATAACAACCGAGGCATGCAATTTACAGGACATGGCTGGTGTGATATATCAACTATGGACTTATTGATTGGTGGGATCTGACGACGGAGGTCATGGATATTTAATCTACTCCTAAAGTGTACTACAACAATGGTTAGACAGTAAAGATCTAAGCTATAAGGATTTCAGACTTCCTACAGCATGGCTGGAGAAAAGTGGAATGGCTAAGCTAAAACTAGAATAGGCAGCGTTGTGTGGTAGAGATCACTTGTGTCATCGTGATTTAATCTCCTTCCAATTCTGGACAAATTCATTTCTTAAACCTTCGTAGTCTTCGTGAAAGCATCGATTGTCTCTAGAAAGTTTTCCTTTTTGGCATGATTGTATGAAACGGCATTGTCGTGCATATCTTAGATTACGAGATATCCTGCATTAGCAAGGTTTTATGTAGCTTGCTACATGTGCTGCTTAATTACATGTGTTACTCGTGTGACGGTCACGTGACCTTCACGTAGTGTCTCTCTGTTCTTGACCACAGGCACGCATACAACTTTAAGTCGTGCTACTTTTAGTAGGCTATATGTTGTTAAAAATATGAATAGAAGATTTCTCGAGGTGCGAGTACGATTTGCCTCCCGTGTTCATATGATAGTGTCTACATGTGGCGACATCCATTGGGCAACGTTAACTATACCAAACCAAGTGCAAAAAATGCCCCCCATGTCACTTTACATTTGGATAATGTGAATGTATTTTTTTTTTTTTTTTGGCTTTAACAGTCACTCGACACTCAACACATGGCAGCACGAGTTCATGTTCGGCCATCACACGCACTAATTTGCATCAGAAATCATCTGTCGTTAATGGCCTAGTGAGAGCTTCGACGATCCTGGCCTTATATAAATGGGGCCATTTAATGTGACTAAGTTTGCACTTAGTCTTCCTTCTCTTTCCCTTCTTCCTTTCTCTAACCATTGCTATGGTTCCTTCGCTCCTCCTTTTGCTCACTGGGTGGTAGATTTTTTTATTTATTCATTTTTTTTATATAGATAATGCTCTTTATGAGAGGTGGCCGAAGTTCAAGGACTTAGCTGCTATTTTCTAAAGAAAAGGAAGAACTCCCCTCCCTTAGGACAATCGGCCAAAGATTAATTATGCTTTTCTTCCTTTCTCTCTCTCTGTTTTTTTTTTTTTTTTGTTAAAAAAATTGTCTTGATCATTTGCAAAGATCTCATGTAAAGGATAACTAAAAGGGAATACGTGTTTCTTTTTTTATATACGTCTTATTCCTTTGTCTTTTTTTATTCTTCATCATTAACTACTTATTCTTCAACTAACCTATCCTGTCTTTGCATAGATTCTTAGAGAGTAGGATAATATTTCTTCAAATAATGACTATTAATTGGATTTTTGTTTACTTGGCCGTTAGTATCCTAAACTAGATATGCTCCTCCTCTCAACACCTTTTTTACTATTAATGGTCCTTCCAACGTTGGAGACTACTTACTGAATTTACAACTTTTAGTGCATGCCGATGGAGAGTATGGCCTTCTAGACCAATTCTCCTCCTAAGTATTTGTTCTTCACTTTCTTGTTGTAGGCCCTGGTGATTTTGGACTTGTGTTGTTTTAACAAATCAAGGGCCTACAATCAGATGTTGTCAAGTTCTTTTAACTCCATTAACATTGCCTCGGTGAACTCTGGAGGAGTTAACCAGTTTTGGAATGCAACTTTGAGCAAAGTAATGTTTACCGCCATAGGTATCACAACATCATGACTATTAAGTCGGAGAGAACGGCATGATCCCTATGCTCGTTCTATGGGATGTTCGATATGCTTATAACACTTAAGATAATGTCATATGCCATGATCGAGGGTGGTCTTCCATCATCTGCTTAATCATATTCTTTAATATCTTATTAGTCAACTATGCATGTCCATTGACCTGGGCTTAATATGAGTAGAATAGACCAGCTTAAATTTATAAAGGTTTGTGCTACAATCCAGGGATTGCACACCTAAGTGCAGGTAGGGAAGTAGTAAAGTACTCAATAAGATTGAGGTCGATCCAGAGGGATTAATTGGTTAACGCTATTAGAACTACTAGAAAGATACATTTTTCTCGTTAGGATGAATCTAAAATTGCATAAAAACAATCAATAAATGAAGAACTAAGATGCTAGGTATCCACTTTTAATCAATCCACAATGGTTAATTTACTGATTAAATCCCTATAACTCAATTGGAATCGAATAAGGATTCCTTCCAATCAGAAGACTCTCGACCTTCAAATTGAAGACATCTCCAACAATCTCCATCATGACTTCAATCCTTAAACTCCAGTGCTCCAAAGTTCCACCCTTCATCATAGCTCCATTGTTTTTCATGCACACATCATCTTCATTCCAGCTCATTTTGTCATGCACGCTCATGTGGCCTAGGCGCGTGTGACACATACATACCTTCGTGAAATTCGCTACAAACCATGTAGCTCCATTTGATGAAGTGCTCCTGATCAACTTGTGAAGATGGACGCACCTCTGTGCTTCATCACCACGAATGGCCTCTTTGAAACTTTACAAAACCGATCAAAGTCGGTGAACTTACACCCCATGCCTTGAGTGCACCAAGAGAGATCAAATTCTTCTTTAACCTAGGGACATGCTTTACATATGTCAAGATGCATTCGATTCTATCGAACATTCTAACGCACACCAAACCAATACCCACCACCTTGCAGGCGTAGTTATCACTCAAAAACACCGAACCATCGCCATACTCTCTGTATGAGGTGAATGAACTCCGGTCAGAACACATTTGATACAATGCACCTGAATTCAAAAGTCATTCATCACTGAGATATCTAGATCTGGATACGGTCAATACATTGCAATCATCATTCATGTCCTTTGTGAATTCAACAATATTGGCCTCCCTAGAATAATCTTCAGACTTCTCTTTCTTGGACTGAAGATTTGGACAATCCCTCTTCATGTGCTTTATCTTTCCACAATTCCAGCACTTCAACTTGCCATTCCCTTTGCCCTTAAATTTAGATCTCGATCACAAAGACCCCCCCATCTTGTTCAGAATTTCTCCCCCTTGTAACTAGTGTGTCCATAAAAGAATCCACATTACTGCTTTTCTTTCTTATCGCCTTTAACTGAAGGACTGAGATAATAGTTTCAATGCTAATGGTCGTTCTATCAGTGCATAAAGAATCTTTGAACGACTTATACGATCCTAGAAGAGAATTCAATAGGATGTATGCTTGATCCTCATCCTTCATTGGTTTATCTACATCCAATAGTTTGCAAATAAGCCTATTGAAGTTGTTGATGTGGCTATCAACATCGGCCCCCTCCACCATCTTCAGGCTTAAGATATATACGGTTTTTCAGAGATTTTTTATATAGATGTTCTCCAACTTCGCCCATATATCAGTCACAGTCTTCTCCCTCATGATATTATAGAGAATGTCATCCGTTAGGCCCAACTAGATTGATATATTGACATTTTTTTTTTTATCAAACTTGTTCTACTTTTTTTTCATTCATAGTTTTTTTGTCGCTCTCCAAGGAGTGCATCTTTCAATTCTTGTTGAACTATGAGGCCCCTCATCTTAGCATTCCTAAGTTCAAAGATTTTTTTCTATGTCAAATCTCATACCGAAAGCCATTGATACCTCGTTTCAGATTCAATCTACTTTCCAACGTTGCTTTGATACCACTTGTTGGGAACCCGCGGAAGCGAGAACTCCAAGTGGAATCAAATGAAGCAATCACAATGGCAAGCAAGCAAATCAATACACAAGAGACAATCCGATTATGTGGAAAAACCCTTGCGAGAAAAAACCACAATATAAAGCGAATTACTATGAAATCGAAGTTACAAGAGATGAAGAACAACTTACCCGGATCTCAACCCTACAAGAGAAAAACTAACCTAGCTTTTTCTCAAACCCTAGAACTCTATTAACCCTCTCATGCACGCCTAGAATACCTGAACCCTTTGGCAATTACCCAAATCCCGCATTACACCCCTTTAAATAACATAAAACTGGAATTAGAAACAAATCGTAAAAAACCACGTAAGATAGTGCGAACCGACATATGATCAATTAGTCAGTCGATCAACACCGCCGATCATCCTTCGGTCGCCCGATGACCATGCCTTCGGTTATCCAAAAACACATAAAAACATCCAAAGAGTTCACTATATAAAATTCATTATGGCCGGTCCATCGAGTCAGACCTATATTAGCATAGATTTGAGGCACCCAATTCAAACACACACATTAACCACATTTTTTATTGTTTGAAGATTGACAGCGTTAGAGGTGCTTCAACTCGGATGATCGGGTACACAGTACATTAAAACATACCATGTATGTGCGTGAATAAAAATGATCCCCATGTGTCCTAAAACTGTAAAGTGTGGTTACAAGTCATTTCCACCTGTCAACCAGAGAATCGATCATGAAGGGTCCAACGATCACACATCTATGAGTAGCCTAAATATCCATTGATACCCTTGTATACCATGGACACGTATAGTTGGCCATGATCTCTACTCCAATCATAACTTTACCCAAATCCGAACACTCCCACAAGTAGGGCTGTCAATGGGCTGGGCTTAGGACTAGAAAAATCAAATTTTTGAATAGGGGGAACAGGCCAAACAGTTAAAAACCAGGCCCGGCCGTTGACAGCCCTACCCAGATCCTCTATTTCCATTGCCATCATGCACATTCAAAGTTCCAACTCATGTTCTACACTCATAGCGGATACAATAATCAACCCCACTTGACTGCGAATACAAATCACCTGCAACGTACCGATATTTGAAATTTTGAATCACCTAATTCGGGAGCTTGTTTATCCATCACCCAATGGGTGCCTTCAGATAAACGGCCAGGATTTCTGGACAGTGAGTCTTATATGTAGGGATTTTGTGTCAAGGCACTATCCACAGTGGGGACCATATCATGATGATCCAGACCATTGGTTGATTCAATTATTCTCATCAAGAACATGGGACATTCCTAAAAGTTTCTTGACCCTGGCTGGCCCAAGGCTTAGTGGACTAGGACTGGGCCAACCCATCCAGCACCAGTCTAGTCCATTGCCACTCCTTAGGTTGAAATCCCTCCCAATGTCCTTGTATCCTTAAAAAATCTTCCAAAGTTTAGGACTCTCCCCATAATGTATGGGTGGCAATGGGCAATGCCAGGTCTGGCATGGCCGACTGGCCTTGCCAAAGCTCTAGTAAGATAAAGCCCAAGCCAACTTGGTTTGTCCCGGACTCGATCCAATCCAGCCCAGTATAGAAATTGATAGAATTCCTCATTCCCACTTGAATGTTCCCAAACTATCTATTAATCAAGTGAGTTGCACATGCACAAAGAGATTGATGGGTAACCCAAGTGAGGATTGGAATGGCTTATTCATAGGATATAACACATCCATAAAAAATGGAGTTAAAAGTGGGTTGGAGTATTCCAAACCTGGCTCAATTATTAAACAGGCCCAAAATAAAATAACCCAAGCCCATAGCCACACCCGTTTAGCCACAACTATGCCTAGCCCATTGAGCACATCTAGCTCATTGATGCCCCTTCCGACATGCATGAGAGGCTCAAGCCTAGCCTAGGGGTCAACCTAGTAGGTCCAAGTCCGGCTCAAATTAGGGTTGGGCTCATTGGGTCAGGTGGTCTACTTGGCCCCTTGCCACTCTTACATATGCAAGGGAAAAATTCCCCTTTAAAGCATCATTGGCTGACCGAGTATCAAATAACGGACGCGGATTGCCTACTGACGCTGTCGATAGCAAGTAGCTACTGAACGGTGCTATGTGGGCCCCACCATGATCCACTCCGTCGGGCCATTTTTTCAGACCGTTTTAGAGCATGAGACCAAAAATGAGACAGATCCAAATCTCATGTGCACCACAACAGTGGAAACAGTGGTGATTGAACGCCCATCATCAAAAACTTATTTGGGAGCCACAAAAGTTTTGGATGAAGCTGATATTTGTGTTTTCACTTCATCCAGGTCTTTGTGACCTAATCAACAGGTTGGATGGGAAATAAACATTACAGTAGCCCTTAGGATGTTTTTAACGGTGGGCGTTCAATCATCACTGTTTCCTGTGGTGTAGTCGCTTGAGATTAGCCCAAAAATGATCAGGAAAAATAGATGGACGGCGTGGACTAAACACATGGTGGGCCCCACAGAGCACTGTCCAATAGCCACCTCGCCTACCGGCAGCGTCAACAGGCATTCAGCGTACTCAAATAACTCGTGAGCGGCAGCAGCGGACTCTCTACATCATCATGAATCCCAAGGAAGAAGCAGCAGCAGCTACTTCAGATGTTCGCCATCGATTATCCTGCACCACATTCTTCGACGCACTCGGGTTTTGCTATTGTACGCCTCACCCTTCCACCCCCAAACAAATTCATGCGTTGTTTTTATTTTCAGAAAATGTGTTTTTTTTTTTTTCTGAAGAATGTTTCAGAAAATCTAGAACAGATCCTACCTCTCTCTCTCTCTCTCTCTCTCTCTCTCTCTCTCTCTCTCGTTTTATGATATTTCATGATTAATCAGTCTAATTTGGTGCGGAATATCATGAAATTTGATGTTTGGTGCAACCAAACACAACCTAAAACAACATGACCTATCCACCCTTATACGATGATTTTGAAGGAATTTGAATTCTTTAGCTGTTAAAGTTGACTTTGATTGATCTTGGAATCTTCTTGAATTTTGATATTAAGAAGCATATTTTGAATTCCGCAGTTGATTTGCGGCTGAAACGGTGGATAAATGGGACATTCCTTATAAGTCGTATGTATTGGTTCTACCAGTAGAGGATGTGAACTGAAAAGGACAGATTGAATTATTACCCCAGTCAAGACCAGATTACTATCTTGTGATGGCTGCATGTATGCCAATTGCTGTTTGGATGTATGATCACCATATGTTGAATGTAGGCAGTAGCAGCATGAAATAGGGAACGAATCATGATCAGATTGCTATCTTTAGGAAAAGCTCCATTCCATTAGATGTAGATTTAGGCACATTGTTCTGTCAGCAGAATGCCCCTTCAAAGGATTAGATGGCCCACCTTCCAAGTGCTTCTTGACTCTAGTTGCATGGCCAGATGGAGCCAGAGAACAGGGTTTTTTGGACTGTTCGCTTAGATGAGACATGAGAAAAACCTAAATGAACACGAAAAAATTCAAGAGGAGAAAGTTTCTTTTTTAAATTGTGTTTGTAATTTTCTATATTGTGTTTTGTCTGATATCCTTGTCAATTCAGATATAGTTTCACATGGCAGATCTGATTTCTCTTTGTAGCAAAATTTGGCAGATGGTATTCCCCATAGTTGCTGGCAGCCATGGAAACATTTAGAAGGTATAGAGGTTATGACATTTTGGTTAGAGTCCAATATTAGTTTACTACCAGTTGAAAAAATAGCGATGACTCTTCAAACGAACTCATGATTAATGTTGTATGGCAATCTAGACGATCTAGACCATCCAAATCGTTGACCCAACTGTGGTTGGAGAATAATAAGAAAGGCACACTGAGAAAATAATATTAACCACCTGATTTTTTTTTTTTTTTTCCTTTGGAATTTGGACAACTCACTATTACTTTTAATCATCCATTTCTAGCCATTAGTTTGATGGTTAACATTGTAATTTTAGAGATATTCTACATCCAAAATGGGACCCACAACTAGGATGGTCAAGAGAGTTGTGCATTGCACAATCCAAATGCCACCCATATGAGAAGGACGAGCCACCACCATTTTTAGGAGGTGTGGAACTACTAATGATTCTAGCCGGATGAAAATCAGGCCGCGTGCGTGAGATCTGAGTGTGAAATTGGATTATAAATCAGGCCAATCCACTCATTTGGTGGGCCACACTTGCAAGAGGAATATGGATGCTAGAAAGGCAAACACCAAAAGTCAATCTTCACTGTAGATGTGGAGCCAACTTGATGAGCAGACCCACCTTAATTATGGGAAAGGGGCATGGTGACATCAAGCCCCACTTGCTAGATCACCTAGATCTCTCATACATGATGCATGTGACAAGTTGCCATGTGTGCATAGATAGTTGTTAATTCTCTTCTGCTAATGGTGTAGTTTATTAAATCATTGTCCTCAGGGCAAATATGGAAAAGTACAATCTAAAACTGAATGAACAATGCGTCAACTGACGGTAGGGTTATACGTTGGTGCTTTCTAAAACGTAGGGGGTTTGGGGGGATGAAAGGAATCTTGGGGCTATTTTGGTCCAAGTACTTTTTTAGAGAGGGAGTGTGTTCATTATCCCTACCAAATATTTTGGGCAATCTTACAATGGATGAAAAGATGGCTGATTTTTTCTTCTGCTTTCTAACAGTTGAAACATATATTGGAAGAGCTATTGAAAACTAAGAGAGGAGAAGGAATAATGCCCAAAATTAAGGAAAGTTAATAAACTAATTGAGATAATGAAGCCAATATTTGTACTAACTAGGGTAAACAAGGAATTATGGTTGAGATATAGGTTATACCAATGAGCGATGCTATTTTGAGTATCTAAGGTTTCAGTGGGATATTAAGTTGGAAATTATCAGTCAATTTATAATCGGAAGATAAAATAAATTTATCTAAAATGATTTCTTTGAATAGATTTAATTAGGAAAATTTATTGAGGAATATGAATGACAAAGAAATTGAGGGCAAAGATATGCAATAATTATGAAGCTAGAATGCAGATTCGATAAAGGGAATTGGAGAACAGAAATCAACAACTGGGTTCAAACTTCAAGTGGATTAAAATCAATGATTGGGACCATCAACTAAGTTGATTAAAATAAGTAGCAGTTGAAATCAAATGTTAAAACATGAAAAATCTGCGAATAAAAAGGGTAAGCAATTTAGTTAAGATTTCAGTATTAAATTTAAATATAACTATTGATCAGAAATTTCAACAAAGTAAGAATTAATAACTAAAAAAAATCAGAGATCAGCTTGAATATGATAGATTGCAAACTACAGCTTGAATCCAAACCACAACTGAAAAAAAAATAATAATAATAAGTGTCTTTTACTAATTGAAAACTTTGGAACTAAAATGAATGTTTAAGAACTACCATGATTTCTTACTAAGAGAAGAAATGATTGTACCTGAAGATGAAAGACAAGGAATATTACAACGAGTCTAATAAATCATGAAAGGTACAAATATCATAGCAGGGAAAAGCTATGGATTAATATTGCTAGAACAGAGGAATTGTAGCAGGTTGCGAGATGTGACAACACACCTTTAATATGTGTGCACATGTGTTCTGTTCATGCTAAGATAAACCATAGCAAAACTGATAATTAAATGTCTAGAAAAATGTATCAGCTTAATACACGATAACTCATAAGCATATTCAAAATGAGTAGGGGTGTGTGCGTGCATGTCGTATGTGTGAACAAATCTAGGAAAAGTACCAGCTTAATACACGGCATCTCATAAGCAGATTGAATTTGTTAAAAAATAGTAGAAAGCTAGGACTGATTTGGCAATAGCAATTAACAACAAACTCCGACCATTATAATCAGTCTTGCAACAGTGTTTGTGTTGCTAAAATAGTTGATGTAACTAAAATGAAGTTCAGATTCATGCAACTAACACTAATCTTTTTAATGTCGAAAGGGCCTGAATATGAGAGATTGAAATGGCAAAGTAATGAATACGATGAAACCAATGTATTTATGAGGAAAAAAAAAAACTGTCGTACAAAACTAGTTGGATGAGATTAGACATAAAATAATACTATAATCTTGATGCTAGATTAATTAATGCAAACATTTTCCAATTTATAGATCAAAGGTACAAAAAATCTAGAGTTTGCAAGGGCTCTGATGTTTAGACAATTGATGTAAACATATACTGATTACAAACAGAAAATTCAAAGATTTCTGAGCAAGGTGTCCCATAGCGGTATCGGTGGGCGTAATGTTGCCCACCGTTACCGATACGGATACGGGACGTATCGGTCGATACGCTCCCCGTATCGGACCCCGTATCGCGTAACGGGCCGGGCCGTTTCCGATATGTATCAGCCGTTTTGGGATACCTTGTTTCTAAGTGAATCTGAAATAAATTTGCATCTGTAGTTTTGATGTATAGATCAACAGTATGAGTAAACTTTAATTTGTAAACAAGAGATGAAAACATCCATGGTACAATGGATAGAATGGGCACCAGAAAATAGAGGAGAATTGTGTGTTTCATTACATGGCCCAATATAGGATTATATGCTTGAATGAGGAAGGATCTACAAGATGTATGTGCTATTTTTTAATATTCTACATTATGTTGGAGACATTCCACATCTAAGACTGTTATATATCCAACTAATGTGATCATTGTGGGGCCCACTCTGTTTGTCTCAACACTCCCCATCAAACTATGGCTGGGCGAACGACATTAGTTTGCCAAGTGGATAATCATGTCTTCCCTGACAGATTGCCTTGGTGAAGATATTAGCAAGCTATTGTTGACAGGCAACATAAGGAAGTGTAATCTCTCCCACTAAATATTTTTCTCGAATGAAGTGGCAATCTGCCTCTATATGCTTGTATGTTCATGAAATACAGGATTAGAGGCAATTTGGATAGCGCTAGTATGATCTGCATACAAGACTATCAATTTGGATAGCGCTGGTATGACGTGGGAGATTGGAGAGGTATATGTAAGTCATGTAAAAGACTGATGACATAGCTCAGTACTCGGCTTCGACAGAAGACTTGGATATAGTGTGTTGTTTCTTACCACATCCGTGATATGAGAGAATCACTCAGAAATACACACCATCCAGCGGTCGAGTGGCGCATATCTGCACATCTTGCCCAATTTGCATTGGCATAAGCACACAACTGGAGTGGAGAGATGGATGAGAAGAATTCCCTATGACAGGTACCTTGTAAGTAATGAATAATACAATGGATATCTGGGAGATGTATGCGACAGGTCTCAGGAAGAAACTATGTACACTACATGGGATATATCAGGGCAAGTCATAGCAACTTAGAGTAGACTGCCAACCAATTGTCTGTAAATGGTAGGATTTGTCAATTTTTCTCCATCATCTTTCCTATATTTTACATTTAGCTGCATGGAAGTATCCACATATTTGTTATCAGTTAAGTTAGCCAGTTTGATTAAGTCCGCATTGTACTTCTTTTAAAGGACAACATATTCAAGCAAAGAAGATTGAATTCTAAGCCCAGGAAGTACATTAATGGTACCAGATTCTTCATCTTAAACAATTGACTAAAAAAATGTTTTAATTGTTGAACGTCTCTTGTAATAAAAATATCGTCTACATATGATGGGTAAATAGTGAGTAGTCATATGAGCTCTGAGAATACCCAGCACCAAGGTTGACTTAATGGAATCGTTCAAACCATGCATGTGAAACTTGTTTCTAGCCATAAAATGATTTTTTGAAATGATAAACAACGGATTTTTCACAGTCATATATCCAAAGAGGTGCTCTAATAACACAATCTCCTTTAGATGTCAATGGAGGAAAGCATTCATCATATCTATTTGGAAGATTTTCTGTTAGCGAATAGTGGAGATAATCATTATAATATGCACAGTGGTCATTTTAGCTACTAGAGCAAATGTTTCTTCATAATAATTAACTAGAGGAAAGAGATACCGTACTCATGTTGTAGACTGAGCTACCAATCTTTCCTTAATCTCTCCATGCTTTCTTCATATTTAAGTTTCACAGAGAAGACAAATTTATTCCAATTGTAGATGTATTTTTTGGACAAGACACTATTTGCCATGTATCATTCTCTAAGAAAGCAGTAATTTCTGCATCCATAGCTTCTTTCCAACGTGCTCTAGATGAGGCTTGTTGATATGAAGTAGGAATGTCAGTTCAATCAAGGGAAGAGAACATGGATCTATGCTGGATGAGAAGACTTAAATGATCAAGATGAGAAACACGAGTAGAATGACGCAAGGGATTATGATTAGAAGGAACGAAATTAGGAGTAGTAGATGGGCACATCAGAGTACTTAACAGGAGTAATAGAGGATGGACTGACTTCTGGTTTGTCCAAAGCTATTTTGAACTGTGTACTAGTTCAAACAAACAAATTTGCAGTTCAATTCGCATTGCTTCAGAGGAGTGTATCAAACTAATTCAGTCAAATTTGATTAACTTTGACTTGGGTTTCACTATCGATTTGGTTAATTTGTAAAGCCAATGAAACCGATTGTCTTTCGAAGAAGAACAAACAAAGAAGAAAATGTATAGGATGGAGTTTCTTCTTGACTGCTGTTATTCTCAACCAATTATATATATATATATATATATATATATATATATATATATATATATATATATATATATATATATATATATATATATATATATATTTCCTATCCTTTTCTCTGTTGAAAGGAAAGAAAGAGAAACCCCAACCTAAAAGGATCTACTATATCTTACTGAGAAAAAAGTCTCTACCATGCAATATGGGAAAACTGGATATGGTGAAGCGATCTGCCCATAGCACACATGGCATAATAATTTTTTCATTGGGGATCATATATCTTGTTACTGCCACTCTGGATAGAAAATTCAATTCGGAAGATTGTCTATTAATGAATGGTGGAGATAACCATTATAATTTATAATATGCAGTGGTCATTTTAGCTACTAGAGGGAACGTTTCTTCATAATCATTCACTAGAGGAAAGAGATGCCATACTCTTGTTTGTAGCGCTAGCTACCAACCTCTCCTTAATCTCTCCAGAGAAGACTCATTTACTTCCAATTATAGATGTATTTGTTGGACAAGGCACTATTTCCCATGTATCATTCTCCAAGAAAGCACTAGTTTTTGCATCCATAGCTTCTTTCCAACATGGTCTGGAAGAGCTTGCTGATATGAAGTAGGAATGTCAATTGAATCAGGGAAAGAGAACATGAATCTATGCTGGATGAGTAGACTTGAACAATCAAGATGAGAAACATGAATATAGAAGCATAAGGGAATATTATTGTTAGAGGGTTCAAAATTAGGAGAAAGAGATGGGGACATTAGGGTGCTTACAGGATTACTAGGTGAATGCAGTGTTCGCAGTATCGGTTTCGCGTTATGTTTCGCACCCTTGGGATACAGATACATATTGCGTATCGGTGGGAAATATCGGTTGTATCGCGGAATGTATCGCACTTTTCGGGAAACATGGGGAAACATTGGGAAATTGATTGAATTTTTCAATGAAACTTCAGGGATTGTTAAAATGGACCTCAATACACACATTTAAATCATAATATGTAAAAAAAAAAGTCCACATAATGGAGTTCCTTTGTAAAAGGATCCTAAGCTATGCGCTATCTGATTGAACTGATGCAACTATTGTTTAAATTGATTCTATAAAATATACAAATGTAATAAGACATTAATGTAAACACAACTAATGCATTGACAAAGTAAAACAAGCAAGAGAATTGAGAAATATACCTATTGATGATGCAACTGAATGAGTATCCTCCAAATGCAGTTTTGACTATCCTGGTTTAACACAATGCAAGCTATCCAATATGGCCTAGATCTATATGAGGACTCAATAAAATCTAGAAAATAGCTAATTAGGCTCAACAAACTATGACCCCTATGCAGAGTTGGAACGCGGGTCGAGCTGCGCGGTCAGCTCCCCGAGGGTGCAGGGGGCGGCCCGCCCCTGCCCGGGGTTCGGGGCGGAGCGCCCGAAAGCCCAACGGTTTTTTTGTTTTTTTAGGAAGGAGAAACTAGAAGAAAATCGAACAAAAAATCATTTTTTTCTACAAAATGGGGGACTCTTGTGCGTCTGACCGATATAGTAAAATAGGAGAAAATTGAGAAAAAATAGGCCTCCCCAAGTTTTTTCTCAAAAAAAAAAAAAAAAAACCAAGTTTAAAAACATTCCGGCGTTTCTGACCGATACCTGGACGATATCGTTCAGGTATCGACGATATCTGGAATCGCGTGAAGGAAAAAGCCCGATATCCTGCCGATATATCGTGCGATATCGATACAAACTGCGATATTATCGATATCGCACGATATATCGTGCGATACCAAGGAATCAGACAATTTGTTTGTTATTACTCAGCCGATATGTATCGGCAAGCAACGATATCGATAATATCGGCCGATATTATCGATACTGTAAACACTGGGTGAATGGAAGAAGTCAGTCTGGTCCCTAGTTACCTAGTTCATCCAACCTCTCTCGAACTGCGTACTGGTTCTACAAACAAATTCACTGTTCGATTTGCTCTGCTTCAGAGTGGATAGAACTAATTCAGTCAAATCCGACTAAAGTTGACTTGGATTTCACAATCAATTCGGTTATTTTTGGAAAAGCCAATGGAACCAATTATCTTTGGAAGAAGAAAGAAAGAAGAAAATGTACAGGATGGAGTCTCGTCTCGACCATGTTGTTCTCAACCAATGATCTTTTTTTCTTTTTTTTTTTCCCCTTTCTCTGTCCAAAGGTAAGAAAATAGAAACCTTAGCATAAAAGGATCTACTGTATCTTATCGAGAAAAAGGCTCTACCATGTAAATGGGAGAATCAGATATGGTGGAGCGGTCTCCCCATAGCACAGTTGGCATAAAAATTTATCATCGCGGACCGTCTATCTTGTTACCTCTACTTTGTATAGAAAAATTTTCGAAGTACATCCAAATTGGATCATTCTACTCTTCTCATTACTGACCTTTAAATTAAACAGCAGAAGAAAAAAAAAAAAAAAAAAAGTAGCTGAAAAACATTCAGCACTCAGAAGTAAAGAAAGATGCCGAGTTGGATAATCTACTGTTTAGTTTTTGAAAAATGATCCATCTATAGTAGGGACCTTTCAAAAAAGGAAAAAAAAAATCCATCCATAATGGGGCCTGTTTGATGGACATCCTCGATTTGTTACACACCTTGCCAAGTGTACCATGGACAAATGGCAGCCATATTCTGGTTCTTCGGACACTACTATATCATTGCTTGCTAAATAATAGTTCTTAAACTTAAAGCCTTGACCATGGTGACAGTTTACTACACTTTATTATTATTATTTTTATTTTTTTTGAACATAGTATTTTGTTTTAATGCAAAAAAAAGAAGAAGAAGAAAGAAGTAAAACACAGATACAAAAGGCAACAAGATGATTGTAGTTCAAAGACGTTGCGAGGGGGAAGCCACTTCGGGAGTCGGTAAAGGGCTTTGTCTCGTGTATCAACAAGGTACGTCAAGGAAAGGGGAAGGGATGAGAAAGGGAAAGGGAAAATAGGGGAGAGGGAGGTCAAAATCGGGAATATAGGGTAGGGGAATCATAATACAGGGGATACAGTCTGGCCCTTTGTCGGAGCTCCCAACGCTTTTTGTGGAGCAGTTCTCGAAGGACTAGATGAAAATGAATTTCAGAAGGATCCATGGTTGGGTGGTGAAGGTCAGGGAAGTGATGGTGCCAAGTTCAAAGGATAATGGTTTCATTTGAGGGTTGGCCTTTATCCGGCTAGAGAATGATGATGAGATAGAGCTTGCGTTGGAGGAGCTTAATGGCAAACATTTTTTAGGGTGTAAAATTGTCGATCCAAAGGGCCAGGTATGGGCCTCGAAGGGTCGACCTCGAGAAAGGGATCTTGAAGGATGGGTTTCAACGGAAGGAGGAAAGGGAAGGGAGGCTTATGGGGGTTACGTAGGTGAGGTGAGAGGAAGCTCAAAAGAGGAGGGAGTGAGGGTCAAGGGGAAGGGCACTAATGGGATGGAGTTAGAAAAGCAGGGAGTGGGAGGGGGGAGTAAGGAGAAGGCAGGCGAGATAGGGGGAGAGACTCGTAGGAGGGGTGTCTCTTATCGAGATGCAATAGCTAAGTGTGGGGACGAGTTTGGACAAGGAAGGGAGAAGGGTTGTTCTGCTAATGCTTCGATAGAGGCCCCCATTGGAGAAGTGGGTCTGGAAGGAGGGTTCGATTGAGGACCTAGTGGTTCATTTCCATCTGAAAGCTCTGGAGAACACTAGGGAGGAGTTGAAATGGAGCTTGGTGGACCATGGAAGAGGTAGGAGGTTGGTTGTTGAGGGGGAGATTGAAGGGGATAATGCAGTGATGAAGGAATTATCAGCAGATCAGGTGTGGGTCTTGCTAAGCTCGCAGGAAGCGCTTGAGAAGCTTCTCCGTTGACGTGGAGGCAATGGGTGGTCTGGTGTTGGCTCTATGTAGATGGTCAGAATGATCCTTGTTTGTGGTGGAGTGTTAGTTTCGGATATGGGGGGTCCCTCTTGATCTGTGGTTCGTGAAGACCTTTAGGCTTATTGCGAGTGCCTTAGTGAGGCTAGGGCGATTGATCTGACAACTATATTTGGGGTGGAAGTTCGATGGGGTTGGGTCTGTGTAAGAAGGAACTGGAAGAAAGCGCTACTGGAGAATATTCATATCGCGGTAGGGGAGCTGATGGTTGTTGTCCGTGTGCTGAAGGATGTAGATGGGGAAGAGAGGAGGGAGGATCGAAGTTCGATCATGGAAGTGCTTGGTATCTTAGCAATGGCGGAAGTTGTTGTGCTCCAGTGAGATGCAGTATCGCCTCCTTGATCCGACAAAGCATGTATTCGGGAGAGGCCTACATGGCAACCATCTATCACTCTCCTTGTAGATGTTGCCATGTGAGGGAAGGAGAGAAGAGAGGGTTTGACGGTCATTAATAGCCTTGTGAAGACAGTTGTGGATGTCACCTTAGCGCATGAGGGGGTGCCACGTGTAGGGCAGGATGGGAGGCGTGGCAAGCGAGCAACTTCGGCTAGAAAATGGTGGCTTAGGAGTGAGGCTTGAGCTACAGCTAGCAAGCTCAAGGAGACGTGAGCTATCTTATCTCAATAGGGGGAGGGGTGTTTGCTAGAGTCAGGTTCGAAGTCGAGGCTTAGGTCAAAAGTGTCAAATTTGGTTCCCGTTCCTCAAGGCTCAATGTTAGCTGTGCTCGACAAGATCATGACGCGTGTCCCAAAGGATTACGAGTTATCGACATGTGTTAGGCATGCTTTCGACTCGAAGCCTTGCGTGCGAGATGTTTTAGTGCATGTGGAATTCTCATTGAATTTAGCTCATGTGCCCTCACAACTTATATCTCGCACATGTGACGACGACCTTTTATCTTAGTCCCAAGATTCTATACTCTTTCTACAGCTATTAGCTATGGGTGTTGCGAACTCTCGAGAGGACGATTCTTCTCTTGTGTCCAGTGAAGAGGATCTAGTTTCAGACTGGGTTTTGACTTCGACCAGAAGCGACCTCAAGGTGTTTGTGGAGCAAGCGCTAATTGCGCTCTTGAGAGAGAGAGAGAGAGAGAGAGAGAGTTGATTCCTCAAGATCCCTATTGTATGGATGGAAGGGAAAGAGATGTGCTTGAAGTTGCTCCTCTCCACGTGGTTGTGGTATTTAAGGGTGCAGCGCAAGTCTACGTGGAGAGCACGTAGTTGCTTGAGTAGAGATATGTGCCGAGCTAAGGTAATCTGGTGGATGTGGTTAGAGAGGAGATGGATTAGGAAAGTATTGGGCCACGTTGGGAAGTTGATTGGCCTCTTTTTTGGTTATCGAGTGGAAGATTACTACGCCCTTTTCCAATTTGTTGAGGAGCATGGTCGATCAAGGAGCTATTTAAGATCCCTTAAAAAGACTATCAAGTCTTTTGGAGCAATATGGAATTGGTAGGTCTTTCTTCAAATATTAGTTACGTCTTTAGGGGTTCCATCCGCGGGGGTTTCCAAACGAAGATTACTTCCTGAAATGTTAGGGGGGTGGGGTCCCCAAAAGCTTCCTATTGAAATTTTGGACCTTTGTCTCTTGAAACGTCGCAAACAAATTTTTTTTTTTTTTTTTTTTTTTTTTTTTGGGGGGGGGGGGGGGTTTCTAGATAGAGAACAAGAGGAAGGTCTGTTTCCAAACGAAGATTATTTCCTGAAGTGTTAGGTGGGTGGGGTGCAAGCAAAAAAGGAGTCAAATAAAGGATGTCTGCAAGAGATACAAGGCTTGACTCGTGACGTTTAAGGAGAAGGTCCAAAATTTCAATAGGAACCTTTTGGGGACACTATGAGATGATAAAAATGCGGAATGGCCATAGATGCTTTTGATAGATTTGGGGGTGTGGTAGTGGCATGGGATTCTTCTTTATGCTCAAAGGAAGATTGGAGTGGTGCTTCCTTTTCAGTCTCGGTTCTGAAGGACACCTTCTCAGGCTTTCTTTGGATGTTCACTTTTGTCTATGGCCAAATCTGGATGAGTGAAGGGAGGACTTCTAGGAAGAGTTGTCGGCAAGTTGCAACAAGTTTAATGGGCCATGGTATATTGGGGGGGACTTCAATGTCACCTATTACTCCTCTGAGAGATCGAGTGGGGGGACAGTCACTAGCAGTATGTGACCCTTCTCTGACTAGGTAGACCACCATGAGCTGTCGATCTACCTATGCAAGTTCACATGGTCAAATGGGCAATCACGACCAATCATGGCCAAATTGGATCACTTCTTAGTCTCTTCAGGGTGGATTGAGAAATTCCCCTCTGTCTCCCTGCGTGCCCTACCAAAGCCATCTTTAAGATCATTGCTCAGTGATGCTTGCAATGGATGAGGAGAACTGGGCCCCGAAACCGTTCAAGTTCAAGCTCTAGTTCTCTTGGCTCGAGGTGGAAGGCTTTTCTCAGTTGGCTAAGGATTGGTGGTGATCTTTCGCTGTAGAGGGGTTTGCGGGTTTCAAGCTATATTGTAAGCTTAAATTGTTAAATGATAAAATTAAGATTTGGAAAAAGGAGGATCTTGACAAAAGGGAAGCTTGAAACGGCCGGTATCCTTTCAGAGAGGCAATTCCTTAACATTAAGGCTGAAGAAGGTGAGCTTTCCCTTGAAGAAAAAGCTAAGGGGGTCCATCTTATTCAGGATTATTTGTCTGGGGTGAAGGAAGATGAAATTAAGGGCTCGTTTGGCATCTGTACTCTAATCTAATAAGAGCTATTCTAATAAGCTCTTTTTATTTTTGCTCTTGTTTTAAATAAGCTCGTTTGGTAAAATCAAGTTTTCAAAAAAAAAGAAAAAAAAAGAAAGCTCTTATATGAAATAAGCACGTTTAGTAAAACATTCAAATAAGAGCTTTTTTTAGGGGTAGTTGATGCCATTTTTAAAGATTTCAACTACTCCATTCAATCAATGTCCACTACCCACCACGTGGAATCCACATTCGATGTGTCCATTGTGTGGGCCCCACCTTTCGAAGTGGGTTGTCCATCATGTGGGGGCCAAGGTATCCCAAAACGGTTACGATACGGCCGTATTGGCCGATACGTAAAGGAAACAGTGGTGGCCGTTACGCGTTACGGGGTCGTAACGGCCGTAAAAGCCGTTACAGAAAAAAAAAGGCCGTAACCTATAACGGACCGTTACAGCCCTGTAACGGTCCCATAACGGTCATATAACTGGTTTTTTCAGAAAATAAAAAGGGGCCGTATCGGCCGATACGGGGTCCGTAACGGCCGTTACGGCCCGTATCGTAACGGTAACGGTGGTGGCCGTTACAGCCACCGTTACCGTTATGGAACACCTCGGTGGGGGCCCCTTTTGATGTCCACCATCCATCGTGTGGGGCACACCTTCTATGTGGATCATCCATGATGTTGGGCCGCTTTGGATATGGGGCATCCACCATGTGAGACCTTGGATGTGGACCGTCCATTAAATGGTGCCCACTTAATGTGGATTGTCTATCACGGGGGGCCACACTTTGATGTGGGTCATCCATCATGTGTGGCCCCCTCCGTCCATTATGTGGGCTACCTTGATGTGGACCATTCATTATGTGGGCCTCCCCTTCAATATGGATCATTCATCATGTGGGCCCATCTTTGATGTCAATCGTCCATCACGTGGGCCCACCTTTAATGTCCGCCATCCATTATGTGGGTCCCACCTTTGATGTGGATTGTCCATCAAGTGGGGCCCACTTAACTTGGATGGTCCATCATGATGGGCCACACTTTGATGTGGATCATCCATCATGTGGGGCCCACCTTTGATGTGAACCGTGCATTATGTGGGCCCACCTTGATGCGGACCATTCATTATGTGGGGGCACGTTCAATATGGGTCGTTCATCATGCGGGCCCACTTTGATGTCCACCATCCATCATGTGGGTCCCACCTTTGCTATGGATTGTCTATCATGTGGGGCCCACTTGATGTCGATAGTCCATCATGCGGGGCCACATTTTGATGTGGGCCATCTATCATGTGGGACCCATCTTTGATGTTCACCATCCATCATGTGGGTCCCACCTATGCCGTGGACCGTCCATCATGTGGGGCCCAACCTTCAATATGGGTCGTTCATCATGAGGGCCCACCTTTGATGTCAACCTTCTATCATGTGGTCCCACCTTCAATGAACACCATCCATCTTGTGGGTCGTACATCTTGTGGGGCCACACTTTGATGTGGGGCATCCATCATTTGGGGCCCACCTTTGATGTGACCATGCATTATGTGAGCCCACCTTGATGTGGACCATGCATCATGTGGAGCCCCACCTTCAATATGGGTTGCTCATCATGTGGGTCCACCGTAGAGAGATTGTAAATGAGAAGAGAGGAGGGTAAGATGAGAATTACTTAAAAAGTTTAATGACAAACTTGCCCAAAAATGTCTACCTGCTTAAGCCAAATAAGCTCTAAAAGCAAAAGTGACCTCCCTATCACTTATGTTTTAAGAGCTTTTTAGCTAGTTTCTAAAAGAATAAGCATTAAAATTAGAGCTTTACCAAACAATTTATTTAAAAAATAAGAGCTTATTTTTTTAGAATAAGCAAATAAACTCTTATTAGTAGAGATGCCAAACGACCCCTAAATGGAGGAAACAATTGAGGAGTTTATGGATTAAGGAAGGCGACAAAAATATGAAGTTTTTTTCACAGTATTGTTAGCGCACGCAAGAATCAACAAAATCAATAGTATAGTGGTAAATGGAATCCGTATTGAAGATAAAGATCGTCTATTTGAAGAAGCAATTCAATTTTATAAGGATTTGCTTTTGAGGAGTAGAAAAGACCAAGATTGGATAATTTGTTTTTCAAGCGTTTCTCGACCAAAGAGGCTAATTCGCTTGAAATCCCATTCTCGATGGAAGAGGAGAAAAAAAACCATGGACTCATTGGGGAGAGACGAAGCCCCAAGTCCAGATGGCTTCGCAATGGCTTTTTATCAAGTCTTTGAGAGGTTGTTAAAGAAGATGTTATGAATTTCATGTCTGAATTCTTTGGAAGGGGCCGATTATCGAGTGATCTTGGAGCATCCTTCATAGCTATTATTCCAAAGGTTTCGGGCGCAAAATCATTAAGAGACTTTGGACCAATTAGCCTTATTGGAGGGTTGTACAAAATCCTAGCTGAAGTTTTGGCGTCTCAGTTGTAGGATGTTATACGAAGTGTCATCTCTGAAAATCAAAGCATCTTTGTCCCAGGTCGGCAAATCCTTGACTGGTACTTTAATAGCTCATGATGCCTCGATTCTAGACATAGAAGAGAAGTTAAAGTTATTGTGTGCAAGTTAGATATTGAGAACACCTATGATCATGTTGATTGGGGTTTTCTAGATTATATACTGCAACGGATAAGGTGTGGGGAGAAATCAGTGTTCAAAATATTGGTATCACTTTACATATTGCACCCTTGAGATACAGATATGTATCGGTTATCGCACGGGATATATCATTTGTATCGGGTAATTTATTGCACTTTTTGGGAAACATGGGGAAACATTGAGAAAATGTTCGAATTTTTCAATGAAACTTCAGGGATTGTAAAAAAAGACTTTAGCAAACACTTATAAATCATAACATCTTAAAAAAGAAGTGCACATAATAGGTTTCCTTTGTATAGGGTCCTATGCTATGCGTTGTTTAACTGAACTAATACAAGTATATTCAAATTGAATGCATAACATTTAGAGTATATGTGATGATCATTTCATCAAACACTCTTAAATACTTTGAAATTAGTCTCAATTGACAACTGGTTGAAGGGAAATTTTGAAAAAAGAAGAAGTAATATTTTAATATTTTTATTAATTTTTAATTAAAAATGATTTTTATTTTTCGAAAATCGACAAGGACTTTACAAATCAGTAGATCAACCCTCATACATGCTTGATTTCATGTTTGGAGTGCAACATTGCAAGCAATTTGGGAGAAATTGGGGAAATTTCGAATTTTCTCCAAATCGGACCACCTCCACTCAAATTTTGAAATTAGAGGTATGTGATGATCATTTCATCAAATGCTTCGAAATTAGTCTCAATCGACAGCTGGTTGAAGGATAATTTTGAAAAAAACATGGAGAACATGAAAAACCAATGGATATTAAAATCAAAGTTCCAACTCCATGATTTTTCATGCAAAACATGAAGAACCAATGGATTTGTAACCATTTGACACTGATTTAACATAATTTCAACAAAAAAAAGGGATTGAAAATTGAAAATGCTCACCGTATTGAACATGTGGGATATATCGGCACTACCTGTGCATTTCGTATCGCATAGGTGGGATAAAAGATATATCGTGGGATTTATCAGTAGATATCATTAGCATTTAAACATTGGGAGAAATGGCGATTTTGGATCCACGAGTCCGTGTGTAAGGTGCGCTTCTCGATGTTTCTCATTGGTTCTCCTGAGGGTTTTTTTCAAAAGTTGTAGGGATCTTGGGCAACGGGATCCATTGTCTCCTTTTCATTTTGTTATTGTAGTTGAGACTTTGGGGAGGATGTTTGCTAAAGGGCAAGATGAGGGTTTTATTAGTGGGTTAAATGTGTAGGGGATGCCTTCTCCCATTTCTCGTCTCCAGTTTGCAAAACGACACTCCCCTATTTTGCAAAGCAATTCCCAACATGTTAGACAAGCTAAGAATGATTATTTCGAAATTCAAAGGTTCATTTTTGCTCTTAGCTCCTCTGCCCTCTACTATTAGATGGTTCGTCCTTAATTCCTCATCGAATTTGGAATTGCGGGTGGGAACAAGGCACTTCGAGGTGGTGGTTAAAGGTCAATGTTGTTAAAAGTAAAATGTTTGTTGTGCAAATGGAGGGGGATGAAGTGGTGCAATTGGTTGATATCTTCGGGTATTGGTTTAGGTGTTTCCGACTACGTTTGTGGGTCTTCTTCTTTGTGTTGGAAAACTTGCTAAGCTGAGATAAGGTGGTGGAGAGGTTCAAGAAGAAGTTAGCTAGATGGAAAAGTCAATATCTTTTGCTTGGTGGGTGTACTACACTCGTTCAAGTTGCTCTCTCAAATCTTCCCCTTTATTTCATGTCACTCTTTAAATGCCCGACTTTAGTCTCTCAAGGCTTGAGAAACTAAAGTGCTATTTCTTATGGCAAGGGCCGGAGGATAAGAAGAAATTCCATTTGGTGGGTGGAATAAGGTATACAAGGCCTATGAAAAGGGAGAAGTGGGTATGAAGGACCTTAAATCCATGAATGTGGCATTGCTTGGGAAGTGGAGATTTAGGGAGGATGAAGGGGTGTTAGGGAAGGAGGTTATAAAAAACAAATATTGGTGTTCGGATGGTGGTTGGTGGACTAGGGAATCTCCAAGCTATAGAGCATCGACTTTGTGGAAAGGGATCTCTTCCATTAAGCAGGTTTTTATGGAAGGTGTTGGATTCTCTTTGGGGAAGATGTTTGGGTGGGCATCTCCCCTTTGAAAGCTGATTTTTCTAGGATCTTCTAGTTGGCCCCGGACCCTTCCATGATGGTGGTTGATTGGTTTTCTCATATTGGGGAGGCAATTGTTTGGGAACCTTCATATAAGCAATTTCTTCGTGATGAGGAAGTGAATGAATTTGTGGTGCTTTTGGACTGCATTCACCTTTGCTCCCCAGCTAGCTCCGATCTGGGTAAGATTTTTTTTTGAAAGGTGATACTTTTATTGTAAAGAAGAAGAGAAAAACAGACTAACTAAAAGAAGAAAAAAGACGAAAGGAAAAACAGAAAAACAAACAAAAGGAAAACGAATGAAAATAAAAAACAGATCCAAACCCAGCTCCTAATAAAAGTAAAACACTAGGGAGCCCAATCTCTAAAGAACACCAACACTCTTGAGAAAACCCCTGCAACCGAAGAAGCGGAGCTCCTAAAACAACGGTTGTTGCGCTCGGTCCAAACAACCCAAATGACATCCAAAAGAAGAATGCGCCACTTCTTCTTACCTAAAGCACCTCCAGAATCAGCATGCCAACTACTGAAAAGGGAATCGAAGGAGGAAGGCATAACCCAAGAGACTCCTACTAATCTGAGCACACTCCACCAAATATCTTAGGAGAAGGGACAATGGATGAGGAGGTGATTCAGTCTCTTCAGCTTTCATACAGAGAACGCAGACATTAGGGAGCTGCATCCATTTCTTTCTGAGATTATCTACTGCCAGGATTTTGTTCCTACCAGCCAACCAACCAAAGGCCGCAATCTTTGGCAGCACACCGTAGGACCAAACTGGGCTTGTATGAGAAGGTGAACAGCTGGAAGAGGACTCCATCGAGTTGTTGAATGAACGAACTGAAAAAACTCCCTCGATTGAAGGAATCCAAAAGATAGTCCCCTGGTTTCGAAGGATGAGGGATGGGAGCCCTCTGTGATAAGAAAACGAGGCGAGTGAGATCGTTAAGCTCAAAGACGGAAAGGTTCCGTCGGAAATTGGGGTTCCAAAATCCAGAGGATCCGATAGAACTAAAACAATCCTTAACCAAGACATTGAAGTTAGTGGCAATGTCGAAAAGGGCAGGGAAACAATCTGCTAAGGTTCGATTACCAAACCATATGTCCAACCAGAATCTGATTTTAGACCCTTTCCCAAAGAAAAGGAAATCCCATCAAACATAGGGGCTGTCGATTTCGCTATCCCTTTACATAGAAAGGAGGCTCGGTATAGGGAGGAAGGCCTAGTCCACCAACCCGACTGAGACGTTCCATACTTGGCTGCAATGATCTGGCGCCACAGAGCATTTTCCTCGTAGCCAAATCTCCACACCCATTTACCTAAAAGAGCTTCATTAAAAAGAGCTAAATCTTTGATATTAGCTCCCCCATTCTCATAAGAAGAGCAGACCTCTTTCCAATTCTAAAGGGGAAATTTCCCCCCATTAGAACCTCCTTCCCATAGAAAGTTTCTTCTAAGCTTGTCAATTTTAGCGATAATAGATTTGGGGCACCTAAAGAGAGACAAGAAATACACCTGTAAGTTAGAAAGGAGGCTTTAATAAGGTTTAACTTGCCACCTAAAGAAAGGGAATTTAGCTTCCAGGAGGATAGTTTCGAGTCCATCCTTTCTAGAATCCTTTCCCAAAGAGCAATGGGAGGCTTGCCCACACAGAGAGGCAACCCGAGATAGATAGTAAGCACGGAACATACCTTGCATCCAAAAGAGTTAGCTAGGGAAGAGCAAACCTCAGTGTCTAAATTAATACCAAAGAATTTCGATTTATAACGATTAATTTTCATCCCTAAGATGACCTGAAACTAGGAAATAGCCATACTTAGAAAAATCATCTGAGATTCTTCTGCTTCACAGAAAATAAGGGTATCATCTACAAATTGAAGATGAGAAATAGGCAAAACAAAATCTTCCACAGCAAAACCTCTGAAGAGACCTAATTGTTGACCGTGAGAAATCATACCACTCAAAGCTTCTGTAATCAACACAGAGAAAAGGGGAAAGAGGATCACCTTGGCGGAGCCCCCTAGAAGCCTTGAAATAACCAAAAGGCGTACCATTGATAAGGATGGAGAATTTTGAAGACATAATGTAAGATTTAATCCAGGCTCTCCATCTAAAACCAAAACCCATAGAGGAGAGCATTTGATCTAAGAATGCCCAACCAACATGATCATACGTGTTAGTGCACTTTTCTGTGGCATACTAATGCACCTTGTTTGTCAATCACTTAGGTCAGTGAGTCTAGTGTCGGTTGAGCTTAATGAAGACGAAGACCAAAGACTCAAGACGGACCTGCTGCATCAAGGAAGAAGAAACAGGTAAAAGAGATGCCTTGGTGTGCCTTAACCTTGAACCTAACCAAAACCATAACCTTTAGATGACTGTGACCATTAGGATACCCTTAGTCATCTTACACTGGCCCTAGGTGTCCCAAAAGATCACTTAAAAGATGGCCAAGAGGTTGCATGAACTGTTGCAAAACAGAACTGAAAATATGCAATTTTCATGCCTTAGACTGGTCGTTCGACCAATCGACAGTTGGCCCAAAATGGACAACGAGCTCCGCTTGTAAATCATGGTCCCTGGGCTTAATACGATCGGTCGTTCGACTGGTCGACTGGTTTGACCGACCGGTCGGCGACCGATCATTTCAAGACAACAATAAAATCTGTCCCTGCCACTTAATTCGACCAGTTGCCCGACCGGTCGAGGACCCCATCCTACCGATCAGTCGACCGGTCGAAGAGAGCCTTTTGTAGCCATTTTATAGCCGTTGGAGGCTTTCTTATTTAAAGACTTGGCCCGTTTTTAGGGGGAAAAAGAGGTTTTTGAGAGGATTGAAGCCACCATTATTGGAGATCATTAGAAGTTTAATTCATAAACTTCATAAAACATCTTCCTTGTGATTTTATACAAGAATGGAGCATTCCAAGCTCAAAGAAGAAGATGATCTTGCCCCTCTTTGATCTCTAGAGTTTGGATCTTTCTTGATAGTCATATCATTATCCAAAGCTCTAAGATGAAATCTTTGTAGGTGAGCAACTCTAGGCAACCCATTCCCATTAGTTGTAGAGTTCTCAAACCTACCCTTCTATCACTTTGGGCATCTCAAAGGCATCACAAGCAAGGTGATTGATCAAGTGTAGCTGAGGCATTGGCGATGCTGTGGCAACACGATTGGGGGAGCAAGGGAAGCTGATTGAAGCACAGGAGAGCGGAGATCAAGCAACCCAAATCAGCACTGAACAAGGGGCTCATCTGACAAGTAAGGCTGTCTTTATTAAGAGTTCTTCTACTCAATTCCCTATGGGAGTTGAGTGTAGAGTTTGTTTGTTAAACTCGAACTAGGGTCGTTTGCCAATCCTTGGCACGTTTGTCGGGCCTAAACATCCAGGAACGTTTGCCATTCCTTGACACGTTTGTTGGGCCTAAATTAGTCTCCAAGGGGGAGTCTCCGACACGGGAGTGAACGTGCGTCAGGTTGAGAGTTAGCCTATATCCAAAACTCTGTTTAGGTTAAGAGTTAGCCCTTTGTTCAAAACTCCGGTTATGGTTGAGAGGTAAACCAGTAAAACCTCTGTGTAAAGGTTGAGAGGTGAACCTCATTTAAAACCTCTAATAGTGAATGCCAGTGTGCTCAATGGGGTCAAGTACTTAAACCAGGAGTGAAGTAGACCCAAAGTTGAACCACTATACATGCTTGTGTTTGTGATTGATTTGAGCACATTGTTATCTTAGCATTATATGTTTAATTGTTTAATTATAAATGCTTGATAGGAATGCATGATGGGCACTAGATAGGCACATCCACACACAAGATGTACTTTCACTAAGTAGTGTAGACTTGAGCTCATTGATCCATTCTCATAAGTCTACATAGGTATCATAGATTAGGAGCTTGATTAGTTAAATCATTTGATTATCTATGCATGCTTAGACTATGTTGTTTATTGCTTAAACCTTATGCTAGTCTTGTAATTGGACCCACTTATGCTTGGAAGCCGAAGTGTTCTTGCTTACTTAGTTTAATTTGATAAAACTGTTAAGTAGGCGAAAAGAATTTTAAAAGGTACTAATTCCCCCCCCTCTTGCTCTACAAGCTTCTGCACGCATACGCCTATACAAGTGTGTTGATCCAAAAATGCGTAATTTCAATACGCTTTTTCCAGATCCAGTTTACACATTACACCCGCTTTCTTGGATTTTGACCGAGAGTGCAAACATTTGTTAGCTATTAGGATAGAATCCAAGATTTGTCTTCCTTCTACAAAAGCAAACTAGAAAGGAGAGACAATGTTGGTTATAACAGACCTTAACCTTTTACTCAAAACTTTAGCCAGAATTTTATCAAGGCTTCCAATAAGGCTAATAGGATGAAAATCTTTCACATTCGAGGCTTCTTCCACCTTCAGAATGAGAGCTATGAAGGTATTACTCAGATCCAAAGACATTATAATCATAAAATTCAGCGAAGAAAGCTAACAAATTAAAAGCCACAATATTCCAGAAAATTTGAAAGAAAGCTTAGGGAAAACCATCGGGCCTATGAGCTTTGTCCCTAGCTAGGATGCCAATTGTTTCTTTGATTTCCTCCAAAAGAAATGGACGTTCCAGAGCAAAGACATCATCTGCATCCAACCTTCTGAAATGAAGATTATGTGAGGGTCTTGAAACATCATCAGAAGACAGTAAATTAGAAACGAAATTGACAAAGGAAGAGGTTATAGAATTCTTATCTGACTGGGAGACACCATCGACCATGACAGAGGAAATGCAATTGGAACGATTTTTAGCATTAGCAAAAGAATGAAAATTTTCGTGTTGTGGTCCCCTTTAGCCAAATCGTCGCTTCTTCCTCCCTTCAGTGTTCGCATTGTCAGTATCACAACAAGTTTCGCTCGCCAGAGATAAAGATATAATATCATTATCACCGATAATTGGAAATGTGGGGAAAAGGGGGGAAACATGAGGAAAACTGTGGAATTTTTCAGTGAAACTTCAAGAAATGCCTAAATACACATATTTGCATATTCAGAAATTAAAAAAATTGCAAAAAGAATACATTAAATAATAAGTTTTCATTCAATGGGGCCCAAAAAGCATGCGTTGCCTAAGAAATCACTCCAATGGCAACCAAAAGTAACTCAGCACGCAATCCAATTTCCAAAGGGATGGTCAACCACCACTGTTTCTTATAGTATGATCCACTTGATAATTGGATTTGATTAATTTTTGGAATAATGCCCTAAAAATGATATGGAAAAACAGATGAACAGCATGGATACTTAATACATACATCAAGGTGGGCCCCACTGTAACCCCACAATAAGCATCCTGGCGTAAAAGAGAGTGGATTAGGTGGGACGCGGTTGGCTGGTGACGTGAACACCAGCAAGCAAGCTAGTGTCAAAGCTCTGTAGGTCCCACCATAATGCATTTATTTTATCCATGCCATCCATCCATTTGTGTGGTCCACTTGATATTTGAATCCACCTCTTTTTTAGTAACATGTCCTAAAATAAGCTTACAAAACGGATGATTGGGGTGGATTTCTCAAAAACATCATTGTAGACCCCACTTAAGCATCCCAGCGCAAGAAGAAATCCACGCCCATTTTTCACGGAGTTATTTGCTACTCTGTCTATGTATGACACAGACACTTTGATGCCTGGCACTTAAAAGATGCATGAGTCAACTCTATGGGGGCCCATCGTGATTTATGTATTTTATCCACTCCATCCATCCATCCATTTTCACAGATAATTTTAGAGCTTGATCCCAAAGATGAAGCATATCCAATGCTCAAGTGGACCACACCACAACAAACATTGTAAATTGAGCATCTACTATCGAAAAATTCTTAGGGACCATTGGAAGTTTTGGAACCTCGAAATTTGTGTTTTACATTCATCCAAGTTGGTGTGATCTTATGAACAACTTGGATGCCATATAAACGTCACTGTGGACCCTAGGAAGGTTTCAATGGTAGGTATCATTGTCCCCTTGATTTCTATGGTGTGGTCCACTCGAGCTTTGGATCTACCTCTTTTTTGGGCTCATGACCTAGAATGATCTCTCCAAATGGATGGACCGTGTGGATAATACACACGCATCATGGTGGGGTCCACGGAACTTAGTGACGTCCACACTTGGTGGATCGCGTACACCATGCTCCCCTAAAAACGGAAGCAGATTGCATACTGAGTAACTCCGTATGCTGAGCGTACTGAGTAAACCTTGTGGGGCCCACCATGATTTATGCATTATATCCACTCTAGCCATCCATTTTACCAGATAATTCTAGGCCTTGATTCAAAAAATGAAGAATATTCAAAGCTCAAGTGGACCACACCACAGAAAACAGTGTGAATTTAATGTCTACCGTTGAAAATAATTGGGGGCCACTGAAGTTTTGGATCAAGCTGATATATGTGTTTTCCCTTTAGCCATGTCTTTGTGATCCTATGAACACGTTGGATGAAAAATAAACATCACTGTGGGCCCTAGGAAGGTTTCAACGGTGGAATTCATTATTCTCACTGTTTCCTGACATAGGGTCCACCTTAGAGTTGGATATGCTTCGATTTTGGGATGAACCCCTAGAGTGAACTGGAAAAAAGGATGGACGGTGTGGATAAACCCAGTGTTTAAATGGCGAATAGCGTGTAGCATAGCCTTCACCCCTTTGAAGCGTGAGGCGTAAGCTACATAGCGTGTAGTGTAAGCTACATGCTACTTAGATTTTTAATCAAGTTTGCACTTGGTCGCACCAAATTAGATGATTAATAATAAAATTTAACAATTTTTCATGATATTTGATGCAACCAAATGCAATCTAAAGTAATAGCAAGGGGTGATTATTAAGTATGAAAGTTAAGAAAGAGCGACAAAACTGATTTAAAACTGTTTCTTATATTATTTTACTAAAAGCATTAATAAGTCTAATGAATTTTCGTTGAAATAGAAAAATGTAACAAATCATTAAAAACATTATTGATTTTAATTTTATAGTGAAAAATGACTTGTAATGTAAGATATGTAGCATGTAGCATAGTCTATTTAGCGTGTAGCATATCCAAATTAATCATATAGCGTAGGCTACATGCAACTTAAGCTATTTTCATGAGCTACGTAGCATTTAGGCTAAGCTACGCTACGTAGCGTAAGCTACACGCTACATAGCGTAGCTATTTAAAACACTGGATAAACCACATATATTTACTGTGGCCCAACATAGTTTACTTAGTATGATGAAAGCGTACTGACTAACTCAGAATGCAATCGGATTTCCGTCAAAAGGCTTCGTGAAGCCATTTCGCAACAGAGAAGAGGGTTCCAGAAGGGAACCCTCAAAATCCCTAAAATCCCGCAAAAAATTGCAAAAAATCCTTGATTTTTCGCAAATCTATCACCAAGATTTTGAAAATTTCTATCTATTGCAAGAAAAAAATGGAAAGGAAAGATTTTTTTCACACTTATGGTGATCGATTGGCCCACTGATACTTTCAATCTGCGATCCTCTTCTAGATTGGCCCACCGGTGCTTCCGATTAGTGATCTTCTTCTATAGACTACAGGTACCGAAAATCCGATCTTTCCCTCATTTTCCCCCTTTTTTTTGAATATTTTGGGTATCTACGCAGTCCCCCAATATCGGCACTTTTATCGCTGAAAAGAGGTTGGTGGCTACGGTTATCCCGTGCCGGGTAGGTAGGTACAATGATTTCTTGCCGAAAAGTGAGCTTGGGACAAAAAATCAATAATATCGCAAAAAAATTGGCAATATCAGGAAGTGAGACCAAATAATGGAGTTTCGGTGTCGCAACATTGGTGACACTGATAATATCGACAATTCATCGACAGTGCAAACACTGCCTCCCTTAACCTAGAGCAATATTGCGCTGACAAGTTCGATCTGGAAGCAATTTCCTCTTCTAACAAGAGGCCCACCTCTTCTCGAATATCAAGGTCTTGGGTAGAAGCCAAAATGGAGGCCATTTCCAATTCCCTTTTACCAAAGACCTCCTTATGCCACCCTTTAAGCTTTAATTTGAGATTCTGGAGTTTTTTAGATAACACATAACCTGTTGTTCCTTCAAAATGAAAGGATTCCCACCATTTGACCACCATGTCTCTGAACCCTTCCACTTCCAACAAAGTGAGCTCGAATCTAAAGGGTATGGGACCGTTCTCAGTTTAGTCTCTTTATTCTCTAATCAAGAATGTGGTCCACATTGGGAGTTGGTGCACACCAAGTTTGTTTGGCACTATGATGTTCCTCCAAAGATAGCTACTTTTGGGTTGTTGGCTGGTTGGAAGAAAGTTCTAACTATCAACAATCTTCGGAAAAGTTAATGGCAATCCCTAATATTTGCCTTTTGTGCATGAACGACAAGGAGACGGTTGATCATCTTTTTATACATTGTCCATTTGTGGGGTTGATACGGGTAGAGTTTTTGGGTTGTTTTCAAGTCTCTTGGTCTTTCCTGCTGTCAGTGGGTGACCTTTTGATTGCGCTTGGCTTGGCGTGAACCTTGAAAAGGCAAAGAAGTCGCTGTGGAGAATGGCCTTGCTCGCAGTTTGGTGGGATATTTGGAAAGAAAGAAATCCGAGATGTTTCATGAACGAAAGAAGGTCAGTGGAGGGAACATCCCAGAGGGCTAGGTTGCTTGTCGTTGAATGGGCTTCTTGTGTTTCAAAGCTTATGGGATGTAATCGGGTCACTATCTCGGCATCCCTGTTTTGTTGTTGTTGTTTCTGTTTTGTTTTATTCTATAAAATTTTTGTTCTCTCTAAAGAAAGGGCAACAAAAACTCCTAATACAACAAACACAGCTTACCACCTTTTCTCAATATGGTAGTGACTTCTTCCATGTAGAAGTGGCAGAGATGTATGACCATCCACTGTATAGAAACTGTATAAAAATTATGGACCTATTTTGGAGGGGTGATATTCTGAAAATTAGAATTACGCCATAACTTTCAACTTGAATCCTAATGGCAGAAAAGGATTCATGTAGCCAACCCCAATTAGTTGGGATAAGGCTTAGATGATGATGATGATGATGATGATGATGATGACACAATTTTAACCATCTGATTTTGTTTATTAAATTTATACTGCTGTCCACTCCTTTTGTAACCATTCATTTGATGACCAAACCTAATATGATTTTGGTGTGCTCTATCAATATGCTTTTCAATATTCCATGATGGCCCAAGCATTTGGAAGGTCTGGTTTGACATAAAAATGTCGCATGCGTGCATATTGGAAGAGCCACCATCATTTAAAATTTATGATTAACTATCACATTCACAGGGCTTGCCCAACTTTTTTTAAACAAGAAAACATGGATACTCCCATAAAGTGCAACTACCTATATGCGTGCACAGAGCCATGGTAAAGCTGGCATGTTTGTTCCTCTATCCAAACCATTCTCCTCAGTGGACACTGGGCATGTTCCAAAAGATCAAAATTGATTGGACAATCCAAACCTCTTATCAGAGGACATGTGTTCATTGATTTTGATTAACTATATGCTGCCTTGACCATCCATTTGCAGTGACAATCAGTCAATTGTTGTACTTCATAGGTTGATAATTCTATGATAAGTCTATTCTAGCAAACATGATTTGGGAGGGTTTACTCCAAACGATCTGCCTCACATGTAGAGAATCTAGTCTGTGACCAAATTATAAGCTCGAAGAGAAATGATTAAGTAGTGCTCTACCCAAAATTGCAGTCTTTAGCCTTAGTACTAAATACATAATTGGCCCATGGCTCTGTTGGTGGGGCTCCTATTTAGTATGGTTCGGATGTCCTGCACAAATGACAGTTTGGTGAGAATGATGGTCTTGCATGCTGTTTATAGGTGATCAGTTATCAAGGATATTGTATATATTTTGGCCGATGGTGATTGAAATGGTACCTGCGTCATACATTGAATCGAACCATCTAAATTTCCGGACGTAGTGTAGTTAAGGCGTGCTCCAAAAAGCCAAATTGATTGAATGATCCTAACCTCTATCTAATGGGCATTTGTTTGTTGAGTATGGAGTATGGACCATTGATTATGTGAGTCCTATCAAACATGTCAAGCTAAAGCATCACGTTAGGTGAACCCAAATTCTGAACAGGGCAAATTATAAGATGAACTAAATGAACCCACCCCAGAAAATGGAGGAATTTTGAAAAATATCAAACTACGAATTACAAATTCAAACAAGAATTGATTGTGATGCGGACACAAAAGCATTCAAGGTGTACCAACGAAGAAAGCGCCAACCACAAGTACCCTCCTTGTGGATAGGCGATTATTGAGGAGCTGAAGACCCTTCACATGTGATTGGACACATAGAAGACCCCACTCAGGGAAGACACATGTGAAGGAAGAAAGGAGAAAGAAGACCAACGAACTGAAGATTTCGGGCACCCATCGGGCGCCCAACCACTGTCTTCGGGTGCCCAATCGGGCGCTCGACCATAGCCTTCGGGCGCCCGAACTTTGTCTGCCGAGCTTCTGAACCTCTCTGGAGGTTTTCGGACGACTTCGGGCGACAGCTTGGGCGCCCGACCGAGCGCCTGAACTTTCCCGCACTTCTGTTAATTGCGCGTTTTTGCTTAGTTTTAGGGATATTTTAGTACTTTTCTGTTTTTAGTTGCTTATTTAAGAGGGCTAAAGCCCTAAACTCGAATTAGTTATTGATTATTGATTAAAGCAAGCCCTTTGGTTGCCTCCTTCCTCGTCTCTCTTATGGTAATGTTTCTTCTTCCTTGATCCCTCTTTCTTCTACTTGCTTCTTATGCCCTTCCAATCCTTCTTCCAGGTAATTCTATCTTTCCCTAACCTATTTGTTTTACTAACCACAATCCCAAAATCTGATTTTTTATCCTAAACCCTAAGTTTTCAGATTTTCAAATCCCTAATAAAAAATCCCTGATTTCCTGGATTAGAGATTCCTCTTAATTGATTGGGTTGTAGCCATGCAAGATCGGGAGGTTCCATCCCTCGCCGGATCCAACCATAGTGATAACTGAATCTCATACTTCATGGTTGTGATGAATGGCCCGTTCCATTGCATGTTTCCTTGTGATTTTCTTAGTTCATGATGAGTACTGCTAGATTTTTATATTATTATTGTCTTTTATTTCTGCTGGATTATATGAGTTTTTGAGCATGCATCATAATTAGGGCATCCTACGTCAGATTGAACTGTGATTCAGGCAACCATAGTCTGTCTTGTTTGCCCTCTTGTTGATCGACAAAGAGCATGAATCGTGTTCTGCCATTCCACTCCATCAAGGGCCATACCTTCATCGATGCCCTTGGAGTGCCTTCAACTTGTACCAACTCACTCCTTTTGACTGGCACAGTTCTTGGTCTCCATTGCACATGACCAAGCCATCTAATTCTACCTTCCCTCATCTTATTACCTATTGGTGCTACTCCTAAGTTCCCTTAAATGCATTCATTTATAATTTTATCCTTCCTCGTTGTGCTACTCCTAAGTTCCCTTGAATGCCTTCATTTATAATTTTATTCTTCCTCGTTGTACTACTCATCCATCTCAACATCCTCATTGCAGCTGCACTCATCCTATGAACATGTTGTTCCTTAACTGCCCAACATTTTGTTCCATAAAGCATGGCTGGTGTTATAGCTTTCCTATAACATTTCCTATAAAGCATGGCTGGTGTTATAGCTTTTTGAGTGTCCGCTTGCTAGCCCAGCTGGAAGACACCTTGGCGTTTCAACAACAGGTCTCACGTTCGAATGCTAAGGAGACACACTAATTGCACCAGTGGGTGCATTGCGTGACTAACAGTGTGGGTGTGTTGCGCAGCTAACAGGGTGGGTGTATCGCATGACTAACATAAAAAAAGAGAGTAGTACATGACGATCACATAAAATTCTAGAGGCACATCTCCATTTCTTCCACCAGCTTCAATTTTATGGGAAACATCCTTCTCAATCTTGCTACTCATGAATTATTGACCCAAGGTATCGAAAGTGGTCACCTTGGAAAACTTCTTGGTTAACAATCTTAACTAATTCCTCGTTATCAATCCTCTTGTCACTAATATTGCGCTCTATATACTCTATTTTAGTCCCACTAATTTTAAATACTTCAGATTCTAAAGCATCCGTCCATAAATCTAGCTTTATTTTTACACCTTCCCTCGTCTAGTCAGTCAAAACTATCATTCACAAACAACAAACACCATGGGATCTCTTCTTGCAAATTCCTTATTAGCTCGTCCATAACTAATGCAAAAAGGTATTGATTCAATGCCAACCTAGTGCAAGCCTATAGTATCTCTCCACTACTGGTCCTCACATTTGTTACCACTCCCCTACATATGATCTTAATCACGCCATTATATCCCCTTAAAAACTCTTTTCTTTTCGAATGCCCGCCAAATTAACTCTCTAGGGACCAAATTGTATGCTTTCTCAAGTCAATAAAGACCATGTGGAGATCCTTCCTCCTATCTCCATGATTCTCCATTAATTGTTTTAGTAGGAAAATAGCTTCAGCGGTAGACCTCCCAGGCATGAAACCAAACTGACTTTCTAATACATTGATCTCATGCCTAGTCTTTGCTCAACCACTCTCTCCGTAAGTTTCATATTATGGCCCATAAGTTTAATCCCATGATAGATAGTGTAGCTTTGTTTGTCTCCTTTATTCTTATAAATAGGCAACACGATTCTCTTCTTCCTTTCTTTTCGCATTCTCTTTGATCTTAAAATTTTGTTGAACAACTTTGACAACCAACATAACCTAGTATCTTTGATACACTTCCTAACTTCTATTGGTATACCATCTAGTCTTAGGTCCTTTCCCATTTTCATCTTTTTTAAAGCTTCTTTCACTTTAGATATCCTAATTGATGCGGACACAAGATCATTTCAAGTTTACCAACGAAGAAAGCGTCCACCACAAGCACCTTCCTTGTGGTTAGGCGATAATTGAGGAGCATTGAAGACCCTACGCACGTGATTGCACATGATTTGGCACATAGAAGACACGTGTGTAGGATGGATGGAAGAAGACCCGACTAAAGGTCATCGAGCGCCTAACCAAATTGGTCACCGGGCACCCGAAATTCTCCGATTTCGAAGAATTACTTGTTGGACGTTTTTGGTTCTAGTCGGGCGCCCTACCAAATTGGTCACTTGGCACTCGACCACCACGTAAACTGTTTTTTTACAGTTGTTTTTTACTAAAATTTTAGGGGTATTTTGGTACTTTTATGTTTTCTTATTGCTTATTTAAGTGGGCTAAGCCCTAAAAAATGAGAGTTGGTTGATTATTATTAAATGAAAGCCTCTTTGGTTGGCTCCCTTCCCTCTCTCTCATGAAACTTCATCTTCTTCTCCAATCTTCTTCTTCTATTTTCTTCTTGTGCCCCTCCAATATTCCTCTAAGGTAAGATCTTCTTCCTTCTCTCTCTCTATCTCCATTATCCCCAATCCTTAAAATCCAAAATTTGATAATCGAATCAAAATCCTAAATTCTCAAGTTTTCAAATCCCTAATCCGAGAAACTCTTTGATTCCTCGGACTAGTGATCCCCCTTGATCGATTGGGTTATGACCATGCAAGATCGGGAGGTTCCATCCCTCGTCAGATCTAACCATAGCAATAATTGAATCTCATACTTCGTAGTTGTGATGAATGGCCCGCTCCATTGCATGTTTCCTTGTGATTTTATTAATTCATGATAATTGATGCTAGATTTTATATTATTGTTGTCTTTTATTTCCGCTGGATTATATGAGTTCATGAGCATGCATCATAATTAGGGCATCCTGCATCAAATTTGGTATCAAAGAATAGGCTTGCATGGTTTTGTCTAGATCGAGTTATCAAATTAGGGTTTTGATTTTTAGGACTGTTTTAGGAAAGTTCAGATTTAGAAAGTTTCAAATTTTAAAAACTTTCCAATTTTAAAAAGTTTCCTAATTTGGAAATTTTCCAGATTTGAGTAGTTCTCTGTTTTAATTAATTAATTGTCAGTTCATCATAGTTTACATTCATCGCATTCATCTTATGAGTTGCATATCCATAGTGGTCAAGTTGGGTAGAATTTGGTTCGAGTTTTACTTGTATGCCCACGAGAAGAGGTAGAGGTTTCGGACTTCAACCAATCATGAACAACGAGCAATTTTCTGAGCAACTTGCTCAATTGATGTAAAAGATAACTGCAATGAAAACGAGACAAAAGAATGAATTCGCTCGTTTAAGTAGCCAGATCACCACCACCATGAATAGTGTCAAGCAATTAGAGACATCCCAAAGGGAGAACCCCACTCTTGGGGCTGACACACACTCTCAAGCGGGAGAAATCATTGAAGAGCGTGTTCCCATACATGGAGGACATGGTGGTAGGGGATGTGGAGCTAGTCGTGGTGTTGTGCGGGCTACATATGACTATCCAGACCACTACGATCTCGACGAGCGTGCGATGAAGAACGTGAAGGTGGAAGCCCCGAGTTTTGATGGGCGTTTGGACCCCAAGACATTCCTTGACTGGGTCGCTGACATGGATCACTACTTGGAGTGGTATGGCATGTCAGAAAACCATCAAATGCGGTTTTGCTAAGATGAAACTTGTGGGCCAGGCCAAATTGTTTTGGACCAACACTGAGCGAAAGCTAGAAAGAATAGGTAGAGCCCCTATCACAGATTGGTATGAGATGAAAGAGAAGTTGAAGGAGAAATATCTTCCTCTCTCATACCGACAAAAGCTCATTGACCAATGGCAATCCTTACGCCAAGGGTCAATGTCTATCGCTGATTACATCGCCAAATTCGAGGAGTATATGATGCGATGTGATACCCATGAGGACCCTCTAGTAACACTCTCGCGTTTCAAGACGGGCCTTCGAGGGGATCTTTAGCGCGAGCTTATGACTCGGCCCTTAACGGACTTGGATGAAGTATATCAAGTCGTGTAGGAGTTAGAACAATACCTGAAAGCTCCTGTCATTAGACGTTTTGAGTCCCGAAACTCGAATGCTAGATTTGGTTCCCAGGGATCTAGACCTAACGTTAGTAGTCAACCTAGAGTGCAGGCGACTGTTCCGCCTAGGCCTAGGGAGGACAAGGGCAACGGGGTTCTTGGTGCTGGTCCTAGTGGGGGTAGCCAAGTGAGATGTTATGAGTGTGGGAATATCGGTCACATGTCCAATCAGTGTCCCACGAAGAACCATGGGAAAGCCTTAATTGTAGGCGAGTTCCAAGAGGGTGTAGATGATCAAGGTAATTATGAAGTTGAAAAGTATCACCCTGAGGGAGGTCTTACTGACGAAGATGGTGTAGATGAAGAAGCAACGCTTTCAGTAGTCAGGCGTGTGCTAACTCAGTCTAGGAGTAGTGTTGATTGGCGTCGGAACACTATCTTCTATACTCTTGTCAAGTGTGGAGAGAAATTTTGTAAGGTGATAGTGGACAGTGGAAGTTGTCAGAATGTGATTTCCGCTAACACCTTAGATCGTCTGAAGCTGAAATCCACACCTCATCCCGACCAATACAAAGTTTCTTGGGTTGACAAAACATCCATTCCAGTCACCCATCAGTATTTAGTTCCTATCGAGTTTGGGTCATACAAGGAGTCCCTATGGTGTGATGTGATACCTATGGATGTTGTATATATCAGTGTTCACATTGTCGGTATCGCTACAAGTTTCACTGGCCAGAGATAAAGATATAATATCGTTATCATCGATAATTGGAAATGTGGGGAAAAGGGGGAAAACATGAGGAAAACTATGGAATTTTTCTATGAAACTTCAGGAAATGCCTAAATACACATATTTGCATATTCATGAATAAAAAAATTACAAAAAGAATGCATTAAATAATAAGTTCTCATTCAATGGGGCCCAAAAAGCATGTGTTGCCTAAGAAATACTCCAATAGCAACCAAAACAGTAGAGATTTTAGGACATGCTACCAAAAAATAAGAGGATTCCAAACTAAAGTGGGCCACATGAGAGGAAAGAGTGGGGATTCAATGAGATTTAGATCCCCCTCATTTTTGGTCCACTTGAGATTTGGATCCACCTCATTTTTGTTATCATGTCCTAAAATAAGCTTGCAAATCGGATGGATGGTGTGGATTTCTCCAAAAAATCATTGTGGGCCCCACCTAAGCATCCTCGCATAAAAGAGCGGATTAGGTGGGACGCGGGTTGGCTGGTGACGCAAACATCGGCAGGCAAGTTGATGTCAAAGCTCTATAGGTCCCACCATAATGTATATATTTTATACACGCCATCCATCCATTAGCACAAATCATTTTGAGGGATGAGGGGGAAAATGAGGTACATACAAAGCTCAAGTGAGCCACACCACATGAAACATGAAGTAGAATGATGTTCATGGTTGAAACCTTCCTAGAGCCGACGGTGATGTTTATTTGTCATCCAACCTGTTCAACATTCAGGCTTATGTGACGTTATCAATAGATTAGATGGTAAATAAACACTCCGAGAAATCTGCTTCTCCCCACTTGGACCTACCTAGAGAAGGACGCTCCTGTCAGGAGCTTTGTGAGGCCCATTGTGATTCTTATGAGAAATTTATCCCGTTCATCCATTACTACATGTTATTTTAGTATATGTGCTAAAAAATTAGATAGATCCAAATCTCAAGTAAACCACATCAAAGGAAATAATAGTGATTGAATCCCACCATTAAAAACTTCTAAGGGGCCACAAAAGTTTTCAATCAAGCTGATAATTGTTTTTTTGCTTCATCCAGTTATGTGTGACCTAATCAAGAGATTGGATGGAAAAAAATTTACAATGGACCCTAGGAAGTTTTTAATGGTGGGCGTTTAATCACCATTGTTTCCTTTGGTGTGGTCCATCAGGGATGCAGATCTGCCTCATTTTTGGGCTTATGCGCTAAAATTCTCTGGCAAAATAAATGGAAGGTGTTGATAAAACACAATACATCATGATGGGGCCCACATAGCACCGAGCTACCAATGACAACAAGTCGCACGCGCGACTTCGTAAGGGAAGTGGATTGCATACTAAGTACACTTTATGGAACTAAGAAGTTCCCTAGGGCCCATTGTGAATGTATGCGGTTTATCCACACTGTCCATCTATTTTTTCAGCTCATTTTAGGTGTTAAGCAGAAAATGTAAGCGTATACAAAGCTCAAATGAACCACACTATAGGAAACGGTGAGAATAATGATTTCCACCGTTGAAACCTTCCTAGGGCCCACAATGATGTTTATTTGTCATCCGAGCTGTTCATAAGATCATAAAGACATAGATGAGGGCAAAACACAAATATCACATGTATCCAAAACTTTTGTGGCCACTAAGAACTTTTCAACGGTAGACTTTCAATTCAAACTATTTTCTGTGGTGTGGTCCACTTGAGCTTTGGATATGCTTAATATTTGGCATCAAGCCCTAAAATTATTTAGTAAAATGGATGGACGGAGTGGATAAAATACATAAATCACAGTGGGCCCCACAGAGTTTACTAAGTACACTTTGCGTGTTGAATTTGTACGCAATCCACTTCCATTCAACTTCTTCATCGCAGAAAATCAAACAAGCCCTTAAAAAAGCAACTTCATCTTTCAGAGAGTTTTTTGCCAAAAAGGGGTTTTTCGATGGAGGGTTTCAGAACCCTAAATTGCACCCAAATCGAGTAGAAACCACCCCAAATTTCCATATCTTCCTATCGGAAAAAAAAGAATTTTTTGAGGTTTCCGATGCCCGATGCCCACGGGATTGTGATGTTCCGAGTTTCAATCAACAACAGGTACAAAATCTCTCTCTGATCTTTACAAAAATACTGAAGGAATTTTTTGCTCTTTTTCGGAGTTTAGCGGCTACAGTTTCGCCCGTGATAGGCTAGGCTACAGTCGATATTATCGGCGATAGCCCAAAATATCGTCGATATTTCGCCGATTTCTGGTAGAGAAATGAATACTTGTGGTTTCGGTGTCGCCAGTGCAGCGATACCAATATTATCGGCGATAATATCGACAATTCGTCGACAATGCAAACACTGGGACATATTATCCTAGGTAGGCCGTGGCTATTCGACAATGACGTCACGATCTTTGGCCATTCGAATGTGTGTACCTTCATGCATAACGGTAAAAAGATCAAACTTAATCCTATGCCACCTGAAAACACACTAGGGAAGAAGAAGGATGAGAAGGCGAGTGAGCCTAAGGAAGTGAGGAAATCCAATCCTAAGTCTCTTCACATAATCAATGCGAGATAGTTCGAGAAAGAGACTAAGGAGGATTCTATGGTGTATGCCCTTGTGGCAAAAGAGATTACACCTGAGGTTCCATCAAAGTTACCCCATGAGGTAACGTCGGTTCTAAAGGAATACAGTGACGTGTTTCCTGAAGATTTACCGAACGAGTTGCCACCTATGAGGGACATTCAGCATGCCATTGACCTCGTCCCAGGGTCGACTCTACCGAACCTTCCTCACTACAGGATGAACCCTGCAGAACATGCAAAGTTGAAGAGGCAAATTGGTGAGCTTCTGCAAAAAGGTTTTATCCAAGAGAGTATGAGCCCGTGTGCCGTGCCAGCATTGTTGACACCAAAGAAAGACGGCACGTGGCCCATGTGTGTGGACAGCCATGCCATAAACAAAATTACTGTCAAGTATAGGTTTCCCATACCTAGACTTGATGATATGCTTGACATGATGTCAAGGTCCATCATATTCTCCAAAATTGATCTCAAGAGTGGATATCCACATACGCCTAGGAGATGAGTGGAAAACGATGTTCAAAACCAAAGATAGGTTGTACGAATGGATGGTCATGCCCTTCGGCTTGACTAATGCGCCCAATACTTTTATGCGGGTGATGACACAAGTTTTGAAGCCGTTCATGGGAAAACTCTCAGTGGTGTACTTTGATGACATTCTTATTTACAGTACCACTAAGGAATCACACCTTGAACATCTTAAGCAGGTCTGTAGGGTCCTTAGGAATAAAAAGTTGTACGTTAATCTTAAGAAATGCGCGTTCATGTCTAGTCAAGTCGTGTTCTTAGGATTTATAGTATCTTCAGAAGGAATGCGTGCAGACCCTGAAAAGGTCAGGGCCATAGTTGAGTGGCCTGAACCGAGGAACATTCATGAGGTGCGAAGCTTTCACGGCTTAGCAACTTTTTATCGTCGGTTCATTAGAGGATTTAGCACGATCATGGCTCCCATTACTGAATGCATGAAAAAGGGAGAGTTCGTGTGGTCTAAAGCCGTAGTCAAGGCTTTTAAGGAAATTAAGGGCAAAATGGTAGAAGCTCCTGTCGTGCGTCTACCTGACTTTTCTAAAGTCTTTGAGGTGGCGTGTGATGCGTCTGATGCTGGTATAGGTGGAGTGTTGAGCCAGGAGAGCCACCCAGTAACCTATTTCAGCGAGAAACTGAATGAAGCAAAATAGAAGTACTCCACCTATGATAAAGAGTTCTACGCAGTAGTGCAATCCCTGAAACATTGGCGTTACTATCTCCTACTACAAGAATTCGTCTTGTTTTCTGATCATGAGGCCTTGAGATATTTATATTCTTAGAAGAAACTCAACCTAAGGCATGCTAAGTGGGTATCGTTTCTTCAGGAATATTCGTTCGTCCTAAAACACAAGACCGGGGTTGAAAACAAACCAGCGGATGCCCTTAGTAGAAGAGTGACGTTGCTCAATTCCTTGAGTGTAGTAGTCGGATTTGAGCAATTGAGAAATGAATACCCCACATGTCCTGATTTTTGGAGTACTTACGTATCACTCTCTAGTGATCAACGTAGTATGTGTGATTATGTGTTTAAAGATGGTTTCCTTTTTAAAGGAGACAGACTTTGTATTCCCCGTATGTCCCTTCGTGAATTCCTCGTCTGGGAGCTTCATTCAGGAAGGATAGCTGGCCACTTTGGTCGTGATAAGACCATTGCCCTCGTAGAGGATCGTTTCTATTGGTCAAGTCTCAAGCGAGACGTAGCCAAAGTTTTAGGGTAATGTCGTACATGTCAGCTGGCAAAGCAAAGAAAGCAAAATACTGGGCTATATATGCCATTGCCAGTGCCACATGCTCTGTGGCAAGACATTACTATGGATTTCGTGTTGGGACTCCCCAAGACGATTAAAAAGCATGATTCCATCTTTGTTGTTATGGATCGATTTTCAAAAATGGCGCATTTTCTCCCATGTTCGAAAACGTCGGATGCGTCTCATGTTGCTCGTATCTTCTTTGATGGTGTGGTGCGTCTCCCATGGGTTACCTAAAACCATAGTGTCTGACCGTGATGTCAGATTTACCAGTTATTTTTGGAAGACACTGGCACATTATGGGTACTCGTTTATAGTTTTCTACTGCCTACTACCCTCAAACAGATGGGCAAACAGAGGTGGTAAATCGAAGTCTTGGAAATCTTCTATGTTGTCTACTAGGGGAACATATTAAAACTTGGGACCTAATTTTACCAATTGCTGAATTTGCTTATAAACGGGTCCCTTAATAGATCTACAGGGTTGAGTCCTCTTGAGATTGTAAGTGGTTATAAACCTAGAATGCCCATAGATCTCTTACCCATGTCTGTTACCCAAAGGTCTTCTGAATCAGCCGATGCATTTGCACGCCATATCCATGATCTGCATACACATATTAGACATTGGATAAATAAGAGTAATGATGATTATAAAATTTCTGCTGATTCTCATCGTAGATTGCAAGAATTTCAGGAAGGAGACTCTGTAATGGTTAGAATAAGGCCTGAGCGGTTCTCACAAGGTTCCACTAAGAAGTTACAAGCGCGTAGTGCTGGACCATTTAAGATATTGCAAAAGGTTAGGTCCAACGCGTATCGGATTGACCTCCCACCTGAAATGGGCATTAACCCAACTTTTAATGTGGAAGATCTAGTCTGTTCCCACCATCCCATCGTTGATCAATCATCTCTCTCATGGCCCTTTTCTGATTTTGCTTCACAACCCCTTCCACCCCTTCCTTCACCTATTGTCCATAAAGAAAAAATTGATGAACTCTTAGATGAAGAAATAGTTTCTACGAGAGATGGAGGCTTCCAAAGATACCTGTCAAATGGAAGAATAAACCATCATCTGAATCTACATGGTTGACAGAGGCGGCATTGCAGAGCATTGATCCGGATTTGCTAGAGCACTACAAGAGTTTTAACTCGTCGGAGTCGACTTTTTCTCACTCGAGGGGAGTTGATGCGGACACAAGATCATTTCAAGTTTACCAACAAAGAAAGCGCCCACCACAAACACCTTCCTTGTAGTTAGGTAATTGAGAAGCATTGAAGACCCTACGCACGTGATTGCACGTGATTTGACACATAGAAGACACGTGTGTAGGATGGATGGAAGAAGACCCGATTGAAGGTCATCGGGCTCCCGACCAAATTGGTCACCGGGCACCCGAAATTCTCCGATTTCGAAGAATTACTTGTTGGACGTTTTTTGTCCTAGTCGGGCGCCCAACCACCACGTAAACAGTTATTTTTTTAAGTCGTTTTTTACTTAATTTTTAGGGGTATTTTGATACTTTTATGTTTCCTTATTGCTTATTTAAGTAGGCTAAGCCCTAAAAACGAGAGTTGATTATTATTGAATGAAAACCTCTTTGGTTGCCTTCCTTCCCTTTCTCTCATGAAACTTCATCTTCTTCTCCAATCTTCTTCTTGTGCCCCTCCAATATTCCTCTAAGGTAAGATCTTCTTCCTTCTCTCTCTCTCTCTCTATCTCCATTATCCCCAATCCTTAAAATCCAAAATTTGATAATTGAATCAAAATCCTAAATTCTCAAGTTTTCAAATCCCTAATCCGAGAAACTCTTTGATTCCTCGGACTGGCGATCCCCATTGATCGATTGGGTTATGACCATGCAAGATCAGGAGGTTCCATCCCTCGTCGGATCCAACCATAGCAATAATTGAATCTCATACTCCGTAATTGTGATAAATGGCCCGCTCCATTGCATGTTTCCTTGTGATTTTCTTAGTTCATGATAATTGATGCTAGATTTTATATTATTATTGTCTTTTATTCCGCTGGATTATATGAGTTCATTAGCATGCATCATAATTAGGGCATCCTGCATCACTAATCCTACGAAATATCTGTGGTCTCCAACATCATTTGAGTTTAGTTGAGGAAACATGTGATTCTGAAAAATCAGTAAGAAGTATAAGAGCTACTAGATTTAGCCATGAAAGCATAATAAAAGAAACTTTCTGAAAAGATGACATGATGTGACACGAATACGTTGGGCAGCTAGGTAAACATTCTGGTTGACAATTGTAGGAGATGATTAATTAGATAGAAAATGGAGGTTCTTCTTTAAGAGCCGCTAATGAGAGGCCCACTTCATCTGCTTCTATCTGGAAGCAGTATATCATAAACTCGAATATTATCATCTTTTGATAGCTATAGGTTATCATAAGCACACACAATATTGTCATAATCATTATCGTATCGTAAATCATAAAGGGGTCTGAATCGTATCGTATCGTAAATCGTAAGATTTTTTCAGATTTTCATAAAACACGTCATAAAAAAATTATAAAAAATTATATATAATAATATAAATAAAAAAACATATAAATCATCCATTTTGTCATGAATATGCAAAAAACAAAAAGATCTATCATGTGTATATCATCATGTGACTCATGAGTCATGTCATAATCAAGTTCAAACAATAATCCCTTTCCCATCCCATGTACATGTAAGTTTTCTTTTTCTATATGATTCAAAAAATAACATTTTCCCCATCCCCATTTACATGTATTATTCTCTATTCACTTATTTCTATAATTCAAAAAGTAAATAAAAATGTCCAAAGGCTCCAAACAAATCTATCATTCATCGGCTACGTCATCACCATCCTCATCATCACCCATTGGGACAACATTATCAACATCGTCTTCATATTCCGAATTTGATGTCGAAATAAATTCATCTTCCTCCTCTACTTCTATCACTTTTGTTTTTCCCTTCGCCTTGCTTCGAATAGCAAGTTTTCTAGGACCTACAAAATAGTTGTTGCAACAAAATTCATTATAATAATTAATAGTTGTAAGACTACACTATATGACTAAACAATAAAAAGACAAGTCATACACCATGTTGCCCATTCGGTTTTGATGTAGATCCACCTACACCTTGCACATCCTCTAAGCCTTCAGCAAAACATTCACCTATGTCCATCCAGGTGTTATCTGTAGGAAGTGCGGGATCCTCTTTCTCCGTGATCCATTCATCATCAAATTCCATATCTGATAAGCATAAAGGATCAAGCCCTTGGTCCTCTCTCTTTGCATGACGGACTTCGAGTTGGAAATTATATTTTACGAAGACGAGCGTATTCAATCTCTGTTGCTCAAGTCTATTCCTCTTCTTTGAATGTATCTGCAAGCCCATGAACATAATAATATAAGGCTATTGATCACACTATCATCTACATGGTGAATTCATAGGTTGATTAATGAATTCAATAATGTCTCACCTGCTCAAAAGTGCTCCAGTTGCACTCACAACCAGTAGCACTACATGTCAAACTCAAAATACGGATAGCCAACTTTTGTAATTCTGGACACTCGTCTCCGTAACTCTCCCACCATAAACCTAAAACACAATCATATATAATTTATATAAACAGTAGGCACGCAATCAAACTCAAAGAAACAAAATATTTGTAACTTTGCAAGTAAAATTACTTGGTTGCTTTGTCGTTCTAGTTAGCTTTGTTGTCTCTCTTCCAAATAAACCATAGGCCTTTTTTAACTTGTCCATTTGCTCATCAATGATGACCCTTTGCCTTGAGTCAGGGACCATTCTTTCAATACAATCATATAGGCCGGTTTTAATCTCCAAATCCGGATGAAAATTGTCATCATACTGAAATCTCGGATTTAAGAAATATGCCGCTGCATGTAATGGCCTATGCAATTGAAGATTCCATCGTTGGTCTATTATGTCCCATATAGCCAAATACCTCTTCTTCACCTCTCCTAAGTTTTTTGCTATAGCTTCTTTCGCTCGATCCATCGCTTCATAAATATATCACATGGTTGGCCTCTCATCTGAATCAACTAGCCTTAGCACCTTGACCAATGGGACAGTGATCTTCAAACAAAACTTGATAGATGGCCAAAAATCTACATCGGCCAAAATAATGTCTTGAACATGCTTCCCCTTTGCGGTTTTGGAGAAGCTGCTACCTTCCCATTCCTTCGAGGTAAACATCGACCTCAGGCCAATTCTATTTTCATGAATACTTTTTAAAGTTAAGTAACACATAGCAAACCGTGTTACTGCCGGTCGAGTCAACTCCCCTTTCGCATGCTTCCTCATCAAATTCAATACCCAACAATGTTTGTAAATATAGACCGTTATAACCCTTGTTGCTTTTACCACGGTCTCTGAATGAACTTGCAGCTTTCCAAGGTCTGCAAGCATTAGGTCTATGCAATGAGCCGCACATGGAGACCAAAACAATGTCTTCCTCTTCTCCATCAACATCTGACCCGCCTTCACATAGGTGGATGTGCTATTTGTAACTACCTGCACAACATTTTCTTCACCCACCTCATCAATCACTGACTCGAGCAACCCTAACAAATTGTTCGCATTTTTTGAAATATCGGACGTATCAACAAATCTTAAAAATATTGTACCACTTGGACTATTTACCAAAAAATTTGTAATCGACCGATTCACTCCATCGGTCCACTCATCTGACATAATTGTACATCCAGTCTTCCCCCATTCCTTCTTATATATATCAATAGATTTCTCTATCGACTCAACCTCCATCTTCAAAAATTTATTTCTCACTTCATGATACGAAGGAAGCTTCAATCCCGACCCAAATATGGCAACCACTTTCATCATTGGTGCGAAGAATGGGCTCTTTACAAGGTTAAATGGTAGAGCATTCGCATATAGGAAACGCGAAATAGATAAACACACATTATCTTTAGCTCCATTCTTTCATATTTTGTTTAGAGTGGTTTGTTGTTTATCTTTTGCCCTACTCTTCCCATAAAATCATCCATTGTTCTCTTTCTTTTTTCACCACCCATTTCAACATCATGAATTATAGGAACCCTTCCGACATCATAGGCCATCTCCTCCTATTGTTTCTTCTCGCTAACATTGCCATCCAATAAATTCTTGAATTTTTTTTCTACATCATCACCTACTTGGGGACATGCCGCAACATTCTTCTTCGTTCGGGCTAGGTGATGTTTCATTCGAAACACCCCTCCCCAATATGCCTTCCCACAAAAATTGCATCTTAGGTGTAGATTATTGTTCTCATCCATCTTAGAACAATGCTCCCATATAAGATCATAATCCTTCGTCTTCGATATCTTACCCATCTTCAATGCTCAAAACAAATCAATGCCAAGCCTACATACATATTAAGAAGAAGAAAAAAAAACTATTTAGGCTACGCCGCACACAAACAAAGATTAAAAATTGATTAAAAATGAGAAAACCATTTTAGATTTGAAATAAATGAAAAAAACTATTGAAAAACAACTATTTAGGCCCACATAAACACTAAATCTCACTACTATTTCTCCAAAAAAAGAAAATAAGCGATGTTATAATGTATGTGGGGTGTAAATAACTTTTAAACAAAAAGGCCCTAAAAAAGAATGACAAAAAACTGGAAAAAAAAAAAAATCGAAATATTATATATTTTTCTCCAAAAAATCCATGTTTTCACAAATATATGAAAGAAATGAAATAGAAAAGAATAGTAGAATATTTTACCTCTATTCTTATCTATTTCAACGTAGAAATAGAATGCAACAAGCAGCGTTCGATTCCGTTGAGCGACAAAAGAGGTATCTTGATTTCTTTTCTCTAGGTTTCTATGGCCCACAAGCTCCAAAAGTCCCCAAAATCTCTCAAGAGTTGCAAAAGATATCTTTTTTTTACCTTGGGTTAAATGGGTTTTAAAACAAAAAGAACAAAAAAAAAAAAAATACAAAAAACGAAAAAAATTGAAAATATTCCTTTTGTAGGACCGGCTGCTGCCAGTTTTGCGTCAAGCAGTCGAATTGTACGATTCGACTGAATCGTACGATTCACGATACGATTGAATCATACGATTCGACTGGAAATGTGATTTCGCCGTACTATTTGTATCGTACGGCCATACGATATGATATGAATCGTACGATTCACGATGATTCTGACAACATTGAGCCCACATGAAGATCGTAAACATGCAAATCTGTCTCTTTATGTATGTTTCAATGAGTTGGGAAAATATAACCCATACTTGTCCTTATATTTTTCTTTTATTGAAAGCAGATGTTTATATCAGTTTCCAAATATGAGTTTTAATTGGTCCATGTCATGAATCTTGCTGTAATTATGCTAATGTTCTAATTAAAAGTCAGTCAGTGAGACACAAGGTTAATTGAGCAGTCCCCTGCATCTTCGTGGTGCTTTTCTTTGTGGGTGGTATATCTGGAATGTTGCAGTATAGTGTTTATGACCAGACTTATGTCACATGTGTTGCTCTGGTGGATCAATTATCTTATTATGTGATTTTGTTGACATGCTTTGTTGTCAAACTGAAGAACATACATCTTCTGGCAGCTCCAGTTCACCAGATGCAGCAATATTACAGGCATGGAGTATTTGACAACTGTTATGAAAAGTGGAACGCACTTTTTGACTGTTTCAATTTAAAAACAAAACAATCATCTGAGGTGCAGGTAAGCCTCATTGATTTTACTTGTTGAACTCAATATCATGCAGTGTTTCTTATGGTCTTCATACAATTTTGCATTGCTAGTGACATGAGGGTCAGGATCCGTCACTGATACAGAATGTTGGATTTGCTGAACCCCAGGAAGTAGGATTCATGGATTTGGCTTGTCTAGCTTAATCAATTTATAGAATTTTTAAGTCCCTTTCTTGTAGAGCATGGTTAATTCCTCAAAGATTTCCCTTTTTAATGAGAAGTTAATCAAATTATATGGTTCTAGGTATGTCATGTCTACCATAGTTACTCACGTCCACAGGTTTCTTTATGCTTTGCTTGAGTATTATGTGGTTATACGTTTTTTAATTTTGAGATTAATAGAGACAACAACATAACACTTGCAATTTTTTTTTGTTTTTTACTTCGGAAATGAGGGGGTAGTCATATTAATTAACAAATTAATGTATGCATAATAATAAATAATTAATGGAAGAAACTTAAACATTTTATTTAAATTAAAAGAGAGAAATGAAAAAGGAACTTAGTAAATTTTTTTATATTTTATTTAAGTGGTTTAACTCTCCTGTGACAAGTCCATAAAAAAAGTTGTTTTATGCTTTAAATTCAAGTAAAAGATTTTTAAATGTTTACTTAATAATGAGAATCCTGCTAAGAAGTGTCTGGTGAAAGGATTCTGTGTTCAAGTATCTAAAGAGTTGGATTTGATAGATTTTGATTGGGAGAAGAATCCCAGCATACCACCACCCAAGAATCTGTCTACATGTTGATGTTGGTTTCTCCCAACACACTACTTTTCCTGCTTAGTAGTGAAAAGAAACTTCAAGAACATGTTGAAGCTTCTCCCAGCATACCACCACACAAGAATCTGTCTACATGTTGATGTTGCTTTCTCCCAACACACTACTTTTCCTGCTTAGAAGTGAAAAGAAACTTCAAGAACATGCATAATTTTCTTCATTCAATGGAGAAGAATGAATACAGAGGTTTAGAATTTAAAGACTTCTCAAGTCTCATCTAGGAAGGAGTGATCTTCTCAATCTTAGTTAAAAGAGATCCTGAAGATCTTCTCAAGCCTATCTAAAATATTTTCTACCTATGGGGCTTCTAGAATTAAAGAATATAAGAATTGCTTTCATAGAAAATAGAAATTACAAGAAGACTCTCATGGCACACATTATCCCATGATAAAGACAAGTGAATAAATTATACAACTATTTTAACATTCCTCATCAAACCCTTTCTTTTTATCTACAAGAATGAAACTATTAAAAGAAGAAACCCTGAGGGCAAGCAAGAAACACCTACAATTAAAACATCACGAAGGCAATCCCAACCAATCTTGAGGAGATCCGCAATTTAATATATGAGAAATCCTTAGGAATGATAGCCAAGAGTCCACAAGACTAGGGGTGGCAATGGGTTGGGTTTGGGCCAGGCTAGGCTAGGCTTGACTATACCCAACACTAAAAGGCCCAAGGTTGTCATGTGCCTAGCGATGCAAGCCCAAGCCCGAGCATGAAAAATTGGTTGGGCCTAGGCCTGACCTAGCCCAACTCGGTTGGGCCCAGAAATTGATCAAATACCTATTTTGAAGATGAATGTTGCTAATCCATCAATTGATTGTATTGGCCGCACATGCATGAAGAAAAAAAAAATTTAGGAAAAAAACTAAGGTCTACATACAAGATGCATGTGTTGCCTAACCAAGGACTGGATTGTGGATGGAACATACATATCTATAATATATAAAGCCAATAGCTTTGGACATTTTTGCCCTCACATTTAGTCTGCACAACATTGGTTAAGAGGGCTAAATTCATGATAAAAATGTAGTTGCTTGGCAAGGAATGGTTGAGATTTTATGGCACCAGTGATATCTAGGTCAAACCTGCTTCCCTTCTTTTAATGCATGTAGCCCACACAACTTACCATATTTTGTGTGTAGCCGACATAGAGGAGACCTTGCGAAACTCTATGGGTCCACCATGTTGTATATGCAAAATCCACTGTCCATCAAGTGAGACCATTATTTGAACCATATAAAAGATAAGCTCGATTAAAAACTCACATGAGCCACACCAACAAGAACAATGTAAAATTGATCCCATCACCACTAAGTTCACACGATGTGACCCACTTGAGCTTTTTATTAGGCTGATTTTTGGGCCTCATTCCTAAAGTTGTGTGGCATCTTAATGGTTGGAGTGGATTTCATATGCTCATTATAGTGGGCCTTGTAAAAATCAAGGGTGGATGTCTCTCTTCTAACTATTTCCTTTGGCATGGATTGTTGAGTGTGGAGCCTATCACACCAAAGCATGGTCGGGCGCTCGGACGGTCTTTGGACCGGGCGCCCGATATTCATGAATTTGAGACAGAATGTCTCTGGACTGTTCTATGAACAGTCGGGTGTCCGACGGTCAAGTGGACCGGGCGCCCGATAATAGGATGTTTTGGCCTGTAGCTCACTTGACTGTTTTAACATTGGGCGGGTGCCCGACTAAGCCTGACCGGGCACCCGACCGGCCGCGAACTTAACTGTGGGGTTTCCTATTTTTTTGTTCTATTTTCGAGGTTTACTATAAAAATGGGTGTAAACCAGGATTAGGCCATAGAATTAGGGTTTCTATATGTCCAAGGTGAGAAAGAGGCGAGAGGATTAGCAAAAGGGCCATCTCTGTGCATGGAAGCATAGGAAAAGGTAAGTGTATTGCTTGTAACTTCATTTTCTTCATAATGGAGTTTTGCACCGTGGTTTTTTACCCTTGTTTAGGGTTTTTCTATGTAAATTATGTCTTGTGAATTGTTGGTTTGTTGTGAATTCTATTTCTAGTTATTATTTCTTCCTGTTTATCGTTTGTAGGTGAGACCGGAGATTGGATCTCGGTTCACCGGCGTTGTTGGCGTGCTACGCAACAACTGGTATCAGAGCTATTGGTTTAGTTCAAATGGGAGCGATGACGAAAGAAGGGAAAACTAGAATTGAGAAGTTTGATTGTTTAAACTTTGCCTTCTGGAAGATGCAGATGGAGGATTATCTGTATCAGAAAGACCTCTATATTCCTCTAGAAGGAAAAAAGAAAAAACCAGAGAAGATGACAGATGATGAATGGGCTTTAATGGATCGGAAGGCTTTAGAAACGATCTGACTCTCTTTTTCTAAGAGCGTCGCCTTCAATATATCCAAAATAAAGACCATAAGAATTAATGCAAGCTTTGGCTACGATGTATGAGAAACCATCGGTGTCCAACAAGGTTCATCTCATCAAACGGCTATTCAACATGAAGATGTCAAATGGTGGGGGCGTGGCTGAACATCTAAACGAGTTTAATACAGTTACGAGCCAATTGGAATCCATTGGCATCACTTTTGACGATGAGGTCAGGGCGCTATTGATCTTGTCCAATTTGCCAGACAGTTGGGATGGTTTAGTGATTGCCGTGAACAATTCTTCAGGGTCTAAGAAGTTGAAATTCGATGATGCGGCCGGTCTAATTCTCAGCAAAGAATGTAGAATGAAGGCATCGGGAGCTTCAGAGGATTCAAGGAATGCTCTAAATGTTGAAAGAAGAGGAAGATCTTCAAACAAAGGTGGCAATAAACACAGGCGGTCCAAGTCGAGAAATAAGTCCAAGAGACCGAAAGACAAGGATGGGTGTTGGCATTGTAGGAAGAAGGGGCATATGAAGAGTGATTGCAAGGCGCTTAAGAACAAGAAGGAAGCTCTCAAGGTGGGAAGAATTCAGTGAATCTATCTGAGGAGAGTGACACAGAGGCGTTTATCTTGTCTCTTGATGCGCGGAATGAGTCTTGGGTTATAGACTCGGGTGCATCGTTTCATGCCACTTCAGTCAAAAGAAGTTCTTCGTGATTATGTATTAGGTGACTTCGGAAGAGTCTACCTGGGTGATGATGGACCATGCAGTATTATTGGCAAGGGAGATGTTCACTTAAGTCAGAAAGACGGAAGGGTCTTGAAGTTGAAGGATGTCAGACATGTACCGAGTTTGAGATGGAATTTGATCTTAGTGGGGCAGTTGGCGGATGCAGGATATGTGACGACATTCACTAGTAATTCCTGGAAGGTCACAAAAGGTGCCTTGGTGATATCTCGAGGCAAGAAGGAAGGTACTTTGTACGTGACTTCTGGATCGTATAATTCACTCGCAGTCATATCAACTAGAGTGAACGAGCAGTTATGGCATCAGAGGTTGGAACATATGAGTGAGAAGGGGATGAAAGTGCTATTGTCAAAGGGGAAGCTACCAGGGTTGAAGGCAATCGACTTGGAATTTTGTGAAGATTGCGTGTATGGCAAGCAAAAGAGGGTAAGTTTCAAAAAGACGGGACATGCTCCAAAGACGCATTTGTTGGAGCTTGTACACACTGATGTGTGGGGACCAGCACAGGTATTATCTCTGGTGGTTCACATTATTTTGTCTCTTTCATTGATGATGCTAGTAGGAAACTGTGGGTTTATTTCTTAAAGCACAAGTCTGATGTATTTGATGTATTTAAGAAGTGAAAAGTTATGGTAGAAAATGAGACAGGTAAAACAGTAAAAAGTCTTAGATCTGATAATGGGGGAGAGTACTGTGATAAGAGGTTTGAGGAGTATTGTGCAGCAAATGGGATCAAACATCAGAAAACGATTCCAGGGACATCGCATCAGAACGGTATAGCTGAGAGCAATAACAAGATTATCCTTAAGCGCGCCAGGAGCATGAGGCTATATGTACGGTTGCCTAAAACCTTTTGGGCAGATGCTATGAATATTGCCGTATATCTCATAAATAGAAATCCCTCAGCACCATTGGATGATGGGCTACCAAAAGAAACGTGGACTGGAAAAGAGGTGAACCTTGCACATCTCAGAGTGTTTGGTTGCACTTTTTATGTTCACATTGATGCAGAGCACAGAAATAAGCTGGATGCGAAGTCCAGGATGTGCACATTTATAAGCTATGGGCAGCATGATTTTGGCTACCGGTTTTGGGGACACAAAAATTGAAAAATTATCAGAAACAAGGACATAGTTCAATGAAAAAGTGATACATAAGGACAGTTTGTAGCAAAAGCAGAATAAGGCCGATGAGAAGAAATTCGTAGAGTTAAAAGAGTTACCGGATACAGGTGTTACAGTGCCACAGGACGAGCATGCATAGGAGCATGATGAGGTAGAGCCGCAGACACCGGTTGTGAGGAGGTCTACTCGAGAGAGGAGACCCAAGGTTCGATACTCACCCTCCTTAAATTTTCTACTGCTGACAGATAATGATGAATCAGAGTATTTTAAAGAAGCATTACGGTCAGATATGCGGGTTAAGTGGGAGCAGGCGATAGATGATGAGCTGGACTCTCTTAAGTCCAATCGTATATGGGAGCTAGTCACTCTACCTAAGGATAAGAAAGCTCTTCATAATAAGTGGGTTTACAGATTGAAGGAGGAGCATGATGGTTCGAAGCGATACAAGGCCAGACTGGTTGTGAAAGGTTTCCAACAAAAGGCAGGTATCGACTTCACTGAAATATTTTCACTAGTGGTGAAGATGTCTACGATTCGCATGGTCTTGAGTATAGTGGCTACAGAGGACTTACATCTAGAGCAGGTAGATGTTAAGACAGTCTTTCTTCACGGGGACCTTAAAGAAGAGATATACATGCATCAGCCAACAGGATACGTGGCATCAGGAAAGGAGAATAAGGTATGTAGACTGAAGAAGAGTCTATATGGCTTGAAGCAGGCCCCGAGGCAGTGATACAAGAAGTTCGACAGTTTCATGTCGAAAAACTGGTACAAGAGATGTCATGCAGACCACTGTTGCTACTTGAAGAAGTTTGATACATCGTACATCATTCTTCTTCTGTACGTTGATGATACGCTTGTGGCCGGATCAAGCATGAAGAACATCTCAGATCTCAAAAGACAACTGTATAGAGAATTTGCCATGAAGGATTTAGGAGCTGCAAAACAAATCCTAGGCATGAGGATAAAGCGTGACAGGGAAAACAAGAAGTTAGTTTTGTCACAAGCAGAGTACATAGCTAAGATACTTGATCGATTCAGCATGGGAGGTGCTAAGCCAGTTAGCACTCCATTAGCCAACCATTTCAAGCTTTCTAAGGAGCAAGGACCTAAGACGCAGGAGGAACGGGACTACATGGCTAAAGTCCCATACGCGTCAGCTATAGGGAGCCTCATGTATGCTATGGTTAGCACGAGGCCAGATATTGCTCAAGCAGTGGGAGTTGTTGGCAGATGATTCATGAACAACCTCGGAAAGAAACATTGGGAAGCTGTGAAGTAGGATCCTTAGATACCTGATAGGTACTGTGGATATAGGGCTGTGTTATGGCGGATCAAAATCAAGTTACAAGGCTACGTCGACTCAGATTTGGCAAGGGATATCGACAGTTGAAGGAACACTATATGGTATGTCTTTACCCTGGGTAGTGCTGCAGTCAGTTGGGTCTCTCAGTTACAGAAGATAGTGCTCATCAGTACAACAGAAGCAGAGTATGTTGCAGCTACAGAAGCGTGCAAGGAGATGATGTGGATGCAAGGTTTTATGGAAGAGTTGGGGAAGAAGCAAGCAGATTGCAAGCTGTACAATGACAGTCAGAGTGCAATACACTTGGCTAAGAATTCAGTCTTTCATTCAAGAACCAAGCATATTGACATTAGATGTCACTTCATATGTTCGTTACTAGAAGATGGATTGATTGCTCTGGAGAATATCCATACTGCTGAGCACCCTGCGGATATGTTGACTAAAGCGGTCACACGGGAGAAGCTGAAGCTCTATTCAGCTTTCATTGGTCTTCAGGCTTGAAGACTGGGAGGTGGTGCACTCCGAATGTAGAAGACGAATGATCAGGTGGTGATGTGTCTCCAAGTGGGAGATTGTTGAGTGTGGAGCCTATCACACCAAAGCATGGTCGGGCACCTAGACGGTCTTTGGACCAGGCGCCCAATATTCATGAATTTGAGATAGTATGTCTCTGGACTGTTCTGTGAACAGTCGGGTGCCCGACGGTCAAGTGGACCGAGCGCCCAATAATAGGCTATTTTGGCCTGTAGCTAGGGCTCTCAATGGGTCGGATCTGGATCAGATCCAGTTGGATCCGGCTCCAAGTCCGTATATCTGTAGACGGATTCGGATCGGATTCGGATCCAACTCGGATCCAGAAGGTGATATCCATATCCGATCCATTTATAAATTGTTAGATCCATTTCCGATCCAAAATCCATATAACGATCGGATTCGGGTCAGATCTAGGTCCAAATGCACCCCCACTACAAATCTAAAAAATATATGATATAAAATATATAATATAATACATTTAATTTAGTAGAAAAATGATGCAAATCCCACTATTTACTATGGTATTGTCCAAATGGCCTAAAATAATTTGTAAAACGGATGGCCAGCAAGAATATAACATATACAGTAAGGTGACAATGAGTCGGATCTTAATCGGATTCGGATCTAACTCGGATATGTTCTTGTGAATCCATATCCGCTCCATTTAAGTAATCGGACCTATTTTAAGATCCATATCCGGTCCATTTAACTAATCGGACCTATTTTAAGATCCAAATCCGCATTATATGGATTCGGAGCAAATCGGATCTCGGATCTGACCCGCTCCATTGAGAGCCCTACCTGTAGCTCGCTGGATTGTTTTAGCATTGGGCGGGCGCCCGACCAAGCCTGATCGGGCGCCCGACCGGCTGCAAACTTAAGTGCGGGGTTTCCTATTTTTTTGTTCTATTTTCGGGGTTTACTATAAAAATGGGTGTAAACCGGGATTAGGCCATGTGATTAGGGTTTCTATACGTCCAAGATGAGAAAGAGGCAAGAGGATTAGCAAAATGACTATCTCTGTGCATGGGAACATAGGAGAAAGTAAGTATATTGGTTGTAACTTCGTTTTCTTCATAGTGGAGTTTTGCACCGTGGTTTTTACCTTTGTTTGGGGTTTTTCTACGTAAATTCTGTCTTGTGGATTGTTGGTTTGTTGTGAATTCTATTTCTAGTTATTATTTCTTCCTGCTTATCGTTTGTGGGTAAGACTGGAGATTGGATCTTCACCGGTGTTGTTGGCGTGTGCTGCACAACATGGATCACAGGTCAGCCTTATTTTTTTGGCCCTGGGCCTTAAGCGGGATTACACATCTAATGGTTGAAGTAGATTTCACATACACGTTACAGTGAGCTCCATCCAAAGTGAGGGGTGGTTGTCCATAAAATTCAGTTTTTATGAAGATACCTAACTTTTAGTGACAAACCCCCCCCCCCCCCCACCCCTTCTTTTTTTAGCTGGTTCTTCCTGAATATCCCTTCTTCCTTAATAACATTTGTCTTTGGTGCCATCAAGAGGCCAGGATCCCTCGTCCAACTTTTAAACTGACCAGATGCTCGAGCTTTTTTTTCTTTCTTTCTTTTGGGATAGTTCACACTCCCCAATATTGTCAGTACACCCACCCCCCCTGTTAGTCTCACTGCAATGTTAGCCACCCCCACTTGAGGCTGACCCAGTGGGCCTCAAGCTGAACCTGAGCCCCTCTTATGCAAAAACAATCAACCCCAAAGAAATTAGGGTTTGGGAAGTTGGAAGAAGATTGATATAAAGTAGTTATTAATGAAAATGCCCCTCTAACAAAAAAAAATATTAATATGTATATGGAAACAGGCTCAGGTTGGACCTGTGGGCTTTATTCGCAGCCCAAGCCCACACTTATTGTGAGTTGCTTATATTTAGGCCCATGTCCACCTACCCTTGGGATTGATAGGAGAGCCCAAGCCCAACCATAGTGGGCGAAGCCCAAAAGCTATACAGCCTCCTGCTGAAATATTTCCAAGTAATAGCGTAGATAGACATGTCGAGAAAATTCAATCTCAAGTGTATCATTATCCAAACCAACAAAGCTTTTATATAAAGCTAAAACTCAACTACCATCAGAGATATTCCTTCATTTGTATTGGTGTAAGGGGAAATATATGGATTAAAAGGTCTGCTCCATTTCAAGTTTGATTTGTTTTTGCTTCTGCAATCGGTGATTATGGGCCATTATGGTGCAGGAAATTCTAGAAGCTCGTGAACGAAGCAAGACTCACATTTGGACTTTTAGGACAGCAGAAGAGGCTACGACGCATTGGAAGGAACTCTTTGGCCATGTAAACGATGGCGAATGACCGGGTTCTTATTTTGCCTACATTTGGGTGATCGCTCTCCACCCTCCTTTAGATCGCAGTCAGTTAAACGGTGGATATTCATTAACATTCAATGTAAACAGTAGTGCATTATTTGGAATGCTGATTTTAGATTGATCTGATCTGTCTGTAATCATCACAAAAGAAAATAATAATAATCCGAGTGCAAAAGTTGCGGCTGAAACATTTGAAAATTCTACTGACACATGTATGGATCTTCTTGAATATTTTTCAGAGTTATAATGCATCAATGGAATGCTGATCCGGATTATAACATTGAAACATTTGGTTCGGCTCATGTACACCTACCGAAAGTAGGAAAAGATATTAATAAAAGGGTAGCCACTGTTTTCCACCCAATCCTTTTTGTACAACACACATTTTTCTTAATGCATTAGTAGGAAAAGGATGACTTGAGCATCGGTCTTTCCCACACGGGGGAGGCGTCTCTACCAACTCAACTTCGGAGCCAGAGACATTAATACTCTGGCAGTGTAATGGATGATACACAGGCAAATAAATCTAAATGTATTTGATTATATAACCATTGGATTAGTGGACATTTATTTGATGGTTGAAATGAAAAATATTCAATGATCCTATTTCAGCAAACAAAGTATGCACGAACCAGAGATTAGGCTCCAATGGGTTTCACAATTTAGGCAGTCGAATTTGAGCTCATACATACCACGTACAATTTGTTAAAGTGCATGTGTATCGAGCATCATAAGCAGCCAGAGTATGAATAACTCCCCAAAGCAATAAAAGAAAAAAGAAGGATGTATGTATTTAAAAAGGGAGGGTGTAAATGTCAATTCCCTTTAATAATTCCTAACATGACCCACGTGGCAAATGATACAGAGTGGACCAATATGTGTGAAGGTTAGGCAAAATCACCTCACATGGGGTTGAGCCAAAGGACATGGATCCTGTATCTATCACTTTTGCAGCTTTCTTTCTTGTATTTGTAGTTTTCTTTTCTTTTTTTCGTTTTCTTTTTCTTTTTCTTGCACTTTAGTTGTGTATGATAAAACAATGGGTAGGAAAATGAAATAAAAAAATGAAAAGAGGGGTAGGCATGCTTTTCTTGTTTATGTATATATTAACTTTACTACAGAATCAAATAGAAAAATGGGCACTTAAAGATGGATTTTTATTTATCATTTGCTCCTACCAAGGCATTATTGGAATCCCAAATATTTATTTTAATTTATTCAAGTAAATGGGGTCCATCAAAACCCCAAACACCCACATGATCTCTTTCGGGGAATATGCCTCTCTCTCTCTCTCTCCCCCCATCAGTTTCCACTAATATAATAATGCATAAAAATAAAAATAAAAAAACTTTGTTACTCTGATGGTATGATGGCTGATATGCGGGCACTAAGAAATTGCTCAGGTGGCACAAAGTAACTCTAATTAAACCGTCCAATTTAAGAGTCTCACGTGGGTGAAAATTTCATTGATTTGAGTACGTAACTAGACTGTCGATGGGGTGTTTGGCAGACGGTTGAGGTGAAAAAAAGCAGCCCATAGTGTCCATGAATCAGAGGTTGAATACGCTCAACCAATCTGATTTTAGTATGTTGGCCTATCTAGAGTGGGTCCCACAATTTGGGACGGGTAAATTTGATTATATGCATGACGATTGTTCAGCTTATTGGTGTCGGTGTATCAACCATCACGGTCTGCCAGAGTATCAAATATCTTCCCAAGAAAGAAAGAAAAAAAAAAGGGTAATCTATTTTGGGGTTTTGATGGACCCTGCCAGCTTATATGGAAGCTAGGGAGATGTGTAAGGGCTGACGTGGCAGTTGGGCTTACCATAGAAGTAATCACTTTCATGGGCCTGTATGCTACGGGCGCGGCTTCATTGGATCCCTGACCGTGGGGCCCACCGTGATGTATGTGCCTTGCATCCACAACGTCCGTTGGTTTTGACAGCTCATTTTAGTTTAGGGAATGATACCAAAAAATGAAGCAGATCCAAATATCAAGTGGACCACACCATAGGAAGCAGTGGTGATTGACCATTAAAAACTTCTTGTGGACCACAAAAGTTTTGAATCAAGCTGATACTTGTGTGGTCCCTTCATCTAGGTATTTGTGACTTTATCAACAGGTTAGATGGGAAATAAACATTGGGGTGGCCCCCAAGAAGTTTTTAATAGTGGGTATTCAATCACTACTGTTTTTGTTTCCTGTAGTGTGGTCCCTCTAAGATTTGGATCTACTTCATTTTTTGGATTTTGCCATAAAAAGAGCTATCAAAACAGATGGACGGCATGGATGTAAGGCACATACATCAAGGAGGGCCCCAAACTCAACATACAGACGTTACCCCACTCAATTAGTGGATCAACCTCATTTTTGAGACGGGCAGTGTACATGATGGGGCCTACGTTTAGCATGGTAAGGATGTCTTACTTCAAGCTGCAGTCGACAGGCAAGACTTGTCATGGCTGTTGGTGATTAGTTCTGGCCATCAGATCAGCGGTCCAAATGAGAAATCATGGCCATCAAACGTACTGAATTGAAGCCTTAGCAAAACTGTACATCTCATGTGAGAGTTCATATGGAATTTTCTAGAAGTTAGATGTACCAAAGATATGGTGTGGCTTTTAGGCCTTTATGAGAGATGACGTGGCAGTCTCCCTCTTGAAGAAGCTGACGCAACGGCTGGGGTGTTCTAAGTGTACAGTGTACACAAGGCAAATTAGGCATGTCAATGTCTAAGAGCTGACGTGGCAGTGCATGCTTTTAAGATGTAGATTGCCAATGAGATCTTCACGGTGATTTGGATGGATAAGCCGAGTTTCCTATTACTGTCAGATGGGGCAATGGTCCTTAAATCACACTGCTCGGACAATCTGATCTTGTTTTTATCAGTTTGTTTGCAAATGGACGGTTAAAAATGAAAATAAGCACTGGTCCATTTCCGATTGTCCGTGATCCTCACCCCACAAGCCAAACTCCTTGAATCTGATGATTTTGGTGGAACCGTGCGGCCATTACTGTGGGGCCCACCCTGATGTATGTATTCTATATCCACACCATTTATCCGTTTTGCAATGTCAGTTTAGGGCAAGAGCCCAAAAATGAAGAAGATCCAATTCTCAGGTGGACCATATTATAGGAAACAGCGGTGATTGAACACTATATAGTTAAAAACTTCCCAAGTCCTACCTTAATGATTCCCTAATGTTGATTTGTCATCCCAACCTATTAATAATAACTTTTGTGGCCCATTAATGATCAATCACCACTATTTCCTCTATTTCCCATGGTATGGCCCACCTAGGAATTGATTTTCTTTTCATTTTTGGGTTCATCTGGAACATCTACGTGGCCCCCACAGTAAAGGCCACACCGTCTTGGGTGAAGCCGGGGGGACACTTAATCCGCTCCCATGGTTTTGTTGGCACGGCCATGGCAACGGAGGATGACATTATGACCCGAATGGATGGCATATAAATATCACTGTAGATCCCATAGAGGTTTTGAGCGATAAGAATTCTCTTACCCACCTTTTCCTTTACTTCAGCCCACTTAAGTCTTAGATCCTATTCTTTTTTTGTCGCAACGCGTAAAATGATCTCACGAAACGGTTGGACATTTCTCACAAACATCATGGTGGCCCATCTAGATTCCGAACGCGCATGGTAGCAGCGTATACGACACTATCCGTTGGAAGAGCTGACGTGGCATAGTCTTAAAAGGCAAAGAAGCCATGCGTGCGGCAGTGATGTATTTTCCTTACATCCATCGCGGTAAATCCGTTGTGACAGCTCGTTTCAGGGCATGATTCCAAAAATAAAGCGGGTCCAGATCTTTAGGTGGTCCACACGACAGGAAATAGTGATTATTGAATACCCTCCATTAAAATCTTCTTAGGCTCCAAAATGTTTATTAAGCATTTAACCTGTTGATAAAGTCCCAAAGACCTAGATGAAGGGCAATACAAATGTCAGCTTCATCCAAAACTTTTGTGACCCATAGATATGTTTTTAATGGTCAATCACTACTGTTTCCCGTGGTGTGAGTCACCTGAGATTTGGATCTGCCAAAGTTTTGGGATAATGCCTTGAAATGAGCCGTCAAAACGGATGAACGGCGTGATTGTAATGAAGATACGTTAAAGGTGGGTTCCGCAGTCAGTCATCCACCTACCTCGTTTTACCCGAGGATCAACCGAAGCCGCGCCCTGAATAATGTGGAGCCGGGTCCAACAAGCTCCCACCCTGTCGGGCGCGGGAGCGGATTCGGTGGGACCTAGGGATATCTTTGTGTATAGGACTGTGTGGGGCTCACAGAGATGTTCGCGACAAATCTACACCGTCCATCTGTTTTAAAAGACCACAATAGGACTGAAAATTAAAAATCAGGCAGATCCAAAACTCAAATGGACCATACCAGATGAAACAGTGGGGATTGAACGTTTGGGGTGACAGAATTTTGTGTCGGAGTGATATTTGTGCCTACAGTTTATCTGAGTGGTAATAACCCTGTGAACGGTTTGGATGTCATATAAACATCATGGTCAGCTCCAAGAAGGTTTTAATGGTGGACAATTTCCATTCCCACTGTTTAGTGTGGTATGGCCCACAAGAGTTTTGGATCCGCCTGATGTTTAAGATTCTGTCCTATTGTGGTCTTTTAAAACAGATGAACCAAGTGGATTTATCACTAACATCTCCTATTGTGGTCTTTTAAAACAGATGAACCAAGTGGATTTATCACTAACATCTCCATGAATCACACGCGGGCACAAAGGGGTCATAGACATATCGCTCCCCATCCAGCGCACATGATTGGATATTGCTGGGTCGAGGACTAAAGTGGATGTAACGGTTGACCAAGTCAACAAAAGGGTGCTATTGTAGCTAGCGCTGTAAATGGGTCAGCAGACCTAATGGGGTATCAGACCCAACCCATTTAGACCCGACCCAAACCTGACCCATTTATTAAATGGTATGGGTATGGGTCTGGGTCCAAGAACAAATTCATTTTCATCTTTTCGTATCTTGGCATGTGGTACGAGCCTAGACTTGTTCAGACCCAATTTTAAGCCTTGTAAAAATGCTTGCATACTAGATCCAAACCCAGACCCATTAGACCCGATCCATTTATAAATGGGTCTGGGTGTATCTCCCTCTACCAGACCCAAACCCATTTATAAATGGGTCTGGTGGGTTGACTTAGACCCAACCTAGACCCGCCCATTTAGTAAAAGGGTCTGGGTCTAAAATTCAGACCCAGACCCATTTAGTAAACGGGCGGGTCTGGTTTTGGCCAAACCCGACCATTTACAACCCTAACTGTAGCAAGAAGACAAAAGTTTGGCCCTAGAACACTGTTCACCAGAAGTTTTAGACCATTTTATTCCTCTGTCCTTTTTCAGACGATACGACCGTTGAGTGTCCAACAAATCAAAATCGGTTTCAACCTGATCAAGGGAGTGCGTCCCAACAAAGAGTGACTCCCATGCAAGATCAGATCCATTCATTGGAACCAGCCACCCTTAAAACTTCAATTGGGACCTTATCGGATTACCATACAACTCCTCCATGGCCGACAAAAGTACCAACAGTCTCCATTAATTCCGATGATGTTTTCTTCACCGCGGTCCACCCATGTTGAGTTTCACCCTCAGTTTTTAACCCATGCCATGAAATTAAAACACCCATCCTCTAGATGTGGTGGATCTTCCTCTAGACTAGCAATGGGCCACACAAAAGCCAACCAAGACACTTACAAGATGTGGGGCCTCCGCATCAGCCCAAAATGAGCTTTTTATTTCATTTTCTTTTCTTCATTTTATCTTCTCCTAAATAACATGCCCCAGTGACAGAGGGTACCCCACACTAATCACAGATGGATCGTAGCTGGGTGACATGAATCGCAGTAGCAACTATGGATTGCAGATATATAAAGAGGATTGCACATATGTGGAGTGGATCACAGATCAGTGAGTATCTTCAATCCAGGGTAATTTGGACCCACTTTTGAGTAACTAAAATGTGTCCAAATGAGGTGATTCCAAAGTCATTTGAAATCTTATTCAAATAACTTTCCAACAAGTATAAGATCACCCAAATTGGACATGTAACGAGGTAGTTATGGCTGTTTTCGTGGGACACTATGAGAATCTGTGATACACAGTTCAAATCAAGAATCCAAGGTGATTTAGATTCACTTATGAGTAACTAAATGGTGACCAAATGAGGTGATTCTAAATTCATTGAAAGCTTATTCAAACAGCTTTCCAATAAGTATAAGGTCACCCAAATCGTACATATAATGAGAGAGTTATGGCCATTTTCTTGGGATACAGTGAGAATCTGCAATCCACAGTTTAAATCAACAATCCAGGGTAATTTAGACCCACTTTTGAGAAAATAAATAATGTTCAAAGTAAGTGATTCCAAATCTATTTGAAAGATTATTAAAATAGCTTTCCAATAAGTATAAGATCACCTAAATCGGACATGTAAGAAGGGAGTTATGGCCGTTTTCGTGGGATATAGAGAGAATCTACAATCCACGGTGAGGATCTACAATCGAAGGTGATTTGGACCCACTTTTGAGTAAACAAATAGTGTCCAAATGAGGTGATTCCTAAGTCATTTGAAATCTTATTCAAATAGCTTTCCAACAAGTACAAGATCACCCAAATCGAACATGTAACGAGCGAGTTATAAGTATTTTTGTGGGACATTGGATCGCTAATTGGAACTATAGATCGCTGATTTGAACTATGGATCGTTGATTTGAACTGTGGATCACTGATTCCTCACTGTAGATCGCAAATTCTCACTTTGTCCCACGAAAACAACCGTAACTCCCTCGTTACATATTCGATTTGGGTGATCAAGTACTTGTTGAAAAGCTATTTAAATAAGCTTTCAAATGGATTTATAATTACGTCATTTGGACACTATTTAGTTTCTCAATAGTGGGTCCAAATCACCCTGGATTGCTGATTTGAACTATGAATTCTCACTGTATCCCACGAAAACGGTCATAACTCCCTCGTTACATGTCCGATTTGGGTGATTTTGTACTTGTTTGATAGATGTTTGAATAAGCTTTCAAATGGCTTTATAATCACCTCATTTACACCATTTAGTTTATCAAAAGTGGGTCAAAATCACACTGGATCACAAATTCTTATTATGTCCCACGAAAATGGCCATAACTCCCTCAGTTACATGTCTAATTTGGGTGATCTTGACCTTGTTGGAAAGATATTTGAATAATATTTCAAATGGAATCACCTAATTTGGACACCATTTACTTGCTCAAAAGTGGGTCCAAATCACCCTGGATCACTGATTTGAACTGTGGATAATACATTCTCACTGTGTCTCACGAAAATGACCATAACTCCCTCGTTACATGTTTAATTGGGGTGATCATATACTTGTTGCAAAGCTATTTGAATAAGCTTTCAAATGGATTTGAAAACACCTCATTTGGACATCATTTACTTGCTCAAAAGTGGGTCCAAATCACATTAGATCGTAGATCCTCACTGTGAATCGCAGATTCTCACTGTCCCACGAAAATGGTCATAACTCTCTCGTTACATGTTCGATTTGGGTGATCTTGTACTTATTAGAAATTTATTTGAATAATCCTTCAAATGGCTTTGAAATCACCTCATTTGGACACCTTTTAATTTCTCAAAAGTCCAAATCACCTTAGATCACAGATGCTTAGTGTGGATCGCAGATACTTACTGAGTTGCGATCCACTTCACACATTTGTGATCCACTCCATAGATGTGCGATCCTCTTCATACATCTGCGATCCAAAGTTTTCAGCTACGATTCATGTCGCCCAACTGCGATCCATCTATGATCCATGTATCTAACTAAATCACCTCCCTCTCCCTCATTAATAATTGTCTCTCTCCCTCTTGCTCACCTCCATCGGTGCCGCCCTCGCTAGGCCCCTTGGCTCTGATTAGTGGCGGGTACCCCCCACCCCCCCTGTCGCTAGAGTGTGCTACTTAGAAGAAGATAGAAGGAAGAAAAGAAAAGGAAACAAAAAAAAAAACTCTCTTTTTGGGCTGATGTGGGTGGCCCCATATCCTGTAAGTCTCTTGGTTGGCTTTTGTGTGGCCCATCGCTAGTCTAGAGGAAGATCCACCACATCTAAAGGATGGGAGTTTTAATTTCATGGCATAGGAAAAAAAATTGAGGGTGAAACTTAACACAGGTGGACCATGGTGAAGAAAATATCACCAAAATTAATGGAGACTGTTGGTACTTTTGTGGGCCATCGAGGGGTTGCATGGTAATCTGATAAGGTCCCACTTAGGGTTTCAAGGGGTGGCTGGTTCAAATGAACGGATACGATCTTGCATGGGAGACCCTTTCACTCTTTATTGAGACCCCTCTCTCGATTGGGTTAAAATCGGCTTTGGCTTGCTGGTCACTCAATTGTCGTATCGTCTAAAAAGAGACAAAGGGTAAAATGGCCTGAAGCATCCGGTGGACAATGCTCCAAGGCCAAACTTTTATCTTCCTGCTACAGTAACACACTTTTATTGACCTAGTCAACAGTTAGGTCCACTTTAGTCATTAACCCAATACTGCCTTGAAAGGACCTCATTAGAGACAGATGGTCCTGTCAGGGGCTCCATTTATCCATGCCATTCATCTATTTAAAAAAAAAAAAACATTATAAGTGATGAGCCACAAAAAAAAAAAAGCATGCTCAAGTGGACCACACTATAGGAAACGGTGGGGATTGAATGCCTACTGCCGAAAACCTCTTAGGGGCACAAAAGTATCAAGCTGATATTTATGTTTTCCCTTCATCTAGGTCAATGTGACCTTATAAACTGGTTTCAACAGTTTATAAAAGTTTCAACAGTGAGATCATTGTCACCACTGCTTACTAAGGTGTGGTCCGCTTTTGCCTTTGATCTGCCTCCTTTTTGAGCTTATGCTCTAAAATGATCTTTTAAAATTGATGGACAGCTCGGATAAAATACATATATAATGGTGGGCCCACAGAGCCCCTGATAGGACTGTCTATCTCTAGATAGGTCCTGGTGGTGGTAGTACCTAATCCGTGTCCCACGCTGTCCACCTTCTACAATACACATGGCAGTATCTAAACCTATCACGATCGTCCAGCTAATAGATGCTACCATGGATGGCCAAAGTTTTAAAGCCACACAAATCATTTGACATGAACCATCCGATCGATGGTGTTGAAATTGAGCAGGAGGCAACACATGTTTAGAGGAATGCGCAAAAATGATGGCTAGGATGGTTAAAGAAGAAACATGAATGGTTCAAATTATATACGTGCAAAGATCCCCTCCCAAGGAGCAAAAGTCCATGAATCTGATGACTCTACTGAACCGATTGGTGTGACATGATGAACCATCGTCCATGTTCCACATGTATTGGTTAGATGTGTTGATTGTGTAACTGGGACTCTAGTTTCCTGCGTCACCTTGTTGGAGGAAGCTCCTACATTTAGAAGCTAGATGGGGCCATGTTAGGACATGAGCCCAAATCCAAAACTCAAGTAGGCCACACGAAAGGAAAAAGTGGGTAGGTAAATGCTTACCATTGAAATCCCCCGCGGTCCTTCGTAATGTTTCTGTGCCATCCTGTGAATGTTGAACCCGTGTTTTTTCAATTATGGATACTGACTTTTCATGGGTTTGCCTCCTTCGAGGGCTTTTACACTTGCTGCGTGTTTGAAATGGGTTTATAGAAGACCAGAGTCGCCACTAACGAGTTACTTCAAATCTACAATTGACTAGACCTTATAGAAATGTTTAAGACTGGGAATCCAGAGATTCTTAGCCTTAAGATGACTCCTTGATCTGCTGCCTGATATTCGAAGTAAGGACCGTGGTTACAGAGAAGGAAAATGTTAGGCACCCACTCTGCCCATACAGATGTACGGTCTCTACTTCACAGGATAAAACCAATTTTGAGGATTAGTTCCAGTTCTTGCACTTTATGAATGTTGTATGTGTTGAATGCAATGTTCAATGCATCATCGCTACCAAGCAGTGTCTTAGGTTTGGCGAACCTGCCCTGGTTCACTAACTTATCGAGCGGAGTAACTAGTCGACTTAAGTTTTTTATGGACAAGATCCGAGAAACTCGGCGAGCCTTAGAGCATACGCTTGAACTGACTAGGTAAAATGCTATGTATGAGATGTTATAAATGAAATGAACAAGGGAGTTAAGAAGGGAGTAGATGTTGCACAAAGCTAATGCATTTTTGGGTGAGATTGATTAAGGACTAGATGATTGGGTGGACGGTAGTGTCACAAGGATTAACTCGAGTGACTTTGCTAGGTAGTTGGTTGACTCAGGAGGCTAAGACAAGGGCTGAATTGAACCAGACTAATGTTAGGCTCACTTCCTCACTCTCACTTTCCTTGGTGGAGGGGTGGCTAGGCTAAATGGCTAAGGGTGGAGAGGCTTGTGGGCTTGAATGCTTAAGGATTCTAAGTGTTGAGGGATGGTTGAGGGATAGTTGAAGGATTTTGGTTAATACTTGACATGAGAGAATGATGAGCTATTTATAGCCATCCCAACCCTGTTCTTTCTGTAATTTTCATCAACTTTGAGGATAATGATGAATGTGAAAAATTTCTCCCAAGTTGGAAGCTAGGTTTGGAGTTAAATTTGGAGAGAGGTAAGGTCGTAAATATGGGCCACAAGAGGGACATAGAGATAATTTGGCCCACCTCGAAATTTTCAAAGAAAAAAGTGATAGCTGTTGTGGAGGGGCGCCAACTGTCCAAAACTAGGGAGAGAAAATACATTGGGCGACAGTCTGGGCTTGGATTCTAGGTTTTAGTGGCTTGAAATGGCTGAGTTTGGCTTTGTGGGCTGCCTTGGTGAGTCGACTCGGTGGGTTGACCCATCAAGCAGACTCATCTAGTTGACCCGTTTCCCAGCTCTCCAAGGATTACTCTTAGGGTTTAAGCTTTAGGGGTTTTGAATTTAGACGAGGGTTTGGATTGGGGTTTAGGGTATGGATTAAGGCTTGGATTAGGGTTAAGGGTATGGATCGAGGTTTGGATTAAGGTTAAAGGTATGGATCCATATCCATCCCAATCATCAAGTTGTAATCAATTTCCATATCCATCCCAATAATCAAGTCCTAATCAATTTATCAGCCAGGGGTGGGGTGGCTACACATCCATACCGTCCATAAGCTCATTCCTACAGGAATGAACTGAAAACACAAAAAATGTTAGCTTGATCCAAGAATTCCATGGTCCCACAAATGTTTCATTGGTGGATGATCAATCCTCAAAGTTTATTGTCGTGCGGCCCACCTAAATTTTGGATTTGCTGGATGTAGATTTCCTGAAAAGGCTTTCACAGGAAGTTCCTAGGCTGAAAACCTACGTCAGGCCCATCGTGATGTTTTGGAGAAATCCACTCCGACCGTCCATTTCGTGACTTCATTTTAGGATATGGGAGCAAAAATGGGTCACTTGCTTTACCTTGGGTAAGTAATTAGAGAGTTCACTCACTTTAACCAAAAAAAAAAAAAAAGAAAGAAAGAGAGAGGGCAGTGTCCAAGACTCAAGTGAGCTGAATATGTGATAATTTAACGTCCACAATTGAAATAATTATGGGTACACAAAAGTTTTGAATCAGGCTAATATTTGTGTTTTGAGTTCATCCAAGTAGGAATGATGTTATGAATGATATGGATGGCATATAAACATCAATATGGACTCAGGTAGGTTTCAACGGTAGAAATTTCCCTACCTACCTTTTCCTTTAGTACGGCCCACTTGAGTCTTCAATCTAGAACAAAAATTGTTCGCATGACCTAAACTGAGGTCACAAAATGGATGGACGGGGTGGATTTCTCACAAACATCACGGTGGGCCCCACCTAGGTTCCCATAGCAGAAACTTCTAGGGAAAGGCTTTAGCAGGAAATCCGCCCATGGTCCTTCCTATCTGCAGGGGAGCCTGGTCGAATGAACTCCCACGCAATCTAACTTCCACGGGCAGTACCGTGGCAGTACCTACGGCGATCTCAGTCGTCGTCCATCAATTAGATAATAAATTGCCTAATATCAAATTCACATTGATCGTGTGACCTGAAACATCCGATCGCTGGCCTTAGATTGACGGCAGGAGTCAAAACTGTTTAGGATTGCATCACTAGGAGAAAGCGCGTAAAACTGATGGCTAGGATTGCCTGAACGATGGTGCTTTTGAACCGTGGACAACCACGGCTGTTTCTCCTAGTGGGCCGTCTTGATTCATGCATCCACATGCCATATGCAAGCTGGAGAGAGCGCTCTGAAGATCCTAGTTTGGGGTCATCCTACTGGAGTAGGTCCACTAGATGGACCGTCTTGATTCAATAATCCACGTGCCATATGCAAATTAGAGAGAGCGACTTTTTTACGCTGGTTTTGCATGTCACGTCAGCAGTTAACGAATGTACAGGTCACTTTGGCATAGCGCACATATCTAATTCCGATTCCGTCCTCCCCTATTACATGGACGGACTTTTACGGGTAGCGATTCTGCGGAGCCCATTGTCATTAACGCCGAAATCATTTTTAGTTTAAATCCCAGCCTCAAGTGTACCACACCACATGAAGTAGCACAGTTGAAAGTTGAAACGTTTCTAAGGCTCACCATTATGTTTATTTGCCATCCAAGCTATTCATAATATCACAGACATAAATGAAAGGCAAATAGAAATAATTTCTTCTTATGTAATTATCAAGAAGCTTTCAATGGTGAGACTACCATCCCATGTGGTCCACTAGGGCCTTGGATGTTTTGGCTTGTACCATAAAATAATATGTTCAAATGAATAAACAGCATAGATAAAACACATACATCATGCTTGAAGAAAATCTGGTCACAGGTCTGCACTTTTGAGGTACTCTAGAATGCAGAAATGGATTGCCGTGACTCAATGCTGTGAGATTTGACCCAGACGTGCTACTGTCATATGGATGTGAGTGATAGCTCGTGATAGCTGGGGAGCAATGGATGGACAACATGGATAGGAATAAATGAATCTGGATCTTCTGTTGGCTGCCAAAAAACTCTGTTTGGAACTTTTTTATTGGCACATGCTATCACATAAGTCGGCAACTTAGTCACATCCTCCATGGAGCCTGATCACACCTCAATGTAACCTAATCACATTGATGTCATACAATGTGATGTGGACTAATGAAAAGGCTTCAAATAAGTTTTTCCTATTTGAAGCCAACAGAGGATTAGGACTCGCAATAAATACATCAAAGTGGGCTCCATGGTAAGGGTGTGGGGCCCACCTTGTGTGAGGTTGGGTCACGCCTAATCTGATCCCGAACAAGGAACAGATTAGGTGCAGCCTCAGCCTTACGTAAGATTGTGCGGCCCTTTTGTGAGCCCACCTTGATGCATGTACTTTATATCCATACGGTCCATCCATTTTCCCATATAAGTCATTTCAGCACATGAACCTAAAAATGAAGAAGATCTAAATTTCAAATGGACCAATGCATTGAAATGCCTTGTCATTAAAAACTTCCTAAGGCCGTCTATAATATTTACTTTCTACCCAATCTGTTAATAAGGTTGCACAAACCTGAATAAATGGAACTTTTGTACCCATTAATGGTCAATAACCACAGCTTCCCCTTACATGGTTCACTGAGAATTCAATCTCTTTTCTTTTTGGACTCATAACAAGAAAACGTATGGCCATAGTGATTATAGAACAAAACATCAAGGTGGGCCCATGGCAAGGGCTGCACCTAATCTGCTTGGGAGAGTCCAACGTATGCAACATTGCAACTTGACGCCTTGCACGCGTCAACCCCATGCAAGACGGGCTGTTCATCTGATCGAACTCACCTTAAACTCTTAATGACTGCCAGGGAAATGTGTACGATCTGGGTAGTGTTCAGATGAGCCAGATGTGTACGCTCAATGACTGTCAGCGAATGGAGGTCCACCTGACGACCACAGCCGATTCAGTTTTTGGGGGGGGAGGAGGACATATTAAGGGTGGGGCCCACTTTGCACGTTGATTATTAAAAAGTGCGTCCTCTTCCTATGAAGTAGGATGCCACGTCAGCCAGTCCGGATTGGGTGTCCACTGTCCACAGGCAGCCAAATGATTTCTGACGTCTGATAATGGCAGATGGGACACGTCTGCAAGTGAGATTCCCATCTTCCATCATGCGGGAAACCATGTAAGCATGGCTGATTCGGTGGGCCCACTTAGCAGACCAGCCCCAACAGCCGATTTGGCAGGACCGGAATAGCCTACAACCTCTATATCATGTAGCTGCGTAAGGGACCCAAATCTCTGCGGTGCACCATGTTTTATATATAAATCCAGTCCATCCATCAACCCTGCCCCTCTAATTTCTTGTTATAAACTGCCTGATATTTGAATAGGCTGAACTTTGTATTTTAACTTCAGGCTAGTTTGAGAGCTTAGGTAAATGAATTGAGAGTAAATGGCTTACTGAATATGTGTTCGGAGGGGAGGAAATGAAATGCATTTAAAATTCAAATATTTTGTTTGAAATGCATTGAAAATTTTAATATAATCACGGTAACATATTTGATATCCCAAATCAATATTAATACCTCAAATTAGTGTGCATATGTGATGTATAATAAATTGATTGTATGAAGTCTGTTGAAATATATAATTCAGCCAAAAATAAAAAAAAAAAAATCTTAAGCTATGGGTGGGCTACAAAAATAAGGATCACAAACAAGCATCTTGTCAATGCTTTTTAACCTTTCATTTAGAGGACCGACCTTTAGATGGTTTGGATCAATTTATTGGTGTGATTTTAGTGATGTAGCTTGTATTTGAATGATTTTGGAGTATCACTGGCATATCATGTCTATGGTGGACATGTGCTTAGCACCACCTTTGTTTTTGTTTAGTTGTGTGACTCTTCAGGAGAGCTTAAAAAGTCATTTCTCACCCCCATTTACTTCCAAATCCTCTCTTCTAGGGAGGATTACATTTACAATCCTATTTACTTTCATTTCATTTCATTTATATGCATTTACTTTTATTCAGATACATTTAAAATACCATTTACCTTCATTTACTCTCAACTCCCTTCATGGCCTGTTTAACACCTTGGATTTGAGGAGAAGTGAGGAGAAACCGTTGGCTTTATTTTGTTTGGCACTATAGACTTGATGAGAAATGGAGATTTGAGAGGAATCTAGGAGAATTTAAAAATGCACTTTTAGCTTTTTTTCAAATCCTCTAAAAAAAGATAAGATTTGAGGAGAAATCCTCCTAACATAAGACCCAATGGCCAATGTAATGTGTCCCTAACTATGGGACCCAACATGACGTATATTTGCCATCCAACTTGTTGATAAGGTCACAAAGACCTGGATGAAGGAACCACACAAATTTCAGTTCAATCCAAAACTTTTGTACATCATAAAGGTCCCACTTTCCATTTTTTCTTGTTTTATGGTCCACTTTAGATGTGGATATGCTTTATTTTTTGGATCTTGGCATAAAATGATATGTAAAAATGGATGAATAACATATATTTAAAAATCAAGGCTAATACGGTGGGATTAAAATTTACACCGTCGATTCCCTCATGTCTAATTTCTCTCCAAATCTTGGCCGCCAAGCAGAAAATCTGAAATTGATGAGAATTCATATGATGGAATCTACTTCTCCTCAAATCCATTGTGTCAAACGGGCCATCTCATTTACTTCTATCCAAATGACCCCTTAGTGAGTTACACTTGATTAGTGGGTGTGGTCAATGATGCACTGGCATGGTGGGCCCAAATATAAACCTATGGTTGGCATCATATCTCCATTGTTCCCTATGGCGTCGCTCCCATGAGTTGTAGATCTTGCTGATCCTTTCACCGAAGTACTGAAATCAGGGATATAACCTGACGAAGGAAGTGGATTTTAATTGAACACCAAGGTGGCCCCACATAGGTCGGGTGCTTTATGCACAGGTAGTGGATTAGGTGTGCCCTGACTGTGGTGCCCACTTTAATTTATGTATTGTATATACATCTAGTCTATTTTTCCAGCTCATTTTATGGAACAAGCATATCATTTTACCAATGAGCAGATTTAAATCTTAGGTGGACCACACCACAGGAAACAAAGGTAATTGACCATTAAAAGCTGGCTGTGAGCTACAAAGGTTTTAGATCTAAGTTGGTATTTGTTTTTTTCCTCCATGTGACCTTCTCAACTAGTTGCGAGTTCAATTGCCAGGGTTGGAAAAAGAGAGGGATGGTGTAGCAATGACCCCACCATGATGCATTTGTTGTATCCATGCCGTCCATTCATTTGGCAAGATCATTTTAAGACATGACACTAAAAATGAGGCAGATCCAAACCTCAAATGGCCCCCAGAAGTTTTTAATGGTTGCATTTAATCCCCCACTTAAACTTTGGATCTGCCTCCTTTTTTCTGTCATGACATAAAATAATCTCATCAAATGGATGAATGGCGTGGATACAAGACATAGATCATGGTGGGATCATTGCCACACCCAACGTATCTAGGCCCGAAGGTCAGGGCTCAATTAGTTGAGGCCAGGCCCCGCCTAATCGGCTTTCAGTAAAACATGTCTTCCAAAGGATTCCGGTTTGTCAGATTCGGTGGACCCTGCTGCAAACCTGTCCCAGCAGCTGATGTGGCAGCATGCCACGCCAGCATGGCGGGATTGCCGGTCCCACGCAGGTCCGGTCCGTGCCGTCAACGGTCTTCCGACAGCTTTTAAACCGCTGTTTGCTTTGGCAGAGAGGCCTATTTTTTTTTCCCTTTCCTTTTGTTTTCTTGCTTTTCTTTTCTTTCTTTTTTTATTTTTTTCCCATTTCTCGCAAAAAACCGGATTTTGCGATTTTTCATTTCACATCAGAAATGAAGGTTTCGGGATTTGAACCCTTCCTTAATATAATAACCCTTATTTTATGCCGGTTTTAACTTTTACAGCAATGCATCGGTTGACCGGATTAGCCCTCCCATTCCCGGTTTTCTTCTTTCTAAAACCGCTTGTATATCCCTCTCAGAGACGGTTTACCGGGTAGCGGATAAACCACTGCCCGAAGGCTCATTCTCTAATTACCAAAAATGCCCTTGATAAATAGACTTTTTCACCATTGTAAGTAATCTAGCCTTTTTCTCTCTTTCCTAATTATCAAATCAATTAAGGGGGTTATCAAAGTTGGATTAGTCAAGCGTCCAACATCCATACATGTGGTCCATATGTATGGATCTACACCTTTCATCTGTTGGGCCCTACCATCAATGGGGAATTAACTAAGTGACGAACCCAAATCTAGCGGTCTAGACCTTTCATCTCTTGTGAATTTTCATGTCCAATAACATCAAGAGTGTCTTTGGCAAATGAACAAATAACCGCATCATAAATATGTACATAACAGCATCCGAAATATGTACATGTTAGTGTCTGGCCTGTTAGTCCAGCTGGAAGACGCCTAGGTGTTTCAATAGTATGTCTTAGGTTCGAGTGCTAAGGAGACACACTAACCCTACTGGTGGGTGGGTGTATCATGTGACTAACCTTGTGGGTGCGATGCCTAGCTAACAGAGTGGGAGCGTTGCATGGCTAACAAAAAAATAAAATAAAAAAATGTACATATTAGAAAGTTGAGGCACTTCAGCTTTGATTATCAGTCATTTCATGTTCCAAATTAAATATGCAATGAATATTACTCTTCATAGTCATTTCATTTACCCCCGAGATTAAAGAGTCATTCAAGTTGATGCAATTTGTTAGTTGTCTCATACTCCAACTGCATCCAGCACTTCAAGTTGAATCCAATTCAATATTTGTTAGTTGAATCCAATTGCATCCAGGTTGAGATTAAAGAGTCATTCAAGCTTGAGTTTAGGTCCTTACCTCGTTAGCGGACTATGCGGAGTTTCAACAAGGGGTCTCGGTCTTGAAACCCATCAGTGGTGAAATATCCACCGCTGTTAATAGCACCAGTGGGTGCATTGCATGACTAACTGGGTGGGTGCATTGCTGCACGATTGATTGGGTGGGGTGAGTTGCATGACTAACAGAAAAAAAAAAAAAAAACAAAAAGGACCGAGTCGGCTTGAGTTGTGCAGTCTCAAAACCATGCTTAAAAAAGAAAGTAAAATAATTTTACAAATTCAAAATTGAATTTCAAAATTAGCTCTATATAAATGCTTCTATTATCCCTTCACATGTCCCACATTTCCAAATTTGGATTGTGAAATAATATCTTTCCTCTGCAATTCTCCAAAATATAATCCAAGATTTGCATTAAAATTTTATTGATACATATACCTATGTTTTGTGACAAAAAATCATGAGGTTTGCATACGTTAACCTATGTTTTCTTTTAACCTGTTATTTTCAAAATAATTACTAAGAAACCTCATTTAAATTAACCCAACCCCACAATCATTTTATTGAATTTCTTAATGTTTTAGCTAATTAGTGTACTACAAGAAAAAAAAACACAATTAACAAAAGTTATAACTTAAAATCATGGAGACGACAGTGATTTCGAGCTATTGGGAAAAGTCGACAGCGGAAGCGGAACGCCGAAATGCGTGAAGCAATGCGACATCAAACGAGTACACAAGATGCAATCAATCACACACAAACACACCACAAGAGACTCCAAATTTTACGTGGAAAAACCCCAAAACGGGTAAAAAACCACGGCACAAACGATCCACTATGAATATCAAAAGATTACAGAGATTGACAGCCCAGAAAGCAAGAAAACACAGAGAAAACCCAAGCTCTCTCTATCTCACAACTCTCTCCCCTCTTCCTAGTACGAATAGGAAACCTTGGACACCTTAGGATACCTGTCTAAGTCAGATTACAACACCTTAAATTAGGGCTGTCAACGGATCGGATACGGACCGGATCAGTGATGATCCGAATCCGATCCGATTATGGATATATCCGATCCGTATCCAACCCGAATCCGATTCGGATCACAAACATATTATCCGTATCCGGCCCGTTTAGATATTTATAAATCCGAACCCGACCCGAATATGATCCGATCAGATTCCTATAGTGGTGGCCGTTCAATTTGGCATAATGGATGGATGTCGTGGAAAAAATACATACACCGTGGTGGGGCCCACCTTGCTATCTAGGGAACGCACCCACCTTGCTATCTAGGCAACACACACACACACACACACGATTAGTCACGCTGCACCCACCCACCCTGTTAGCCAGGCAACGCACACACATGATTTGTCACACGCTGCACCCACCCACCCTGTTAGCCGAGCAACGCACACCTAAGGGCTCATCTCCGGTGGCCGGCTGGCCATCCAGAGAAGGAAGGAAGGAAGGAGGGAGAGAGAGAGATGTGCTAATGCAGGCGTGCAGAGAGAGAGAGAGAGAGGGAGAGAGATGCACTTGTTCGTGCAGCAGAGAGAGAGAGAGAGAGAGAGAGAGAGAGAGAGAGATGCACTCGTTCGTGCAGCAGAGAGAGAGAGAGAGAGAGAGAGAGAGAGATGCACTCATCCGTGCAGGAAGGAGAGAGAGAGAGAGAGAGAGAGAGAGAGAGAGAGAGAGGCACTCGTTCGTGCAGTAGAGAGAGAGAGAGACTGGTATTTTTTTACCTTGATTTAATCGGATTATTAACGGAGCGGATCGGGGTCGATCCGAATCCGACCCGATTATTAAACGGATCAAGATATTCGATCCAAATTCGACCCGCTGATCCGATTACTAGTCCGAATCTAATTAAATCGGATCGAATACGGATCGGATTCGGATCATGATCCGAGCCATTGACAGCCCTACCTTAAATAGGAAGAAATTCAAAAATAGAAACACCTTACGCAGTACTGCGGACTGCGCAAGAACTCCGCGCGCACAGCAGATCGGTCGGCCGACCGGTCGACCTTCACAAAAACAGTTCAGGGAGAACAGACCCGACCCTGCCTCACATCCGACTGGTCGCCCGACCGGTCGGAGCCCACTGACGACCGGTCGGCGGACCGGTCTGGGCACATGTAGAAATTTTCCAGGGGGGTCTTCACAGCATCTGGGTCACGCTGTCCGGCCGGTCGGAGCACCCATTCGAGCCAAGTTTGAAGACTCAACCCAACAAACTCCACCGATGCTTCAAACGTCGAATCAACACATCCTTGCAACGTCATCTCATCTTCAATCATAGCTCCACCGCTTCTCGTGCCACCATCGACCCTATCCTTGCAAATTCATGCCCTTTACCGCTCTTCTCATGTGGCCCTTGGGCACTTGCCACATATGAGCAACTGTGGATCTCGTTGTCGTTCCCGCAACTCCACCGTGAATTGTGCTCCCGATCAACATATAAAGATGGCTACACCTCCGTGCCTTCATACACACGAGTGCCCCTTTCATCACTTCACAACAACGATCGCGGCCGATAAACACGCACCCTTTCGCCTCGAGTGCACCAAAAGAAATCACATTTATCTTCATCTTGGGAACGTGCTTCACATCTTCCAGGACTCGTTCGACCCCATCGAACATCCTGATGCGCACAGTACCAACACCCACAAGCTTATGAGCGACTTCATCGCCCACAAACATCGATTCTCTACCATACTCCCTATATGTCATGAATGAACTCCGATCACAACAAACGTGATATGAAGCCCCTGAATCAAGGATCCACTCACTACCGTGAGATCCCTTGCCAGATACAGTCAGAACTTCACAAAAATCGCCACCGTCCTCTACGGTATTGGCTCCATCTCCAGAAGAATTTCCATACTTCTCTTGCCTCAACCTGAGATTTTGACAATCCCTTCTCATGTGGCCCTCCTGGCCACAATTCCAACACTTCACCTCAGACTTACCTTTGCCCTTGGCCCTCGATCTCGATTTCGAATATCCTCCATGCTCAGAACTTCTTCCTACCATAGCCAGTGCCTCTGAGGAATAACGGGAAGCTACGTCACCGCTTTTCTTTCTCATCGCCTTCGACTGGAGGGCTGAAATAACGGTCTCGACACTTGTGGTTTCCTTTCCTGCACACACAGAGTTCCTGAATGACTCATATGAATTTGGAAGAGAATTCAACTGGATGCATGCTTGATACTCATCCTTCATCGGTTCATCGATCTCCACCAACTTGCAAACCGGCCTATTGAACGTGCTCGGGTGTTCCTTCACCTCAGTTCCCTCATCCATCCTCAAGGTGAACAACTGCATCAACACGTACATGCGATTCTCTAGAGATTTCTTGGCATAAACCTTCTCTAGCTTCGCCATCGTTTCAGCCGCAGTCTTTTCCTTCATGACATGATAGAGAACATCATCCGTAAGGTTTAACAGGATTGATGTTCTTGCCTTCTTGTCGAGCCTCGTCCACTCATCGTCTTTCATAGCCTCGGGTCGCTTTCCAAGAGCTCCATCAAGCCCTTGCTGAACCAGGAAGGATTCAATCTTCACCTTCCATAGTTCAAAGTTATTTTTTCCGGAGAACTTCTCTATATCAAACCTTGCGCTCAATCCCATCTTCTCATCTCAGATTTGAATCTACTCCACCCCAACTTTAGCTTTGATGCCACTTATTGGAAAAAGCCGACAGCGGAAGCGGAACGCCGAAACGCGTGAAGCAATGGGACATCAAACGAGTACACAAGATGCAATCAATCACACACAAGCACACCACAAGAGACTCCAAATTTTACGTGGAAAAACCCCAAAATGGGTAAAAAACCACGGCACAAACGATCCACTATAAATATCAGAAGATTACAGAGATTGACAGCCCACAAAGCAGGGAAACACAAAGAAAACCCAAGCTCTCTCTATCTCACAACTCTCTCCCCTCTTCCTAGTACGAATAGGAAATCTTGGACACCTTAGGACACCTGTCTAAGTCGGATTATAACACCTTAAATAGGAAGAAATCCGAAAATAGAAACATCTTGCGCAGTACTGCGGACTGCGCAAGAACTCCGCACGTACAGCAGATCGGTCGGCCGACCGGTCGACCTTCACAAAAACAGTTCAGGGAGAACAGACCCGACCCTGCCTCACATCCGACCGGCCGCCCGACCGGTCGGAGCCCACTGACGGCACACGTAGAAACTGTCCAGGGGGGTCTTCACAGCATCTGGGTCACCCATCCGGCCGGTTGGAGCACTCAACCAAACACTAGCCACATACACTCCATAGCCCGCTTGATGAACGGCCTGGATCTTTCTCAACCATTGCAAGCACACCATTTTTAATTCTTAATGATCAACACAAGCTGTTCTGCAAAACACTGCACGGCATGACAGGGACTTTTTATAGAAATCAAACCATTTTTCAAATAGCCCGGGGCATTATAGTCATTTCGATGTTGCTGGCATTTATGTAAATTTCGTTGCTGATATGAAGCCAGCTCTAACGTTGTAAACATGTACAAAAAGCATTTCTCTCTCCATTGATGGAGAGAGAAGAGAGAGGAGAGGGAGAGCGAGAGTAGAAAAGGTCTAGCTGTTGTGGCGCCATTCCCAGCAACTGTCCCATTTCAAAAAGCAAAACTGAAAATGCTGCCGTCTTCTTCTTGAAAATTTCTTCTACAATATTCTTCACTTCTTCTTCTTCTTCTTCTTCTTCTTCTTCTTCTTCTTCTTCTTCAGATCGCTTAATCTCTTCATATATGTATATGCATGCATGGAAGGGAGAGAGAGTATTGCAGGGTCAGAGTCGGGAGCGTCGGAGTCGTCGCCAGGCAGCGGTGGCGGGAGCGGACCATTGCCGCAGACGATGAACATGGAGATGAGTATGAGCATGGAGAGGACATTTGGTGGGGGTGGGAATGAGATGATGATGATGATGATGATGGGGAAGAAGAAGCGGGGCCGGCCTAGGAAGTATGGTCCTGATGGGAACATGTCTCTCGCTCTTTCTCCTGCATTCTCTTCTCCTCCTTCCTCCTCTGAGTTCTCTCCTAAGCGGGGTAGAGGGCGGCCACCGGGTTCCGGCAAACGGCAACTACTCGCAGCACTTGGTCAGTCTCAAACCATTAAAATCTCTCTCTCTCTCTCTCTCTCTCTCTCTCTCTCTCTCTCTTGTTTCGTCTTCTATTGAGCAGTCTTCTTATCTGGGTTTCTTTTACTATAAATGGAAGTTAGTTTGGGAGGATGAGATTATTTGGGTATGTGATTCTTGGGATGGATTTTGGGATTTTAGTGTTTGTTTAGTCCAATTTCTATGGTTTTAGTGAAATTTTTTTATTGTGGTTGATTTGGGTTTTCTTTGTATGTTTGTGTTGTGGTAGAGAACTATTTTTACCATTGTTATGAAATCCTAGATTGCGGTTGATTTCTTTTTTCGTGTTGTGGTTTGATAACAATTCATTACTATTGTAATGAAATTTATGCTTTGTGGTAGATTTGGGTTTCTTCTCTTTCATCTTGCTAAAGAAGCAATCAGAGTTAGTTGTTTTTTAAATATGTTTTTGTATAATTTGTTAATATTAGAAGAACAGGGCGAAACAGAGGTATTTGGTGAAATTTCTTCGTTGCATAATGTCAAAATGCTGTGTGTTTCATGGAGAAATGGTTTTACATGTTTTGGTCTGATCATGAGCATATGATCCACTTTGAGTAGTGAACTTATTTTAATTAGATCCAGACTTTGATGTGATCAGCTTTTTTAGTTTTTCCTTTTTTGTTATTTATTTTCATCTCACATGTTGGACTTGGATTTTGTGTAGGAGAGTGGGTTGCAGGATCGGCAGGAGGAAATTTCACTCCACACGTTGTAACTATAGCCACAGGGGAGGTAAATAGATTAAAAGAATGCATGTTGAAGTTATTGTACTTTTGCTCATCTTGTATTTCAATGTTCGTCATTTCTTTCCTCATTGCTCAGTTATTAAACAATGGTAAATGAGCTTTGATATTTAGAGATTAGCATTTTTTCCCCCTTCTTGTAGGATGTGGCGACGAGGATACTATCGTTCTCCCAGAAAGGTCCTCGTGCCATTTGCATCCTCTCAGCAAATGGAGCTATTTCCAATGTTACTTTACGCCAGCCTGGTTCTTCTGGTGGTACTCTGACATATGAGGTAGAAGAACCTTAATCAATTTCCCTTTTTAGGTTTCTATTGAAATTTCTCATAGACATAAAAGCAACATGCATATGATGTGGTATTTACATCTTCGTGATTTTCATAGCCATGTCAATAGAATTTGGTTTTCCTAGTTCATGTATTTTGGTTGTGCTCATTCACCGGTACATGTGGTGCTTCAAGTCGTGACATTCTGAGATACTCGTTTTGCATCCTTTCCTAAGCATGCTGTGTTTTAATTGCATTTAAAGCTTAGTCATGTTAGCTTCTACTTTGTGCCTAAGTCTTGCAAAATCTATAGAGGCTATGCTGTTTTATTTAGCATTTCATGTGCAGCTTCTCCATATGCTTCTGTTCAGTTTCTTGTAACTAATTGCTTAATCTGGTTGCAATGTAATTTTAGTTTTTTTGTTTGGCCAAATTCGTGAACACCACTACCTGCAAGGTGACATGGTTCATAGCTGTATGTTACTATTATCAAAGAGACATTTAGCATCTAGAAGGTGAATTTACAAATTTACAAAATTGATGAAATTCTGATGTTGTGATAGATTACCTCAAAATGATATGTTCAACAAACCAATTAAAAAACAAAAAGAAAGTAAATAATAATTAGTTCACTGATGTGTCGAAAAAAGATTGTCACCCAAGGGTTAGTTTTGCGGATTAGTATGAAAAGTAATGTTTGTGTTAAACAAATGATCTCCCTCCGTATCCTCAGTATAATATGCCACCTACCTTTTGTAAAGAACTTGCGACCAAAGTGTGAGCTTTATTGTGTTAGAAATGACCCCCCTCAGTCGTTTGACCATAAGCTTAGCTGCTTGCTGGTTCAGATCCATCCAACTTTTCCTTGAAGAAGTTGTGGAAAAATAGTGAACGCATTCTTTTTGTATAGAAAAGTTTATTCCAAAACCTTGTTCTCATTAACATCATACTAACAAGTAAGAGCCCAGCTTACGTATAAAAAAAAGAAGAGAAAAAAAATCCTAAAGGAGGACATGATAAGACAAGTCATCTTCAATCATAACAAAGGATCAGAAATGACCTCTATATTTCATGATCTCTAATTATCGGTGAGCTTTGCTAACCTTTGAAACAATGTCTTATGGCTGCTTTTCTATCAAATGTAATTGCATATTTAGTTTCGTAGGCCCAAGTAGTTCATAGGGAAAAGGGAACACACCGGAAAAAGCCTGGTTGACTCATTAAATCTCCCAATTTTATTTGGAAAGTCTATCTATTAAGAGTTGTTGATTAGATGAAGTTTTATATATTGGCTATGCCTATAATTAGAGTTCACTTTGAGTAGGTAACTGGCATGGTTCTGAATATCAGTACTGGAGACATAATTGCTGCTGAAAATTGATATGATACAAGCATATCGTATCCGCATTGGCCAGTATCAAACCATAGCTTTTGAAAATTTTAAGCCAAAGAATTAAGAAAAATATTAGAAAAGGTGAACAATGAGAAATTTAAGAATCTATATTTTTTCTTTGTATTTTGGACATGTATATAATTGTGTATCAGACAATTCTTTGATACAAATTCCAACTGTTGGCTGGAGCAGTTGCAATTTAAAATTTAAGAAAATGGGCCCCAATTGAACACAAGTCAAGCATGATTTTGTGGGTTGGGCCCATTACATTGAAATACAATGAAAAGAAGATGAAAACTAGGAAAAAATACATTGAAATACAAATTCCAACTGTTGGCTGGAGCAGTTGCAATTTAAAATTTAAGAAAATGGGCCCCAATTGAACACAAATCAAGCATGATTTTGTGGGTTGGGCCCATTACATTGAAATACAATGAAAAGAAGATGAAAACTAGGAAAAAAGTGATGGTTTACCCTTTTCTACTTATTTCCATGATGGTCCCTTCCACATCAATTTGTTAAATCCCGCTTAAATATTGGGCTTTGATCCCCAAAATAGGCCTAGACTAGTCTAAAATGATTTTTCTAAAATTCCTACATGGTTGAAATGGAAAAAGAACAGGAAATATCGAAAGAAAAATTTCAGGTATGGTCCTTCATGGCCATATCGGGCAATATGGGCCGATAGAGGCCCTCTTATTTTTGGGGACTGTGTTGCAATTTTTCACAAGGTAGAAGCATAGAAGTTTTTATGTAAGAAATCGATGTTGTTCTTCTCAGATTAAGGTCTTTCCTTGATCTGTCCCCAATAAAAAAATAGAACCAAGCCCAAAAATTCTCTACACTATAGGGCTGTAGAGTGTAGAGAGATTGGAGTAGAAGGGCTAACAAAAGATGAAGGGAAGGGATGAGAGATGGGACTCTCTCTCTCTCTCTCTCTCTCTCTCTCTCTAAGTCCTCCTACTGTGGACATCCACTAGAGGGGAGAGAGGGGTGGCGTTTTTGGGGTGTTCCTATTCCCCTTAGGAATAAAATCTATTTATAGGAGTTATAGGGTTTCAGTGTAACACTTGTTTTGGTATTGATCTGCCACCCTATGGATTTTAGTAATGCCCTACAACATCAAAAGTCTGTCATTCTGCCTGATCCACACACCAAAATAGACATATGTCCTTCTACTTTATTGTGGCAACCAATCCTAGCCTCTAAAACCCAATGTAAAGGTCAAAATTGGACATCAAAAGATCCGACCGCTAGATTTTCATCAAGCTTACTGAAAACAAAAGATCCAACAGTTGAAAACCTTCATAAAACTTTTGAAATTTTTTAATGATGTTGGCCGTGTATTAGCTTGATGGAGCATGTAAAGGGCTAGTTCTAGCCACTAAACTTAGTCTTGAGCAATAAGGGTTTCCTTTTTAACGTACATTAGGCATCAACTGAATCTTGACATGAGAGCCCAATAACACATGTATGTGAGCTACTAATGTAGCATTAAAAGTTGTATCAAAGTCTCATATAAAAACTCTTGAAGTCCATTTGCAATCTCCGGTTTGAGGATAAGTCTAAGCGGGTGCATGATCAAGTTGATCCAATGCAAGCATGATCGGTACTCTTGATTAAGAAACTTGATGCCATCCCTCCTATGTGGGTATTCAATCAAGCCTAGAACTAGATCCCAATAAACAGATGAACATCAATACTCCCATGCGTGAAGGGCGACAACAAATAAATGTTTGATGGTGGAGATTAATCTATCCCGAATCATTGTCAGTTCACATCACATAGGATGACCATAAACAGAATTACGGATTGCCTAGACTTTCTAGGATGGTCATGGAAAATTTCAGGTGCTCAAGAATATGAAACATCAACTCTCCAATGACGCACCTGAGCCGTTATGTCCATTGCATTCTTTCTCCAAGGCATGAAAGAGATTCTATAGGAAATCTCTATAACCCATTAATTAATCCATGCTTCCAATCACAATTAATAACAAAGCGCATTGAAAAGTGGGTCACTGATGACCCCCATTCCATTCACCTATAGAGGTCACTAAGAACCAAGTTCCACTCATCGAATAATCAATCGAGTCAAATTGGCTTTGTAGGGCACACATAAAGCCAACACAGGCCGATATAGATCCATGCCATGCATCGTATTTTAAACCATGGTAACTTGTCTTCATTTGAGTGTTATTACCAAGTAGAGTTTTAGTTGTTAAGATAGTCCAGGTATTTTGATTTGGCTGTTGAGATAGGCTTAGTAGAAAACAAATCCTTTTGGATTTGAAAGACTAAATGTTGCTTCATTTAAGGAGTCTTGTCTTTAGAAGTTGGTGTGTCTGGACATGTTGTGTAGTGAGTATTGATTTGGAGATGGAAGGAAGAAAAGGATGTTAATTCTCCCTTGATGTAGAGTTGAGTGAAGAGTATGTTTTCCTCTTCTTCTTGTTCGTCTTTTGCTTCATTTGTCTTCCTTTCTTCTACAATTTAACTGAGAACAACGGAAGCCAAAGCAGTCAAAACTGTTTGGTGTGGAGAAGGTCAAGCTATTGCACCCTAGTGTGCTCATACCATCTAGGATTTGAGAAGACTTAGAGATCTCTCTATTGTTTGTCTCATGTGCCCCACAAGAAAACTTGTGTCTGCAGAACTAAAATCTTTCCTTTTGTTATGCTATGCTTATTTATTAGATAGTGAAACTAATGATGGTTGAGGAGCTAAGCATTGCCATAATTAATGGAGCAATGCAAAAGCTTGAAAGTCATTGTTTCCTGGAGAAATTCTTCTATCTTATTTTCTGATAGTCATCAGTGTTTGATATCCCTTCCAATAACTTCCAGTCTTCCAAGCAAGTTTGTGACCACCAATTGACTTTTGAAAGATGGTCACTTCTTGCATCTTGCTTGATTATCTAATTGAATCAAGCAGCCTGATCATTATTTGACTCGGGATATTATTTAAACTTTTAATTTGTTCAAAATCAAATGTCAGAATGGCTAGATTGAAGATATCTCAGACAAATCATCTTTGACAAGGTCGTCAAGACCAGTGAGTCTGTCTGGAGTTGATTCCGAAATTATTACATTAGTTTACTAGGATCCTATTGTTGGATTTTTGAATTATGAAATGGGCCGTGCATTCCAACTGTTTTCTTCCTGGAGGAAGATATGGCTAGACTATTTCTTCCCAACATCTTCAAGTATTCTGATGATGGGGATTGTGACAGTACATTCGATGTGGTAATGTATGTAAGACTTCCATTTGTGGGCCATTATCAACAGTTCTGATTAAACTAGATTGATTAGCCTTCGAATGTACAGTGTATGAGCATGCTGCTGAGCCCCACTTGTGAGTGATCATATAAACGTGATAGGGAGGCAACACCTCATATGTTTTCACATTGTATATGTAATCCAAGCAAGTGTGGTGTTTTGGTGCTGTGTGGAGACTGTGAGAAAGATGAGTATAGTGATGGGTAAGAGCTCTTCTTTCCCTCTCCACATTTGCAACATATCCCATCTTCACGTTAGAATCTAAAGGGAGAGTTGTGGAAGATTAGTGCGTTCTTCGACCTCAAGCATATCAACAATGGTGGAGAATGCAGGTAATTTCATCAACTTCATCAAATTCCATCGTTGGAGCATGGAGATCTCAGGAAACAGTTGTTTAATATTGAATACATTTTACATACAAATCTGTAGAGCAATCTTGCTCTTGCCTGATTATATTCTCCAACCTGGTTGCCGGTAATTTATATTGTTTATGCTTAAGAAGGTTTTGATTCCATCCAACTAAATGGTTGTTCTTGTCACTGATTTGTACAGAAAATCTTGATTTGATTTTCAAATTCTTGGTATGGGAGAAACTATAGCGCACAACTATGCATTATATTTCTGCCAAAACATGTAGATGATATTTCTTGGTTTGTGAAAAAAAAGGCTTCAACACCTTCGCTCATACAAAACACACAGCTAGCGTCTTATGGTTTTTATTTTATTTTAACAGAGTAGAAAATCAGTTGGCTGGCTTCACATTGATGCCTTTTGTGAATTCATCAGTCTATAGAATGACATTTTTTGCCATTCCTATTCTACATGTTTAATAGTCTAAAGCTTCAGGGAAGAATGCTTTATGCTTTTGCTTTCAGTCCACTTCAGTAAATAGTGAAGATGCCATGAGGGCGCACATCACGGTGGGGCCCACGGAGCTCAACCTTATGGGAAGTTCCCATGAGGGTGTGCGCGCGTGTGCACGTGCGTGTGTGTATATGCACATACTTCTGTTATCTTTGGTTTTATGCCTTTATTTTGCCTTCTTTGTGCACTAGTTCTTTCATTTTCATGCTCATGTGTCTTATATATTCTACATGAACTGTTTAATACACTTCCATGCAGGGCCGCTTCGAGATATTGTCTTTATCTGGGTCCTTCACACTCACTGATAATGGTGGCATACGTAGTAGAACTGGTGGGATAAGTGTTTCATTGGCGGGTCCTGATGGCCGTGTCGTCGGTGGTGGAGTTGCAGGGTTACTGTTGGCTGCAAGCCCAATCCAGGTAAGACATTACTTTATTACTATGTATGGAGTGATTGAGATGCCCAATAATCTTGAGAAAATTTCAAGTATTACCTATGTTTACCAGGATTTTCAAAAGGGTAATTGCCGGTCCTTATAATCAAGGGTCACTTCAATCATATATCCATTGAAAACAGAATTGTGTCCGCTCTTCCATTATTTTTCAAGGGAGAGGAAAAACTGCCTATGTATCTATAACTCTGTATCTAACCCCAGCACGAGGAAAAAGAAGTATCTACTATCTATTACTGTCCTTCATGGATCATACATATTTGAAATTGTCCAGAGAATTTTTAAAAGAAAATCTGTCGATAAATTTATATCTATGGCTAACCTCACTAATAAAAAGATGTCTGCTAACTATCCCTCAGAGGGATGTATAGAAGTTTGATAGTTTTTTTGAAAGGCATAGAAGTTCGATAGTTGTATATAAGATGGCATAAATCTACTCCCAAACTACCATAACTTAAGATGCCCGCTATCAAGAAGATACAGCACAATTACTTGTATTAGATTCGCATATGATATTTATTTTTATATTTTAACCAAATCATGTTGTATCATGTTTCTTATTTTCTAACTCTTGATGAATTTTCTTGTCTTTTTGGCCAAGGTAATAAAAAGGAATGTTGTAAAATCTTTGTAAATGTTCATAATTTGGATAAGTTTTACATGCTAGACAGACAAATGAAGAGAGAGATTGTGAATTTTTAGGTTCGCACCATCAAAACTGTTAAAATAGATTGGGATAATCTTCCTAGATTAAGGACAATCCCATATTTTGTTAAGATGTATATATGTTAAGATATTCTATGTATCTTTATAAATCTCCCACCTCTTCTATATTCTTCATTGTCAATGGAATAGATATAACAGAGTTTCTACCATGTAGTCTCTTGTGTTAATGTGGTATTAGAGTTGTTCATCAGTCATCTGTCAACTATTGACACAAATATGTTCACCTGTTTCTGCCCTTTTTTACATCTCTGCTTTAACCTCTCCACCATCATCGACCTTCACCGCGCACTGCCCTGACATCTTGAGCAATCAAGCATTCATCCAATCACATATTGGTTTCTCATTTGGTTCAATTGAATACCTGATTCGGTCAACTAGGAACTCCGATCAAATTGAAATAGTTCTCCCAATCCATTCATTGCAAATCGCCGATTGAACCGGATGTGCATCGCTGCTACTATTGCACATGTTTGCTACAGGTTGCAGGTCATAGCCCATCACCATCGCTTCAACACCTGAACATGCCTGTCACCACCCTACCTAGATCTGGCTGGAATCAGTGTCTAGACCTGTCAATGATAATCTTTCCATCCGCACAACACATCTCTTCACCCAAACCAATCTCCAAACCGAGTTTCCATCTACTCGAATATGCTACCATCCCGCTGCCCTTGTTCTTCCCTTTCTTACAATGTGGAGAGGTGTGGTAAACCTTTTTTTAGCATTTTGAGAGTGCACTTATTCACGTGTGAAAACATCTGTGGGCCTTTGCTTGTTGCTGCTTGCTAATTCAGCCACGATCCACTATGTTCATCTGCATTTGTAACCAACCTATTATTGTCATACCTGTTTCTATCGTGCCAAATTTTCTGACTGTACTTGTCCTGTTGTCTAGGACTTGTTGGACTTGTTACTATGCTGGGTTTTGGATTGGACCTTGTCATTATGTTGGCCTTATGACCGGAGAAGTTCTTTGATACTTTTAATTGGAACTGGTGCCATTACCAATTTTCTATTAGGACGTTCTAGAGCTGTTGGAAGAGCAATGGTTGAAATCCCAGCTACCAGAAGTAGGCGTCTACTAGAATAATGGTTAAAACCTCAACCACCGGAAGTGCCACTAGATCGTTTGCCAGTCATCGAAAGTGTTAATGGTTTACATTTCAGAAGTCATCAAACATGGGGGCATGCTACTTATCGCTGCTTAGATTTATCACCATGAATGTTTCCTTTTCTTTTTCGAATAAATGTTCTCCGTGCTTGGTGTTGACAACCAAAAATTCTTCTTTGAGTTGAGATCGATTTCAGACTAACAGACAAAGGGTCAAATGAGCTCAGAACGAAGCAAGCCTGGATCTGTTGGAGAGATCATCGAAATTACCTTCCAAGGATCCTGCGATCACCTCATTCTGAGGTCGGATGAGCTGGACACAAGCAAAATCTCCGAATCTACGCTGTCTTCAAGATTGCTTGGAGACTTTATCACGCGCTTAAGAAAGGCGAGCCTGAAACCCACAATGGCGGGGTTGAGAGCCAGCATGTTGTTCTAAGGTTTTGAAATTTTTTCAAACACCTTTCTGAAAAGCCTGAAATCAGCTCAATCAGAGCTTAGACAGTGAAGTTATGGCTTTTCCTTTGCAAGCCTACAAACTCAGTTGAAGAGCTGGGAAGGCCTGCAGCTTGTGATCACTTTTTTGCTGCTTTTGGTGGTCCATCTGGGGTCCAATGATAACCCTTTGAGTTATCTCTCCAATTGCTTTAGAATAAGCTAAATCGGAGTTGTAATGAGGGAGATATGACAACTTTACCGAAGTCGTGCGTTTCTGGCCAAAGTGTTGAAATGAAGTCAGCTTTGAATTGGCTCACTTTGACTCGCCTGCCACCATGAGTGTGCTACAACTGTCACTTGGTGCTACGTGGGCCAATTGCAAGCTGCCACGTGGTCCGATTTCCTGCCGAATTAGCCTATAAATAGTGCATTGATCCCCGACATTTGGACTTTTGGTCGAACTTTTCGAAAGAGGTAAATTTTTGAAAAACCTGCGCGAAGCCGAGTCCCTGCCTGTGCCTAAGCCTAGGTGCTGGCGCAAGTTCCAGTGCTTGGTTGTCAAGCGCTTGCGTACTTTTGTCTGCACCGAGCGCCAACACCTTGTCAGCACCCACTCGATGGGCGCCGATGCATAGGCCCGGGTGGCCTCCTATGAAGTTGTGTCATGTCTCTTGCCCGCGCACAGGTTCGGTTCGCCCTTGAAACACATCATTTTGCCTTGTTTGCCACCATTTTTGGATACCCCCATGCTCCATAAGTGCCATGTCACCACGGCTGCGTGCGCCACGACGTTCCGTCTATGTGCCAGTGCCCGATGAGGTCCGTGCATGCCCTCGGGACAAGGGGAGATGCTGTTGAAATTTTTGTTCAAGAACTTTTTGGAAACGATTGAATATAGTCGTGAGGCGAAGAATGTCGTGGGCTACATCCAAGCATAGCTGGCGCATAAGCAACACTGATTTGGACCTCAATTATAGCAACAACCATCATGTCACCAATTTTGGGCCGCGCCCTAATAGGGGAATCGTCGTCCAACTCTGACGAACAACAAATAACAGATAAGGCCAATGGGAACCACTTCCCAATATACCTTAGATCGTTTAGATCCTGTACAAGAAGAGAACATAAAAAGCTTCTTTAAAGTTGTGCGTTAGAACCATCTTGACGAACATATCTTGATTTGTGAAGATGGGCATGCGCCTATGTGCACGATTGTGCCTCTATTCGGCCCAGTACGAAATGTCTATCAAATAATGTCTAGTTAGCATCTTTCTCACCTCGCCTTAATTTCGAGGGAGGGGAGCGTGTAAGGCCCGAATAGGGCATGCAGTGTAGCCAACTCCATTGTTGATGCTCGTAAGGTGAACCATATGTCACTGAAATGATAGAAGGTATATCGGGAAGGTGAAAGTACTCCTTATGGGTGATTTACTTGTCACTGAAATGATAGAAGCTATATCGGGAAGATGAAAGCACTCCTTATGCCAAGATAAGTCCGAATCAGACATTAGTTGCCCAACTTATGGGTGATTTACTCGTGACCTGACTGTTGTCTCCTGAGCAGATTAAAGATGCTCGTATAACTGTTTGCATCATCCATGTGCTAAAACTTTGAGCCTATGCACCGTTCCAATTTGGTGGCACTTCAAGCCCATTATACACAAACCTCAACCTCCCCTAAGTCTGAAGGACACTCACGAGGCCTCTAACTTGCTTCTTCGGGTTTTGATACCCTCCATGCTTATTAGCATGTACTTAGCCCTATGATTCCTAGGTAGAATAGGCGCACCTCTGTCTAGTTACTTGAGAAGCCAAACTGCTCTACGAGCGATCCTTGGCATTAGAAGCCACCACCTTAAAGGGATCATTCGGGCTTCGCATGGTCACTGTCCCGGACTATCTAGACGACTATCATTCTTTCTATGGCCATATGAGCCACATACGTGCTATCTTGTGCACTCATATCTACGTGAATTATATCATATCTCATCTCATTCATAGCCTTGAGCTACTTATAGATGAGATCACTTGGCCATGTACTAAAGACATCGACGCCCATCTTACAGCCTCAATCGGCTCCTTTATGCCCTCTCTACCTGGGCTGGTGGTACATGGACCCCTGAAAGTTTGTGGTCATTCGACACTCATGTTGATCATATTACTACCTCTCACATCTATGGCTACTCATATGATGAACTGAGAAAGGCCATCTCTCGAGAAAAGTTACAAAGCTATGGTTTATGAGCCCTGACTCCATATCGTATGGCCACGAGTGTAGCTGATCTGACAAAGCAAGGAAGCTCCTTGTCCACCGCGCTTTAACAATCACCTTCTATGCTACCATGTGATGAGCCCACAAGGCCAACACCACCTTAGCTATATTTGAGAAAAAAGTCAATCCTCATAGGTCCATGGAGATTAGATGTACTGCTCACTGAGTGATCACTTATCTTTTGGGCATTGCCCGTTGCTATCCGCTTCATGTAATGATCATATTGTAACCCCAGGTTGGTGATCTCAAGCCCTAAAAGGCTAAGTGATCCCTTTATCAACCAAGGCTAGCATTGCATAGCATGAGCACTGCATTATGCACTACATGACAACTTACTGATATTTTGCTTTAGAATCAAGGGTTATTCCCCTGGAATGTAATTAAGGGTTGTGTTTTACTATACCCGGAATGTACACGAATCCAGAGAAATAAAATAGCCCTTGGTCTAGTTGTCTCTCATATCTTATATATTAGTGAATGTTTTATGAATGTTTGTGAAAGATCCCAAATCGAACACCACGCGATCTCCTCTCTGATCCCAAAATGGGGTTAAAACCTGGTTTATCTATTAAGATTTTTTTTTTTTTTTTTTTACATATTTTTACAAATCTCCCACCTCTTCTATATATTCTCTTAATTGTTAATGGGATTGATATAACAAAGTTTCCACCATGTGAATCCTAAAAAAACAAAAGGAAGCTTCCACCATTTGGTCTCGTGTTAAAAAAAACCATTGGAGGAAGAGAAATATGGCCATTCCTAATGTTTACATCCTTTACCTCTGAAATGGGAAAGTCCGTCGAACGCCTCTTCTTGAATTGTGGGGTTTTATGTGAGATTTGGTGGAGACTCTTTGGACTTCTCGAGATTGACGAGGAGGTGCCAGGGAAGATCTAGGAAATCTTCCAGGTGCAGCACATGGTTTGCATGGGAAAGGTCTCTGTGGAGCCCTGCTATGGTTGCAGGCTTATGATCAATTTGGAAGGGGCATGATAATGAAACTTTTTATTATATGGCAGAATCAAAGGAGTGGTCGTTAAGATGGCAAAGGGCAAGGTGGTCTATTGAGCATCATCATCACGATCATCAAAGCATTATCCCAACTAGGTCAATATAGGGTGTTAGGGCTAAAGTCTTTTGGTATAGCACGGAGCTCCTTAGTGAGAGTTGGGGGTGGGTTCGGCCTTGTACTAAATAGATGATTCCTCATCATCTCTATCTCTCATTTTGGCTTTTGGGGCCACTTTTGGCTTTTCATTTCCTCTTAGAGCTTGTTTGGATCGGTGGAATCCAAAAGTTAGATTTGGAGAGGAGAACATCACATGTGAGGAATACTGTGGATATGACCACGTCAATGCTCAAAAAGTGTGGAAATGAGGTTATCAAGTTTTTTCGAGGAGAAGACAAATGTCCATTTTTTGAGGAAAACTGTGGAAATGCAATTGGTGGAAAACGTTGTAATCAGCAGATTAAAAAAAAAAAAAAAAACTTCTTTTAGTAGAAAAAAGAAGAAAAAGAGTATAGTGTAGCACCACAAGGATAGATCATACATATGAGTAGTCTGCTAAGATTGGGATATTAGCATCCATGTCCAAGTCTCTGTCCTGGATGTTGGAAGTGGTAAGTGTTTCATGCGGCCATTTCCATGTCAATATCCACATGTGGGCACCAGAGGATAAAACATACTAATCCCACTTTTTCCTTTAACAATAGATTGAGAAGTACCACAAAATTCATATGGGCTTGGGTTAGTTTACTTGGATGTGGTAGAAAGTAGCAAATAACTGTCAATCTTTCTGTAAATGATAGTTCTTTATAAAATAAGCTAAGTCGACTCAACAGGCACCTATCCATTCAATATATGGATTTATGCAACTACGATGCATGCATTACATTGATATCTTGCATAATATTTAATTTGTCTTGGATTTGTTTCTTCAATATATTTTAATGGGTAAGCTGCATCGATCCTACAACCTGACAGTCACAACGTAAATAGCGAAGTCGGTTTTGTGGTTGAATGTCAAACTCAGTTTAGCAGAAACCAGTTGAGTTTGATAGAACTTGTTCAAGTCTTGCAAAACTCGGTGAAGTCAACATTCCATGGCTTCCCATGTTGGTAACTCACCTTCATCTACTTTACCAGGTTGTGTAGAGGAAAAAGTAACTGTCGTTACATCTTATAACTAACCATCAATGGGATAAGATGTAACCATCAATGGGATATGCAAAGGGATGTGATGCTAGTTGTACATAAGACCACTCAAGTCTACTCCCAAACTACCCTCCTGAACATATCAATCACAATATTGCCAGTATAACTCATATATTAGACTAATTAACTGCGTAAAATCCATGTTGTCTTGAATTATTTACAAGGTTGAGGTTAAGGAAAAATGTTTGACATTCTGTCTACAACTAATCCTCAATTGGGTAGGAGTCTTATACAGAAGGTGGCTCAATTCGACACCCTAATTCCATTGCTGCTATATACCATAGTTCTAAAACCTGGTGTCTCAACTTGAAACTGAGCCGAGTCAACTCCACTTGGCCAGAAATCAAGCCGAGTCACCATGAAACTCGCTGCGGACCTTGACTTGTTTCAGACTCGGCATGACTTGTTGAGTTGGCTCACCTACTCAATTGACTCGACATGACTCGAACCGAGTCACTAGCTGAGTTGATCTGTTTTCAAATAAAAAATCCATGTGGTTGGCAGGACTTGAAGTCATGAGGTCATGCATTTGGCAAAGCAGCTTCTACCAGCAGGCCAAGCACTACTTTTTCTTTTCTCCTTTTTTATTGCCTATTTATATACTCAATACTCTTCTAGGTATCCATAATTACTGATGTATCATTCCTTGTTTAATTATTAAATATCAAGTCAATTTGAATCGAGTCTTCAAGTTGAGTTGAATCGAGTCTTTGAGTCCACCTGACCTGATTGGATGTTGGTTTTAGTTGATATTTTTAAGCTATGTGAGATAATAATCACATTAACGCAGTGCAACACATTTCATGTCCACTGTAATTATTTACCAGGTTGTGGTGGGGAGTTTTATGCCGAACAGTCACAAGGAACATAAGAGGAGACCAAATCCCGAATCTTCGATCCTCACAGGGGTTCCTACTACTTCGGGCATAGTGACAGCAGCCAGACCCATCTCCCAGGCAACACCAGATGAGGACACATGTGCAACTCCGTCCTCTACATTGCCAGGACAGAGCCATGGGGATGCGGAGAACAGCACGGGCAATAACCAAAACCAGGCTTCAACTTCTTTCCATACGGTTGGTTGGCATGGTTCACAATCCACGTCCGAGCAAAGGCCTTCTCCTGATATAAACATACGCTTGCCAGGGGAATAGGGATGAAGGTAACTGATCTTTCTTTTCTTCGTAGAAAGCTCTCTTCAAAGCCTAACACTACTATTACACAGTTCTAACGCAATGGTTGCGTTTCCCAGATAGGTGTTAGGTTAGACACAGACCATGCAAACGGGTTGCAATTGCTGTAATATTTATCACTGAAACTGTTAGGACTTTTTTATATTTCCATTGTTGTTGTTGTTGTTGATTAGTGATGGTTACATGAGAGGTTGTAATGTGGGTATTCTCCACGGAGGTCTTTCCAGGGAGTAAATGTCGTGGTAGAATTTTTCATTTAATTTCAACCCATGAAAATCCTAACCTTTGATCAGATCTAACCTCTAATCATGTTTGAAGTTTCTAGCCCTTGTTTTTTCTCCCATTCCTTGTCTGAATTTTGAAATGTTAGATTTCTCTCCTACGTTTTGATCAAGATGAATAAGAAGGTCCTGCTCATCAGCTAATGGATGGTTTGCTGACACTCAGGAGTTTGTACACGTGGACCTGTTATTCAGTAGTCCAAACATGTAATCTAATGGGCCCTACATTGGATAGGGTTGCCCCAGAAATCTCCCACATTGTGAGACTGTAACCGTCTGATATTTGGCCTTTTGTTTCCATCGAATTTGGACCGTCGCCAAAATACCATCTTCCAATCTTTGAGATTTGTGGGGCATACTACATCTGTGGCGAGGCCCATCAGATCAATGTTTTAGACAACCAAACCATGGGCTGATGAGCAGGACCCCTTTGCCAATGGAAAGACTCGTAGGCCTAGTTTAGCTGCAAAATTTTTCGGATGGATTATTAAAGGAATTGAGATTCCTTGGAGTCTTGTATTAAATAATCTTTTTCTTTTTCTTTCTTTCCTTTTTTTTTTTTTTAAAATTATTTTTTCAAGCCGAGCTTAGTGCTACTTGGGCCCTGTTTGGTTGCTGATTAAAAGTTATTTCATCTCATTTTAGTTAACAGTAAATATACGTTCGATATCATAGTTTAAATAAATCATGGGTTATTAAGATTTTTTTTAAACCTCACTGAAATCTGTAATACATAATTACTGTTAACTAAAATGAGATGAACTCATTTTTAAGTAGCAACCAAACGGGGTCTAACTGGTCAGATTAAGGGCCCTTTGGATGGTTTTTTTGTCCCCTGCAAAAGGGGTTTTCCTGCAACCTAGTTGGTTGACTTGCCATAAACCAATCCGATTGGTTTTCAGTGATTGGGCTTTCTAGCGCCTATTTCAACAAGTGGGGGGATCAGATGGATTTGCAGAATTGCATCCAAGCATAAACTAGGGTTTGGCTCAAAATGGTGCTTAAGCATCAAATGCCCCATTTGAGGGTGGGTCCAACCAGGCCTTGAAATCCGAATTTCTCAAACTGGTTTGAGAGTTAATGCTGTTACTCTCTCCCCCTCATAATTTGGATGGGTCAATAAGAATTTGATACAATTTGGCATTACTGTAAGTTTGCGTGCCTTTTCTTGTTTAAGTTATTACTGCTTAGGATGTGTGGCAAGATAGATGGAGAGGTGTGTGGATGGATGACCCATCCCAACTTTTTCTAAGGGCCCGTTTGTCTTTTCTTGTTTAAGTTATTACTACTAGGGTGTGTGGCAGGTTAGAGAGAGAGAGAGAGAGAGAGAGAGAGTTCAAAGATGGATGACCGTTTGACCGTTTGGACACCACCAATAGGTAACTTTTTAACTCACTAAGTTTTTTTTGTTTTTTAAACTTGAGTTAGTTTGGTAAGCACAATTATAAACGTAACTTAAGTGATGAAAGTTATCTTTGTAAGTTTTTTTTCTTTCTTGCTTTTCAACTTTCAACTTTTCTACCTCTCTCTCTCTCTCTTTCTCTCTCTCTCTCTCTCTCACTTGATGGGTGGTCCACTTCAAACGTGGGGCCCACACGATGGAGGGTCCACATCAAAGGTGGGCCCCACATTATGTATAACCCACATCAAGGTCAGCCCACATAATGAATTGTCCACATCAAAGGTAGGCCTCTAATGATGAATGACTCGCATCCAAAGCAGGCCCCACATGATGGGCAACTTTCAACTTTTCTACCTCTCTCTCCTCCTCTTGATGGGTGGTCCACTTCAAATGTGGGGCCCACACGATGGAGGGTCTACATCAAAGGTGGGCCTCACATTATGGATAACCCACATCAAGGTGAGCCCACATAATGTGTTGTCCACATCAAAGGTAGGCCTCTAATAATGAATGACTCACATCCAAAGTAGGCCTCACATGTGATGTAGAGGGGGTCACTGATGACTACATGAAGAAAGTGGACCATCGGAAGGAAGCCAAGCAAAGTGATAAGTTGATCGCAAAAGTTCAAAAAATCCAGCCTCGCCGGACGCCCGACCATGAGCCCGAATAGTTCAGAGAGTTGCTGGACATATTTTCGAATTTCAGGCGTCCGATCATCACGTCATCGGTGCCCGCCCATGTCATTGGTTGCCCAACCATTCTTAAACGGGCACCCCAAATTCGTAGAATTTTTGCCCAAGATCTTTGGATAGTTTTACGCGCCGCCGGGTGCTCGACCACACTTTCGGCAGGCACTCGAAATTCAAATCTTTTCGGAGAAAACCCTTTGGACTATTTTGAAGTTCAGTGGGCGCTCGACTGGCCCTCGTCGGGCGCCCGACCCGCACGAACCAGTTGTGTCGATTTTTGCGTGAACTTGCTAATTTGAATGTTTTTCCTTCCTAGTTCAATTAGGACTTTTAATTTACGCATCTTAGGATTTCTTTTATGCAACCTAGGTTATATAAACTTGTTTAATTTGTTTTAGAGATAATTATTCATATTTTAATAAAATTTTCTTTGAGTTTATACTCTTTTCTTGAGGATTCGAGCACTCCTTCGAGAAAAATTGAAGAAGATCGGTTGAGGATTCCCGATAGCTTCGTGGATTCGGAGTAGTTATCTGAGTGGAGAGACGGTGATCAATCCCTCACCCCGTTTACGCTGCGCTAAGTTGGTATCAGAGCGAGGAACAACTTCGGGAAGATGACTTTTAGCGATGGCCGCGACAACCACCCCTCTGACGTTAATCAAGGGTTTTAACTCCTTGCAGAGAAGATCGAAGTTCTGTAAGGGGTAAATCGGATATCCATGGAGAGAAAGTTCACTTCTCTTGAGCAAATTTTGAGGGGCTCCACCCCAGCCCCAAGCCCAAGGTGAAGCACAACCCCCAATAATCGTGGTACGGAACAATCCCATATTCCATCATACACAACCGTTGGTACCTCGCAGGGCTAATCCCAATGATACGGATCACAGCGATGAAGACGTGGAAGACATCGTTGCTTGACGACCCGCGGATGAACATGCAGATCGCAATGACATAGGATTCCAAGGTAAAGGTGATCTTCGTTATTTTAATGGTTCATTAAGTATTGAAGAGTTCATTGATTGGCTCGCGGAAGTCGAGAGATTTTTCGATTACGTGAGTGTGCCGATAGATAGACAAGTAAAGCTTGTTGCATACAAATTAAAATCCGGTGCTTTTGCATGGTGGGAGCAATTACAAATCACCCGTATCGGGTAGAACAAATTACCAATTCGAGCATGGCCCAGGATGAAACGATTGTTGAAATTCAAGTTTTTACCTAGTGATTATGATCAGATTTTGTTTCAACAATATTAGAATTGCAAGCAAGGGTCTAAATCCGGTACCGATTATCGGGCTGAGTTCGATCGATTGATGATACAGAACAAATTGTTTGAGACCGAGTCTTAGAGGACTGCAAGGTTCATTGGTGGCCTTCGACTCGTAATCCAGGATCAAGTCCATCTACTTCTGGTCTGGACCGTGGAAGACGCGTCTCGATTGGCTGCATGCACTGAAATGCAACTTGCCCGAATTCCTGCGTGAACGTATCCGTCAGCTCGCGTTCTTACGATGGGTCCTATGTATGATTTGACTCTATCTAAGGGAAAAGAACCAGTTGGTGGGCGCACACAACCTCCACCGACCACGAACCACGATGCGGGAAGTGGTCCACTCAGACCACAAAGGGCCGCCCCTATGACAGCGAGCCCAAGCCGAGCACTGAATCCATATGCTTGACCTAGGCCTGGCAATTGCTTTCGTTGTGGCCAACTGGGCCACTTGTCCAATGTTTGCCCTCAGCGCCTCATCGCCAACCTATCCACTAATAAGGTTGATCATGAGGTAGAGCACGTGGAAGAAGAACCCGTGAATGAAGAGTTCGATCAAGCCGCTGAGGAAGAGGAAGACGACACAGATTGGTTATTCGGGGATTGAGGCGAGTCGTTGGTTGTGAGGCGACGATGTTATACTCCCCGACAGGAAGTACACCCTCAGCGCCACGATATCTTTTGCACTCGTTGCACCGTGAATGGAAATGTGTGCGATGTCATCATTGACAATGGGAGTAGCGAGAACATAGTGTTCAAAGTTATGGTGGACAAGCTCTGTTTTCCAACAATGAAGCATTCGGTCCCGTATTTCATCGGTTGGATAAAAAGGGTCGGCGATACAAAGGTAATTGAATAGTGCCTCATCTATTTTTCTATTGGTAGGAGCTATAAGGATGAAATATTATGTGATATTGTGGACATGGAGGCATGTCATATGCTTCTCAATCATCTGTAGCAATCGGACAGAGATGCGACCCATTGCATACGTGATAACACTTACACGTTTGTTAAGGATGGGCGGAAGAGGGTTCTAACTCCTATGGCACCAAAGGGCCATCTCGATGCTTCTAAAGTGGAGGGGAGTTCCCTCCTCGCCATACGAGAAATTGTGAGAGAATCCAAAGAGACCGGTGAAATCTATGCCATGGTTGTTAAGGGAGAAGACCCAGGGGGCATAACTATTCCACCGACCCTATAACCGCTGTTGAATGAATTTCGAGAGATTTGGCTTGAAGATCTTCCTCATGGGCTATCCCTGATACAGGATATTCAACACCACATCGACTTTATCCGGGGTGCTAGTTTACCTAATCGGCCATATTACCGAATGAGCCCAAAAGAAAGCGAGATCCTCTAAGGTCAGGTGGAGGAGTTGTTAAACAAATGGTTACTTAGGCAGAGTATAAGCCCTTGCGCAATCCCAACCTTATTATGCCAAGGAAGGATGGTTGTTGATGTATGTGTGTTGATAATATGGCCATTAACAAAATCACCATCAAGTACAGGTTTCCTATTCCCCGACTTGATGGCATGTTAGATATGCTTAAGGGGTCTAGAGTGTTTTATAAGTTGGACTTACGCAGCGGGTATCATCAAATCCATATCCGCCCTGGTGATGAGTGAAAGACAACTTTTAAAACTAAAGACATGTTGTACGAGTGGTTGGTGATGCCATTTGGGCTGTCAAATGCCCTGATCACTTTCATGCGCCTCATGAACCAAGTTTTGAAACCGTTCATAGGCAAGTTCGTCATAGTGTACTTTGACGACATATTGATATATAGTCAGGGAGAAGAGGATCATGTTAAACATCTTATACAGGTTTTGCAAGTAGTACAAGATAACAAGCTATACCTGAATTTGAATAAGTGTAACTTTCTGACGGACCACCTTTGTTCTTGGGGTTCGTGGTGTCATCTACCGATATCTGGGTTGATGAAGACAAAGTGAAGGCCATCCGTGAGTGGCCTACTCTCGCCAACATCCATGAGGTTTGCAGTTTTCATGGATTGGCCACGTTTTATCACCGCTTTGTCAGAAATTTCAGTTCGATTGTGACACCGATCACGGACTGTATGAAGAAAGGACTGTTTCAGTGGATGGAAGAAAATGATCGTAGCTTTACTGAGATTAAGCATAAGCTATCATCTATGCCGGTTCTTGTTTTGCCCAACTTTGAGAAGGTTTTTGAAGTGGACTGTGATGCATCCTATGTGGGTATTGGAGTGGTATTATCTCAGGAAGGCAGGCTCATAGTCTTCTACAGCGAGAGACTTAGTTAGGCTCGCAAGAAGTGGTCCACATATGAGATAGAGCTGTACGTGGTAGTACAGGTCCTTCGGTATTGGCGACACTACTTCATCCAGAGGGAATTTGTTCTTTTACTGATCATCAAGCCTTGAAATTTACTAATATCCAGAATAATGTCAGCCGTGTGCATGCTAAGTGAATTTCATTTTTACAGGAATTCACATTCGTATTGAAGCATAAATCTAGTTAACAAAACAAGGTTGCTGACGCGTTAAGTCGCTGAGCCGCTCTTCTCGTCACTATGAGTATCGAGGTTGTCAGATTTGATTGCCTCAAGGATCTATATGTTGAAGACGACGAGCTTAAGGATGCGTGGCTGACAAGCCAGGAAGGCCGATCAAGTGATTTCCATATTTAAGACGGTTTCCTATTCTATGGAAACCAATTGTGCATTCTACAATGCTCCCTCAGAGAGAGGATCATTCTTGAGCTGCATGGCGGTGGTCTTGGAGGTCACTTGGGTTGAGACAAGACAAAGGCTTTGGTTGAAGAGCGATACTATTGGCCTCACCTAGGCCATGATGTTGGTCAGATGGTTTAGTGATGCTATATCTACCAATCCTCTAAGGGTCATGCACAAAACACGGGCCTCTACACTCCATTACCCGTTCTAGAGGGCCCTTGGGAGGACATATCCATGGACTTCGTCCTAGGTCTCCCACGAACACAACGCGGCATGGATTCCGTGTTCGTTGTGGTAGACAGATTCTCGACGATGGCTCACTTCATCCCCTACAAGAAGACATATGATGCGACGGGAGTAGCCAATCTCTTCTTTTAAGAAATTGTGAGGTTGCATGGCATCCCCAAGACCATTACTTACGATCGTGATACAAAGTTGGTGAGTCATTTTTGACGAACTTTGTGGAGTCGATTTGACACCTAACTTCAGTTTAGCAGTGAATATCATCCCCAGATGTGGGCAAACTGAAGTGGTGAATAGGACGTTGGGCAACCTTATCCGAAGTATTTCTGAAGACAAGTGAAAGTAATGTGACTTGGCCCTGTCACAAGCGGAGTTTGCCTTTAACAATATGGTGAACCGCTTCACAGGGAAGTTGCCGTTGCAGATCATCTACGGACGAATACCTCGACACACACTCAACTTAGTCCCATTACCGAAGATTCCCGGCAAGAGTATAGCTGCAGAAAATATGGCCGAGTGAATTATAGAGCTACATGCGGAAGAACGGACTAAGCTTGTTGCGTCGAATGAGAAATATGTGAGGGATGCTAATAAACATCGACGCGTCAATGTGTTTGAGATGGGAGATCAAGTGATGGTCCATCTACGCAAGGAACTCTTCCTAATCGACACTTACAATAAGTTAAAGGAGAAGAAGATTGGCCCGGTACTGATTCTCATGAAGCTAGGCGACAATGCATATGTTGTGGACCTTGAAATTTCATGAACGTTTAATGTGACAGACTTGTTTGAGTATCATGAACCAGAGGTGAACGAGAACTTGGGGTCGAGTTCTTTTCAAGTGAAGGGGATTGATGTAGAGGGGGTCACTGATGACTACATAAAGAAAATTGACCATCGGAAGGAAGCCAAGCGGAGCGACAAGTTGATCACAAAAGTTCAGAAAATCCAGCCCCATTGGGTGCCCGACCTCACTTCATCGGGCGCTCGACCATAAGCTCGAATGGTCTAGAGAGTTGCTGGACATATTTTTGAAATTTGGGCGCCCGACCATCACGTCATTAGGAGCTCGCCATGTCATTGGATGGTCAACCATTCCTAATCGGGCGCCCCAAATTCATAGAATTTATGCCCAAGCTCTCTGGACAGTTTTACGCACCATCGAGAGCCCAACCACACTTCCAACTAGGCCTGCACACGGGTCGGGTTGGGCCCAACCCTGGACTGAACCTAAATATATTTAAAGGTCCGGGTTTCAGTTCGGGTCGTGACCGGGTTGGGCTGACCCAACCCTAACCCTACCCTACTTGCAAAAGGGTCAACCCTAACCCTACCCTACTTGCAAAAGGGTCAACCCTAACCCTACCCTACCCTATATGCTAAACCGGGTCGAGTCGGGTCAGGTCAATTTGGGTTAGGACTATGTTTCTATGGTGTGGTCCACCTAAGATTTGAGTCAGCTTCATTTTTAGTATCATATCCTAAAATGATCTTTCAAAATAGTTGGACGGTGTGGATTTAAGACACATAGTCAGGGGCCACCTACCTTGGTGGATCCTGGATGTCACCTAATCCTCTCTGTGAGTATGAGATGAGCACAGCTTGGGTGAGAGTCGGTGAGACCCAGAACCAGCCATGTGGGTGAGACCCTAACCATGAGGCTCACCTTGATGTATATATTGTAAATCCATGCCGTCCATCTACGTTTCCACATTATTATAGGACATAGTCCCAAAAAGGAAGCGGATAAAAGCTTTATGTAGACCACACCACAAAAATCAGTGGTCATTGAACTCCCACCTTTAAAAGATTCTAGAGTCCACCCTAATATTTATTCACCATTCAACCTATTGATAATGCTATATAGATATTTCTAAAAGCAATAAACTAGTATAAACGGGGCAGTTCGGGTCGGGCGGAACAGGTCGGGTATACATGGGTCGGAGTACGAGTCGGGTCGGGCGGGTTTGGCATGTACCCTAAACCGTACCTAAATTAAAAACGGTTCAGCCGCATCTACTCGGGACTGGACGATTTTCTCAGCCGGGACGGGATGGATCGGGTTTCTACTGGGTCGGGTTGGGCAGGTTAATGGGGCAGATGTGCAGCCCTACTTCCAATGGGCGCTTGAAATTCAAATCTTTTCGAAGAAAACCCTTTGGACTATTTTGAAGTTCAACGGGCGCCCGACCCGCATGAACCAGTTGCGCAGATTTTTGCTTGAACTTGTTAATTTGAATGTTTTTCCTATCTAGTTCGAGTAGGACTTTTAATTTATGCATCTTAGGGTTTCTTTTACGCAACCTAGGTTATATTAAATTGTTTTAATTTGTTTTAGAGACAATTATTCATCTTTTAATAAAATTTCTTTTGAGTTTATACTCTTTGCTTGTGGATTCGAGCACTTCTTTGAGAAATCAAAGAAGATCGGTTGAGGATTCCCGATAGCTCTGTGGATTCAGAGTAGTTATCTAAGTGGAGAGACGGTGATCGATCTCTCGCCCTGTCTATGCTACGCCAACATGATGGACGACTTTCAACTTTTCTACCTCTCTCTCTCTCTCTCACTCTCTTGATGGGTGGTCCACTTCAAATGTGGGGCCCACACGATGGAGGGTCCACATCAAAGGTGGGCCCCACATTATGGATAACCCACTTATGGTTCAATCCACTTGGCTTTAATTTGCCACCTATTGCAGTGGTGATTTTTTTTTTTAAATTTTATTTTATCGTGGAGACCGACACTAGGTCCCCCCTTTTTAAGGAACTGTAATGTAGTTTCTTGTTAAAAGTTGTAGATACTCTGGCCTGGTATAATTTGAGGTGCTACTAAGGCTCAAGTCATTTTTTATAAAGTTCATCAAGTTTCGTAAGGCATGACCTTAGTGGATGTTTGGTACGTGGTCTGGTATGCCCAAAGTGCTTTGATGAGACACTCATGCCAGTATCACATGTTTATGGAGATGATTTTTTTTAGTAGTGTGATAATTATTTTGTTAAATGCTTACATTAGTCCACTGGTAGCTGAATGGTAGGGCATGGAGAATTGATTTTTTTTATCTTAAACTTCTCGCGTAACTTACATGGTCGTTTCCAGAAACTACATGCCATATCAATGATGATATGTGAAAGCATGTAATAGCAAAGTTAGTCAATGTGTCTGCTTTGAAATTGTCACGGCGAAAGACATGTTGGACATCAATGTCTCTGAAGGATTCAATGAGCAACTTAGCCCTTTGGTAATAAGGCATAAGTCTTAGTTTGCGAACCTTTTACTTTATCAATAGCTAATTGATGATCAACTTAAAAGTCACTAAGGACTCTTCCTACCGTTTTTGCACAACTGAGGAAGCGGAGATTCGATACGTAGTGATTGCCCTGTGGAATCAATCTAACATATTTTTCATTCCACCGTCGACAATTGCAGTAGTTAGAGCTCTGTTGCGCCTGGAAGATTAGTATGCTGATCAAAGCCGAACTCGAAATGACTTCATTTTCGACATGGAGTTCTTCACAGGCTGCAACCAAAATGCCCAAATTAACATGTTGTGTGATGTTATCCTACAGAAAAATGCCAATTTTCTCCCACTTGACATCCCAGAAGAACTGATGAGAGCAGCACGAGCAAAGCTACATTGCCACAGGGTTGCCCCGGAGGACCCTGATGATGATCTTCATGTGGAGGACACGGACCAGATGTTGGGGAGTCTTCAAATTATGCTCGAATGGGTGCTTCGACTGGCCGGACAGCGTACCTAGATGCTATGAAGACCTCCCCCCCCCCCTCCGCCCCCCATGGACGTTTTCCTAATGCCTAGACCGGTCGGTCGACCGGTCTGGAGGTGGCTCTGATCGGTCGGCCGACCAGTCAGCTGTGAGGCAGCGTTGGATGTAAACTCCCTGGACTGTTTTTTGTGATGGCCGACCGGTCGGCTGTGTATGCGGTTTTCTTGCGCAGTCCGCAGTACTGCGCAAGGTGTTTCTATTTTTGGATTTTTTCTTATTTAAGGTATCCTAAGGTGTCCAAGGTTTCCTATTCGTACTAGGAAGAGGGGAGAGAGTTGTGTGAAGGAGAGAGAGAGCTTGGGTTCTCTGTTTTTCCTTGCTTGTGGGTTGTCAATCTCTGTAATCTTTTGATATTCATAGTGGATCGCTTTGTGCCGTGGTTTTTTACCCGTTTTGGAGTTTTTCCACGTAAAATTCGAAGTTTCTTGTGGTGAGTGCTTGTGTGTGATTGATTGCATCTTGTTTACTTGTTTGATATTGCATTGCTTCACGTGTTCGGCATTCTGCTTCCGCTGCTGGCTTTCCCAACACCAGCAAGCTAGGCCCCACTCTACGACAGAAGACTCTGCCATCTTTAATGGCAGACGGCCATCATCTTCTTTGGCCCGACAACCCGTTACCGCTGCGCTAGTTGGGTTCACCTCCAGGCAAACTTGCCAAACTTCAACGACTACTCAGCCTCCTCCTCCGAGCACAAGGAATGCTCATAGAAAAATCCCCCAAAACCCTATTATGGCTCCACTGATAGCTACTACACCTCAACCCCCAATCATTGACAATGAAGAAGATTTCCCGGCTCTTCAGGCATCACCGAAAACTGCTACCCCCGTCTCTCCGACGGAAATCTTGTAGCCGGAGGCTGGCCTGAATCCGGTGGCCGTTACTGACCGTTCGCCCGGAGTAGGCATTGCTACTGTTGGAGACTTGCACGACTGCTGCTGGCCTAACAGCTAGTGGGACAACTATCTCTGGCCCAAACTCTTTTGTTGCTGGGCCGTCAAACCTGGGCTGTCTATTCACGGGCCCACCACTGCTGGGCTAGAGGAAGCTGGATTGAGCTCCCCTCATGTTTCTGGCAATACTTCTTCTGGGCCGTCTGATTCTGGGCTAGGGATGTCTCCTTCTACGTCAGGACTACCACATATTGGACCATGGCCATCAACGGCTGGACTAAGACCATCAAATGCTTCTCAAAATCGAATTTTGCTGAATTAAATAGACTATGGCTACCGTAACAGTTAATGCTTCCACCGAGTTAGCCAAAATCGAACCATTTACTATACAACACTTTAAATTGTGGAAACAGAAGCTTATGTTTGCGTTGACCACCCTTAAAGTTTCATACATTTGTTATAGTCAAATTACGGTGATCAGAGGATCCCGCGAGGACTCGAGACGTGTGAGCACCCTTATAACAATATTCGACTTACGAGCCCATCTGGTCAAGGCTCTCACATTAGACAAGTATGACACAGTTACCGAGTCACCGAACCCTTATGGTCGATGCTCGAATATTAGGAGACTACGGAATACCTTTCTCAACATGCAAGCAGCTCGGCTCGTGGTCGCCGAAAGGGGTCACATCTCAACATGCGAGCAGCTCGGCTCGTGGTCGCCAAAAGGTGTCGCATCTCAACATGCGAGCAGCTCGTCTCGTGGTCGCCAAAAGGGGTCGCATTTCAACATACGAGTAGTTATTTTCGAATCAAAGCATTCTCCACCTTTATAGTTCCAGCAGCCCATATAGACCAATTTTGGGCTTATCTTTGCCCGTGGCACTAGATCTCAAGAGATCTCTATCAAGAGATGTAATCAGTTAGACGTCTAGAGTGGTTAGGTTATCCCCTTATCTAAGGATTAACAGGATAAGCACCTTATCCCCTGAAATCAGCAGTGATCTTAACGGCTTGCGTAACAGACTCGATCACCCGGATCTGCATAAATAGATGACCCCAAAGATGATAAAGGTACATAATCTCTGAGTTCCAAACCCCTTCATTTCCTTGGTAACCACGTCCCATCTAACTTAAGCTTCGGAGGGCCAACGGCTGGACGCCGGCCACCCGTAGTTTTCCTTTATCTCTTTTCAAGATCAGGAGAAAACTGCCTGGGAAGGAAGGTGGATATCTGGAGGACCCTGATACAAAATCCGACGTAAACAGATTGGCGCCGTCTGTGGGAACACTTGATCGTCAAGATTAGCCACTCTCATCACTAATCGAAGTCTTCCCACCATGCCTCCCAAAAAGATAGTTCATCCTTCCACTTCAAGGCAGACGTTACCTTCGCCTGACATTACCGAACCAGGGTTCATCCCTCCGACTACTTCGATGGGCATCCCCCAGGTAGACCCCAACGTGTCATCTCAAAACCCGTTATTTGTTGCTTCCGGGAATCAAGAAGATGTCATGCATTTCCTCGGAAACACGGTCTTAACCCTCAACGCCGGATTTCAAGCCTTGTCTAATCGGCTTGATCAGCATTTCCCAGAGCCCCAGCGACAACCTTCTGAAGGGTTGCCAATGCAACCTATACCAGTGGCTTCCAGACATTCCGCGGACGAGCCGCAAGTCCAACCAAATCATCCTCCGTCAAATCGAATGCCACTCGGCAACCAAGCCCCGGTACTACCACCGCATTTCATTCACTCCAGTACTTCCCTGCAACAGCAATCTCAGGGGTCCACCGTTGAAACGTCAGGTTATACCTTACCATAGGAATGGGACCTCAAGAGAATCCATGATCGTTTTGATGATATGGAACAACGATATCAGGCAAATCGACCATCTGCTGCTGTGGCGTCGATACATCGATCCGAGTCCCCTTTCACCCTCGAGGTCATGGAAGCACCTTTACCTAGGAAGTATCGCACGCCCGTCATCACCCCATATATAGGTACGGGCGATCCTCTCGGACACCTGGAAACGTATAGGTCTCTTATGGAGCTGGAGGGACATGGGTCAGAAATCATGTGTAGGGCTTTTTCCTTGACCTTAAAGGAGACAGCTTGTACATGGTTTCGGGGGCTAAAGCCTCGATCCATCGGGTCCTTAGCACAGTTGTTGGAGCTATTCCTCTCTCAATTCATGGGAAGCATCCGTACTAAAAAGCCATCATCTCACCTAATGGATTTGAAACAGCAGCATGGGGAGACGATAAAGGAGTTTACTGTACGGTTCACTGCAGAAGCCGTCCAAACTGAAGGTTATACCGAAGAAAAAGGCCTCACCGCCCTTATAGCCGGAATTACAAGCGAGAAATTTAGATTCGCCCTAGATAAGAACCCTCCTAAAACCATGACGGAATTCCAAGCAAAAGCTCAGAAATATATCAATGCGGAAGAAGTTGCTTTGGCACGTCATGATATACAGGGCAAGAAGTGTAAGCCAGAGGAAATCTCTCCCCTGGATAAGAAATATCGGCGTGATCGACGGGACCACTCTCCCAAGAAGATTTATTCTGGTAAATATCATAACTACACTCCTCTCAATCGATCCCCCGAAAAGGTGCTAATGGAGATCAAGCATAAACCATATGTGAAATGGCCTGCAAAGATCAAATCTGATCCTGAAAAGAGATAAGAGCAAGTTTTGTTATTTCCATAAAGACCATGGGCACAGCACCCAAGATTGTATATCTTTACGAGATTACATCGAAGCTCTCATTCGAAAAGGTCATCTTCAAGATTATGTTGTCCGACAAGGTCGATCACCTAAAAGGTCGGAAGCCCTGCCACACCACAAGAAATCACCTCACCATCATACTTCATAAGAAGACATTGAACCTACGGGAGAGATTCAGACCATCGCCGGAGGACCAGCTTGCGGGGGAGATTCTCAAGCTTAAAGAAAAGCATACACTCGTAAGGCATCTAAAAAGCCCCGGCATATCTACTGGTTGGAACAGACGCCCAACACGTCAGAATCCGGCCATCCTCCAAACTCTTTCTCCCTCGAGGATGCAAAGGGGATTCACTTCCCTCACGAAGACTCCATCGTGGTCGCGCTGAAGGTATCAAATTATTTGATTCATCGTATTATGGTGGATACAGGTAGCTCTGCTGATATTCTCTACTTGGAGGCTTTCAACAAAATGACGCTCGCCAGGAGCCTGCTCAAACCAATTTCAACCCCTCTCATCGGCTTCGGGGGTGAAGTGGTGACACCTGAAGGAAGCATTGACCTTCTAATCACCTTTGGTGAGAGCCCAGCGAAAACGACTATCTTCGTAAATTTCCTCGTGGTAGATCGAAGATCAGCATATAACGTCATTTTGGGTCGACCTTCGCTTAACAAGGTAGGAGCAGCGTTGCATCTGCTATACTTGTGTATAAAATTCCCTAACCCAAATGGCGTCGGGGTTGTACGAGGAAATCAAAAGGAAGCCCAAGCGTGTTACGAGATAGCCGTACAAGACCGGAAAAAGGCCCAGACGACGCCAGTTATGATGGTGGCACAAGATCCATCAGGTCTTCCGACGGCAACCTCGTTGGACCCAAGAGAGAATGCTCTCCAATCTGGAACTCCCGGATAAGAGACAGTGGGAATCCACTTAACTGAAGGCGACTCGTCCAAAGTTGTCTACGTGGGATCCTCTTTAAGCAGCGTCTTTCGGGAAAATCTAATCCGTTTCCTTACCGAATACCAAGATGTGTTTGTTTGGTCTCATAGAGACATGCCAGGCATTGATCCCAGCGTCACAGTACATCGTCTGAACGTTGATCCGAAGTATAAACCTGTTCACCAGCGCCGGCGTGCCTTCACTGCAGAAAGGCAAATGGTAATCTAGGCCGAGGTTGAAAAATTGCTCACAGTCAATTTTATAAAAGAAGTCGACTACCTAGAATGGGTTGCGAACGTGGTTCTCGTTCGAAAAGCTAATGGCAAGTGGAGGATGTGCGTTGACTATTCCGATTTGAACAAAGCGTGTCCCAAAGACAGCTTCCTGACACCGCGAATCGATCAGCTAGTTGATTCGACGGCAGGGCATGCCCTGCTAAGTTTCATGGACGCCTATTCTGGTTACAATCAGATTATGCATCCGCCTGATAGCCAGCACACCGCCTTCATCACCGACTGAGGCCTGTATTGCTACCAGGTAATGCCTTTTGGTCTTAAAAATGCAGGGGCCACCTATCAGCGCCTTGTCAATAAAATATTCGCCACACAAATCGGCAGGAATATGGAGGTTTATGTCGACGACATGCTCGTGAAAAGCATCGTAGAAAATGACCACCTTGTAGATCTTCGAGAAGCCTTGACTTAATGAGGAAGTATCAGATGAAATTAAATTCAGAGAAATGTGCGTTCGGTGTGTCTGCCGAAAAATTTCTCGAATTTATGGTTGGCCAGCGAGGAATCAAGGCAAATCCGGACAAAATAAAAGCATTGATCGAAATGAAGTCACCGATCACTCTCAAAGATGTCCAACGTTTGGCGGGTCCAATTGCATCGTTGAACAGGTTCATTTCGTGGGCCTCTAACAAGTGTTTACCCTTCTTTAAGCTCCTCCAAGCCACCGCCAAATCTGATTGGGAGTGGACACCGCAATGCGAAGAAGCGTTCCAACAACTGAAGCAATATATGAGTGCACCCCCCGTTTTATCTAAACCTGTGGCGCATGAGCAACTTCTTCTTTATTTATCTGTGTCTTCTACGGCCGTTAGTGCTGCTTTAATAAGAGAAGATTCCGGGGTACAAAGGCCCGTTTATTATATTAGTCGAGCGATGGTGGATGCCGAAACTCGGTATTCTGATATGGAGAAGTTGGCCCTTGCTTTAGTCACGGCTGCCCGAAAACTGTGACCCTACTTCCAAGCCCACTCTATATTAGTGCCAACAAATCATCCGTTACGGCAGCTCCTTCAAAAACCCGAGGTTTCAGGGCGGTTAACTAAATGGGTGGTCGAGATCAGTGAGCACGATATTTCGTTCTACCCCAGGACCGCCATCAAGGGTCAGGCCATGGCTGACTTCATCGCCAAATTCACATACTCCTCTCCCGATGATAATTCTGTGACCAGCGACCAGCCACCCTGGTCACTCTTCATGGACGTGTTCTCACGGGCCACCGGTAATGGAGCGGGCCTAATTCTAGTTGCTCCAGATGGTTCGCGTTTCCAATACGCTTTACGATTTGATTCTCGCATCTCAAATAGTGAAGCAAAATATTAGGCTCTGATCGTTGGGCTCGAACTAGCAAACGTCCTCTCAATTCAAAATCTACTCATTCATAGTGACTCTCAGCTCATAGTCAATCAGGTACTCGGCGAATTTGAGGCAAAATAAGAAAGAATGGCCTTATATAAATCTCGAGTGCTCATCCTACTTGCGTAGCTAAAGAATTATGAAATAGTCCACATCCCTCGTGAGAAGAACTAACTCGCGGATTCTTTGGCAAAACTCGCCTCCGCACCAGAGTCTGAGTTATCACAATCGATTCCCATTGAACACCTTCGCACCCCGAGTATCGGCCAAGCAACTCCTGGGCAAGTTTTCGCGGTCCATCCCTCTCCATGTTGGATGGACCCCATTGTCCTCTATCTCAGGGATGGACATCTCCCAGACGACAAGAAATCCGCACGACAAATTCATCATCGAGCTGCTAAGTATATTTTACAAAATGGAACGTTATTACGTAGCAGTCTTCACCCAGAAGAAGCACATCGTGTTCTGGATGAAATACACCAGGGGCATGTGGTAACCACCCAAGGGGACGATCTCTAGCATATAAGGCGATGAGGTAAGGATATTACTGGCCCATTATGAAGGCAGATGCGATCGAATTCTCTAAAAAATGTGATAAGTGCCAGCGATTTTCTCCTATACCTCATGTACCGTCCGAGCAAATGACGCCAATGGATAACCCTTGGCCCTTCGCCCAATGGGGAGTCGATATCATCGGGCCCTTGCCTATCGGGAAAGGTCAAAATAGGTTTGCAATCGTGGCGGTCAATTACTTCACCAAATGGGTCGAGGCAGAACCATTAGCCAGAATTATCGAGAAACAGACTACTAAATTCGTATGGAGAAATATCGTATGTCGTTATGGGCTCCCCCACACTATAATCACCGATAACGGAAAGCAATTCGATAAACGCCGCTTTCGATGAATTTTGCGAAAAATGGAAGATATACAATGTCCGCACCTTTCCATACCATCCTCAGGCAAATGGGCAAGTTGAAGAGGTGAATAAAATCATTAAGCATCATTTAAAGATCAAGCTCGGTGAGTGTAAAGGTATGTGGCCAGAACTCCTGCCAGAAGTCTTATGGGCATATAGGACTACGACTCGCATATCAACAGGCGAAACTCCCTTCTACTTGGCATTCGGCACCGACGCAGTAGTACCGGTTGAAGTTCAAGTACCTTGGTATCGAATCGAGTAGTATGATCCCACTTGTATTCAGGAAGGTCTCCAACTTCATCTCGACCTCTTGGAAGAGTGGAGGGATGCCTCCCAGCTACGAGCAGCAGCGTATCAGCAGCGCATTGCTTGCTATCGTAATGCTAAAGTCTGGCCTAGAGCTTTCCAGCTCGGTGATTTGGTCCTTAGACAAAACCTCGGAGCTCCTGCTCGTTCGCCGGACCCAAATTGGGAGGGCCCGTATCGAGTCATCAAAATTGTGCGACCCGGTACTTATTATCTTGAAGATATGCAGGGAAGACACGTACGTCGCCCTTGACATGTGGAACATTTGCTACGGTATTTCCCTTAATTCGATGTAATTCTGAACGACATTCGAATAAATATGAATTAAAGTCAGTCTTTTGGTCGCTACTCCATTTAATTGGACCCGAATAGCCCCGAAGAGAATACACACATTCTCTTGGCTAATTGTCTACCCTTGGTAGAATTAAAGTCAGTCTTTTGGTCGCTACTCCATTTAATTGGACCTGAATAGCCCCGAAGAGAATACCCACATTCTCTTGGCCAATTGTTTACCCTTGGTAGAATTGAAGCCTCAATCGATAGATCGGTCTATCTCCACGCGGACATGGTCGCCACGACCCCCGGATTGTGCCTAACTCATTACTACGTGAGTTAAGTATGAAGGCATTCAGTATACAAGAAAGGAAGAACGAAAGAAAGGTGAAATAAGATGCCAACAATATCATCACAAAGGTATTTTTTTCATTCATCTCAATTGATTACAAAGTCAAGTTGTTTACAAAGCAAAATTAATACATGAGTTAAGTAAAGAAAAGAAAGATAATCATTCTCGCGCATCGGTTGGAGGAGGAGCGGCACTCTCGACTTCAGGGCCCACTTCGGAGACCCCTCCAGCTGACCTCGGTCACTTCGTTCTCGATAGCTGCTCTTTCTTCCGCAGATATGATGGCCGTGACCTTCTCGAATTCACCCATATCAAAAGATTGGGACATCCGTTGCACTACTCGTAGTGCGAAGTCGTGACCAGCATCGTACGACTCATATCTCTCATCGTCGTACAGCTGCGAAGTTCGGAACTCTGTGATGGCCCGGGCTCCTTCAGAGAGCATCTTGACAAGGGCTACTCTCTCCTCGTCCCAGTGGATCGAGTCGTCCTTGAGCTGCGCGCGAGTGGAGCGCTCTTTATCCAAATTGTCACTAACTTCCTTGAGCTGCGACTTGGTCTCTGCGAGCCGCTCCTGCAACGAGATCTTGTCTTGACGGAAGATCTCTCTTTGCCTTTTCTTTCAACTCCGCGAGCTTGGCGAAGTTGGAGTCCAAAGCCTGATATCTATTAGTCAGGACTTGGACCTTTTCGATGAGGATCTTTTTCTCCTCAGTCATCTTCGCGATCAAGGTCTCACGAGACCGGATGACTTGGTCCCTTCCGTGGACCGCCTTCTCCAGAGTAACCCTCTTCCCGTCAGCCTCATCTATCACACGACGGGTGGCGAGGATGTCACGCCTCGTTCGTAGAATGAGGTCCAAGCCCTGCAGAACAGAAGAAAGGTTATGAGATACGTACTCGGGAGCAAACAAAGGGAGCAAAACAACAGGGTCAAATTAAAAAACATGTTACCTGTACCATCCTCACTCCCACATCGAGGAAGAGGTTTTCAGGACTTGGCTCGGGAAGGGTGCCAAAGGTCTGGGGGGAGATGTTGTCAAACAGGAACTTGCAAATTGGGTGGAGATGACGGGGGACGGTGAACGCTCCGCTTCCAGAGGGCTGGGCTATGACCAGTCCAGCTGAGCTCGCAGCTTGAGCAGTAGTCAGCTCGCGAGAGGGAGCCAACTCGCGAGCAACTTCAGGCTCGCGAGATTCTTCAGCTAGGGGGCAGCTTGCCCCCGCCCCATCGTCCCTCGGGGAGTTATCGACAATATTAATAACAGGTGGTTCAGGAGGAACCACCAGTGAAGGAGCTATAGGTGTAGGTGCCGCTGGTGCAGCCACTGCAGCCTCAAGAAGAGGAGTTTGGGCAGCTCCACCCGTCCAATTAGACGGATGAGAAGGATCGGCAGATGCCTTCTTCTGCCTCTTCGAGTTTGTGCCCTTGAGGCGAGGCAGCAACCCTCTCTTCTCCTCGACATTTGTCATCGCGACCTCCTCGCGAGTTATTAGTCCTTGCTGTTGTGAGTCAAGAGGCTGACAGACAAGCCTCGATATGCCTGTCTCGAGCAGGCAACTTGTACACCTTCACGATCTTTTCGTGAATTCCTCCCTTCAGGTTCGGCTTCCCCAAAGCTGGGATACCTGCAAATACGAGCAGAGGTTAGAAACGCAAAAACCCTAAACTGGCTTGCGAAGCCTGTGGAGTCTGAAACTGTGCCCACCTTCACAGAAAAAGTGGTTCACACCAGGGCCCCCAGAAGTGGATCTTGACTCAGACTCCTAGCTCTCGGAAGCATAGAACCAGCGTTTCCTCCATCCGGGATGATTTGAAGAGGGTTTCCCCAAGACAAAGTTATCCCGGTGCCAGTAACATAAGTAATACCAGCCTTCGCTGGAGGGTGCCTTCTTGAGTCGGAACATTCGGAGAAACTCTTCGGCGGTTAACTCTCCGTTACCAGCTTGCACCCAGAGAGCGAAGGAGCTCAGGACCACCCTCCATCCGTTTACGATAAGTTGCCTAGGGGCAATCTTATAACTCCGGAGTACATTGCGAATGAAGGGGTGGAGAGGAAGGCGCACCCCAAGAATAAATAAGTATTCATAGATGACAACGCATCCTGGGGGAGGAGAATCCGGGGTTTCTCCCTCTCCGGGTAACCGGAGAACGACCAAGTCAAGGACTTGATATCTCTCCCTCAACTCATTCAGCCGTTCCTCCGACAGGATGGACGGGTACTCAGACGCCGAGTACCTACCCGCCGGAACCCTCAAATTGTTGGAGGAAAAAGATTCCGGGGTGGCATCCCCCAGGGGGAAAATCTCATCATCAGAATCTCCAGCCATGGAAGTTTTCAAGATAAAAAGAAGAGAGGAAAAGAATACTCTGGTAGAAAAGAAGAATGAGGAGCGGAGTTATACCAGAAACACCGGAGAAAGAGAATTACACCAGAAGAAGAAGGATACACCAGGAGAAAGTAAGGAAATAGGAAGAGTTTTCAAAAACTTCTGTGAAAAATCGAAGATTTGGCAGACTCCGTATATTTATAAGCAATCATTCCACAGGATTTGACAACACGTGGCGATCGCCCGTTTGGCACAGCAGTCGAACAAGCATGGCTATTAATTCCACGGACACGTGGCGAGCGTCTCTTCATTTCATCTCTGCCGAAAAGCTGTGGAAGGCTGGCACTCATTAATGTCAGCCCAATCATGTACGGCTTCATCTTCGATAAAGGTATTAGGCGGTTATGCATGCCAATAAGCAAGTCCTTCCCTTAGACTTCTCAGCAGCAAGGACTTGGGGGGCAACTGTTATAGTCAAATTGCGGTGATCGAAGGATCTCGGGAGGACTCGAGACGTGTGAGCACCCTTATAACAATATTCGACTTGCGAGCCCATCTGGTCGAGGCTCGCACAGTAGACAAGTATGACATAGTTACCGAGTCACCAAGCCCTTATGGTCGATGCTCGAATATTAGGAGAGTACGGAATACCTTTCTCAACATGCGAGCAGCTCGGATCGTGGTCGTCGAAAGGGGTCACATCTCAACATGCGAGCAGCTCGGCTCGTGGTTGCCAAAAGGTGTCGCATCTCAACATGCGAGCAGCTTGTCTCGTGGTCGCCAAAAGGGGTCGCATCTCAACATACGAGTAGTTATTTCCGAATCAAAGCATTCTCCGCCTTTATAGTTCCACCAGCCCATATAGACCAATTTTGGGCTTATCTTTACCCGTGGCACTAGATCTCAGGAGATCTCCATCAAGAGACGTAATCAGTTAGACATCTAGAGTAGTTAGGTTATCCCCTTATCTAAGGATTAACAGGATAAGCACCTTATCCCCTGAAATCAGCAGTGATCTTAACGGCTTGCGTAACAGACTGGATCACCCGGATCTGCATAAATAGATGACCCCAAAGATGATAAAGGTACACAATCTTTGAGTTCCAAACCCCTTCATTTCCTTGGTAACCACGTCCCATCTAACTTAAGCTTCGGAGGGCCAACGGCTGGACGCCGGCCACCCGTAATTTTCCTTTATCTCTTTTCAGGATCAGGAGAAAACTGCCTAGGAAGGAAGGTAGATATCTGGAGGACCTTGATACAAAATTCGACGTAAACAACATTATTTCTGAATCATTTACTATAGATCCAGCAAATCAAACAGAAGTAACAGATGAAAATAATTGCAAAAATTATATTCTAAACTCTTTGTCCAACGAATTATACGACGTGTATATTTCTTACGAGTTGGTAAAAGATATCTGGACTGCTTTAGAAAAGAAGTACGTTCTGGAAGATGCAGGCGCTAAGAAACATGCAATCGCCAATTTCCTTCACTATGTAATGATTGATGACAAACCCGTCACAAATCAAATTCATGATTTCCAAAATCTAATTCATGAATTATCAATGGAATGAATCAAGTTGGATGAAGTGTTTCTTTCAGGAGCGTTGATAGAAAAGCTACCACCCTCTTGGAAAGAATATAAGAACAAAATGAAACATAAAAAGAATGGTGTCTCGCTAGAAAGTAAGTCGTACACATTCGAATAGAGGAGGTTAATAGAAACAGGGACAAAAAAGAAAATAGAAATGAGATAGATTCAAAGTTTAATCTTGTGGAATCTAGTCAGGAAAATAAAAAGAAAAAAGGAAAATGTAATAATTGTGGAAAACTTGGACATTATGCAAATGAATACAGGCTCAAAAAGAAGAATGAAAACAAGCATTTCAAGAAGAAAGGAAACTGCTATAATTGTGGAAAGCCAGGGCATCATATTAAAACTTCCAAGCTTAAGAAAAATAAAAATAAGCCTTAGGCAAACCTTACAGAAGCAGATAACGAGTTTAACATGATAGTAGCAGTGGTATCAGAAGTATTTCTCATAAACAACTTGGAGTGGATACTAGACACTGGTGTAACTTGACATGTGTGCAAGGATCGTAGCATGTTTATCTCCAACCAAGCATCAATAGATGATGAACAGGTGTTCATGTGTAATGATCGAACTTCTCCAATTGTAGGAAAAGAAAAAATATTTCTGAAGCTAACTTCTGAGAAGACTCTAATGTTGAATGATGTCCTGCATGTGCCTGACATTAGAAGAAATTTGGTCTCTGGTTCGCTCCTTAATAAGGCTGGCATCAAATTAGTATTTGATTTAGATAAACTTGTAATGGCTAAGAATGGAACTTTTGTGAGAAATGGATACTGTAGTGATGATTTATTCATTGTAAATGTATCCAATGATAATAGTAAGAAGACATCTAATTCTGTTTATATCGTTGAACCTCTTTATTTGTGGCATAGTAAATTAAGTCATGTGAACGTAGTATCTTTGAAGAAAACGAAAAGATTAGGTTTATTACCCAACATTTCGAATGAAAATTTTGATAAATGTGAAACATGTGTAGAATCAAAATTCTTTAGAAAACCATTTAAATAAGTAAATCGATCTTCTGTTCTATTAGAATTAATACACAGTGACTTAGGTGATTTTAGAAATCACATGTCTAGTGGTGATAAAAGATACTACATAACCTTTATGGATGACTATTCTAGATTCAGTAAAGTTTATCTATTAAGGAATAAAGATGGAGCTTTAGAAGCTTTCATTAAGTATAAAACCGAGGTTGAAAATCAATTAAATATAATATTAGAAGGCTTAGAACAGATAGAGGAAGAGAGTATGAATCTTTTCAATTTAGAGAACTGTGTGAAAAAAAGTGGGATAGTTCATGAGACTACAACACTACACATACCAGAACAGAACGGAATAGCAGAACGTAAAAATAAAACTCTTGAGGAAATGATGAATGCTATGTTAAATAGTTCGGGCTTACCCTCAAATATGTGGAGATAAGCAATATTGTCAGCTTGTTATATCCTAAATAGGGTTCCTTCTAGGTCTACTGAGAAAACACTATATGAACTTTGGAAAAGTCATGTTCTTAATTATAAATATCTTAAAGTGTGGGGGTGTCTTTCTAAAGTAGGATTGCCTGAAACTAAGAAAAGAAAATTAGGTCCTAAAACAACTGAGTATGTATTTATAGGATATGTAGAACATAGTGTAGCCTATAGATTTCTAGTTCTAAAGACCAAGAATAATATTCTAAATCCAAATACCATCATAGAAGCTAGGGATGCAGAGTACTTTGAGAACATATTCCCTATGAAATCTAAATCAATAGAGGAAGTTAGTAGATTCGATGTCACATCTACTAGTAAAGATGCTGACAAGCAGATAGTAGAAGAGATAGAACCAAGAAGAAGTACGAAAGTTCGAAGAGAAACTAACTTAGGAGATGATTTTTTCACTTTCTTAATAGAAGATGATCCTACAACCTATACAGAAGCGATAACTCTCCAGATGCAACTTTTTGGAAGGAAGCAATAAATGACGAGTTAGAATCTATCTTATCCAATAACACTTGGGAACTTGTTGATCTACCTTCTGGAAATAAACCGATAGGTTGTAAATGGGTGTTTAGGAAGAAACCAGATGGGACCATTGATAAATTCAAGGCTAGGTTGGTAGCTAAAGGCTTTAAACAAACGGAATGAATAGATTATTTTGATACATATTCTCCTGTGACTAGGATTACAACTATCAGAGTTCTAATAGCAATAGCTTCCATATACAAGTTGGTTGTACACCAGATGGACGTTAAAACAACCTTTCTAAATAGAGACTTAGAAGAGAAAATATATATAGAGTAGCATGAAGGTTATAAAATACATGGTCAAGAAAATAAAGTGTACAAACTAGTTAAGTCTTTATATGGTTTGAAACAGGCTCTTAAACAATGGCATGAAAAATTTAATAGAGCTATGAAATCTAACAATTATCATATAAGTGATGCAGATAGATGTGTCTATAGTAAGTTTTCTAAAAATGATGGTGTTATTATATGTCTTTATGTTGATGACATGCTTATTTTTGAAACTAATATTAAATTAGTTAATGCGACTAAGAAATTCTTGTCATCCAAGTTTGATATGAAAGACTTATGATAGGCTAGTGTAATTTTATGTATTAAGGTAACTAGAAAAGATAATGGTCTTATATTATCACAATCTCATTATATTGAGAAAATATTAAAGAAGTTGACCACTTTGATTGTTTACCTATCAGTACACCCTATGATTATAATGTGACTCTCATAAGGAATAAAGATAGTAGTATATCTCAATTGGAATATTTCAGGATAATTGGTAGCCTTATGTATTTGATGAACTGCACTAGACCAGACATAGCTTTTGTAGTAGGAAGGCTAAGTAGATATACACATAACCCTTGGAAAGAGCATTGGAATGCCTTGTCCAGAATTCTGAGATACCTAAAAGGCACTATGGCCTATGATTTACATTATAATGGTTATTCTGTTGTATTAGAAGGATATAGTGATCCTAACTCGATTACTGATTCAGATGAAACTAAATTCACTAGCGGATATGTCTTCACTTTAGGTGGAGGAGCAGTCTTTTGGAAGTCTACTAAGCAGACATGTATCGCTCGGTCAACTATGGAATCCGAGTTTGTTGCCTTAGAAAAGGCTGGTTCAGAAGCTGAGTGGCTTAAGAATCTCTTGAATGATATACCATTGTGGCCGAAGCCTGTATCGGCCATATCTATTCATTGTGATTGTCAAGCAGCTATAACAGAAGCAAATAGCAAAATATATAATGGGAAGAGCAGGCATATTAGACTTAGGCACAATATAGTAAGACATATGTTGCGCGATGGAGTTATATATATTAACTTTTTGAGGTCAGAAAAGAATCTAGCAGATCCTCTGACCAAAGGACTATCTAAAAAGTTAGTCAATGATACATCAAAGGGAATGAGGCTAAGCTTAATATATGAGCTGTCAGTGTCGGCAACCCAACCTATACAAGTGGAAATCCCATGAGATAGGTTTAATGGGTAAACAATAAGACAGGAGGTAGATGATTGCACTTATGTAAGTGAACCCCTTTTATGGTGTAGTAGTGCAAGCAGCAACATAGAAGGATGAGTTTTCAGAACTCTTAATGAATCCATAATCATATATTTGGTGGTGTATATAGTTGTTGTGTACACTTGATGGAATTCACCTATATGGGTATGGAGGTGGAGGCTGCTTCCTATGAGAATCTAGGCGCATTCTCTAGAGTACTCATGAAATTCAGGTAATGGTGCATGGCCGAAAAGCATCAAACCACAGAATCACTTGTAGAGGAAGAGTTGTGTGAGTGGCATGTACTTGTGATTTACACCAAAAGGAATCAGGTTCAAGACTATGGTGTCACCTGATTCCTGTAAACCTGTCTTAATTTCTCTAATGTCGGTTCAAGTCTATGGTTACACTAGCACCATTGCACAACTATTCCGCGTTAACCCGAAAGGTTTTAATTTTAAAACATGTGGGGGATTGTTGTATTTATTTCAAAATAATTCAAAATTTTGATTTCCCTCCACCATTTGAAATTAATTGCTTTTGTGTTGTGGGTTTTAGTGCTACATCGGATTTGAACAAGAATTCTCTTATGTATATAAGATATGCTTTTTGCCTTAGAGCTTGAGCCCCTTTCAGGGGGCATGTGAATTTGGTCTTGTTGGGGGGGGGGGGGGGGGGGGGGGGGGGGGGGGGGGGTGGGCTATGCCAATAGCTCTAATCTATACAATTTACCACACACGTGCGTGCACGCTAAGCCGAGCCGAGCCGAGCCGAGCCGTGCTATGCCGTGCCGAGCCGAGTCCGTGTGCGCGTGCGCGCGCGTGATGGGACAGGTACTGGACTAGACTGGATTGGACTGGACGGGCCGGGCAGGGCTGCCGGTGTGGGTGCGGTGTAAGTGTACTCCCGTGAAGATGTGTGTATGTAGAGATACTCACGAGACTTTATTTGTGCAAATGTACTCTCACTTTTGTCTTTTCGTTTTGAACAGAGAGATGCGTCTAGTCGGTTGGTCAGGTCTGGTTGGGTTTAAACCCAACGGACCAAACCCTTTCAAAAGGGTGCTTAAGGCACCATTTCAAAATTTATATAAGGGCTCCTTAATTCCAATTTTATATAATTTAAATCGTTTTTATTTCTCTTGAAAAACTCTCTCTGGTTTTAAGAAGATTTTCTTTTAAAGTTCTGCGCTGAGTCAACTCAGTACTTTCGGGTTAAACTGCAAGTGGTTCGAGCTTGCGTACAGTGAGTGCACCACAGGGATCGGGTCATAGTCATTGTATCCTGGAGGTCGATTGCTCTGGAAACCTGTTGCACTTGGGACGCTGTCCAAGAGGAGCAAATTCGATTTCAAGCCGAGTAACTCAGTCACGCCTCGACTCTATCCAATAAGTTTTTTATCTTATTTTCTTTTATTTTCTTTTTGGTTTTCGGTTTTAATAGTCTATTTGATTCAACTAAATATTCCAACAATGCTAGGCCACACTTTGCTACTGGGACATCTTCATCCCATGTTGCCGGGTAGTCGTGTAGGCCTCCTGGTGGTCTGACAGGTGGGAATGGCCTATCTGCTGGGCCAGCAACCATGATGCGCCCAGCAGGCCTTGTAAGAAGTGGCCCACACACGAGGGTCGCTCCCGGTGATCCTAATGCTACAATCAGAAATAATTTTCCTAGAGGATCCACAAGGGGATGTACCAATCTCTTCAGGCCAGACCCGAATCCCAGCCTTAACTTAGATTTCATTGGCCCAGATCCAGTTGATCAATTCACCATCCTAGTTAAGGATGAAAAGTCCTAGAATAATACCCTCTTTGGAAATATCATTGGCAAGAGGCCATACTTTCCAATAGTGAATTCGGCATTGGAACGTGCATGGAAAATAAAAATTGCCTTGAGATCTCAACCTTGGAAAATGACTTTTATATATTTAAATTTGAAAGCTAATCAATTTTGAAAGGGGGCCCATGGTTTATTAGTGGACACCCACTGATGTTGCATAGGTGCTCAACAACTATCTCTCGACGAAAGGAAGACTTGGACACCATCCCTCTATGGATCATACTTTCCAACCTTAACTTCATTTACCGAATACCTTGCATCATTGCCAGTTCCATTGGAAATCCTCTTTTTATGAACAAGGCTAGTGCTACGGGGCACATGCTCCTTTGCACGTGTTTGTATAGAAATTGGTGTCCATTCATCCTCCCAAACTCTATTAAAATTAAATGCAAGGGTAAAATCATTAAGCAACCTTTGGAGTATGTATGGAAACTAATGGCATGCAAAGAGTGCGAAATGTTTAACCATTTAAAAAAGGTCGGCCCTAAAAACCATTCCATAGCCAAGGTGGCTCCACCATCAGAGGGTGTTGTTCCCACTACTTCAACTACGGGACCTTCCTCATCCTCAGGACATAATAACCCCTAGAGGAATCCAGGATCTTTAGGGGCCTCCACCTCTATGGGAGGCCCAAAACTGATATGGGTTTAAAAGAGAACCAAATAGTCAACTAATACTGTGTATGAATAAAATGTGAAAAATATTGAGGTCCATAGTGACCCTGGTGATGACCCTACCTTACATGCCATGGAGGGTAGTAGGAGCGCCCATGGTTCTTCCTTTGGCCATGCTAGACTGCGCTTGCTTAGCCTGGCACATCAATCCAATAAAATTTTATTCTTTCTGACTTGGATGGAAACATGGAACTTGATTCTGACCAAGTGGAGAAACTCACACATTAAATAAATCTTACCGCCAAAGGAAACATCGATTCTCCTACCGACTTTGCAAATCATCCTAAATGAAAATCCTTACCTGGAATGTGAGAGGCTTTAATAGGACCGCAATGCAAAAGGAAATTAGATATATAATTTACAACTTCAACCTGTCGATGATTTGTATTGTAGAAACCCATGTTAGATACTCTAATATTTACATTACTTGTAATTCTTTCTCTCCCATAAATTGGATTTATGAAACAAATATTGAGCTTTGCTCCAATTGTAGGATCCTTATTGTTTGGAAAAACTCCATTCAATTATCTATCATAAAAAAGATTGATCAACTTATTCATTGCCAACTAACGTCCCTGGATTTTCCTAGCCCCTTATTTTTTATAGGCATTATTCATGCTTCGAACTCATTGACTTCTAGACAAGTCTTATGGAATGCAATCTCCCAGCTTGCACTTAGCATAAGCAATCCTTGGATCCTTATTGGTGATTTTAACAACATTCATTTCTTGCATGAAAAGAAAGGAGGGGGAGACCCTAACATTCGCCACATTGAGGACTTCAACAATTGCATTGCAAATGTCAGACTTGATTACCTTGTGCTTACAGGTAATACCTTCTCTTGGTTCAATAGTAGTGTGGCGCCTCAAAGGATGGAATGTAGATTGGACAGTGGCCTTGTTAATCCAATCTTCATTACCTCCTTTAACTCTTGTAAGGCTTTTCACTTGACTCCTGGTTTATCTGATTATGCCTGTATGTTGTTTGAGCTTAACTTTGCTCCCAATAATTGTAAATTGACTTTCCATTTCTTTAACCATTGGTGTAAGATGGAGGAATTTTTTCAGGTTGTGGCTAATGCTTGGGAATAACAAGTTGTGGGCTCTCCTATGATTGTTGTTGCCACTAAGCTTAAAACCCTTAAAGTCTGCCTTGAAAAAATGGATAGCTGACAAACTGATATTAAGGGATCAACTTGCCAAGGCAAAAGAGAACCTCCTTGCCATCTAAACCCTCATTCAAACTAATCCCTCCATTACCAATGTTGAAATTGAATGAAATGTTAAAAGTAAGCTCGATCAACTTCAATCTTTTGAGCTTTTTGTTTTAAGACAGAAGGTTAGAGAAATTAAACTTAACCTTAATGATTCTAACTCTAAATTTTTCTATGCTTCTATCAAATCTAAACAAACATCTGCTAAGATTTACAAAATTCAAGGTACAGATGGTACCACCACGAAAAATAAAGAAAATAATTATTGACCACTTTAAGAATATCCTTAACTCTTCTCATAGGGATGATCACCTTGTTGATTTACATTTCTTGGATATATCCCTAAGCTCTTTGACCAGGAGGGGGACTACCTTATCAGACCGATCACTATTAAAAAAATTGAGTTAGCGGTTAAGGCTGCTAACCCAAATAAGGCCCTTAGACTTGATGGTTTCAATGCCCATTTTTTCAAGGTCCGCTGGCCTATTATTGGGAAAGATATTTGTGTTGCAATCATCAGTTTTTTCTATACCGGTAAATGTTTAAGCAGCTCAACAACACTCTTGTGGCCTTAATCCCTAAGTTTGATAATGTCGAAATGCCTAATAATTTCAGACCCATCTCTTTAACAAATGAATTTTACAAAATCATTTTGCGCATCATGGTTAATAAAATGAAGTCTATTATGCCTTTCATTATCAGGCAGAACCAATCAACTTTCATTTCAAGTCGTAATATCTCTAACAACATCCTCCTTAGCCATGACCTCATTCGAGGAATTTATCTTGATGGTGGCCCCTTCAAATGTATGCCAAGATTGATATAAAGAAGGCATTTGACTATATTAGATGAGATTTTATTATTGAAGCTCTTCGTGCTCTCAACTTTCCTGATAAATGAATTAATTGGATTTAAGATACTATCTCCACCCTTTCTTTCTCGATTATTATTAATGGGGAGGTCTGTGACTTCTTCAAGAGAAATATAAGCATTAGGCAAGGAGACCCGTTCTCTCCTTTCCTTTTTACGATTCTCATGAAAATGTTCTCAACCATTCTAGAAACATGCTATGCTAATGGATTAATCCATACTCCTTTCAAAGAAGGAACTATCTCCTTATCTCATGTTCTATTTGTTGATGATCTTATGATTTTTTTTTCTACTGCAAACCCTTATTCTGCTTATAATTTACAAAATTTCTTTTGTAACTTTTATGATAACTCGGGCCTTCAAGTCAATATTCAAAAGAGTGTGCTTATCATTTCGAAATCCTGCCCTACAAGCGTGAAATAAAAAGTATCCTTGGGATGGATGAAGGAAAGCTGCCTGTCAGATATTTAGGTGTCCCCCTATTTCTTTCAAGCTTCATATTTCGGACTGTCAGCACTTGAGTTAGCCTTAATAAAATGCTTGGGGGATGGACAACATCCCTTCTCTCTTTTGTTGGTAGGCTGAAACTGATCAATTCCACTCCATCTAGCTTCTATATCTATTGGTCCCATGCGTTTCTTTTGCTTAAAACTTGCTTCAATCTTGCGGAAAAACGTATTAGGGATTTCTTGTGGGGCTTTTCGTCTTTTCATACTATTAGTTGGGAGCAGATCTATAGGCCCAAAGTGGAGGGTGGCCTTGGTATAACCCCTTTGGATGTTTCTACCAAAGGCTGCCTGTTCAAACAACTATGGAAAATCATTTGTAAATGGGACAACCTTTGGGTCAAGTGGGTCTATGGGAAATACATTGGGACCACATCTATATAGAACGTCCAAATCCCTTCCAATGCCTCACAAGCTTGGCTAGTGTACGTTCGTGATATTGCTAAGGCCCATACTAGATTCCTAGTGGGCGACAATTGATCTACAGACTTTTGGTTTGATTTGTGGCTGGGGAATTGTAGCCTTTTTTATCGCCTGGGTCCTACTGCCATCCATGAATTAGGATTAGGAACCATGCTACAATCCGAAGATTGCACACCCAAGTGCAGGTAGCGAAATAGTAAAATACTCGATAAGACCGAGGTCGATCCACAGGGATTGGGGTTAAGAACACTTAGAGGAATTGGTTTAGGTGGGAGAGATGAAATCTGGTTTAATCCACAAGAGTGGAGCAAGTTGCGTGTGGTGAAAGACAAAAATAGGGAAGGGGCTAAGGCATTAGAGATCCACCTTTGATTCATCCACAAGGTCTAATTCTTTGGTCCAACTATAACTCAAAAGATATGAGGCTTTGATTGACCGATCCAACCGTTAAGATCTCGTCTATCGATCGCAGGGAATCGAAAGCATCCAATGTGCCCGGAGTCTACAATGGATCAAGGGATTTTACAGATCGATGACTTTACCTGCACTAGCTCGATGACCGTAGGGAATCCAAAGCATCCAACGTGCCCGGAGTCGACGATGGATCAAGAGAATTTATCGATCATGAACTAGGTAATTGGTGTGTAAGGGATCCCAAGCATCCAACATGCCCGGAGTCGACGATGGATCAAGGGGCTTACACAACAATAGCGTCTGCCGAGGTGAATAACTGAACCAATCAACCAAAGAGAACTCTAACATTCACACACCATTGTTGAACCAAAAGAACCAAAGCTTGCAAATTTCTTCAAAGGCTTCACCCCTAGCTTTAGCTAGAGGGTTTAGCCAAGCATGCTATAATGGAAGACTAAAACTCACTAAGAAAGAAAATTCTACACTATTCTACACTACAAAAGAAAGAAAGAAAACTAAAGAAGAGAAGAGAGGAGTTGTAGAGAATGGGATGATTGAAATGAGGAGGAGAGGCCTCCTTTTATAGACTTTCGAGAGGCTCCCAAGCCTAGGTGGCACTCCAAACTCAAAGCAGATTTTTTTTAGGTTCGGGAATGGAGTTAGGGTTGGAGTGCCCAAAGAAAACTTTTCCTTTAGGTTTGGGCTTGGAATTAAGCTTGGAATGACATGTGGCAAAAAAGTACTCCCAGCCTAGGTGGCACTCCAAACCCAAAGCAGATTTTTTTTTTTTGGTTTGGGAATGGAGTGAGGCTTGGATGATGAGGTGGCATTCCAAGCCTTACACATGTGTTGGGAAGAGAGCTAGAGAGAGAGAGAGAGAGAGAGAGAGAGAGAGAGAGAGAGAGAGCTCCTCTCTTGCACATTTGGGAGATGGGAGGCTTCTCCATTGTTGGCATGAGTGGACATGCTGGAGGTGCTGGACGTATGGAGATCAAGCAGCTATCCTTGATGGACGACTGAGGTTGGATGAATGGTGTCCAGCTGATGTGCTGCTGCTGGAGCTTATGGGGTCCACTTTGGATGGCTGATATCTGTTGCAGCTGAACGCTGTGCATGTTTCTGCACGTGTGAGAGGCAGATGGAGCGGTCCTCCTGCTGGATGTTGATGTAGTGTGTGGCCCACCTTGCAGCTTGGACGGTTAATGATGATGATGGAGACCAGCGACAACATCAATCTGCTTGCTTTGCTGGATGGGTTGGATGATGATTGACGGTGGAGATGAAGCAGGGCTGATACTGATGGTGCTGAAGGTGTTTGGATACATCACCATGGTCGGGGTCCACCTGCACGTGTGATGGAGAGTCGGTGATGAAGATCAGCCGTCCATTGCTGATGATGAATGGATGGTGATTGCTAGCCACTGATGGTTGGCTGAATGGAGGGACGGCTGATGGCTTTTGATGATGAAGATGGTGAACGTCCACTGCTGCTTGGAATGGACGGCTAATGGCAGATCTGTTGGGCGTCCAACAGCTGGACGGCTGAAGTTTGCTGCACGTGTAAGGGTAGATGGTGAGCATGTGTGGGCCCATCTTTGCTGTAATTGGATGGTGAAGATGCTACTCCAGATGTTGATTGATGATGGTGATGATGGTGCTGGATTGCAGTACTTGTGCTACACGTGTGAGCAGAACTAGATGGCTGGTTGGATTGATGGACGGCTGTCCACTGCTGGACGTTGGACAACCCATCTGGTTGATGGATGGTTGTGCAGGTGTTGTCCATTGCTATGGTCCACTGGACGGTCTGCTAGAGATGGTCCACTTGATGCTGGCCGTTCCAAGATGAATGGACAGTGTTGATGGTGATGCACAACAGATGTGCTGCAATACTGGACGGCTGAGAATCTGGAGTGGTCTGCACGTGTGAAGGTGGGGACCACTTGTGCTGGACGGTGGAGTGGACAAATGGATGGGTGGGCGAGAGCAACTGTTGCTGATGCACAAGGTGGGTCCTGCTGATGTGATGCACGTGCAAGCTCTGTTGGGCGGTGAAGATGGGGTCCACCATAGCTGCTAGGAATGGAGACATCTCCACTGTCTTGATGGATCCACATGTGCTGGATAATAGACGTGGATGGCATGTGGGGTCCACCTACTAGATGATTGTGTGATGGCCCACCTTGCTAGACATGTGAAGAAGGTTGAAGCCTTCTCCATGTTGGCACATGTGAGGGCTGGTCACTTTACGTGTGATGGTGGAAATATTTCCTCTTGCTTGATGCACATACGGTTGGCCCTACATGTGGACATCCAATCTTGACCGTCTAAACCGTAGAACATGATGGTCCTTTAATCTTTATGGTTCAACTTCCTTCAGGATCGCCACATACTTTATCTTGATCACTTTGGGGCCTTTAATCGCCCTGATTAGCTCGAATCTTGTCCAACCTCTCTTGATCACCTAAAGGTAGAAAATTCACCTAATGAGGGATAATTAACTGGAAAACAATGATAATGCGCTTAACAACTAGGGTTAATTATACAATATTAGGTACTTATCAAACCACTTCCCGATTAATAACCTAATCCATGATATTGAATGACAATTCCCCGACCCCCGACAATTCAATGATGGCTAACCTTTTTTCAGAGATTAAGCAACAATAAATTGTCCCGATTTAACATGAAATTGTTTGGACCCTCTCTCCTAATGGTGGCCTTACCTCCTCCTTAGCTATAAAGGCTTGTAGACTTGCTAACTTAATGCAATCTTGAAATGATCTTTTATGGTTTAACGACTTTATCTCGAGACATTCCATTACAGCTTGGATGGTTTTCCTTGGGAAGCTTAAAACTAAGGATCTACTTCACTTTCTCAATATTATCAATGATACTGCTTGTCTGTTTTTTCAAAATAATTTTGAATCTATTAATCATTTATTCTTCTCTTGTAAGTATACTGAATTGATTTGGAGTAATTTGCACTTGAAAGTTTCTATTTCTTATATCCATCACCCCATTATCCATCAATCTGTTACCTATCTTGTGGAAAAGGCTGCCGATCCTATTACTTCCCTCCTTTGCAAGCTTGCTTTCCCGGGCCTTATATGGAATATTTGGAGAGAAAGAAACAAATGCATATTCAATAATAAAACTTCTCCAAAAGAGATAATCTTCAAGAGTATTATTTAAGAGATGAGGGCTAGGGCCCTTTTTCTGTTTGGCTCATCTATAGCTGCCAAAGCCCTTAGCGCTATCTTTTCTACTTGGGACTTTCCTACAACCCTTATCATGGTTCCCCCCCCCCCCCCCCCCCCCCCCCCCCCAACTTGCCATCCTATTCGGCGACTCAGATCTTACCTGAGTTAGACCTTAGCCTGAGCTAAGATTTTGGCTACTAGGGTTGGGCTTCTTTGTTACTCTCCTAATGATACTTCCATTTGGGCAATAGTTGAAAGGATTTACGGAAATGTGGGTCTGCAGGATCCAACGGTCTACATGATGAGAATTTTCACAAAGCCGAGGATGTGCGATGCGGTCCAGTGATCCACCTAGCTGCTACAGGAACAAATACGTCTGATCACCCCTCTGATCCTATGGTGAGGATGGTCCCCGGATCACGATCTATGGCTTAGATCGAAAGGGACGGGCCAGATGAACACTTGAAGTATTTTCCTCTCTTTTCCTCTCCGTATCTCCTTTTTACTTTTTTCTATATAAATACGAGAGAGAGCTTCCTCTATTTATAAAATGTATAAGAGGGATAAGAAGATGAGATGAGATATGGTTTATCCTTATCTTATTTAATCATCTTCGAAATTTAAAAACTTTATTTGAGTTTCAAACTCCCGGAAGAAAGAGGATGCGGGAACAACTATGGGCCCCACTCACAAGTGATTGCCCATAAGTGGGCCCCACAGGTCCACAACTAACATCTCTCACTCAATCACATTGTGGGATAGGCACATCATGAATGGTCCATCTAGCCTCGTCACATAACAATTAAAACCAAAGAGTCACGATTAAAAGAATCAGAGACGTGGGACCAGCTGGAACACTGTTATCTTCTCACAGGTGTTTGATACCAAGTGACCGCTTAACTAGCACTCAATAACCCAAGCTTTGCAATGCATGTCCTACTTCGCATGACCACACCGGATGGAGTTAACTCTCAATCTGGAGTACTTGGCCAACATACGCACTTATCCAACTTATCAAGTTTTTACTGAAAATTTGGTTTTCCACAAATATTAATTTGAATTTTTTTAAAGTAATATTAACATATGTATATATATACTTTTGAAAGAGAATATCAGTTTGCAAAAGTCTAAGAAAACTCGATACTACAAGCGGATAAGTCTTCAAGTGCCTATTTATAGTTCCAGAAACTTGGTGTAGTTTTCATGGGATCTTCCACACGCAAATGTGTAATTTGAAATCGATCAAGCCGCTTTCCTAGAATAATCGAGTCTGACCAATCAAGGGCCTATCGTCATCATATACTAAAGTAGCGACACTCAATCTCGTTTTCTAGACACAAGAGGAGGGTAGCTAAGGACATAAGGAGTCACCTACGGGACTGGCTACTCGCACGTTGCAACGCTTAGATCGAATTAAAGCAATCTGTAGGTAAAAGGTCCTAGCACGTGGCTACAATCCACGCCGTAAAGTAGATAATACTATGTATATGTCGGGTCTACAATACGCAAGTTGTCTCACATGAGGTATGACTCATAACCTCATGACTTGGCTGTGATTCAGGCCATAACATTATTCGCACAAAGAGCAATGATGCGATTATGTCATTCGACTTTATCAGTCTTATCTTCAATTTAGGACTGAAGGCATACAACTCATTCGCATCCTCATCCTTTATTATTCTCAATAAAGGGTGGTTTATACCTCAGTGTACGAACATCACCCCAAGTGTACCTCTCTTGTACATTTAGGGTTAGTCAGCTCGTGTGAGTGGGTTGACCAACCTGCCGACAAAAGTTGAAATCTTACATGATCTTAAGGTAAATGTTGATGATTTACACACCTAGTCTAATAAGTGCTCAATATTGAATAAAAGAAAATTTATTATTTATGAATGATCAAAAGTACATGATACAAGTATATCACTCAAGCTTTCCTCAATCCCATTACCTGACGTGAACCTGAAACAGCTCTCTAGCTATAGGTTTCGTCATGGGATTGGGCATCATCTCCTTGGTAGGAATGTAGCTGAGGATAACCTTCTTATCTTTCACTTGATCACGAACGTAATGATACTTTATCTCAATGTGCTTGGATTTCTGGTGGTGTTTGGGGTCCTTCGCCAAATTAATGACGGAGGTGTTGTCTATTCTTAACGATATAGGCTCACAAATGCCTGGTACAACACCCATTCCTAGAAGGAATCTATGGACGAACGCCTGGTATAACACCCATTCCTAGAAGGAATCTATGAACCCATATACACTCTTAAACTGCAGTACAACATGTAATGTAGTCGGCCTCCATAGAAGAAAAAGCTTGTGGATGTCTGTTTTTTGCTTGACCAAGAGATAGCTCTCCCTCTAAGCAAGAAGACATATCCTGAAGTAGACTTTCTCTCGTCGGCATCATTACCTCAAGCGACATCGGAATATCCTTTGAGCTCGAGACTCGCACCTTCATAATATAGCATCAGGTCCTTAGTTCCTCTGAGATAGCGGAATATACATTTGATAGCTTGTCAATGAAACTATCCCGGGTTACTCTGGTAATGGCTGACTATGCCAATTGTATAACGAATATCCGGTCTGGTGCAAAATATGACATACATTAAGCTACCTACTACCCTCGCATAAGGTACTAAGGACATTACCGATTTCTCAGCTTCTGACTAGGGACACGATTTCTTGTCTAACTTGGTAGCTTTGTCCATAAGGGTTTCAACAACTTTTTAATTTTTCATCCTGAACTGCTCTAAGATCTTCTATATGTAAGTGGCTTGAGACAAGCCTAAGAATCTCCTAGGATGGTTCCTGATGATTTTAACCCCTAGAATAAAGTTGGCTTCATCAAGATTTTTCATCTCAAAGTTCGAGAAAAGCCAATCTTTAGACATCATCAACAGTTGTATGTCATTACCAGCTAATAGGATATCGTCTACATATAGAGAGAGTATCAAAAAAGATCTTCCAGATTGTTTTACGTATACATAATGATCTTCTTGATTCATCGCGAACCCGAAAGTGATGATAGCTAAGTAGAACCTCATGTACCATTGCTTTGAAGATTGCTTCAACTCATAGATAGATCGTAACAGCTTGCATACTTTCTTTGGATACTTTTTGCCTATATAACCTAAGGGTTGTTGCATGTATATTTCTTTATCCAAATCACCATTTAAGAAGCGTTTTTTACATTCATCTGATATAACTCTTAAGTCTAAACTTGCGACAATGGACAAGATCATGTGGATTGAGAAAAATTTTGCAACAGGTGAAAAAGTCTCCTCATAATCAACACCTTCTTTTTGTGTAAAACCTTTAGCAACTAATCGTACTTTGTACTTGTTCACTGTATCATCTTCCTTTCTTTTGATCTTAATTACCCACTTGTTACCTATTGCTTTGCGATTAGAAGGCAGATCTAAAAGTTTCTAGACTTTATTCTTCTCCATGGAGGCAATCTCCTCGTCCATGGAAGTTACCCAATCAGTCAAATTCAGAGATAACAACGTATCTTGATAAGCATTAGGTTCATCATCGTCAACCACAACACAAGAGAAAGATTGACCATCGATATTGAAGTATCTTCGGGGAATCAAACCTCTTTCACTTTGACGTAACTCAAGAGCCAGCTGAGATGTACTCCTAATGTCTTGATGAACTATAGGAGCATCTCCATTTTCGACGAAGGTCACGTCTCGAGATTCTATCTTAGTCCATCATCCACGATCCTCATAAACTAGAACGTATCCCTTTGAGTGCATGGAGTACCTGATGAATACACACTCAATAGTTTTACTATTAAGTTTACTTCTATGCGGAGCAGGCAATAAAACATATGTTAAAGATCCTCAAGGACGCAGGTCGGCTAGAGAAGGAATCCTTCCAGTCCACATCTCATATGGGGTCTTAGGAACGAATTTAGTTGGGACTCTATTTAGGACGTAAACGGCTGTAAGAAGCGCGTCTCCCTAGAATGTGATAGAGAGATTGACATGTGCCATCATCGACCTGACCATGTCCAATAGTGTCCTGTTCTTCTCTCTGCAACTCCATTTTACTGTGGAGTATATGCCATAGTGTACTGCCTAATGATGCCAACATTTGCACAGTGTGTTTTAAACATTTCAGATGTATACTCGCCACCTTTATCAGATATAAGGGTTTTAATCTTTTTCTTAAGCTGATTTTTTACTTCAGCTTTGAATTTGAAAAAGCAATAAAAAATGTCAGATTTATGTGAGATGAGATACACATATCCATAGCACGAGTAATCGTCAATAAAAGTAACGAAGTATTGGCATCCATTTCTAGCACGTACATTTAAGGGTCCACAGATATCCGAATGGATTATCTCTAACAAACCCTTTGACTTAGTCACTTTAGGGAATGATTTCTTAGAAGTCTTTTCGGACACACAATATTTACAAAATGACAAATCAACTTTCAATAATGAACTTAACAGACTAAAATGTGCTAGTCTTGTCATGCGGTCCTTTCCAATGTGACCTAACCTCACGTGCCATTTTTAAGATTCAGATATTATATGTTCATTCAACGTAGCTGACAAAGCAAGATGTGCATTATCATTATCTACATATAGAATAAATAAATCTAAAATCAAGTTTTCCCATGCAAAGATGAGGTTATTGAGTCTTAAAGAAACTCTAGTCCTGAAAAAATGAATATCAAAATTAACTAACAACCTAGAAACAGAAATTAGATTTCAGTGCATGCTCGATGCATAAAGAGTATTATGGAGGGTTATTGTGTGCCCCACACGCATACGGAGATGGTAAACACCAATCCCTAGCACGTCTTCAGCAGCGTTATTCCTCATGTACACCCTATAACTTCCCGTGGCTACAAGTCGAAATTTCTCGAGTCCTCGACGATCTCGTGTCACGTGCTTTGTTGTGCCTAAATCCAAAATCCACTCGTTAGATAGGATATCAACGGAAAGGATCTCAGAACAAACGTCTACAAACAAAGTATCTAATGACTGAGGAATTACTGTCTTTTTATGGGCACACTGACGGGCGTAATGGCTAAAATTTTCGTAGACGAAATAGGTTATGTTTGTCTTTTTCAATTTCCTTTTTTTCTTTCCCTTTCTTGGGATTTGGAGGAGGTGTAGCAGTCTTCTATTCCTGATCGTTCTTCTTTGCCTTCTTGTGAGCTTTGAACCGTTTCTTGTTGGGTTTTCTCTTATGGGTTTCTACTGCAAAGGCCTTGGCCGAACTTGGCTAAATTGCATTCATTTCAACCTCTCGTACCAGATGGTCATAAAAGTCTTTGAACGTTGTGATAGAATCAGTATGGTTCAGAATCGTTTTGATTTGGGTTCAAGATTCGGGCAATGAACGGTGCATCGCTATTATCTTTTGATTTTCAGTTAGTTTACCCCCTACGTTCCTTAGGGCGCCAATCATTTGCTCCATCCTACGGATATGATCCTTGATGGGGCAACCTACTGGCATCCTGTATTCTTGGGACTCTAATTCCATAGCTCGAACCTTCGCATCTAACTTCTGAGCATATGCATTAGCCAGTGCATCCCAGATTCCCTTAGCGGTTTCATGCACTTCATACGTGAGTATGAGTTCTTTGTGCATTGTGCTAATCAGGATATTACGGGCTGGACGATTTTGTTTATGCCACTTGTTGTAGCAGTTCATCGCGGCCCTATGTTCTCCTAGATTTCCATTTTCAGCCATTATGGGTTCCTCGTGAATCCCATCTAAAGTGTACGAAATATCATCCTCGTCCAGAAGGCTTCATACTACACGAGACCAGTCTTTGTAGTTGTTGTCATCGAAATGTTGACCTTTGAGTTGATCAACGACCAATGCTTTAGTGGCCATCTCTACATCGCATCAAATATCACTACTTAGCTATGATCTAGGGTATTGGCACTATTCATCAGCATTTCTACTGGTTATTCAAATTTTCAAGTTTATAAAAGTATTCAGTCCACCTTAGAGGAGATCTGAAAGTCGACATACCCAAATGGCAGTGCAGTTCAATCAAGTTCTCTAAATAAGATGAAGTTGATGCTTTTATGACTATATATTTGCATAATTTATAATACACTATTATGGGTTTATGCATGTGGACCCTCGCCATTCCGCGCTTCCACACGACGTTCTCCCCCCTTTCCTTTCGGAAAAGGAAGAAGAAGAGGTGCGTGAGTGCGAATCGTCGTTTGTGCCACTGGCTTACCTCGTTCTCGAGGGCTTTGTTTGGTTGTTATGTTAAGTTGGATGTGTTTAGATGAGTTTATATAAGACCAGAGTCGCCACTAGCTAGTTACTTCGAATCGGCTAGACCCCGTAGAAACGTTAGAGAAGGGGATCCGAAGATTTCTTTCTCTAAAATGACTCCTTTTGATCTGCGGCCAGAGATTCGAGGTAAGGGATCACGGTTACAAGGTGGGAAGAGGTTAAGCACCCCACACATTGCCCGTACCGAAGTACGGTCTCTACTTCACAGAATCGAACTAACACTTGAAAGTCTGTTTTAATTCTCGTATATTCTCATAGATGACATGATGCATGAATGCAGGTCTGAACAGTAAGAGTTTCTGATGGGCAGGTTTCCATTAACAGGCAAACTCAGAGCATACGCTCGAACTGACAGGTGCTTTATGCGAGATGCATGCTGTGTGTTTGAATAATCAAAGTGCTTATAGTGACTAATGTATGAATGCAGGTATGAACAGTAAGAGTTTCTGATGGGCAGGTTTCCATTAATAGGCAAGCCCAGAGCATACGCTCGAACTGACAGGTGCTTTATGCGAGATGCATGCTGTGTGCTTGAATAATCAAAGTGCTTGTAGTGAAGCAGGGGGGTTGGAAGAAAAGTAAATGTTGCACTTATGCTAGATGCGAATGAGATGATGCTGGTAAAAGAGTAGCAAGATGGACGGAGGTGTCGCAAGGATTGGCTTCGAGTGGCTGGATCAAGACTTGGATGGCTTGGGAGACTTGGACCAATGGTCAGGCTGGGCTGGACCAGGGCTAGGCTCTCCTCACTTGGGCTCTCCTTGGTGAAGGAATGGGCTAAAGGGTGGTGAAGTGGAGTGCACTCGGGCTGGCTTCGGAGGATCGGCTTGGATTGGATTCGATTGGATGTTGAAATGAGAAGGGGCGGGGGGTATTTATAGCGTTGGAGAGTGGCAGAACCCGTAATTATTTTTGGGCGGCCCTCAGGGGGCCTCCCGTACGGACGCTCCTTGGGTTCCAGCGCGTGGTACTGACATGCCTCAGGGCTGCCGTTTAGACTCAGTGGGTTGACTGAGTGAGTCGACTCGGTGATTTGACTCGGTGGGTTGACTCGGCGGGTTGACTCGATGATTTAACTCGACGGGTTGACTCAACGGGTTAACTCAGTGGGTTGACTCAGCAGGTTGACTCAGTGAGTTTGACTTTTTTAGGATTTTTTTACTGGCTTTTCTTATGGGGGGTTTTTCAGGCTGATGTTTAGGGGCGAGTTAACTGGGTTCAGGCTTGAGTTAGGCTATGGATTGGGGCTTACAAGGGTGAGCTTGGCTGAGTTTGGACATGAAATTTGGGGGTATGGTCTTCCATTCATCCAGCTATCTCTACCAACAGTGTAGCCGAAGGTGGGGTGTCTACAAATGCCCCTCTTTGGCAAAGGTTACGTGCAACCGAATGCTAAAGCGAGTGGACACCCCACTTCTGACCCGGTCATTCATGGATCATGGTCTGAAATCTTTGCTTGCCTTTGCATCTGTGCCAGTTGATCGTCTGAAAATCGATTACTCGCACATATTACGAAAGTTTGGAGAAAATGTTGCGATTGTCCCTGCAGTTTGCTGCAACCTGGGTACCCAATCGCAACCCTTCCATTCCCGATCGGTACTAACATCAGAAAGGTACAGCAGAGCCTCTGCGTCGCTAGTCTTACGAGGTTACTAACCCTGTGATTGATTGTAATGTTTAATGTTTTCCCGGATCACTCCAGGAGTACTTGTTTTGCTTGACTGTCAAAGTGGTTAGATGCCCTACGTCATGTAGTCTTACGGGATTCTACTACGCCGACTTGGACTCAGTCAAGGTACTTCAAGCATCCACGCCTAGGTATGTGCGGGTGGTCTTTTTCCACCCGATCTGCTGATTTCGATGCTTGGTTTGCAATTCATTCTTTCCTCGATTGTGGTCTGGAATCTTTGTTGTCCTTTGTATTTGAGTCAGTTGATTGTTTGGAGATTGATAACTCGCACATACCGCGAGAGTTTGGAGAAAACATTGCGATTGTCCCTGCAGTTTGCTGCAACCTGGGTACCCAATCGCAACCCTTTCATTCCTGATAGGTACTAACATCGGAAAGATACAGTAGAGCCTCTACGTCTGTAGGCTTACGAGGATACTGACCCTGTGACTGATTGTGTGATGTTTGATGTTTTCCCAGATCACTCCAGGAGTACTTGTTTCGCTTGACTGTCAAAGTGGTTAGATGCCCTGCATCATGTAGTCTTACGGGATTCTACTACGCCGACTTGGACTCAGTCAAGGTACTTCAGGCATCCACGCCTCGGTATGTGCGGGTGAACTCTTTCCACCCAATCTACTGATTTTGATACTTGGGTTACAATTCATCATTTCCACCTGTTCAAATGGTTTCTTTAACTGAGCTTTTTGGCTTTCATCTTTTCGTATCTTGGCATGTGGTACGACCGCACTAACACTGGAGTTCAGTTAGACCATACTTTAAGTGCATTGGATCCGATGGTCTTCGGAGAAATCGTGAGACATCGGATCTTATTTGACTTTTACGTCTGCTCCTACCCAGAGATATGGAAGATCTTCTAGTGTTTTGGAGGCAGAATGCTCTACTGGGAAAATATTTTTGGAATTTTGAAAAGATACCCACTCTAGGGAGTGATACTCCGTGGGGTTTTTATTTGCAAATAGAGATATTTTTTTATCTTTTTGAAATGGAAATCTAGTTTGCATGCGCCTCCACTAGGGATGCCTATGGGGTCTTTGGCTAACCAGCTTTTATTTTGAAAGCAGGTAAATATGATGATTGATGCGATGGGTGCTGATGCATGGAGATGCGTATGTGATGATGGATGCATGGCTTGGCTCATTCTCTTTCAGTTTGATGATTTTGCTTTTGCTGGAGATGTAGAGAATTTTGAGCTTATTGCTTGCAGGGTTGTGCTTCCCTGGGGTTTTTCTTTTTTATACGGGCATTTGGTCAGCGGGTTGGTCAAGAACCCGACCCTTGATCGATCAGGTCCATCGTCCCAAGATGCTGTTTCTTTGCTAATGAGAATGTACGAGGATGTTATTCGACTTCAAGATGTTCTTCTGGGCATAAATGCGATTGAGATGGTGCTTGGTCGCCAGTTTTGGTCAAGATTCCAATTTGCGGGCGATTGGATCCGTCATCCCAAATTGTGAAGAGAGTGGAGTTCAAGACTCTTGAAGTGTAGTGCTGGGGGATAGTGACAATTTTTGTGATTTTTGCAAATATGTGGTCCGGATCTTTACCTGAGTAGTTAAGGTAGAGATCGGTTATTGAAAACCAAGGAAATATTTTTTATGTTTTTGAAAATTTTTGGCTTGAAAGCAAGGGAAACATTTTTTGTGATTTTTGACAACATTTTGTTCGAAAGTAAGGGAAATATTTTTTGATTTTGAAAAGTGATTTTGTAATGTTTTGGTATTTTGTTGGATTTTTCTGAAATGCAGGGAAAAGGTATAGAATTTTCATCCATTTCTAGCTTCTACTCCTGGTAAGGCACCCGATCCATTTTACGTCAGCGAGCAAGACGAGTCTCATACAGTTAAGTGCCGTAGTTTTACATCTTCGGATGAGGAGATTTTGAGGGTTTTCAGTCAACAAACCCACAAAGTTGCATGTTCCTCATGTGCAATGCACATAGACCACGTATCGTCTGACGGACTCCTTCGGCCACAAAATGAGCCACATCCACATTTCCCTTAGTCAATCCAGTTTGGGGCCTTACGTTGCTCACAATTCCGTGAGGGTGCGCTCCACCTCCCAACAACCTTAATCCCGTTCATGAGTTTTAGGAACAGGGAACATCCGTCAGATTCAACAGCGACTTCCAAATCAAGGTTGTCTATCACGGTGCGTTCAACACGAATAGGATTGCGGGGCTTTGCCCGCCTTAGCCTTTACCTGTTTAAAAGATTCCGGACACTCGTACGATCAACTGTTAGCCATGTCCGGAACAGTTAGGAAAGAAAGCCCCCGAGAAGTTAATCCCAGTGTAGTTTTAGGTCTTCGGACCACTGAGGATGAATTTGTGAAATTGATGGTGAATTTTTTTTTATTTTTTATTTTTTTTTGAAAGAGTTCCAGACTTCAACTCAGGTAATCGAAGTTGATGCTTGTTTTATGGAAAGCTTGAAATCTTTTTGGTATTTTTAGAAATGATCCGGGTTATCAAACCTTGATCCCAGCAGTTGAGGCCGATGCCGATTTTTGGTTGAAAGCAGGAAAAGGTCCCCCGAGAAATTAATCCCAGTGTAGTTTAAGGTCTTTGGACCACAAAACTGTACAAAACAGGGAAAACACATTTTTTTATTTTTTGGAAAATGTCCGAAGCCATCTGATCTTAATGCGAGCAAACAAGACCGACGCCGGTTTTTATTGAAAATCTCTCGTAGTTTAAGGTCTTCGGACCCAAAACTGTACAAGAGGGTGCTGGAAATGCATATATATATATATATTTGTGATTTTTGAAAAGTGTCTGGTGTCATCGGATCTTGATTCGAGCAATCAAGACCGATGCTGATTTTTATTGAAAATCTCTCGGGATGTCGATCCCGACGTAGTTTAAGGTCTTCGGACCCAATTTTTGTACAAGCTGAACATATATTCTTTTTTGTAATTTTTTCGAAATGATCCAGGTCATCAGATCTTGGCCTGAACGGTTGGGATCGATGCTGGTTTTTATTGAAATCCCTCGGGATATTGATCCCAACGTAGTTTAAGGTCTTTGGACCACAACACTGTACAAGCGAACAGTAATCAAGGGTGAAGATTCTGGGGATTCTTCTTAAACTGGTTTAGATCATCAGGTCATGACTTTGAATGGTTGAGATCGCTGTTTGACCAAGTCAATTTTTTCGTTCTTTTTCTTGAAAATTCCATGGAACTTTTCCACATCATCAAGCCAATTTCTCACCAATTTCTCACAAGATGAGATTTTGGTGAGATTCCTTACTTTTTCTCATCATTTTCTTCCATCACTTCATTCTTACAAGGGGGTACAAGATTCACTTGCAACCACCCTTCCCAAGGGGGAGTTCTTCCCAAGGAGAGGGGGTGAGAAGTCGTTTCAACTAGAGGGAGGGTAGGACGGCCCCCTGGGCACAGCCCAAGCCGTCCCTGCCCACTGGTTTTTTCAGTGGGTTGGGTAAAGGGGTGCACTCCCCTTTTCTATATAACATGGGGCACCCTTGCCCCCTCCAACGTGCAATCTCTCTCTTCTCTCTCTCATACTCTCTCTTTCTTCAAGTTTTTTCTCTCTTTTGGTGGTTCTTTGCTCTTTTCAAGTGGTGGGCCTTAGTGAAGCTTTGGGACAACAAGGTGGTCCTCCTTTGGTGAGTGGTGAAGGTATGGACCACTCCCTTTTTTCTCTTTGTCATTTTCCTTCTTCATTATCTTTTCTCATGGTTCCTTTCTTTTCTTCATGTAGCTATTTCAAAAGAAGTGACGGTGGGCCCAAGTATTTTTGGCAATTTTCTAGATCTCAAGTCTCTTCCAAAGGTGGTGCATGGAGAAGGACATTACAAGCTTCCATTTCATTCTTTCTTTTCTTCTTTCATACTCCCTTCATGTGTATGTAAAGGGTAATTTTGCCATGTCCATCAAGTATGCATGGCAAAATATCCTATCTTTCTTCATGGGAGTTGGGCCTCTTTTTATGTGTATCAAATGGGCTCAAAGTGAAGTCATGGCCCTTGGTGTATTTGATGGGCCCAAGCTTCATTTTGGGCTCCCTCATGCTTTCTTGCCCTTGTCATTTTTCCTTAGGAGCTTTTTTTTCTTTTCCAACTTCTTTCCAAGGTTTGGGCCCATGTGAATGGTAGGGCCCACCTCAAGTTTTGGGCTCATGGGGCTCACTTTGGGTGGCCCCATCTTTCTTCACATGTGTATGGACAAAGGTGACTAGCCCATTCTTCATTTGGATCTTCAAGTGGGCTAAATTTCTTAATTGGGCCTTTATGGACAAGTGGCCCAAATCTCCCACCATCTCTTGATTATGATGTACATCCTTATGTACAAAGTGTGGTGGGCCCCTTAGGATTTTCCATATGGATGGGCTTTTGGGCCCTCATTGAAACTTGGATTCTTTTGGACCATGTGTGCACCACTACACTTTGTGCATCGCTATACTTTGTTCATGTAGGATTTTTTTCTTCCATGATTTTTCTTTTGATGGATGGAGGACTTGGGTTACTTGACTATCTACAAGTCCCATGAGTGAGTTGTCTCAACAATCTCACTAAGTTCAAATGGTTTTTTTTTTTTCTTGTGGTAGGAAAGTGGTGTTCAAGAGTTTCCTTCAATGTTATCAATCTCAAATGGATGAATCCTCTTCAAGTGAGCTATCCATGCAACCATAGCTCCTTGAACTTCTCTTTGGGGTTCTTGGTGGGTCATCCAACATCATTCTCAAGTATGAGTGATTTTTCTTTCAATTTGTGAGAAAGAATGACACCCATAAGTTGCCCAATTTTGTCCCATGCTTTGGGGCATTTTGGATTTTGATCTTCAAGTGGGCTATGTATATCATTCTTAGCCATTTTCATGATGGTTGGGTGACTCACCAAGCCATGCCCTCTTGTGCTCAAATGGTCCCCCTTTTTTGTAAAGAAATTGGTGCACATAAGTTGCCTTCCGACTTTGATTCTTCATGTGAGCTATGTGCATCAATTTTTTTTACCATTGGCTTCTTTGATTCGTATGTTTGTGGGTGGACCGCCATGTTGTGCTCTCATAGTCAAAACTTTCATCAAGATGATGCACATAGGGGTGCCCATGGTTAACCCATTGAATGGGTCCTCATGTTCTTCAAGTGGGCTATGTGCTCCCTTCAATCCATTGAGGTGAGGCATTTGGGTTGCTCTTGGGGCCCATTTTCTTCCCATTCCCCACTTGTCCATGTGCATGTGTAAAAAGATGGAAACATCTTAAGTGAGAAACATGGCCTTGGCATAAAAAGTGGATCAACCTTGGCCACATATGGACTTTGAAGAGGGCTTCTCATGTGAAGTAGGATTCTTATCCCTTTGTCGATCTCATGGCACTTGAGTGCATTTGTTGTCCAAAATGTGTCCTTGGATGATGGACTTTTCTTGCCTAAGGCATGACATGCAACCTTCTTTAAGGTGGGTCTTGCTTTCTTTAATGGGCCCAACACATATCCTAGGTAACACATGGAGTCGGACTTTGGATTTTGCATCTGAATGTGAGCCCCATCCCATGGGTTCCCTAGATGATAATTTGGATTTTGACGGGTAAAGGATAAGGACTTACCTTGCCAAGCTTGTAGGATTCAATGGCGGACGGTACAAGAGGACGTCAGGTGATTGATGAGGATGATCCTGCCTTCATCATCCACCGAGGGGCTCATATGTGTTCTTTGGCTCAAGAGCACCAACCTCTTCCCGCCATCAAGGGTCGAGGTACCAGAGACCACTGGGACAACTGGGTGAAACATCCACAGCCTTTGCTTGAACGAGTTCTGGCTGACACTCCTTTTGCTGGCCTCCTTACCTTACGCTTCCATAACAACAGTGCCAACCGCATGATGCTCGCGGCTCTTTGCGAGAGGTGGCGGGATGAGACCCACACCTTTCAACTCCCTTGTGGCGAATGGGGAATAACTCCCCTAGATATTTATATGCAAATTGGCTTTCCATTTCACGGGGCAGTTGTTCCTCAAGTCAGCTCTCTTACTCCCATCACTTCCACTGACTGGCTACGGCTTGTTGGTGATGTCCCTCCCGAAGATGAATTCCAAGGCCATCAAGTAAAGATGCGATGGTTCTACAACACTTTTGCTACCGTCACCCCCATTACCGAGCTAGAGGCCCTCCACAAGGCACGGGCCATGATTACTTATGCTTTCAGGTCCTTCCTCTTCTGCCATGCGAATGAGAGGGTCGATCCTAAGTTTCTTCGCTTGGTTGAGGATCTTCACCACCCCTACAATTGGAACGGGGCTCTCTTGACTCATGTTTTCCAGGGTTTGGATAAGACCTCCCGGAATAGCCGGTCATTCATAGGTTTCTGGCCTGTCGTTGAGGTACTTCTTTTTTAACATTCCTTGGAGACATTTGTCTTTTTTCTTTCTCTGATCGTTAGGTGTACCCTTGCCCAGACTTGCTTTTATGGCCATTTTCCCCACATCGCGCCGAGGATGCGGGATGACATTGAGCCATCTTTGTATCGCCACATGTACTAGCATAAACAAAATCGTCAGCGGAACTCTCGAGTCTCTGGGGACAACTTGGCGTGCTGACATAGACGGATTGACCGTTGAAGATGTAAGTATCTTGCTTTCCTTATCCCTCGTGTTGTACTGTAATTGATCGTGATGATCTCCCTTGTTGTAGCTTGCTCGGATGCCATATGCCAACTTTCCTCTCTACTACACCCCTCAGCGTGTGGAGACCTATGATGCTTCATGCCTCCGGATCATGCTTTCTGATGCTGAATCATTTCAGTGGTATTTGGGTGAGAGCCTGCTTCGACAGATTACCGGAATGGCTAGAGTCCCTTGTTCTGCACCTCCTCCAGCAGTTCAGATCCCAGCTGATGAGATAGCTGATGCTCTTGTGGGCCAGTCCGGGTTTCGTTTTACGATCCCAGATCGCGACTATGATGAGTGGTACTTGTTGTATGGCCAGGGGCCTCTGCTTCCTCCACTCTATGTTCCTGGGGGCCGTCGTAGATACGCTGGTGGCTCAGTGACAGCTCCTTTGATGGATCTTCATCGTCGAGAGTGGGACGAGAGGAGGGATGATGACGATTATGTTGGTGACTTGTAGCCTGCTTTTGTATTCAGCGTACTTAATGTATGACCTTCTTCTTTTTGCTTTTATCCTCTTCTGTATCAAAATCTTCTGAATGAATATACAACCTTTGACTTGTCTCAAATTCTTTGATGATGTCTGGATGTTTTGACTTTTGATTCATTTCTTAATGACTTGTGGAAGATGAGACTTCTTAACTGCATGGATGATGACTTGAACAGATCAGATTGCTTGAGTTGGCCCTGTGGGCCCACTTGAGACTTCGGCTTTACTTTGGAGCACCTTTTCTTGATGTTTTGTGAGGCTAAGAAGGCTTCTCCTGGTGTGGATGATGACTTGAATGGCTCAGATTGCTTGATTTGGCCCTGTGGGTCCACTTGATGATCAGATCTTGGATTCTGGCCTTTTTTCTTGATGATCAAACCTTTGATCTTGCTATTTGATGGCTTATGTAAGATTTTCCATGGTTTAAATCATGATGATCTAGTCTTTGAACGGCTCGAATTGCTTGTGGGGCCCTCCTGATCGATTTTCCTTTTCTTTGACTTGATCAGGCACACTCTGGCCCAGTACTTCGTGATTGGACAGGTGGGGTACCTCCCAAATGATTCTGATCAACCTCAATCGAAATCTGGAATGGATTGGAACCTTGGGCGGCCCTCAGGGTGCCATCTGCTGATGTGGACTGTCAGCCTCACCTACCAACAACCATGGAGCCAATCCCGCGGAGAGATAGGGAGCGCGTCCGTACGAGCGGCCCAGAGCGGGCCGCCCAAGGCTCGCCTCTTGTGCGGCCTAGGATGGCTCGTGCTCGGACATTCTTCACAGTCCACTGTCTTTGTCCCCCCATTCCCTGCACGTCCAGGTTCGATTGCAACCATGAATATTCTCCTTGTCTCATCTTCTCTTCTCATTTTATCTTTTTCTTGGTTTGTCTTTTCTCAAGCAATGGACAGTGGAGATTTAGGGGCTGTGGGGGCTGTCCATGGTGGGTCCCACACTTCGGGAGGTGGTGAAGGCTTTAATGATGGTGGAATCTCTTTAATGGATGGTAGAGATGGAGCATTGAATGGGGGTATTGATGAGGGGCTAGGGATGGTGGTTGGTGGAGCTTTGAATGGCCCCATTAATGGCAGCCATGCTGAAATTTCTGATTTGAATGGGCCCCTCATTATGGGAGAAATGGATGGTATGGATGGGATGATGAGAAGGGACATAGGTGAGGCTATGCATCCCTTGAGTGTGGGCTGCATGGATGATGTGATTGATGGTGGTGATGGGGGTATGATGGACATAGATGGGCTGATCTCATGTCTGGATGGTATGGATGGTTCAGATGATACCTTTGATGATTTGGATGCTCTCGATGATGGCTGAGATGTGCGGCATACTTGTTTGGGTGGACTTGATGTGATCATTGATGATGTCCCCCTGATGATGGACGGTGTGGATGCCTCAATGATCCCTTTGATTGGCCAGGATGATGACTGGATTCATGATTTCCTATTGGAGAGGGCTGCAAGTCCAGATCTGACCGTTGATTCTTCGATCGGGGTTGCCGGGACCCTTCTTGATGGTTCAGATGCATTCTTTGACGGTCAGATTGGCGCGGAGGCCACGATGTGCGGTGTGATTTTTGCTGATAGCCCTTATGATGGAGAGTATCGTCCTTCTCTTGATCATCGGTCTTTTGCACACTCTGTTCATGAGGTGGGCGAGTCTTCTCATGCGGCTGAGGTCGTGACAGTTTCAGACAGTGATGCGACTATATCAGACATAGCCGTTACTGAGGGCAGGTCAGGGGCTGTTGAGTCTGCAGAGGTTCCAGCTTTTCCTTCTCCTTTGCCAGTTGATCTTCCGATCCTTGATGAGCTGTCATTGATTTCTGGGCCTTTTGTTCTGGAGGGGGTACCTATGAGGATTTGTCAGCTGCTTCCTCGTCCTTCTTGCTCGCCACGACTGCTTGCTTGGCTTGACAGCTTGTCAGCTTATGAGATTCGAGATTTGGAGTCCTATGGTTTTGGCAGTCTGATCCATATGGCTAGAGTTGACATTGACTGGAGGATGCTCGGAGCTGCATTGATTGACTGGGTCCCTTCGTTGAACTTGTTCGCGTTCAACGACATAGAGATGGGACCCTCTTTAGAGGAGCTTGCGCGCTTGACCGGCCTTCCTTGGGATTATACTCAGTATTTTTCGCCGAAGACATTGCCAAAGATTGCCACACCGCAGAACTGGTTTGGGATCCCCTATCTGGTTTAGCCTGCAGCTGCCGGCCAGGATGCTGTAGTGTTCTCCTTGGACTTGTTGTATGATCTTTTTTCGGGTTCTCGGAGTGTGGCCGGGTCTATCTTTGCTCGGAACGCACTGATGTTCTGCTTGATAGCTGAGGTGCTATACTCGGGATGGCGTGAAATTGCGGTTTTACCGCCTATAGAGATACTTGGAGATATGCCTAATGTCCTAGAGGGGGGGTGAATAGGACTTTTTAAATTCCAATTACAATTAAAAACTAACCAAGTCAATCTTATCAAATAAGATAATCACAATAGCATTCAAGGCATATATATGAGCAGTTTGTAAGCAAGGACTATCATAGGCATTTCATCAAACAGTTAGCATTCATGATAGACTAAACCATTCAACACATAGCAATCATTCAATCTCACAATGCACAGCGATTTATAGTGGTTCGATTTCCCTACTCCACTCCCGGTTCACGATCTCAACCTATGAGACCACCGGATTTCACTATGGTCTTGGTTTTAAATCAGGTTAACCATCAACCTTGACATCCTTTGATCTAGGACCGCGTTTACCATCCGCCGATGGCCCAATCCAGGGACTTGACGAGTTTGGATCTCAAACTCTCACCAATCCTAATCCAAGGATGGTCACGTACCCTCCCGCCAGAGTCTCCCAATCCAGGGAATAGTGAATGAAGAGATGGACTCTCAAAAACTAGACATACCTAAACGATTGAGCCCCGATTCGATGCCTTTGATGAGTAGCTTCAGCTCCACGTGCTTCAGCTTCTCTTTGTGCTCCCAAGATCAGCTACCGATGCAAATGATGAGGATATGTTGATGCCGGGTAGTTGGGAGAGAGTTGGTTTAGTTCCTCTTGCCTATTCAATACAATGGTAATGAGGGAACTACCAAACTTCAAGCATTCAATGGCTATAAATGACCTGATGTAGGTCAGCCATGAATGAATGTCTTGAGTTCATACTTCAAACCGAGCTTTGAATACTCAGTGAAAAGCCATTAATGGCTAGGTTTGAATGATGAACTCAAGGGGAACAAGAGCAAAGAGGGTAGGAGGATGTGAGTAAAAGCTCTCTCTCTTAGCTCTTGAAGGGTGTTGAATGCATAACATAAAAGACCTCAAGTCCTGGCTATATAAAGCCCCAAATGATAGCCCCAATGGATAAAAAACGATCACGACCGACCTGTCAGAGAAAGGTCTGAACCGGTCGGACAGACCGGTCGTCATTTGAAATCTAAGGCTATAACTGGGACTGGCCGACCGGTCAAGACCGGTCGGACCCCCTTGCTGTATGAAGTTCAGAATACTGGCCGACTGGTCTTGACCGGTCGGACCCCCTTGCTGGATGATTTTCATAATACAGGCCAACCGGTCTTGATCGGTCGGCTGTGCTTGCTGGACAATTGGTTTGTGAAGGCCGACCGGTCAAGACCGGTCGGACCCCCTTGCTGGAATATCAACACTGTGAAGGCCGACCGGTCTTGATCGGTCGGCTACCTTTCTAAATAGAGCAGCAAGGCTGCTGGAGTGATTGTACATAGCTGGTCGACCGGTCAAGACCAGTCGGCTGTTCATTTGAAGGTCTTCCAGCAGGGATCTGAAGTTCTTTGAATATACTGGCTGACCGGTCAAGAACGGTCGGCTGCCCATTTGCTTCACTACAGCAAGCTGCTGTTGTGTTGAGAAGCCTGGCCTGACCAGTCAAGACCGGTCGGCTTGTCTAGATGGATTGCTGTGACAAAGTTCTTCAACACATCATCGGATTACTTCAAGTTATGAAGTGATGAGGTGCATAGAGTCCAATGTATGGACATATCTTCAATTCGTTTCGCACCAGCCATGGACCACAAGTCTGATCAACTCGTGTAAGGGTCAAGAGGGTAAAATGTGTGAGTCTTTACGCCATTCTTTGATGTTTTGGGTTTCCTATGGTCGATTTATATGCAACTTACCTGGGATCTTGTTTCAGCATGAGCTTGAGCAATGGACGAAGCGTAATCTTTAGGTCTTGATTCTTCAATACTTCGACCGGGGCTCACACGACAAGACGCGACCAACCAACATGCCAATTGACAACAAAAGATGTACTAACAATCTCCCCCTTTGTCAATTGCGTAACAAAACATCTAACCTAGATTAATCATGACTCCTTATCATGATTGGCCCTTAAACAGAAAGAAATATATACCTATTTACATGTATATACAGATATACAACATAATCTTTACAAAAGGACATGTACAGACTCGATTTTCTTCAAAATCTCCCCCTCAATGCTTGCACCTATAAAGTCCTGCAAAAAGATATAATCGGACCTTCTAGGTGGGATGATTCTCCCCCTTTTTGTTTGTAATTGACAAGGGTTGGCCAGCAAAAAGATATGCCTAATAAAGCTGCAAGGCTAGCGCCGAAAATATGTCAATCACATAAGATAGGGAAGAGATATACAAATTTAAGTCCTGAGGAGATTTAAAGAACAACACATGCCAGATATACAAGTAAACATGAAAGCACAGAGGGCTAATAGCCCAATCAACCAACCACCCCTCCAGATGTATATCTAGACATAAAAGAGAACACAAAGCATGAGCTAAAATGGGCAAATATGCCCAAACCATCCAACCTCCCAAGGATATTCAATGAAAGAACAAAAAGCTCATATAAAAAGATATAACTGTGGCATCCACATATATACCAAAATGAGCAAGCAGCCCAATGTAAAGATGTATCAATCCGTGCAAAATATACAGATAACTCATAAAGGATAGTGCATGAAATCCAGACAATGTCGTTGGTCATACAAAAAGTAACTGTGACCAAGACATAAGACTAATAATCTGTTCCATCTCCCAGATCAGGGGGTGGAACGTCCCCACGAGCTGCACGCTCCCATCTCTCTATCCGCCTCTCTATCTGCACCTGCCGAGTCACTAGGGCCTCCTGCTGTACCAGTATGGTGGCCTGACCCTGCAAGATCTGGTCCCCAGTCTGCTTGAGCCTATCAAGCCGCTGAAATATATCCGCCCGAAGCTGGTGAAGCTCCGCAATGTAGGAAGGGGGATCCACGGAAGGAGAATGCCGACGAGAAAAAGCTCGAGGCGGCGTGCTGAATCGTCCTGGAGTGTCGCGAGGATCGAGGGATGGATTTGATGACGGAGCTGAAGTGTGTGAAGGGCCAGTAGAGACAGGTGGTGCCTCAAGCTGGGACGGCTCTGCCTGCTCCTGTTGCTGCTCCTGCAGATGACGACGCTGGATAACGTCTCTGGTAAGCTCCATACGAGCAATGATGGTACGGTTGATGATGACAGGTTTGTGAATTTTATCAGTACCAATAATGCCAATATGCTCAGCCATTTTGCATATGAGATGCCCAAAGGGTAGACTAGTGGAGTTCCCATCGTCGTGCAGGATGACCTGGTGAATGATATTCATGATACGACTGGGAAGGCAGAGCGGATGACCCTTACCAACACGATACAGCAACCGAAACATAGTTTCGGTGACATCCGCTTTGTTACTCATCCGCGGGTATACATTGCGGAAGAAGAGGTTGTGCAAAATGCGGAAGTCCCACGTCATAGAGGATGCTCGAAGTGCACCTCCCACCCATTTGGGTGTCCCATCACCACATAGAAATTGAGCAATAACAAGATTGGGTTTGGGACCCAAGGAGGAAAAATCGAAAGTAGGCTCCTCAACCCTTGGAACGCCAACGAATTATGATATGGATTTCAAGGTAAACAGGCAATCCCGATCACCAACCTCGACGTTGAAAGAGGGGGGAGAGGAAGTGACATGGACATAGGATGCATAAAATTTCCTAACAACATCAAATTGGACCGGGCCCCCCATGTGGAGTACGGGGCCCCAATTGATGGCATCCAACAAGGAACGCACGTTGTAGTCAGACAAGTCACCCAAATGGACTGATTTTTCACAGACGACCTCCTTATCCTTGAAATCATCCCAATGGGTGGAATGGGATGAAACATTTTCCCCCAAAGATTTAGATTTAACAGGGGGAACAGAAGAGGAGGCAGCCCCTTTCCCTTTGGAAGCTGCTTTCTTGGACTTTAAAGGGCGAGGAGGAGGAGGCTTAGGTTTTGCCTTGGGACGATCACTCCTCCTCAAAGGGAGCTCATCCTCGCTCTCTTGGGACGACATGGAAGCACCAAGAAGATCTCTAAACACTCCAAGAGATGAAGGAAAGGGATGAACCAAAGAAGATAGAGAGTGAAGAGAAGGAATCCCTTACCTAATGAGTGAAAGTGAAGTGGAGTGAAGAAGAGGAGGTTAGAACCTCGAATCTTGCAACAAATCAGCGTGAAATCAGCTTGGAGAGCAAGAGGGGGAGCTGGAGCAGCAAGTGGAGGTGAAAAAAATGGAAGGGGCTGACCTAAAATGAGCTCCAACGAGTTTTAAAGACCCCCCCTAATCGGTCGGCACACGCGTGGGTACGCTGGACTGGGACGCACGACCGGTCTTGACCGGTCGTGGGATAAGAAAAATGATTCCAGCAAGTGTTTCTTCACAGGCTGACCGGTCTTGACCGGTCGGCTGGCATAACTGAATGAGCCTAGGCAGTTTTTGCTGAAGGCTGACCGGTCCTGACCGGTCGGCTGGCAAGTTTTGAGCATAAGTGATGAGTCTAGATGGATTTTACTAAAGGCCGACCGGTCCTGACCGGCCGGCTAGCAAGATCTTATCATAGCAGAGAATTTCTGCACTTTGGACAGACCATTCTCTGCAATTTCTGCACTTTGGCTGGAGAAGAAAGTCTGTCCTTTGGACAGACCATTCTCTTTTAAACACAGGTACCCTTACCAAGGATACAACACCCATGGTCATGGTGTACCAAGGTACACCTTAACACAAAATGAGGGACCCTTAAGGTCCAGATTTATCGATAAAGGGCAAGAATATGGGACTATGATCCCAGATTTTTGTGGAACGCAATGAAAAGAGGCAAAGATCCTCAGATATACCTATAAAGATCAGAAAGAGAGGCTTAATCCTCAGATTTTTCCTGCAAAACATACACTTGTTAGATAAACTAGATACATCCAACACCAATGGACTTTTGGAGGTTCGCAAAGCGAACCGAGTCCAAAGGTTTCGTTAGGATGTCAGCTAGCTGATTCTCGGTAGGCACATGTTCGAGAGATATTATGTGATCTTCAACCAATTCTCAAATAAAATGGTGCCTAATGTCTATGTGCTTAGTGCGCGAGTGCTGAACTGGATTTTTCGATATATTTATGGCACTAGTATTGTCGCAAAATAGAGTCATTGTGCCTTGTTTGATCCCATAATCGGTCAAGGTTTGTTTCATCCATAATAATTGGGCACAACAACTACCAGCAGCAATGTATTCTGCTTCGGCTGTGGATAAAGAGATGGAGTTTTGTTTCTTACTATGCCATGCCACAAGACAATTTCCAACATAAAAACACCCACCGCTGGTTGATTTACGATCATCCATGTTACCAGCCCAGTCGGCATCTGAATACCCTGCAATATCTGTAGATGAATCAAAGGGGTACCAAAGACCGTATTCGGTGGTGCATCCAACAAACCGGATAATCCGCTTAACAGCGGTAAGATGAGATTCTTTGGAATCAGCCTGAAACCGAGCACAAGCACCTACACTAAAAGCAATATCTGGTCTACTAGCAGTGAGATAAAGAAGACTACCAATCATGCTTCTATAAAGATGTTGATCTACACTTTTCCCTACAAGGTCTTTTGATAATTTAACAGTGGTGCTCATAGGTGTAGTGTAGGAACGACCAGAGTCTAAGCCAAATCTCTTAACAAGGTCTTTAACATATTTGGCTTGAGTAATGAATATACCTGATGCAAGTTGTTTTACTTGAAGCCCTAGAAACATGTTCAGTTCTCCTACCATACTCATCTCAAATTCAGATGTCATTAATTTAGCAAAGGAGATGGACATTTTCTCACAAGTGGATCCAAAAACAATGTCATCCACATAAATCTGGGCAATCAACACAGAATTCTCGGCTTTTCTAATAAATAGAGTCTTGTCAACGCTCCCACTAACAAAATCATGGTCTATAAGAAAGTGAGTTAAGCGTTCATACCATGCACGGGGTGCTTGCTTGAGTCCGTAAAGCGCCTTTTTCAACCGGTACACTTTGTGAGGATACTTAGGATCAATGAATCCTTTTGGTTGTTCAACATACACTTCCTCATCAAGAATACCATTCAAGAAGGCGCTCTTTACATCCATTTGAAATAGTTTGAATTTTAACGCACAAGCAACAGCCATAAGAATTCTAATAGGCTCGAGTCTGGCTACAGGGGCAAATGTTTCATCAAAATCAATTCCTTCAATTTGTGAATAACCCTGAGCCACTAACCGAGCCTTATTTCGTATCACATTCCTAGATTCATTGGATTTATTCTTGAAAATCCATTTGGTTCTAATAACATTTTTCTTTTCCGGCCTGTCGACCAGATACCACACTTCATTTCTAATGAATTATTGAAGCTCTTCCTACATTGCAAGGATCCAGAATTCATCATTTAGAGCTTCATCAGCATTTTTTGGTTCTATTTTGGATGTGAAACACTGGTGACTGTTGACTGCCTCTAACTGTCTCCTGGTTTTGACACCAATGCTAAGATCCCCAATGATTTCATTGAGGGGTGATCCTTGACGATTTGTACATCACCAGGAGCAGTAGGGGCATTTGGAGATGAGGGTGATTTATCAGATTTACCTATCTTGCATATGCCCTCATCTTCTTCTTCATCACCTGGAGACACAGTTTTATCCAAGCTATCATCCACAGTCACATTGATTGACTCTTGAACTGATGAGGTTCGAAGGTTGTAGGCACAAAAGGCTCTACTATTTAATGAGTATCCCAAGAAGATACCCTCATCACTTTTGGAGTCAAACTTTTCTAAATTTTCTCGGTCTCTCTGAGTATAGCATGTACTACCAAAGACCTTAAAGTATTTTACATTTGGTGTCTTTTCACACCACAGTTCATAAGCTGTTTTGTTTAGACCTGCCCTTAAATAAACTCGATTAATAATATAGCAGGCAGTGTTAACAGCTTCGGCCCACAGATTTTGAGCAAGATTTTTATTATTAAGCATAGCTGTGGCCATATCCAACAACACTCTATTTTTCCTTTCAGCAACCCCATTTTGCTGAGGTGTTTTGGGTGCTGAGAACTCATGACGAATGCCCAATTCATCGCATAATGCCTTGAAACGATGATCTTCAAATTCACCGCCGTGATCACTCCTGATTCTTGCTACCATGTATCCTTTTTCATTTTGAAGTCGCTTCAATAGTTTTTTGAATTCCTCAAAAGTGTCAGATTTTTCTCTTAGGAAGGCGACCCATGTGAATCTGGAGTAATCATCAACGACTACAAAGAAGTATCATTTTCCACCTTGGCTAAGTACCCTGGTAGGACCAACTAGGTCCATGTGTAGCATTTCAAATGGTTTTGATGTGACCAGGATAGAGGTTCTCTTGTGTGCAACCTTGATTTGTTTACCTTTTTGGTATGCGGCGCACACAGTATTTGGTCTTTTACCCATCTTGGGTAGACCTCTTACCAAATTTTTCTGACTCAGTTTAAACAGATTTCTATAATGTACATGACCGAGTCGATGGTGCCATAATTCTGTTTCATCCTGAACGGCCACATGACACATGGTGGAGGAGCTTGAATTGTTGTGATTTTCAATGACATAGCAATTGTCTCCTGTGCGTAGACCTTTCATGACTAATTTTCCTGTGGAGTTCAAGATCTTGCACATATCTTTGGAGAAGCTTACTGAGTGCTTTTCATCACAAATCTGTGAGATACTCAGTAAGTTGTGTTTAAGGCCATCAACATACAGCACATTTTCAATTTTGTGCAAACCTGGCCCTGTGATGGTTCCTTTACCAATGATTTTAGCTATGCTCCCATCACCAAATGTGACAGACACACCATCAAATTCGTCATATGCACAAAATTGAGATCTATCACCTGTCATGTGTCTAAAGCAACCACTATCCAAGTACCATCTAGGGGTATTCCCAGCTTTTAAGGCAGTATGAATGACTAAGCACTTGTTCTTAACAACCCATTTAGTTGTTGTCCTTTTATGAGGTGTGTTCTTATGGTGAGATTCTCTGATTTTCTTGGGAGAATCTGATTTTTCTTTTTCACGCAAGAGAAGAGCAGTTTTCAAATTCAGCATTTTAACTTGCTCCAATAGTTCATCCATCCTCTTGTCCTTCCTAGGAAGAGCAGGATAATTCTTTCGAATGTTTCCCCTCTTAGGTGAAGAATGCATGGGAGGGTTCCAATTAGCTTGGACATTTTTCCCGGTCGGTACAAATTTACCTTTCAAGTTTCTGACCAGATTTTTGAATACCAAGCACTCAAATTTTAAGTGGCCAATGTCTCCACAAGCATGGCAGACAGGAGATGCTCTAGTTTTTACTCCCTGATGCACCATGATCTTTTCTTACAATTGGATGGACTGAGGTAATTTTTGAAGTGTGACTGTCATAGCCCAAACCTCTTTTATCCCTTGGTGATCTTACAATACCTAGGAGTTTTTCAAGGTTTTCTTCTCCTTGGGCGAACCGTCTTTTAGAGTTAACTACTTGACACTTAAGACGATCAATTTCAGTGTTCGCCTCTTTGAGTTCTTTCTCAAGTCTAGCATGCTTGTCTAGAGATTCACCACTTATGAGCTTTTTCTTTTCTTATTCAAGCTCATCATTCTTCCTTTTCAGCTCTTCTAGATCTTGACCCAACTTTTAATTCTCTATTTTCAATCCGTCAAGATTTTTCATCAGTTTGTCATTTTCAGCCTTCATTTGGCCCAACTTGTTGATGGTATTTATATTTTCAATGTATAGTTGGTTATATACCTCATGAAGGCCTTCCTCTTCATCTCATCCTCACTCAAGGAGTCATTTTCAGTGTTAGAGGATTCATGATCATTAATGTCTCTGGTGATCTTTACAATTGGCTCAATTTGAGGCACAATATCAGTAATGGAGGCCATTAAAATTCTGATTGAACCTTGCTCCTCCTCACTTTGATATATGACTGATTCTGATTCAGATTCTTCAGTCACATCCCATATAGCCGCCATTGCCTTTTTCTTGGCTTTGTTATTGGTGCACTCGGATGCAATGTGACCAAATCCTCTACACTTGTAGCATTGAGGCTCTTTTGACTTAACAAATTTTCCTTTATTGTTCTTAGAATCAAAAGGTTTACCCTTCTGGTAGGGTTTCCTCCTAGAAGTATTTCCCTTAGTTTTGAAGAATTTTTGAAATTTCTTGGCCATGAGTGCCATTTCTTCTAAGTCGGGATCTTCCTCACTTCCATATTCAGATTCTTATTTTTTGTGAGAAGATTTCAGGGCTGTACTTTTAGATTTGGAGGGAGTTTTAAAACCTAGCTCATAGGTTTGAAGGGACCCGAGAAGTTCTTCAACTTTCATGGTATTTAGGTTCCTACATTCTTTGATGGTAGTAACTTTGGAAGAGAACCGTTCCGGTAGGGATCTCAGAATTTTCCTACATAGTCTATGCTCTAGAACAGGATCCCCCAAGCCCCACATTTCATTTGTAATCTTGTTCAGCTTGGTATAGAAATCAGTAAATGTTTCGTGCTCCTCCATAGTGATGTTTTCAAATTGTGTGGAGAGACGCTGAAGTTTTGAATTTTTAACAATGCTTGTTCCTTCATGAGTAACTTCAAGAATGTCCCATGCCTGCTTACTGGTTGTGCAATTTTGAATCCGGCCAAATTCATCTTTAGACACTGAACAAAAGATGGCATTCAGCCCTTTGGCATTATGGACCCGTTGAGCTTTATCATAATCGGTCCACATCGCCTTTTCTTTTGGCTTGAGGACATCCGGTTCACCTTCCTTACATATAGTGACCATTGGTGGTTTATATCCAATATCAATCATATCAATAACGTCCGAATCAATAGATTCCAAAAAGATGCGCATTCGGGCTTTCCAATATGGATAGTTTGACCCATCAAAGAAGGGAGGCTTAGTAACGGATGAAGAGTCCTCTCTAGACATATTTTCAAGCTCTCTTAGGATCTCGCTCCAGGTTTTTAAACCTGAATGGAGGAACCCGCTCTGATACCAATTGAAATTGCGGTTTTACCACCTATAGAGATACTTGGAGATATGCCTAATGTCCTAGAGGGGGGGTGAATAGGACTTTTTAAATTCCAATTACAATTAAAAACTAACCAAGTCAATCTTATCAAATAAGATAATCACAATAGCATTCAAGACATATATATGAGCAATTTGTAAGCAAGGACTATCATAGGCATTTCATCAAACAGTTAGCATTCATGATAGACTAAACCATTCAACACATAGCAATCATTCAATCTCACAATGCACAGCGATTTATAGTGGTTCGATTTCCCTACTCCACTCCCGGTTCACGATCTCAACTTATGAGACCACCGGATTTCACTATAGTCTTGGTTTTAAATCAGGTTAACCATCAACCTTGACATCCTTTGATCTAGGACCGCGTTTACCATCCGCCGATGGCCCAATCCAGGGACTTGACGAGTTTGGATCTCAAACTCTCACCAATCCTAATCCAAGGATGGTCACGTACCCTCCCGTCGGAGTCTACCAATCCAGGGAATAGTGAATGAAGAGATGGACTCTCAAAAACTAGACATACCTAGACGATTGAGCCCCGATTCGATGCCTTTGATGAGTAGCTTCAGCTCCACGTGCTTCAGCTTCTCTTTGTGCTCCCAAGATCAGCTACCGATGCAAATGATGAGGATATGTTGATGCCGGGTAGTTGGGAGAGAGTTGGTTTAGTTCCTCTTGCCTATTCAATGCAATGGTAATGAGGGAACTACCAAACTTCAAGCATTCAATGGCTATAAATGACCTGATAGATATATTCCGAAGGTAGGTCAGCCATGAATGAATGTCTTGAGTTCATACTTCAAACCGAGCTTTGAATACTCAGTGAAAAGCCATTAATGGCTAGGTTTGAATGATGAACTCAAGGGGAACAAGAGCAAAGAGGGTAGGAGGATGTGAGTAAAAGCTCTCTCTCTTAGCTCTTGAAGGGTGTTGAATGCATAACATAAAAGACCTCAAGTCCTGGCTATATAGAGCCCCAAATGATAGCCCCAACGGATAAAAAACGGTCATGACCGACCTGTCAGAGAAAGGTCTGAACCGGTCGGACAGACCGGTCGTCATTTGAAATTTAAGGCTATAAGTGGGACTGGCCGACCGGTCAAGACCAATCGGATCCCCTTGCTGTATGAAGTTCAGAATACTGGCCGACCAGTCTTGACCTGTTGGACCCCCTTGCTGGATGATTTTCATAATACAGGCCGACCGTTCTTGACCAGGTCGGTTGTGCCTGCTGGACAGTTGGCTTGTGAAGGCCGACCGGTCAAGACCGGTCGGACCCCCTTGCTGGAATATCAACACTGTGAAGGCCGACCGGTCTTGACTGGTCAGCTACCTTTCTAAATAGAGCAACAAGGCTGCTGGAGTGATTGTACATAGCTGGCCGATCGGTCAAGACCGATCGGCTATTCATTTAAAGGTCTTCCAGCAGGGATCTGAAGTTCTTTGAATATACTGGCCGACCGGTCAAGACCGGTCGGCTGCCCATTTGCTTCACTACAACAACCTGCTGTTGTGTTGAGAAGCCTGGCCTGACCGGTCAAGACCGGTCGGCTTGTCTAGATGGATTGCTTTGATAAAGTTCTTCAACACATCAGCGGATTACTTCAAGTTATGAAGTGATGAGGTGCATAGAGTCCAATGTATGGACATATCTTCAATACATTTCGCACCAGCCATGGACCACAAGTCTGATCAACTCGTGTAAGGGTCAAGAGGGTAAAATGTGTGAGTCTTTACGCCATTCTTTGATGTTTTGGGTTTCCTATGTTCGATCTATATGAAACTTACCTGGGATCTTGTTTCAGCATGAGCTTGAGCAATGGACGAAGCGTAATCTTCAGGTCTTGATTCTTCAATACTTCGACCGGGGCTCACACGACAAGACGCGACCAACCAACACGCCAATTGATAACAAAAGATGTACTAACATGGCGCAGGTCCCAGACTCCTTTACTTTTTGAGGTGATGAGCCGAGCTACCCGATGGCAGGGGATCATTTCTCTCGTCCTGGCCGAGCTGTTTAGTGGGCTGACTGACTGTGCCCTGGGCCGCATTCGTGTCCTTCACGGCTGCTGTGTATTTCTTCAGGTATCTTTTCTGCACTTTTCCCTTCTTGCTTTGTTAGGAATTGCTTTGCTCTAGCTGAGCTTATTTTCCTTCTTGTGATCAAGTTTGGCTATGGGAGCGTCTTTCGCTGACTGTTCCTGTACCATTTCCTGACACCCGTCGCCCAGACCTTATGCGACACATCATGGAATTTCTTCCTCATACGGCTAGGATGAGTGAGCCCCTGTATCGCAGGATGTTCGCCGATCTTCGTGACTGGAATGTTCGTTGGGAGTCATCTTGGCTTTCACTTCCTCCAGTACTTTGTGATGCGCATCGCCTTCCTCTGCTGCTGGTAGGCTTTCGATCTTACTTTTCTTACCACCCTATCCGATTACTGCAGCAGTTTGGGTATGAGCAGGATATTCCTCTTTTTGCTTTCACGGGTATCGGGCGTCGAGCACTTCCATCCAGAACCTCTAACTTTAGGACTCGGGTCGATGGATCTTGGGCGAGTTATTTGACTGTCGATTTGCTTGGTTTTGAGCCGCGGGCTTTTCCGATGGTGACCGCCTCATATCAGTACTGGGTTGCTGAGCAGTCTTTGTATCGACGTATCCCTTGTTGGCACCAGACTGCTGATGAGGATGAGTAGGATATCCTTGGAGATGCCGGCTCTTCATCTGGTTCATATGGACCCTTTGAGGAGCACCCGTTCATTGATCCTGGTTTCCTTTTGGCCACTCATGGCCATTTGCTGTCTGAGATTTTCGCACTTTGGTATCATTGTGAGATGATGTCGAGGAGATTGGCTATCGATCAGAGGTTATCTGATGAGGAGGCCGCGATCCGTAACCTTGAGCGCGATGAGGCGCATTACCTGCGTATGGAGGTGAGCAGGCTGAGAGCGAGACTATTTCATTATGAGTCAGGGGACTTACCTGATATGGCTGAGGAGGAGGGTAGGGATTGATTGTATTAGCCACTTGCGCGTTCCTTTTTGCACATATGATTGATGATGATGCATTTTTTTTTGTATTTTTTGAAAAAGATGACATGATATGTGTAAAAGAAATATGATGCTTTTAATGAAAAGAGAAGAAAACTTTTTTGAGAATCTATTGTGCCGTGAGTTGTCTTGTGAGTATGTCTGGACTTTGTGTCGGGATATAGGAATCAGAATTAGGGCTCGGCCAATGCTTTGACCGATGTCTCGAGATTTGACTTGCGTGCTCCTTTGGTTCCCTAGAAGTGTAAGCAATGTAAATTGTTACTTTCTGAGACTGTCAGAATTTGTAGAGTTCTTTGTTCCTGACTATACTTCCTCTTGTTCTTGAACTGTGACTGCTTGAACCGATTTGGACTGTCTGATTTTTTGGTACCTGTACTTTTAATTTTTTTTTTCTTTTTGAGTCATTTTTGCCTACAGCGCTCTTTCGAGTTTTCACTATAGCCGGCCTTTTCCCGTCATTTTTGCCCGTGGCACCCTTTCGGGTTTTCACCACGTCCCGGGTGTTCGATCTTGCCTGCCCCTTGGCAGCAATGCTGTTTTTACCCTCGGTGCCCTTTCGGATTTTCACCAAGTCCGCTGTATGCCCATTATTTTTACTCGGAGCGTCCTTTCGAGTTTTCACTCCTCCCTCTTTATTTAGGCACACATTTTTTTTTCTGGATCTTTGGATAACTGCGGCGGCTAGAGGTCGGGAATTCGTCGTTGCCGGCTGATGGCAGTTTTTCAGCCCTTATCCTAAGTTACGATGATAAAGCTGTCGGTTTTAGCTACCGACTTTTCTGAGATGAATGGATGGATGACTGTGTTTCTTCTCGGGTTGATTTTTCTCGGGTGCCTTGCTTTAGCTTCCCTTTTTCTTTTTCTCTTTTCTTCTTTTTTTTTCTTTTTTATTCTTTTTCTTCTCTTTTTTTTTGTATTTCCCCCTTTCTTTTTTTTTTGTATTCTTTTTTCTTTTTCCTTTTGAATCCCCTTATTTGAAACACTTGTTGGTGGACGGAAATGATTTCTCAGAGGTATTAGCTTCGACCTCTTGACTTCAGCTCTATTAAAGTAACTCTTGATAAGGTCAGAATGACTTACTCGTGAAAGATCTTCACTTTGTCGGCATTGATTGGCTCAGGAAGATCCACCCCTCTCATGCTGGTGAGTCTGAGGGCGCCTCCGGGAAGTACTTCTCTGATGATCAACCGCCCGTCCCACGAGGGTTTGAACTTTCCTCTGGGATCTAGAAGGTGCGACGGTAGGATCTTCTTTATGACTATGTCGCCCACCTTGAAGCTTCTTTTTCGGACTCTTTTGTTGTAAGCTCAAGCGATCCTTTTCTGATAACACTGAGAATGACTAAGCGCACGCATGCGCTTCTCATCTGCTAGCTGCAACTGATCGAATCAGGCCCGTTGCCATTCTCCTTCTTCAATTCCGCTTTCGAGTATCACCCGTAGTGATGGTATTTCCACCTCTACTGGCAGAATTGCTTCCATTTCGTAGGTAAGCTCGAAAGGAGTAACGCCCGTAGTAGACCGTACAGACGTTCGATAGGCCTAAAGTGCATATGGGAGCATATCTGACCAATCTCGATAGGTCACGACCATCTTCTTGAGTATCTTGACGATTGTCTTGTTTGCGGCTTCTACCCCACCATTCATCTGAGGACGGTAGGGGCTTGATCGATGACGTTGGATCTTGAATTTGCTGAGGAAGTCATCCATCTTCTTGTTGACGAACGGGGTCCCATTATCTGTGATGATAGCATTGGGGGTTCCATACCGGCATATGATGTTGTTCATCATGAATTTGATCACCTGAGATGCTGCAATTATGGTGTAGGAAGCTGCCTCTACCCACTTGGTGAAGTAGTCGACTGCCACAAGTATGTACTCATGACCGTTTGATGCTTTGGGACTAATCTTGCTGATGATGTCGAGTCCCCACATGGAGAAGGGCCAGGGGGTGGTCAGGTTGTATAATTCTGACGAGGGGGCATGGATTTGATTCGCATGCTCCTGACACTTGAAGCATTTTCTGACGTGCTGGCAACAGTCTGTCTCCATGGTGAGCCAATAGTAGCCGAGTCGTAGAATCTTCTTTGCCATCATGTGCCCGTTCATGTGTGGGCCACAGATTCCTTCGTGTATTTCTTTCATGATCTTTGCAGCTTCTGTTTCATCGACGCATCGTAGGAGGATGTGATTATAGGATCGCTTGTAAAGAACTTCGCCACTGATGGTGAACTGGCCGGCCAAATGCTGGATGGTTCGGCGATCTGTTGCTGTTGCTGACTCCGGATACTCCTGGGTTTCGAGATATTGCTTGATGTTGGCATACCAGGGTTTGTCAGGGACAGCTTCGGCTTCTTCTATTTGCAGGCAGAAAGCAGGTTCATCTTGAATTTCGACTGTGAGCTCCCATCCTGAAGCTCCTTTCGGGATCTCGAGCATCAACGCGAGTGTGGTGAGAGCATCTGCAAACTGGTTCTTGGCTCTGGGCATGTATGAGAAGGTAATTTCTTTGAACTCCTCGATCAGATTTTCAAGATACACATGATATGGTATCAACTTCTCGTCCTTGGTTTTTCATTCGCCATTGGTCTGATTGATGATAAGCTGTGAGTCTCCAAATACTCGTAGCTTCTTGACGCCCAAGATTATGGCTTCCCTTAAGCCATCGATGCATGCTTCGTACTCTACCATGTTGTTGGTGCACTTGAATGCTATGTGCCTTGAGATAGGATTAGGGACATCATCTGGAGAGTAGATGATCGCTCCAATACCACTTCCTTTAGAATTTGCTGCGCCGTCGAAGAATAACGTCCACTCATCTTTCTTCTTCTTTTCTTCCCCTTCGATAAGCAATAGATCTTCATCAGGGAAGAATGTCTTGAGCGGTTGATAATCCAGGAGAGAGTGAGCGGCAAGATGATCGGCGAGGGCCTGCCCCTTAATTGCCTTCTGAGTGACATAGGTGATGTCGAATTCAGACAAGAGTAGCTGCCATTTAGCTATCCTTCCAGTGAGTGCCGGTTTCTCGAACAGGTACTTGAGCGGATCCATGTGAGTGAGGAGGAGAATAGGGAATGCAATCATGTATTGACGGAGTCGCTGAGTTGCCCAGACTAGGGAGAAGCAAGTCTTCTCGATCGGGGAATACCTGGTCTCGTAGTCGATGAACTTTCAGCTCAAATAATATATTGCTTGTTCCTTCTTCCCGGTCTCGTCATGCTGGCCGAGGACACAGCCAATGGCCTCTGCTGCTACCGAGATGTATAACAATAGTGGTCGTCCAGGAGTGGGTGGCACTAGAACTGGAGGATTCATGAGATATTTCTTGATGCGGTCGAAGGCGACTTGGCAATCATCATTCCATTCTTTTGGAACGTTCTTCCAAAGGAGCTTGAAAATGGGCTCACAAATAGGTGTAAGCTGTGTGATGAAGCGATTGATTTATTGAATTCTGCCGAGGAAGCCACGAATCTCTTTCTCTATACTAGGAGGGGGCATCTCGATGATTGCTCTGGCTTTGGCCTCAACGACCCTGATGCCATCCTCGCTCACCATAAAGCCGAGGAGCTTACCTCCCATTGCACCGAAGACACATTTCTGAGGGTTGAGGCGGAGCTTGTACTCTTCTAATCTGTTGAATAACTTCTTCAGATCTTCAAAATGTCCTTCAACTGTGCGAGATTTGACAATCATATCGTCCACATATACTTCAAGCTCTTTGTTCATCATGTCATGGAATAGTGCCGTCATTGCTCGCTGATATGTTGCTCCTGCGTTCTTCAGACCGAACGGCATTACCCTGTAACAGAAGGTTCCCCAGGGAGTGATAAACGATGTCTTCTCGCGATCTTCGACGGCCATCTTGATCTGATTGTAACCTGAGAACCCGTCCATGAATGAGAAGATCCTGTATCCAGCAGTGTTGTCGACCAGAGTGTCGATATGTGGCAAAACGAAGTCGTCTTTAGGAATGGCCTTGTTAAGATCTCGTAAGTCGATGCACATTCGAACCTTGCCATCCTTCTTTGGTACTGGTACGATGTTGGCGAGCCATTCAGGGTAGTTGGAGACTACCAAGAATCCCGCATTGTACTGCTTGATGACTTCATCTCGGACTTTCAGAGCCCATTCTGGCTTCATTCTTCGAAGTTTCTGCTTCACCGGCTTCATATCTGCCTTGGTTGGCAGATGGTGTACAACGAGCTCTTCATCGAGCCCCAGCATGTCTTCATATGAGACCGCGAAGTTGGACAATCTTAGAGCTAGGAACTCTATCATTTTCTGTTTCATCTCTGGTGGCAACGATTTTCCAATGCGTACTTCCCTAGGGATCTCAGGTGTCCCCAAGTTTACTATCTCGAAATCATCTGCTACAACATTGGCTTTAGATTCGAACTTTTTGAGGGGATCCTCTAGTTCGGGAGCCGGATCATCATCTTCCTCATCCCAAGCTTCGTCCAGACCCATGAGCTCGAAGTCTAATTCGATGTTAAAGTCGTATGATTCGACTTCAAACTCATGCGACTCTTTAGACGAACTTGGCACACTATTGAATGCAGGAAAAGAAATGTTTTTTGGTTTTTGAGATTTTTCTGAAATGGAAATGCTAGATGTTTTTGGCTTTTGAAAGTTTTTTATTTTTTTGGATTTTTGAAATTCACAGGACTTTGAACAAGCGGGCATTGCAGACCATGATTGATCCCAGCTTGTTCCAAAGTTTCGATTGCTGCTTAAACATGCTTTTTTTTAGAAGCTAGAGCCCTCAGATGGCTCTTTGGCTAATTCAAAAGTTAGGAGAATGGATGACCATTCAGGACCCCACACTTCCTCCCTTGAAGAGGTGGGGGTTGATGATTCGGGCGAAGAATCACAGTCTGGCCCAATGACCATGATTTCTTGCTGGTCGGGTTTGAGATCTGAATCGTACTCAGTTCCCCCCGGATCACTTACCTCACATTGCAGTTCGTCTGGTTCCACAGTGAGACACATGTTTGGGATCTGGACATCGGACCAATCCAGGGCTAGCTATTTCCCTTTCTTGGTCCAATGAATGGGCTGCTTCTGCCCCTGGCTGATGATTGATGATGTTGATTTTGCAGAGATGAGCAAGTCGTGCCCCTGGCTGGCTGGAATTGAAGCGGGCAGGTTGTGCCCCTGGTTGATTGATGCTGAAGTGGGCAGGTTGTGCCCCTGGTTGGGAGCACGTATCAGGGTAACTTGGTCCTGAAGCTGCTGTATTTGACTTCCTTCTTCATCTCCATCCTTTCCTTCGTCTTCTGGAGGCTTGGATGGTTCGAGAATCTGGTCCCATCGAATGGGGGGCCATGCGGCCCAAGCTAGGCTCATCGGGAGGCCTTTGTATAATGCAGTCAGTTGATTCCCTCCTGGATCTTTGCAAGGTTCTCCTGGCTTGACGAACTGGATGTGTGAGCACCGAAATTTCTTCATTCTTTTGTCCATGAAGATTGCCCTTGTATCCGAGTCCCCATTTGCGTTGGTTATATACCAGCAGTATCTTTCTGGACTTGAAATGGTTCTTCATTTGGTATTTGAGGCTCAGACGTTCTGCTGGTGAAAAGACACAGCCCACCCTTATTGGTTCCGAATTGGCGATAGCGTTCACAGTCTCGAATTCGAAACTATGAAACGGGATGTCTTCTTCAGAGTGCTGGATATCGATGACTGGGATGTCTGATTCAGTGGCAGCAGCATTAGAAGGAATGATGAGCTCCTTCTCTGCATGGATAGAGATCACTTGATTCCCATAGATGTATTTCACTCGTTGATGCAGGGTTGATGGCACAGCTCCAACCTTGTGCAGCCAAGGTCGTCCGAGCAACATGTTGAAAGAGGCCGATATATCTAGAATTTGGAATGTGATGCTGGAGATTTCCGAACCTGTCTGTACCTCTATGTCGACTTCCCCTTCCACTAATCGGTGGGTGTTGTCGAATGCTCTGACGCATATGGTGCTGGGTCGAAATGAAGACGGACTGATTCCCAGACGTTCCGCCGTCTTGAGTGGGCAGACGTTTAAGCTTGAGCCATTATCGATAAGGACCAACGGGACACAGAGGTCTTTGTATCGTAAGGCTATGTTGAGGGATCGCCCATGATCGCGTCCTTCTGGTGGCAACTCATTATCGGTGAAGGTGATGGCGCGTGGAGCCAGGAGTTGTCCAATCATCAATGCTATCATCTTTGGTGCTGTATCGGAGGAGACGTGAGCATCGCTCGCAAACATTTCTCGGTGTATGCGAGATGTGTAGAGTAGCTCTCATACTGAGATTTGAGCAGGGATTGACTTGAGCTGAGTTGCCACATCGTATGCGGCTTCACTTTTGTTGCCGAGGCCTGAGAGAGTGCCTTTGGGATCTCCTCTGTTCTAATTATCTCTTCGGATGCAACGCCCATTGGGATTCATGTTTCCCACCTCCGCGCATTCTGGATAGTGCCATGGGACCTCTTTATAATTTTCCTCACCTTTGCCTTCTAGGACCACCGGTTCTTGCAATGGTGCTGGTGTGGGTACCAGATCTTCCTCGTACGGAGCTTTTGCCTTGAGAACTACATTGTTGCTTGTGCTGAAGGGGTAATATCGAGGCTTGACTTCATAGATCACATAAGGTTGCGGTCCTGGCTTGATCGTTCCTAGAGCAAGAGGCTCCCATGGAATGAATACTAGTCCTCTTGATATGGCAGGAGGTTTCTCTGTTCGTCCCAACTGTCGTAGTGTGATTGACACGCCTCCAGGATTTGCCCCTTGCAATATGACTGGCTCATTTTGAGGAACTCCTTCCAAGACAATGGGCTCTTGCTGCTGATGAGTATGGTTCCTCCATTGCGAATTGTATTATTCCTGTGCTGAGATTGCCCCTTGCAAGATGACAGGTTCGTATGTGGGCTCGATGTATGATTGTGCTCCTTCCAGGACGATCGGTTCCCAACATGAATGGCTATAAGATGCCCTTTGAACAACTGGTATATCATATGGAGGCGCTCCTTCGAGTACTAATGGCTCGGAGACTGAAGGAGGAAAGGGACTTGCCCCTTGCAAGATCGGAGGAGGATTTGCTGTCCCATAAGTGTATGCATGAATGGACTGGATAGGGGAGAAGAAGTGATCGAGGCGCTCTCCTTCTTCTATGCTGTTGACTGGTGGGGCCACGAGATGGACTGGGATCCATCGGATGTTAAGGCAGAGGATTCATGAAGAATGTTGGTGGAAGCTGTTGGAGGAGTTCCAGGGACTGAAATGACGATCTTTAGGTCATCAATCAGATCTTGTATGACATTCTTCAAAGTAAAGCATCGATCAGTGGTGTGGCCACGTCTTTGATGGTAGGCACAATACTCATTTTCTCGGTAGTTTGGAGGTAGGGGATTTGGGGGAGGCCTGGGTGTCATCGGAGTGAGTAACTGCTTTTGTACCAGTATAGTCATGACTTGACTAAGTGGTTGAGTGAGTGGAGTGAATTTCCTGAGCTCCCTGTAATTCTGCCTATTCTGGTATGAGTATTGACCGTTCCCTCTGAACTTCTGCTGTTGTCGAGGTGGTTGTGGCTGCGGATTTGGTCGTGGTTGATACCTCTGTGGTTGGTGCTGAACCTGATTCTGCTGATGCTGTTAATGTCCCTGTGGGGGAGCATATTGATTACCCTGAATAGTGGTGTTGATGTTGTTTACCTCTGTCGGGTGGGGAGGAGAACCGCTGCGGTTTCCGTTCCCATATCCAACGGGTCTTCCCTCAACTCTGTTTCTCTTGACTGGAGTGACTTGATGAGGCCATGGGGAGATTGTCCCGACACGGATTCCTGCTTCAACTTGCTCTCCAGCACGAATCAACTGTGAGAAATTCGCATATGGATGCGAGATGAGATATCCAGATATGCCAGGATATGTTGAATGAACAATCATGGAGATTTGTTCTTCGTCGTCGATAGGTGTCCGCATTCTGGCTGCCATAGCTCGCCAACGTCCCACATAAGTTGATAGTGTTTCATCACTCCTTTGCCTGAGGGCTGCGAGGTCAACTCTTCTGGGTGCCATGTTGAGATTGTACGCGAATCTGTCGACGAAAGCTTGGGAAAGTTGTTCCCAAGTCCTGATGTGATGGCAGTCCAATGAGGTGTACCAATCTAGGGCATCGCCCTTCAGAGATTTTTGGAACAAACAAATGAGGGCCCCTTCATTTCCTGAGATTGCACTCAGCTCTCCACAGAAGGCCTTGAGATGTGCTGTGGGACAACCGCTGCCATCGTATCTTTTGAATTTTGGTATCTCAAAGTTTTGAGGTACTTGAGCATCTGGGAAGGGACACAAGTCTCTAAACTTGGTCGAAGGTAAATCTATTCCTTGTTGCCGCTGAAGCTGATTTTGCAAGATCTGGAACTGCTCCCGCAACTCATCCAGTCCTGAGTGATCCGTTCGAGCGACTGGTGCCTCTTGGAGTAAGGCACGTTCTTCTTCGGCATAGTGGTCGATGTCTTCGACCCTATGGGCTTGCTGAAAAGCAAAGGCGGGTTGCTGAAGTTGATTTGATGATTGATCTGGATTCTGATGAACTTGTGCTTGAAAGGACTGTAATTGAACTAGAGACTGTACTGAAGGTTGAACTGGAACTTGCTGGAAATTAACTGGAGATTGCTAAATTGAAGATTGCTGGAAATTAACTGGAATCCCATCGGCGGGGATGTGCTAGAATTGAAAAATGCTCATGTTTGCAGGAGGCTGAGATGCTGGGAAGTGACCCCCTTGTTGGGTATTCGCCAATGTCCGCTGATTGATGTGGGCTTGACACTGACCCCCATTGTGGGCATTCGCCAGTGCTGTCCCTGTTGCTGGAAATTGAATTGAAATCCCATTGGCGGGGATGTGCTGAAATTGAAAAGGGGTCCCATCGGCGGGGACATGCTGAGAAAGAAAAGGAGTCCCATCGACGGGGACATGCTGAGATCTACTGAGACTGTTGTTTGCAAGATTGACTGGAAGCTGATAGGAAGTTCCTGCGACGGGAGTGCTCTGAGACGGCCTTGTCGTCGCGGGAAGGTATTGAAGAGGATGCCCCATAGCGAAAGGCTGAGATGGCTGCTATCGGTAGTCTTGGGCAAACTCCGATGGTTGTGCTTGATTTGAACTGGAGGCCGGAAGGACCCGGCATGGCTGCTGAGATTGCTGAACTGGGCCAGCCTGATTGTTAGCTGTTGTGGTAGCTTGTGCTTGCATGAATTGCAAGAGCATTTCTTGCATTGCTCTCATTTCTTGTGCCAACTCTTGCATGATTGACGTATTCTCAATTGGCTGTTGCGCTGGAGGTTGCGCTTTGGTCATTTCAAGAGTGGGGAAGAGGTGAGTTTCCTCTTCGTGGTCGGACATGGCGCAATGGTGAGGACTATACTCTACTCTTTTGGGTTTTGGGGTTTAAAATTTTTTTTGTTTTGGTTTTGGGTAGAATGCTATGCAGATGAGATTGTATGAGGACTAATGACTTTCAAGTATAGGAAGGATTCTATTTTTCAAGTTGGATCACGACTAGTGGGACTAGCTCATCCACATCAGAATCGCCATTCTGTGGACCCTCGCCGTTCCGCGCTTCCACACGACGTTCTCCCCCCTTTCCTTTCGAAAAAGGAAGAAGAAGAGGTGCGTGCGTGCGAATCGTCGTTTGTGCCACTGGCTTGCCTCATTCTCGAGGGCTTTGTTTGGTTGTTATGTTAAGTTGGATGTGTTTAGATGAGTTTATATAAGACCAGAGTCGCCACTAGCCAATTACTTTGAATCTACAGTCGGCTAGACCCCGTAGAAACGTTAGAGAAGGGGATCCGAAGATTCCTTTCTCTAAAATGACTCCTTTTGATCTGCGGCCAGAGATTCGAGGTAAGGGATCACGGTTACAGGGTGGGAAGAGGTTAAGCACCCCACACACTGCCCGTACCGAAGTACGGTCTCTACTTCACAGAATCGAACTAACACTTGAAAGTCTGTTTTAATTCTCGTATATTCTCATAGATGACATGATGCATGAATGCAGGTCTGAATAGTAAGAGTTTCTGATGGGCAGGTTTCCATTAACAGGCAAGCCCAGAGCATACGCTCGAACTGACAGGTGCTTTATGCGAGATGCATGCTGTGTGTTTCAATAATTAAAGTGCTTATAGTGACTAATGTATGAATGCAGGTCTGAACAGTAAGAGTTTCTGATGGGCAAGTTTCCATTAACAGGCAAGCCCAGAGCATACGCTCGAACTGACAGGTGCTTTATGCGAGATGCATGCTGTGTGTTTGAATAATCAAAGTGCTTATAGTGACTAATGTATGAATGCAGGTCTGAACAGTAAGAGTTTCTGATGGGCAAGTTTCCATTAACAGGCAAGCCCAGAGCATACGCTCGAACTGACAGGTGCTTTATGTGAGATGCATGCTGTGTGCTTGAATAATCAAAGTGCTTGTAGTGAAGCAGGGGGGTTGGAAGAAAAGTAAATGTTGCACTTATACTAGATGCGAATGAGATGATGCTGGTAAAAGAGTAGCTAGATGGACGGAGGTGTCGTAAGGATTGACTTCGAGTGGCTGGATCAAGACTTGGATGGCTTGGGAGACTTGGACCAGTGGTCAGGCTAGGCTGGACCAGGGCTAGGCTCTCCTCACTCGGGCTCTCCTTGGTGGATGAATGGGCTAAAGGGTGGTGAAGTGGAGTGCACTCAGGCTGGCTTCGGAGGATCGGCTTGGATTGGATTCGATTGGATGTTGAAATGAGAAGGGGTGGGGGGTATTTATAGCGTTGGAGAGTGGCAAAACCCGTACGGACGCTCCTTGGGTTCCAGCGCGTGGTACGGACATGCCTCGGGGCTACTGTTTGGACTCAGTGGGTTGACTCGGTGGGTTGACTCAGCGGGTCGACTCGGTGATTTGACTCGGTGGGTTGACTCGGTGATTTGACTCGACGGGTTGACTCAGCGGGTGACTCAGTGAGTTTGACTTTTTTAGGATTTTTTGACTGGCTTTTCTTATGGGGGGTTTTTCAGGCTGATGTTTAGGGGCGAGTTGACTGGGTTCAGGCTTGAGTTAGGCTATGGATTGGGGCTTACAAGGGTGAGCTTGGCTGAGTTTGGACATGGGATTTGGGGGTATGGTCTTCCATTCATCCAGCTATCTCTACCAACAGTGTAGCCGAAGGTGGGGTGTCTACAATGCATCATTTAGTGAATGTGTATATCTCTATCTTAGGTAATGCACAACCTTAGAATAATAGGGGGTAATCATAACATAAGTTTTCTATTTTCTAATGAAAGGGGGCTTAGATCTAATCACATGAAGACTAAAGCCAATATATATAATTCATTAGATTAAAGGAAACAATCATTACCATTAAACAAAGAAAACAAATGTTAAGATGAACGGAAAATCCAATCATTACCATTGATCGTGTCCATTCATGATGAATCTGATCATCACCATTAATGTTCACCATTGATGATGGATCCTTTCGTCAATGTTGATCATCATGGTTGATGACGATTCCGATCACTTGTGGATCGGTGATTAGTAGCGATCGTATGGATATCTTTCATGATCTACATTCACTTGCATACATATATGTAATAATGCATGCACATGTACATTAAATAATCAAAAGATATGTGGAGTTACACATTTTTTCCACCTAACATGATTAGTAATGTGTGCTTCATGACAGAATAAATTATTCATAATCAATAAAATCCAAAATTTTATTTATTTGTATTCATTTTAATACATACATCGATCATCATTATAATTTGAGATGTGGACCGTTAAACACAAAAATGGACCGCACCATCAATTAGATCTCACTGAAAAATCCCAAGTCACTTCCCAACATTTGGACTAAATCAGCCCACAAATGGCTGATAAAGATTATTTACAAGATACACTTGATCTTTATGTTAAGCGATTTGGGCTTATAGTTCGGTCCAATTCGAATTTATGCATATATGTGGGGTCCATTAAAGCTATCCATCCATAAGTCTACAGTTAATGATGGTCCATTTAATTTTGTCACAAAGGAAAGATAGTAAATGGTTTCATAAGAACAATGGGCCCAAGACCATGTATGAATGATTTTTGAAATGGGATGGAAGGCCATTCATCTAAACCTTAATAGTAGTTAGGCCCATCAAGTCCATAACTCAACATGAAAGTCCAAGCCCAAAAAAATTTCCATATATGTGATTCTATTATGGCTTAAGCCCATAACCAAGTGCATAACCACTGTTTCTATTAGGGTTGTACATCGAGTTGAGTCGATTCGAGGTGGGCCAAGCTTGGCTTAACTTGTCTATGCTCTCCTTGAGTTCGAGCTCACCCTCGAGCTTACCACTGGAGCTTGCCTTGTTTGCTAAAACTTTCGAGGCGAGCTCGAGGCGAGCTTACCTCGAGTCGAGTCGAGCTTGCCCCCACCTCAATTTATTATATTTTTTACTACAAAATACAAATTAAAAGTCAACAACATTAAGTTCAAGAAGTCACACATATATTAGGGGAGAATAGTATTTCTATAGGTGGGACCCCACCATACAAATGACCTAGCTCTGATCGGTTTTTTCTTTGGCCAAGTCACACATGCATTGAATGCAGACCACTAGTAATATTTTATGAACCATATTTAATACAGTTCATGCATAGCTCACCACGTGAATGGACTGCCCTAATTATTATGCGGACCATCTTCATGATGAGGCCCAGCTGATTCATGGATCAGATGCACCACCTCCCTCGTAAAATTGCAATCAATAGCTACATATGGTATTTGGTCTAACCATAGCTCCTATTTTGTATATATGTATGGTGTGCGGTCTCACCATAACACCTGTGTTTGTGTAGCGTGTAAAACACAGAACCACTGTGTGCTCACCATGTTTTGTACTTGAAATTACTCAATCCATCAGATATGCTTAACAAGGAATGTTCTTACCTGAACAAAATAGTAAGATTAAGAAACCCCCCAACATGTTAGGGTTTTATATGTCCTAAGCTTGGACCCCAATGTGTGTGTGGGGGAGGGGGGAGAGAGAACCAAGAAATAAGAAGATTATAGTTTTTTTTTTTAAACAAATTTCTATATGAAACAAGTCGAGCTCAAGCTCGAGCCGAGTCGAGTTTCGAGTCGAGTCAAGTCGAGTGACCCAATGGTCGAACTTGACTCGATTTCTGACTCGAGCTCCTAAATGAAGCTGGGCTTGACTTGTTCTACTGAGTCGAGTCGAGCCAAGGCAAGCTTTTTCGAGTTGAGTCAATCGAATTTCTCGAGCTAACTCGGCTCATGACCAGCCCTAGTTTCTATACCGTGATCCATCTAAGACTGGAACTACTTCATTTTTAGGATGATGGTCTGAAAAGAGCATTTCACTTTGGATGGACGGTGTGAATGTAATCACATACATTACAGTGGTCCCACCCACTATGGTGGATCCCGTGTCTAACCTGATCCGCTCCCCATGTATCCCTCTAGACATGAATCTTTTCATAGGCATTCACGCGCTTTCATCTTGAAGATCAACGTGGGGGCCACTTTAAAGATCTCTTCCATCATGGATGGCACGTGTGTTGGGTGCTAATGGAGATTGCATTTAGGGTTAGATACAGAGAGGGAGAAGGGGGCGTGGCCCAATGGGGTTGCCTGCTTCTACGGCTGGGACTGACGGCGGGCGGTGGCAGCCATGGCTGCCTCTGCTCAAGGCGGCAGTGGCCATGGCTCCCTCTACTGCAAGCGGAGGTGGCCTGACCCTCGGATCCCAACAAAAAAGAGAGAGAAAGAGATAGAGTTGAAGCAGGGGGCTGCCGCTGTTTGTGGCGGCGGTGGCGAGCATTGCCGCTGTTGCTCGAGGCGTCGGTGGTGGCGGGCGCTGCCGCTGCTATTGGCGACGACGGCAGCGAACGTTGTCGCTGCTGCTTACGGCGGTGGGCGTGACCCATGGTGCTGCCGTTGCTAGTGGCTTGCGGTGTTGCTGCAGGCGGCGGCAGCGGGCCTGGCCTTCCCAAAAATGAAAGAATGGGAGAGAGAGAGATACAAAGTGAGAGAGAAAAGGGGACACGCCCTTGGGGCGTGGTGCCTTCCATAGCTGCCGATGTGGTAGCTCAGGCCGACTTCCTCTCACAAATATCTATTTCCATAATTATCATATTCAATTTTGGGCCTTTTCAAATCTTCATTTAATTTATTTTGTCCTTTATCAAATCTCTAATAATCTTTATTTTTTTAATCTCCATATCTTAGATATAAAAAAAGAGATAAACATTTTTTAATATCAGAAATAATGATGATCGGATATATTTTAAAATGAATGAAATAATTTTAAAAAATGGTAAGGCCACTTACTTCAATTGCGATTTATTTCTCTTTAAGTTGGAGATCCTGCCGTTCAATTGCTTTGATACCACTAAAAGGATTTACGGATGTGTGGGCCTGTAGGATCCGATGGTCTACACGATGAGAATCTTTGCAAAGTCGAGAATGTGCAGTGCGGTATAGCGATCCGCCTAGTTGCTATAGGAACAAATGGGTCTGATCACCCCTTTGATCCTACAGTGAGGAAGGTCCCTGGATCACGATCTATGACTTAAATGGCTTAGATTAAAAGGGACAGGCCAGATAAACACTCGAAGTATTTTCCTCTCTTTTTATCTTCGTATCTCCCTTTTACTTTTTCTATATAAATACGGGAGAGAGCTCCTTTATTTATAGAATGTATAAGAGGGATAAGAAGATGAGATGAGATATGGTTTATCCTTATCTCATCTAATCATCTTCAGAATTTGAAAACTCTATTTGAGTTTTAAACTCCTGGAAGAAAGAGGATGCGGGAACAACCTATGGGCCCCACCCACAAGTGGTTGCCCACAAGTAGGCCCCACAGGTCCACAACTAATAATAGTCTCCAATTATACCACCCAAGGGATGTTGGATAGGTGCTTACAAACGTTAAACACTACCTTACCCATCTTTTCTATTGATTATCATGCATGTTCTAGCATATTGGTGGGAAACCAGCAAAGCTCTTATGCCATTGAAGACCCAACAACCTCTACTTGGGAAATTTACCTCTTTTAATAGAAGGCTGCACTCTTTTGCTACTTCTAACAATTGTCGCATTAGAGTTATCCCCGAATGCCTGAGAACTGCACTTCTTACTTTGATTGTCATCCCCTTGCATTCCCCTGACAAATTTATCATGGAGTACAAGATATAAAATTTGATGTGATGCTTGGCCTAGGCTGTGGGTTTCTCCCTTCTTAAATTGTAGCATTCTTCCTTGTTCTCTTGTCCTTTTCGTTTTCTCCCCCTCCTTTTTCTTTCCTTGCGCTCGGGATATGGGTTACTTCTTTTTCTTTCCTTGTTCCTTTTCTTTTTCTTAGGGTTCACCCCGTTTTGTTATATCCTTTTTAGGCTTTGCCCTGGGTGAGTAATAAGAGAGTTTCATTGCTTGGTTTCTAAAAATAAAATAAAATATAGTGACTAAGCTTATGTGTTGTGAAGACGAGTATGAGGCATATCTTCTCAATTGGTGAGTAGTACCCCCACCAATGTGCAATAGATATAGTTTAGAGCATTCTCCTTGATCACTTCATTATTTTATACTATGAGAGCACTGAGGGAGTTTTCACATGCTATAATATAAAGGATCAAGGACTTGCCCTTGATCGGTATTGGTAGGACTAGACAGTGTTTCAAAAGTTCCTTGATTGTGTCAAAGGTTGTGATCATTCCCACCATGTAGGTGCTCGCCTTCACTTCTGTTTATCAATTGTGAGGATGGGGTGTGGAAGTGACTCAAATGTGAAAATGTGTTTGATTTTTGGAGTCACCAGTAGCTTAATAAAGTTTAAAATCTATGACTGGCTAGAAACTGTAGAATCGCTTATGGGTTGGGGAATCGTAAAATTGCCCAACTCAGTGGCTTCTGCAATTGATCTACAAATGTTGATTTTGAGTAAGGTTCTCGTTAATAGAAGAGGAAAGGGTTAGGCACTCTCTTTTACACGCACAACGTGTGGTCTCTACTCTACGAGATTTTATGATTGAGGTTGGTATCATTGAAACTAGTTGTGTCCCTATTAGGGAGGTACTGGTTGCCTTGAGCAGTGGCGATGATGTTGTTGACTTTTGTTCGATGTTGAGAAATTTTTTTTTCGATCTTACTCCTATACCTTATGGGTGTTCCTTTAACTTTTCTCCATTTTTCTAAGGCGGCCTGATGAAGCCAATGGGAGTCATCCCGGCCCTTATTCCGGCTTCGACTTGCTCCCCAGTATAGATGAGTTGAGTGAAGTTTGCATAATTATACGAGATCATGTACCTAGAGATACTCGGGTTTGCTGAGCGAATGATTATGGAGATTTGCTCCTTATCGTCGATGGGGGTTCTCATTCCGGCAGCCATGGCTCGCCAACGTCTTACATAAGTTGACAATGTCTTGTCACTTCATTGCTTAAGGGCCACTAGGTCTACTCTCCTGGGAGCCATGTTAAGATTGTACACAAATCGATCAACAAAGGCCTGGGGAAGTTGTTCTTAGGTCCTGATGCGGTGATAATTTAGAGATCACTCAAAAGCACCGCCCTTCAAAGATTTTTGGAATAAATGGATGAGGGCCCGTTATTTCCTGCCACAGCGCTGAGTTATCCGTAGAAAGCCTTGAGATGAGCCGTTGGCTAGACGCTGCCATTGTATCTCTTGAATTTTGGCACCTCAAAGTTGTGGGGTACCTGTGTATTTAGAAAGGGACATAAGTCCCTGAATTTTGTTAAGGGTAGGTTTACCTTCTATTGTTTTCTGAGTGAATTTTGCATGGCTTGGAGCTGCTCTCGCAACTCGTCCATTTTTGTTCAACTCGTTTGAAGGTCTGACGTCCTTCACAACAAGGCTTACTCAGCTTTTTCGGTATAGTGGTTTATATCTTCGACCCTATGGCTTCCGTGATGGGGAGCTTGTTGGAATTGAATTGGATTTTCGACTGTGGGAATTTGTTGGAATTGAAAGGCACTCCTTGTCAGGGGAGGCTGAGACACTAGGAAGTGGCCCCCATTGTGGGTATTCGCCACTGCCTGTTGATTGTAATGGGCTTGGAATTGAACCTCACTGAGGGTATCCGCCAAAACCTGCCCCTAGCTTCCATTAGGGGAAGCTGCTGCTATTTGGAATTGACTGGGGATCTCGGCTGCGGAATTTGATTGACTCCCATTTGTGGGAGGGTACTGAAAGAAAGGCCCTGAAGTTGAGGGCTGTGCTTGTTGGTGTCGATGATCTTGGACTGACTCCAATAGTTGTGGTTGAACCGAACTGGATGTGAGATGGAATGCAAGGATTGGCGGTCGTAGTTGTAGTACATGGCCAACTCAGTTACTAGCCATTGTAGCTTGAGCTTGCATGACCTGGAGCAACATCTACATTGTTATGCTAGACCAGTTGTTAGTTTAGTTCCCTCACCCTCTACTCCATAATCGTTGGATGGCCGTGGATTTCCTTTTTAATAAGTGTTTATTTTTGTAAATATTTATAAACGTATTTTTTTTTTTTTAGTTACTCTTATGTTGTGTTAATTGATCAATTTTTACTATTACAGTGAGAAAAAATCCTTTTAGTTAAGGTAAAAAAGAACTCACTAGAAAGACAAATCCTTCCATTTGCAAATTACCCGGTCATTATTATAAGATGTTGAATAGATAGTTGAATCGCTAGATTTCTTGTCTCTCGGTCTATCTCGGTGCTTGGGGTCAAAGAAGTTCTATCAAGCTCTAGCACTGGCACTGCACACATGTATCAACCACTGAATTTTGAGCTAAATAGGGTCATATACAAAACGAATGATAAGCATTCCATATCAATTGTTTCCACATAGTGTAGGGACGTGGATTGTGTGGTGTGGCATCTTTCTGTGGGTCCCACCATAATGTTTTGTTATATCCATGCCATCCATCCATTTCGTGAGATCATTTTAGGAAATAAGCCCAAAAATAGGCTAATCCAAAGCTCAAGTGGACCACACCATTAAAAGCAGTGGGGATTGAACACTTGCTATTGAAAACTTCCCGGGCCACGAAAGTTTTGGATCAAATTGATATTTGTGTTTCCCCTTTATCCACTACCTTATGAATAGGTTGGATGGAAAATAAGCATCATGGTGGGCTATAGGAAAGTTTCGGTGGTTGGGCATCATTGTCCCACTGCTCTCTCTCTCTCTCTCTCTCTCTCTCTCTCTCTCTCTCTCTGGGGTGGTTTGCTTGAGCTTCACACCTGCCTCATGTTTGGGTTGATGCCTTAAAATGATCTTACAAATGTTGAGGTGTGGAGCCAATCACACCAGTTTGCCAGGAAGTGGTCGGGCGCCCGACGGTCAGTGGAAAGGGGGCCCGGTGCCCAGTGCGGGCGCCCGATAAAGCCTGATCGGGCACCTGATATTCGGGTGTTTTTTCCTGAAACTCGTTGGACGATTTCTACATTGGGCGGGCGCTCGACCAAGCCTAACCGGGAGCCTAACCAGCAGCAACCTGTTTCGTGGGCTTTCTTATTTTGGGTTCTATTTCCGTGTTTTTTTTTATTTATAAAAAGGGGTGTAACTAGGGATTAGGGTATGCAATTAAGTTTTTTATACGTCGAATGTGAGAAAGTGAGAAGGGGTTAGTAAAAAGGGCCATCTTTGTGCATGGGAGCATCGGAGAGGGTAAGTGTATTGCTTGTAACTTCGTTTTCTTCAGTGGAAGTTTGCACTCATAGTTTTTTACCCTTGTTGGAGTTTTTCCACGTACATTCTGTCTTGTGGATTGTTGGTTTGTTTGAATTCCTCTTCTATTTATTATTTCTTTCTGTTTATCGTTTGTGGGTGAGATCAGAGATTGGATCTCGGTTCACCGGCGTTGTTGACATGCTGCGCAACAACTGGTATAAGAGATATTGATTTAGTTCAAGTGGGAGTGATGGCGAAAGAAGGGAAGACTAGAATTGAGAAGTTTGATGGCTCAAACTTTGCCTTCTGGAAGATGTAAATGGAGGATTATCTGTATAAAAAAGACCTTTATATTTCTCTAAAAGGAAAATAGAAGAAACCAGAGAAGATGACAGATGATGAATGATCTTTAGTGGATCGGAAGGCTTTAAGAACGATCTAACTCTCTTTGTCTAAGAGCGTCACCTTTAATATATCCAAGGTAAAGATCACAAAAGAATTAATGGAAGTTTTAACTATGATGTATGAGAAACCCTCGGCGTCCAACAAGGTTCATCTTATGAAACGGCTATTCAACATGAAGATGTCAGATGGTAGGAGCGTGGCTGAACATCTAAATGAGTTTAATACAGTTATGAGCCAATTGAAATTTGTTGGCAACACTTTTGATGATGAGGTCAATGTGTTATTGATCTTGTCTAGTTTACCAGACAATTGGGATGGTTTGGTGATTGTCGTGAACAATTCTTCAGGGTCTACAAAGTTAAAATTTGATGATGTGGCCGGTCTAGTTCTTAGCGAAGAATCTAGCTAGAAGGAAGGCATCGGGAGTCTCAGGGGATTCAGGGAATTAATGCTTTAAACGTTGAAGGAAGATGAAGATCGTTGAACAAAGGTAGCAATAAATACGGACGTTTTAAGTCGAGGAAGTCAAAGGGACCGAAAGACAATGATAGGTGTTGGCATTGCGAGAAGAATGGACACATGAAGCGTGATTGCAGGGCACTTAAGAAACAAGAAGGAAGCTCTCAAGATGGGAATGATTCAGTGAATCTATCTGAGGAGAGTAGCACAGAGGCGTTGATCTTGTCTCTTGATGTGCGGAATGAGTCTTGGGTTATAGACTCGGGTGCTTCGTTTCATGCTACTTCGTCTAAGGAAGTTCTACGTGATTATGTGTCAAGTCAGGTGACTTCGGGAGAGTCTACCTAAGTGATGATGAGCCGTGCAGTATTGTTAGAAAGGGAGATGTTCATAAAAGTAAAAAAGATGGAACAATCTTGAAGTTGAAGGATGTCAGACATGTACCGAATTTGAGAAGGAACTTGATCTTAGTGGGGCAGTTGGCCGATACCGGATATGTAACGACGTTCACTAGCGATTCTTGAAAGGTCATAAAATGTGCCTTTGTGATATCTAGAGGTAAGAAGGAAGGTACTTTATACGTGACTTCCGAATCATACAGTTCACTCACAGTCACATCAACTGGAGTGAACGAGCAGTTATGGCATCAAAGGTTGGGACACATGAGTGAAAAATGAATGAAAATGTTATTGTCAAATGGGAAGCTACCAGGGTTGAAGTCTATCGACCTGGAATTCTGTGAGGATTGCATGTATGGCAAGCAGAATAGGATAAGCTTCAAGAAAATAGGACGCGCTCCAAAGATGCATCTGTTGGAGCTTATACACACTGATGTGTGGGGACCGGCACAGGTATCATCTCTTGATGGTTCACGTTACTTTGTTTTCTTTATTGATGATGCTAGTAGAAAACAGTGGTTCTATTTCTTAAAGCATAAATCTGATGTATTAGATGTATTTAAGAAGTGGAAAGTAATGGTAGAAAATGAGACAGGTAAAACTGTGAAGTGTCTCAGATCTGATAATGGGGGAGAGTACTGTGATAAGAGGTTTGAGGAGTATTGTGTAGCAAATGGGATTAAACATCAGAAAATAATTCCAAGGACACCGTAGTAGAACGGTATGGTTAAGCACATTAACAGGACTATTCTTAAGCGCGCCAGGAGCATGAGGTTACATGCAGGGTTACCCAAGACATTTTGGGCAGATGCTGTGAATATTGCTGCATATCTCATCAATAGAAGTCCCTCGGCACCATTGGATGGTGGGTTATTAGAAGAAACGTTGACTGGGAAAGAAGTGAACCTTGCACATCTCAAAGTGTTCGGTTATATTTCATATGTTTACATTGATGCAGAGCACAGAAACAAGCTGGATGCGAAATCCAGGAAGTACACGTTTATAGGCTACGGGCAGCATGATTTTGACTATCGATTTTGGGACATAGAGAACCGAAATATCATCAGAAGCAATGATGTAGTCTTCAATGAAAAAGTGATGCATAAGAACATTTTGCAGCAAAAGCAGAATAAGGCCGATGAGAAGGAATTCGTAGAGTTGGAAGAGTTATCGAACACGGGTGTTACAGTGCCACAGGATAAGCATGCATAGGAGCATGATGAGGCAGAGCCACAGACACCGATTGTGAGGAGGTCTACTCGGGAGAGAAGACCCAAGGTCCAATGCTTACCTTCCTTACTGTAGACACCCCACCTTCGGCTACAATGTTGGTAGAGATAGCTGGATGAATGGAGGACCATACCCCCAAATCCCAAGTCCAAACTCAGCCAAACTCACCCTTGTCAGCCCCATTCCATAGCCCAGTTCAAGCCTGAACCCAGTCAACCCAGTCCTAAACATCACCCTGAAAAACCCCCCAGAAAAAAGGCCAGTCAAAAAATCCTAAAAAAGTCAAACTCGCTGAGTCAACCCGCTGAGTCAACCCGCTGAGTTAACCCGCTGAGTCAACCCGTCGAGTCAAAACACCGAGTCAGAACACCGAGTCAACCCGTCGAGTCAAATCATCGAGTCGACCCGCTGAGTCAACTCACCGAGTCGACCCAGCGAGTCAAACAGCAGCCCCGAGGGCGCGACCGTACTCGCTAGAAACCGAGGAGCGGCCGTACGGGCGGCCCATAGCAGGCCGCCCGAAAAAAATTACGAGCCCTGCCACTCTCCGCTGCTATAAATACCCCCCTCCCCTTCTCATTTCAACATCCCTTCAAGTCCAGCCAGTCCGGGTGCGGTCCGAGTCCTCATCCACCCCTTAGCCCATTTTTCCACCAAGGAGAGCCCGAGTGAGGAGAGTCTAGCCCTGGTCCAGCCCAGCCTGACCACTGGTCCAAGCCTCCCAAGCCATCCAAATCTTGATCCAGCCACTCGAAGCCAGTCCTTGCGACACCTCCGTCCACCCAGCTACTCTTTTCTAGCATCATCTCATTTGCATCTAGCATAAGTGCAACATTTACTTTTCTTCCAACCCCCCTGCTTCACTACAAGCACCTTGATTATTCAAGCACACTGCATATGTCTTTATATTAAGCACCTGTCAGTTCGAGCGTATGCTCTGGGCTTGCCTGTTAGTGGAACCTGCCCATCAGAAACTCTTACTGTTCAGACCTGCATTCATGCTTCACCATAAAACACCTTGATCATTCATGCACACTGCATACGTCTTACATTAAGCACCTGTCAGTTCGAGCGTACGCTCTGGGCTTGCCCGTTGTTGGAACCTGCCCATCAAAAACTCTTACTGTTAAGACCCGCATTCATGCATCATGTCATCCATGAGAATATACGAGGATTAAACTAGACTTTCAAGTATCCGATCGATTTTGTGAAGTAGAGACCGTACTTCGGTGCGGGCAGTGTGTGGGGTGCTTAACCTCTTCCCACCCTGTAACCGTGATCCCTTACCTCGAATCTCTGACCGCAGATCAACAGGAGTCATTTTAGAGGAAGGAATCTTTGGATTCCCTTCTCTAACGTTTCTACGGGGTCTAGCCGACTGTAGATTTGAAGTAACTGGCTAGTGGCGACTCTGGTCTTATACAAACTCACTTAAACATATCCAGCTTAACACGACAACTAAAACAAAGCCCTTGAGAACGAGGCAAGACAGTGGCACAAACGGCGATTTCGCACGCACGCACCTCTTCCTCTTCTTCTTCCGAAAGGAAAGGGAGAACGACGTCGTGTGGGAGCACGGAAAAATCGGCGAGGGTCCACAGAATGGCGACTCCGCTGGGGAGGAGATAGTCCCACTAGTCGTGATCCGACTTGAAAAACAGAATCCTTCCCGTACTTGAAAGTCACTAATCCTCATACAATCTCATCTGCATAGCATTCCACCCAAAACAAAAAAAAAACAGAAAATCCCAAAACCAAAAAAAAAAAAAAAAAACAGAAAATCCCAAAACCCAAAAAGAGTAGAGTACAGTCCTCACCATTGCGCCTCCTCGGGCTCAACGTACGCGGAGACAACTTTCCTACCGCAACATAATCCGCACTCGGGCTCAACAAGCCATGTCTGACCACGAAGAAGAAACTCATCTCCTTCCTGCTCTTGAGATGACCGAAGCGCAACCTCCAGCGCAACAACCCATTGATAATACGCCAATCATACAAGAATTGGCACAAGGAGTGAGAGCAATGCAAGAAATGCTCTTGCAATTCATGCAAGCACAAGCCACCGCAGCAGCCAACAATCAAGTTAGCCCAGTTCAGCAATCTCAGCAGCCATGCCGGGTCCTTCCGGCCTCTAGTTCAAATCAAGCACAACCATCGGAGTCTGCCCAAGACTACCGACAGCAGCCATCTCAGCCCTTCGCTATGGGGCATCCTTCTCAATATCTTCCTGCGACGACAAGGCCATCTCAGAGCACTTCCGTTGCAGGAACATCCAGTCAGCTTCCAGTCAATCTTGCAAACAACAATCTCAGTAGATCTCAGCACGTCCCCGCCGATGGGACACCTTTTCAATTTCAGCACATCCTCGCCGATGGGATTTCAATTCAATCTCCAGCAACAGGGACAGCACTGGCGAATGCCCACAATGGGGGTTAGTGTCAAGCCCACATCAATCAGCGGACAGTGGCGAATACCCAACAAGGGGGTCACTTCCCAACATCTCAGCCTCCTGCAAACAGGAGCACTTTTCAATTCCAGCACATCCCCGCCGATGGGATTCCAGTTAATTTCCAGCAATCTTCAATTCAGCAAAATTCAGTTAATTTTCAGCAATCTTCAATTCAGCAATCTCCAGTTAATTTCCAGCAAGTTCCTTCAGCACAGTCTCCAGTTCAGTTACCATCATTTCATGCACAAGTTCATCAGAATCCAATTCAATCATCAAACCAATTTCAGCAACCCGCGGTTGCTTTTCAGCAAGCCCATAGGGTCGAAGACATCGACCACTATGCCGAAGAAGAACGTGCCTTACTCCAAGAGGCACCAGTCGCTCGAACAGATCATTTAGGACTGGACGAGTTGCGGGAGCAGTTTCAGATCTTGCAAAATCAGCTTCAGCGACAGCAAGGAATCGATCTACCTTCGACCAAGTTCAGAGACTTGTGTCCTTTCCCAGATGCTCAAGTACCTCAAAACTTTGAGGTTCCAAAATTCAGAAGATACGACGGCAGCGGTTGTCCCACAGCACATCTCAAGGCCTTCTGTGGAGAACTGAGTGCAATATCAGGAAATGAAGGGGCCCTTATTCGCTTGTTCCAAAAACCTCTGAAGGGCGATGCCCTAGATTGGTACACCTCATTGGACTGCCACCGCATCAGGACGTGGGAACAACTTTCCCAAGCTTTCGTCGACAGTTTCGCGTACAATCTCAATATGGCACCCAGAAGAGCCGACCTCGCGGCTCTCAGGCAAAGGAATGATGAAACGCTATCAGCTTATGTGGGACGTTGGCGAGCTATGGCAGCCAGAATGCGGACACCCATCGACGACGAAGAACAAATCTCCATGATTGTCCATTCAACATATCCGGGCATATCTGAATATCTCATTTCGCATCCATATGCGAATTTCTCACAATTGATCCGTGCTGGAGAGCAGGTTGAAGCAGGAATCCGGGCCGGGACAATCTCCCCATGGCCTCATCAAGCCACTCCAGTCAAGAGGAACAGAGTGGAAGGAAGACCTATCGGGTACGGGAATGGAAACCGCAGTGGTTCTCCTCCCCGCCCAACAGAGGTAAACAACATCAACACCACTGCTCAAGGAAATCAACATGCTCCCCCACAGGGACGGCAACAGTATCAGCAGAATCAAGTTCAGCATCAGCCTCAGCGGTATCAGCCACAACCAAATCCTCAGCTACAACCACCTCGACAACAGCAGCAATTCAGAGGAAACGGTCAATACCCATATCAAAATAGGCAAAACTACAGGGAGTCCAGGAAATTTACTCCCCTCTCTCAACCACTCAGTCAAGTCATGGCTACGCTAGTGCAGAAGCAATTACTTACTCTAATGGCACCTAGGCCCCCTCCTCATCCTCTGCCACCGAATTACCGAGAAAATGAGTATTGTGCCTACCATCAAGGGCGTGGCCACGCCACTGATCGATGCTTCACTTTGAAGAAAGCCATACAAGATCTGATTGATGACCGCAAGATTGTCATCTCAGTCCCTGGAACTCCTGCAGCAGCTTCCACCAACATTCTTCAGAATCCTCTGCCTCAACATCAGACGGACCCCAGTTCATCTCGAGGTCCCACCGTCAACAGTATAGAAGAAGAAGAACGCCTCGATCGCTTCTTCTCCCCCATCCAATCAATTCATGCTTACACTTATGGGCCGACAAATCCTCCTCCAATCATGCAAGGGGCAAGTCCCTTTCCTCCTCCAGTCCTCGAGCCAGTAGTACTCGAAGGAGCACTTCCATACGATGTGCCAGTTGTGTAAGGGGCACCTTACGGCCCCTCATGTTGGGAACCAGTCGTCCTAGAAGGAGCACAATCAAACATCGAGCCCACATATGAACCTGTCATCTTGCAATGGGCAACTCAAGAACAATCCAATCCACAATGGAAGGATTATACTCATCAACAACAAGAGCCCGTTGTCTTGGAAGGAGCTCTTCCAATTGAGCCAGTCGTATTGCAAGGGGCAAACTCCGGAGGCGTGTTAATCACACTACGGCAGCTGGGACGAACAGAGAAACCTCCTGCCATATCAAGAGGACCAGTATTCATTCCATGGGAGCCTCCTGTCCCAGGAACAATCAAGCCAGGACCGCAACCTTATGTGGTCTATGAAGACAAGCCTCGATACTACCCCTTCAGCACAGGCAACAATGTAGTTCTCAAGGCAAAAGCTCCATACGAGGAAGATCTGGTACCCACACCAGCACCGTTGCAAGAACCGGTGGTCCTAGAAGGCAAAAGGGAGGAAAACTACAAAGAGGTTCCATGGCACTATCCAGAATGTGCGGAAGTGGGGAACATGAATCCCAATGGGCGTTGCATCCGAAGAGATAATCAGAATAGAGGAGATCCCAAAGGCGCCCTTTCAGGCCTCGGCAACAAAAATGAAGCCGCATACGATGTGGCGAATCAGCTCAAGTCAATCCCTGCATAAATCTCAGTATGGGAGTTACTCTGTACATCTCTCATACACCGAGAAATGTTTGCCAAGACCTTGAACGATGCTCACGTCTCCTCTGATACGGCACCAGAAATGATAGCTTTGATGATTGGACAACTCCTGGCTCCGCGCGCCATCACCTTCACAGATAATGAGTTTCCACCAGAAGGGCGCGATCATGGGCGATCCCTCAACATAGCCTTACGATACAAAGACCTCTGTGTTCCGCTGGTCCTTATCGATAATGGCTCAAGATTAAATGTCTGCCCACTCAAGACCGCGGAACGTCTGGGAATCAGCCCTTCTTCATTTCGACCCAAGCACCATATGCGTTAGAGCATTCGACAACACCCGCCGATCAGTGGAAGGGGAGGTCGACATAGAGGTACAGATAGGTCCAGAAATCTCTACCATCACATTCCAAATCCTGGATATATCAGCCTCTTTCAACATGTTGCTCGGACGACCTTGGCTGCACAAGGTTGGAGCTGTGCCATCAACCCTGCATCAACGGGTGAAATACATCTGTGGAAATCAAGTGATCTCTATCCATGCAGAGAAGGAGTTCATCATTCCTTCCAATGCTGCTGCCACTGAACCAGACATCCCGGTCATCGATATCCAGCACTCTGAAGAAGACATCCCGTTTCACAGTTTCGAATTCGAGACTGTGAACTCTATCGCCAATCCAGAACCGATAAGGGTGGACCGTGTCTTTTCACCAGCAGAGCGTCTGAGTCTCAAATACCGAATGAAGAATCATTTCAAGTCTAGAAAGGTACCGCTGATATATAACCAACGCAAATGGGGACTCGGATACAAGACAACCTTCATGGACAAAAGAAGGAAGAAATTTCAATGCTCACCCATCCAATTCGTCAAGCCAGGAGAACCTTGCAAAGATCCAGGAGGGAATCAACCGACTGCATTACACAAAGTCCTCCCGATGAGCCTAGTTTGGGCCACGTGGCCCCCCATTCGATGGGATCAGATTCTTGAACCATCTAAGCCTCCAGAAGAAGAAGGAAATGATGAAGACGAAGAAGGAAGTCAAATACAGCAGCTTCAGGACCAGGTTACCCTGATACCTGCTCCCAACCAGGGGCACAACCTGCTCACTTCTCTCAACCAGGGGCACAACCTGCCCACTTCAATCAGCAAGGGGCACAACTCTCCCATCTCAGCACCAATTAGCAAGGGACACGACTTGCCCATCTCTGCAAAGTCAACATCATCAATCATCAGCCAGGGGCAGAAGCAGCCCATCCATTGGACCAAGAAAGGGAAGTGGCCAGCCCTAGATTGGTCTGATGTCCAGATTCCAAACTTGTGGCTAGCCGTAGAACCAGACGAGCTGCAATGAGAGGTAAGTGACCTGGGAGGGACTGAGTGCGACTCAGATCTCGAACCCGACCAGCGAGAAGTCATGGTCATTGGGCCAGACCATGATTCTTCGCCCGAATCATCAACCCCCACCTTTTCAGTGGAGGAAGTGTGGGGTCCTGAATGGTGATCCGTTCCCCTAACTTTTAAATAAGCTAAAGAGCCATCTGAGGGCTTTGGCTTCCAAAAAAAAATGCCTGTTTAAGCAGTGACCGGAACTTTGGAACAAGTTGGGCTCAATCATGGTCTGCAATGCCTGCTTGTTCAAAGTCCCACGAATTTTGAAAATCCAAAAAAATCAAAAATTTTCAAAAGCCAAAAACATCTAGCATTTCAATTTCAGAAAAATCTCAAAAACCAAAAAATATTTCTTTTCCTGCATTCAATAGTGTGCCAAGTTCGTCTAAAGAGTCGCATGAGTTTGAAGTCGAATCATATGATTTTGACATCGAATTAGACTTCGAGCTCATGGGTCTGGACGAAGCTCGGGATGAGGAAGATGATGATCCTGCTCCCGAACTTGAGGATCTCCTCAAAAAGTTCGAATCTAAAACCAATGTTGTAGCCGATGATTTCGAGATAGTAAACTTGGGGACACCTGAGATCCCTAGGGAAGTACGCATTGGAAAATCGTTGCCACCTGAGATGAAACAGAAAATGATAGAGTTCCTAGCTCTAAGATTGTCCAACTTCGCGTTCTCATATGAAGACATGCCGGGGCTCGATGAAGAGCTCGTTGTACACCATCTGCCAACCAAGGCAGATATGAAGCCAGTGAAGCAGAAACTTTGAAGAATGAAGCCAGAATGGGCTCTGAAAGTCCGAGATGAAGTCATCAAGCAGTACAACGCGGGATTCTTGGTAGTCTCCAACTACCCTGAATGGCTCGCCAACATCGTGCCAGTACCAAAGAAGGACGGCAAGGTTCGAATGTGCATCGACTTCCGAGATCTCAACAAAGCCAGTCCTAAAGATGACTTCCCTTTGCCACATATCGACACTTTGGTCGATAACACTGCTGGATACAAGATCTTCTCATTCATGGACGGGTTCTCAGGTTACAATCAGATCAAGATGGCCGTTGAAGATCGTGAGAAGACATCGTTCATCACTCCCTGGGGAACCTTCTGTTACAGGGTGATGCCGTTCGGTCTGAAGAACGCAGGAGCAACATATCAGCGAGTAATGACAGCACTATTCCACGACATGATGAACAAAGAGCTTGAAGCATATGTGGACGACATGATCGTCAAATCTCGCATAATTGAAGGACACTTTGAAGATCTGAAGAAGTTATTCAACAGATTAGAAAAGTACAAGCTCCGCCTCAACCCTCAGAAATGCGTCTTCGGTGCAATGGGAGGAAAGCTCCTCGGCTTTATGGTGAGCGAGGATGGCATCAGGGTCGACGAGACCAAAACCAGAGCAATCATCGAGATGCCCCCTCCTATAACAGAGAAAGAAATTCGTGGCTTCCTCGGCAGAATTCAATACATCAGTCGCTTCATCGCACAGGTCACACCTATTTGTGAACCCATTTTCAAGCTCCTCCGAAAAAACGTTCCAAAAGAATGGAATGATGATTGCCAAGTCGCCTTCGATCGCATCAAGAGATATCTCATGAATCCTCCAGTCCTAGTGCCGCCCGCTCCTAGACGACCACTATTGTTATACATCTCGGTAGCAGCAGAAGCCATTGGCTGTGTCCTCGGCCAGCACGACGAGACAGGAAAGAAAGAACAAGCAATATACTATTTAAGTCGAAAGTTCACCGACTATGAGACCAGGTATTCCCCGATCGAGAAGACTTGCCTCGCCCTAGTCTGGGCAACTCAGCGACTCCGTCAATACATGATTGCATTCCCTATTCTCCTCCTCGCTCACATGGATCTGCTCAAGTACCTGTTCGAGAAGACAGGCACTCACTGGAAGGATAGCTAAATGGCAGCTACTCTTGTCTGAGTTTGACATCACCTATGTCACTCAGAAGGCAATCAAAGGGCAGGCCCTCGCCGATCATCTTGCGGCTCACTCTCTCCTGGACTATCAGCCGCTCAAGACGTTCTTTCCTGATGAAGATCTCTTGCTAATTGAAGAGGATGAAAAGAAGAAGAAAGATGAATGGACATTATTCTTCGACGACGCAAGCAAATTCTAAAGGGAGTGGTATTGGAGCAATCCTCTACTCTCCAGATGATGTCCCTATTCCTATCTCGAGGCGCATCGCATTCGAGTGCATCAACAACATGGCAGAGTATGAAGCATGCATCGCTGGCTTAAGGGAAGCCATAATCTTGGGCGTCAAGAAGCTACGAGTATTTGGAGACTCACAACTTATCATCAATCAGACCAATGGCGAATGGAAGACCAAAGACGAGAAGTTGATACCATATCATGTGTATCTTGACAATCTGATCGAAGAATTCAAGGAAATCACCTTCTCATACATGCCCAGAGCCAAGAACCAGTTTGCAGATGCTCTCGCCACACTTGCATCAATGCTCGAGATACCAAAAGGAGCATCAGAATGGGAGCTCACAGTCGAAATTCAAGAAGAACCTGCTTTTTGCCTGCAAATAGAAGAAGCCGAAGCTGTCCCTGACAAACCCTGGTATGCTAACATCAAGCAATATCTCGAAACCCAGGAGTATCCAGAGTCAGCAACAGCGACAGATCGCCGAACCATTCAGCGTTTGGCCGGCCAGTTCACCATCAGTGGCGAAGTTCTTTACAAGCGATCCTATAATCACATCCTCCTTCGATGCGTCGATGAAACAGAAGCTGCAAAGATCATGAAAGAAATACACGAAGGAATCTGTGGCCCACACATGAATGGGCATATGATGGCAAAGAAGATTCTACGACTCGGCTATTATTAGCTCACCATGGAGACAGACTGTTGCCAGCACGTCAGAAAATGCTTCAAGTGTCAGGAGCATGCAAATCAAATCCATGCCCCATCATCAGAGTTATACAACCTGACCACCCCCTGGCCCTTCTCCATGTGGGAACTCGACATCATCGGCAAGATCAGTCCCAAAGCATCAAATGGTCATGAGTACATACTTGTGGCAGTCGACTACTTCACCAAGTGGGTAGAAGCAGCCTCCTACACCACGATTGCAGCATCTCAAGTGATCAAATTCATGAAGAACAACATCATATGCCGGTATGGAATCCCTAATGCTATCATCACAGATAATGGGACCCCATTCGTCAACAAGAAGATGGATGACTTCCTCAGCAAATTCAAGATCCAACATCATCGATCAAGCCCCTACCGTCCCCAGATGAACGGTGGGGTAGAAGCCGCAAACAAGACAATCGTCAGGATACTTGAGAAGATGGTCGTGACCTATCGAGATTGGTCAGATATGCTCTCATATGCACTTTGGGCCTATCGAACGTCTGTACGGTCTGCTACGGGCGTTACTCCTTTCGAGCTTACTTATGAAATGGAAGCAGTTCTACCAGTCGAGGTGGAAATACCATCACTACGGGTGTTAATAGAAAGCGGAGTCGAAGAAGGAGAATGGCAACGGGCCAGGTTCGATCAGTTGCAGGTAGCAGATGAAAAGCGCATGCGTGCACTAAGTCATTCACAATGCTACCAGAAAAGGATCGCTCGGGCTTACAACAAGAGAGTCCGAAAAAGAAGTTTCAAGGTAGGCGACATGGTCATGAAGAAGATTCTACCGTCGCACCTTCCGGATCCCAGAGGAAAGTTCAAACCCTCGTGGGACGGGCCACTGATCGTCAGAGAAGTACTTCCCGGAGGCGCCCTCAGACTCACCAGCATGAGAGGGGTGGATCTTCCTGAGCCAACCAACGCCGACAACGTGAAGATCTTTCACGGGTAAGTCATTCTGACTTTATCAAGAGTTACTTTAATAGAGCTGAAGTCAAGAGGTCGAAGCTAAGACCTCTGAGAAATCATTTCCGTCCACCAACAAGTGTTTCAAATAAGAGGATTCAAAAAGAGAAAATACAAAAAAAAGGGGGGAATTCAAAAGGAAAAGACAAAAAAAAGGGAGAGAAAAAGAATATAAAAGAAAAAAAAAAGAAGAGAAGAAAAGAGAAAGAAAAAGGGAAGCCAAAGCAAGGCACCCAAGAGAAAAAAAATCAGTCCAAGAAGAAACACATCTATCCATCCATCCACCTCAGAAGGGTCTTTAGCAAAGACCGACAAGCTCTATTATCGTAACTCAGGATAAAGGCTGAAAGACTGCCATTGGCAGGCAACGACGGATTCCCGACCTCTAGCCGCCGCAGTTATCCAGAGATCCAGAAAGTAAAAGAAAAAAAGAGAGAAAAAGAAAATGTGTGCCTAAACAAAGAGGGCGGAGTGAAAACCTGAAAGGGCGCTCCGAGTAAAAACAGTGGGCATACAACGGACTTGGTGAAAACCTGAAAGGGCGCCAAGGGTAAAAACAGCATAGCTGCCAAGGGGCAGGCAAGACCAAATACCCGGGACGTGGTGAAAACCCGAAAGGACGCCACGGGCAAAAATGACGGGAAAAGGCCGGCTGTGGTGAAAACTCGAAAGAGCACTGCAGGCAAAAATGGCTCAAAATAAAAAAAAGAAAAAAAAATAAAAGTGCAGGTACCAAGAAAGCAAACGGTCCAGATCAGTTCAAGCAGTTACAGTTCAAGAACAAAAAGAAACGCAGTCAGGAGCGAAGAGCTCTACAAACTCTGACAATCTCAGGAAGAAAGAGTTTCCATTGCCTACATCTCTAGGGAACCAAAGGATCAAGCAAGTCAAATCTCGAGACATCGGTCAAAGCATTGGCCGAGCCCCAGTTCTGATTCCTATATCCTGACACAAAATCCAGACACACTCACAAGACAACTCATGGCACAGTAGATTTTCAAACAGTTTTCTCTTTTTTAATTAAATGCATCATATTTCTTTTACACATATCATATCATCTTTTTCAAAAAATATACAAAAAAAAATGCATCATCATCAATCATATATGCAAAAAAGAATGTGCAGGTGGCCAACACAATCAATCTCTACCCTCCTCCTTGGCCACATCAGGTAATGCACCTCGTCGCGCTCAAGGGTACGGATCGCTGTCTCCTCATCAGATAACCTCTGATCGGCAACCAATCTCCTCGACATCATCTCACAATGATACCGAAGTGCAGAGATCTCAGACAGCAGATGGCCATGAGTGGCCAAAAGGAAGCCAGGATCGATAAACGGGCGCTCCTCAAAGGGTTCATATGAACCAGATGAAGAGCCAGCATCTCCAAGGATGTCCTGCTCATCCTCATCAACAGTCTGGTGCCAGCAAGGGATACGTCGGTACAAAGACTGCTCAGCAACCCAGTACTGATATGGGGCGGTCGCCATCGAAAAAGTCCGCAGCTCAAAACCCAGCAAATCAGCAATCAAGAAACTCGCCCAAGAACAATCAATCCGGGTCCTAAAGTCAGAAGATCTGGGTGGAAGTGCTCGACGCCCGATACCCGTGAAAGCGAAAAGAGGAACATCCTGCTCATATCCAAACTGCCGCAGGAACCGGATGGGATGATAAGAAAAGTAAGATCGAAAGCCTACCAACATCAGAGGAAGGCGATGTGCATCGCAAAGCACTGGAGGAAGTGAAAGCCAAGATGACTCCCAACGAACGTTCCAGTCACGAAGTTCAGCGAACATCCTGCGATATAAGGGCTCGCTCATCCTAGCTGTAGGCGGAAGGAACTCCATGATATAACGCATGATGTCAGAGCCCGGGATGCCAGGAAGAGGTACAGGAACGGTCAGAGAAAGACGCTCCCATAGCCAGACCTGATTACAAAAGAAGTTCAGCTAGAGCAAAACAAGTCTTGACAAAGCAAAAGGAAAAGGTGTAGGAGAAATACCTGAAGAAATGCACAGCAACCGCGAAGGACACGAGTGCTGCCCAAGGCGCAGTTGGTCAGCCCATCGAATAGCTCGGCCAAGATGAGAGAAATGATCCCCTGCCGACGGATAGCTCGGCTCATCACCTCAAAAAGCAAAGGAGTCTGGGATCTGCGCCATCCCGAGAACAGCACCTCAGGAATCAAGCAGAACATCAGTGCGTTCCGAGTAAAGGTAGAGCCGGCCGTACTCTGAAGACCCGAAAAAAGATCATACAGCAGGTCCAAAGAGAACACTACAGCATCCTGGCCACCAGCTGCAGGCCGAACAAGATAAGGGATCCCGAACCAGTTCTGCGGTGTAGCAGTCTTCGGCGACGTCTTCGGCGAAAAATATTGAGCATAATCCCAGGGTAGGCCTGTCAAGCGAGCAAGCTCCTCCAAAGAAGGTCCCATCTCCATATCGTTGAACGCGAACAAGTTCAACGAAGGGACCCAGCCAATCAAGGCAGCTCCAAGCATCCTCCAATCAATATCAACTCTAGCCATATGGATCAGACTGCCGAAGCCATAAGACTCCAAATCTCGAATCTCATAAGCCGACAAGCTGTCAAGCCAAGCAAGCAGTCGTGGTGAGCAAGAAGGACGAGGAAGCAGCTGACAAGTCCTCACTGGCACCCCCTCCAGCACAAAAGGACCAGAAGTCAATAATGGCTCATCAAGGATCGGAAGGTCAACGGGCGAAGGAGAAGGAAAAGCTGGAACCTCTGCAAACTCGACAGCCCCTGACCTGCCCTTAGTAACGGCTCTGTCTGATATAGTCGCATCACTATCTGAAACTGTCATAACCTCAGCCGCATGGGAAGACTCGCCCACCTCATGAACAGAGTGCGCAAAAGACCGACGATCAGGAGAAAGACAATACTCCCCATCAAAAGGGCTACCAGTAAAGATCACACCGCACATCATGGCACCCTGGCTAATCTGACCGTCAAAGAATGCATCTGAACCATCCAAAAGGGTCCCGGCTACCCCGATTGAAGAATCAACGGCCAGATCCGGACCTGCGGCCCTCTCCAGTAGGAAATCATGAATCCAGTCATCATCCTGGCCGATCAAAGGGATCATCGAGGCATCTGCACCACCCATCATCAAGGGGACATCATCAATGATCACATCAAGTCCACCCAAGCAAGTATTCCGCGCATCCTGGCCCTCATCAAGAGCATCCAAACCGTCAAAGGTATCATCTGAGCCATCCATCCCATCCAAACATGAGATCAGCCCATCAATGTCCATCCTGGTCCCATCACCTCCATCAATCACATCATCCATGGGGCCCACACTCAAGGGATGCATAGCTTCACCTATGTCCCATCCCATCATCCTATCTATACCATCCATTCCTCCCATAACGAGGGGCCCATTCAAATCAGAAAATCCAGCCATCCCACCATTAATGGAGCCATTCAAAGCTCCGCCAACCACCATCCCTAGCCACTCATCAATGCTTCCATTCAATGCCCCATCTCCCCCATCCATTAAAGACATCTCCCCATTATCAAAGCTCAATTGAAAATCTGAAGTGTGGGACCCACCTTGGACAGCCCCCACAGCCCCCAAATCTCCACCATCCATTGCCCAAGAAAGGACAAACCAAGAAAGAGACAAAAGGAGAAGGGAAGATGAGACAAGAAGAATATTCATGGCTGGAATCAAACTCGCCAGTGCAAAGCAGATGGAGACAGGGACAGTGGACAGAGGAGAGTGTCCGAACCAGAGCCAGCCCAGGCCGCTCAAGAGGCGAGCCTTGGGCGGCCTGCCCTGGGCGGCCCGTACGGATGCAGATTTCCTCTCTCCGCGGGATTGGCTCCAGGATTCTTGGTAGGTGAGGCTGACAGTCCACGTCAGCAGATGGCGCTCCATGGGCCGCCCAAGGCTCCGGTCCACTCCAGATTTCGACTGAGGTTGATCAAGATCATATAAAAGGTGCTCCACCGGTCCAATCATGAAGCAATGCTGCCAGAGCATGGTTGATCAAGTCAAAGAAAGGGAGAGGTGGTCAAGTGGGGGCCACAAGCAATCCAAGCCGTTCAAAGACCAAATCATCATGATCTAAACCATTGAAGGACCTACATGAGCCATCAAATAACAAGATCGAAGGGCTGATCATCAAAAGAAGGGCCAGAATCCAAGATCTAACCATCAAGTGGGCCCACAAAGCCAAGTCAAGTGATCTGAGATGTTCAAGTCATCATCCACACCATGAGAAGCCTTCTTAGCCCCACAAATCATCAAAAGAGGTGCCCCAAAGTAAAGCCAAGGTCTCAAGTGGGCCCATAGGGCCGAATCTATCAATCTAAACCATTCAAGGGCTAAATCATCAGGATCCAAACCATTGAAAAGCTTATACAAGTCATGGAGCAGCAAGATCAAAGGTTCGATCATCAAAAAGAAGGGCCAAAATCCAAGATCTAATCATCAAGTGGGCCCACAAGGCCTAAACAAGCAATCTGGACCGTTCAAGTCATCATCCATGCAGCTAAGAAGTCTCAAATCATGAAGGAACAAGTCAAAGGTCAAAGCGTCCAGACATCATCAAAGAATTTGAGACAAGTCGAAGACTGTATATTCATTCAAAAAGAGCTTGATACAAAAGAAGATAAAAGCAAAAGTACAAGGCCATACAAAGCAGAACACCCTAGCAGGCTACAAATCGCCAACATAATCATCATCGTCCCTCCTCGCGTCCCGCTCCCGACGATAAAGATCCATCAAAGGAGCAGTCACCGAACCTCCAGCATACCTGCGACGGCTACCTGGAACATAAAGCGAAGGAAGCAGAGGCCCCTAGCCGAACAGCAAATACCACTCGTCATAATCACGATCCGGGATCGTGAAACGAAATTCAGGCTGGCCCACGAGAGCCTCGACTCTCTCATCAACTGGCATCCGAGCAGCTGAGGGAGGTGCAGAACAAGGGACCCGAGCCACCCCAGTGACTTGCCGAAGCAACCTTTCCCCCAAGTACCACTGGAAAGACTCAGCGTCAGAAAGCATGATACGGAGACATGAAGCATCATATGCCTCCACGCGCTGAGGGGTATAATAGAGAGGGAAATTGGCATACGGCATCCGGGCAAGCTGCAGCAAATGAGGTCACCACAATCAGTTACGGTACGACACGAGGGGTAGGGAAAGCAAGATACTTACGTCCTCAACGGTCAGCCCGTCTATGTCAGCACGCCAATTATCCCCGGGAACTCTGGAGTTCCGCTGACGGTTTTGCTGGCGCCAGTACATGTGGCGATACTGAGAAGCCTCAACATCATCCCGCATCCTCGGCGCGAGATGGGGAAAATGGTCATAAAAGCAGGTCTGGACGAAAGCACATCTAATGATCAGAGAGGGAAAGAAGGTAAATGACTCCAAGGAAGGTGAAAGAAGAAATACCTCAACAACAGGCCAAAAACCTGTGAAGGACTGGCTATGCCGACAGGTCTTGTCCAGACCCTGAAAAATACGGGTCAAGATAGCCCCATTCCAGTTATAGGGGTGATGAAGATCCTCGACTAAACGAAGAAAATTGGGGTCAACTCTCTCATTCGCATGGCAGAAATGAAAGGATCCAAAAGCATAAGTGATCATGGCTCGCGCTTTGTGGAGGGCCTCTCGCTCGGTGGTAGGGATGACGGAAGCAAAATTGTTGTAGAACCATCGCATCTTCACTTGATGGCCTTGGAATTCACCCTCGGGTGGGACGTCACCGACAAGCTGTAGCCAGTCAGTGGAAGTGAGAGGAGCCAGAGAGCTGACTTGAGGAACAATTGTTCCATAAAACGGGAAGCCTATTTGCATGTAAATGTCCAAGGGGGTTATTCCCCATTCCCCACAAGGGAGCTGGAAGGTGTGGGTCTCATCCCGCCACCTCTCGTAAAGGGCCGCGAGCATCATACGGTTAGCATCGTTATTATGGAAACGTAAGGTGAGGAGGCCAGCAAAAGGAGTACCATCCAGTACTCGTTCAAGTAAGGGCTGTGGATCCTTCACCCAGTCGTCCCAGCGATCCCTAGTACCTCGACCCTTGATAGCGGGAAGAGGTTGATGCTCCATAGCTAAGGAACACATGTGGTCCCCTCGGCGGACAATGAAGGCAGGATCATTTTCATCAATCACTCGGTGACCTCTGGTACCATCCGCCATTGAATCCTACAAGCTCGGCAAGGTGAGTCCCTACCCATTACCCATTAAAATCCAAATTATCATCCAAGAAACCCATGGGATTGGACTCATATTCAAATGCAAAATCTAAAGTCCAACTCCATGTGTCACTTAGGATGTGTGTTGGGCCCTTTGGAAAAGGTAAGGCCCACCTTAAAGAAGGTTGCATGGCATGCCTTAGGCAAGAAAAAGTCCATCATCCAAGGACACATTTTGGACAACAAATGCACTCAAGTGCCACGAGATCAACAAAGGATTTTAATGAAGCTCCTCCTCAAAGTCCATATGTGGCCAAAAGATTGATCCACTTTTATGCCAAGACCATGATTCTCACTTAAGATGTTTTCATCTTTTTACACATGTGCATGGACAAGTGGGGAATAGAAAGGAAGTGGGCCCCCAAGAGCAACCCAAATGCCTCATCTCAATGGATTGGAGAGAGCACATAGCCCACTTTGAAGAATATGAGGACCCATTCATGAGTCAACCATGGGCAACCTTATGTGCCTCATCTTGATGAAAGTTTTGGCCATGAGAATACAACATGGCGGTCCACCCACAAACATATGGAATCAAAGAGGCCAATGGTAAAAATTTTGATGCACATAGCCCACATGAGGAGTCAAAGTTGGAAATGCCCATGTAAAGGCAAGTTTGGACAACTTATGTGCACCAATTCTTTACCAAAAAAGGGAGACTATTTGAGCACAAAAGAGCATGGCTTGATGAGTCACCCAACCATCATGAAAATGGATAAGAATGGTATAATAGCCCACTTGAAGATCAAAATCCAAAATGTCCCAAAGCATGGGACAAGAATGGGCAACTTATGGGTATCATTCTTTCCCACAAATTCAAAGAAAAATCACCCATACATGAGAATGATGGTGGATGACCCACCAAGCCCCAAAGGAAAAGGAGCTATGATTGTATGGATAGCTCACTTGAGGATCATCCATTTGAGGTTGATAGCATTAGAGGGAAACTCTTGAGAATCACATTCCTACCACAAGGAAAACCATTTGAACTTAGTGAGATTGTGGGAACAACTCACTCATGGGACTTGTAGATGGTCAAGTAACTCAAGTCCTCCATCCATTAAAGAAAAGAGCATGAAAAGAAAAAACCCACATGGACAAAGTGTAGTGGTGCACACATTGGTCCAAAGGAATCCAAATTTCAATGAGGACCCAAAAGCCCATCCACATATAGAGACTCCAAGGAGCCCACTACATCTTGTACAAGGATGTACATCATAATCAAGAAATGATGGAAGAGTTGGGCTACTTGTCCATATAGGCCCAACTAGGAAATCTAGCCCACTTGAGATCCAAATGAAGAATGGGCTAGTCATCTTGATCCATACATGTGTGAAAAAAGATGGGGTCACCTAAAGTGAGCCCCATGAGCCCAAAACTTGAGATGGGCCCTACCATGCCCATGGGCCCAAACCTTGAAAAGAAGATGGAAAAGAAAGGAAGAGCATTAAGGAAAAATGACAAGGGCAAGAAAGCATGAGGGAGCCCAAAATGAAGCATTGGGCCCATCAAATACACCAAGGGCCATGACTTCACTTTGAGCCCATTTGATACATATGAAAAAAGGCCCAACTCCCATGAAAAAGATAGAGTATTTTGCCATGCACACTTGATGACATGGCAAAATCACCCTTTATATACACATGAGGGGAATGTGAAAAGAAGAAAGAAAAAAAATGAAGTGGAGAGCTTGCAATGTCCTTCTCCATGCACCACCTTTGAAAGAGACTTGAGATCTAGAAAATGGCCAAAAACACTTGGGCCCACCCTCACTCTTTTGGAATGGCTACATGGAAAAAGAAAAGAGTCATGAAAAGAGACAATGAAGAAGGAAAAGGATAAGGAAAGAGAAAGGAAGTGGTCCATACCTTTACCACTCACCAAAGAAGGACCACCTTGCTGTCCCAAAATGTCTCTAAGGGCCACCACTTGAAAAGAGCAAAGGACCACCAAAGAAGAGAGAGGAAACTTGAAGAAAGAGAGAGTATGAGAGAGAGAAGAGAGAGATTGCACGTTTGAGGGGGCAAGGGTGCCCCATGTTATATAGAAAAGGGGAGGGCACCCTTTTACCCAGCCCACTGAAGAGACCAGGGGTCTAAGACCGTCCGGGCGGCCCATGGAAGGCCGTCCTAGCCCCTACCTACATGAAACGACTTCCCTCCCCCTCTCCTTGGGAAGAACTCCCCCTTGGGAAGGGTGGTTGCAAGTGAATCTTGTACCTCCATGTAAGAATGAAGTGATGGAAGAGAATGGTGAGAAAAAAGAAGAGATCTCACCAAAATCTCATCTCATGAGAAATGGGTGAGAAATTGGCTTGATGATGTGGAAAAGTTCCATGGAATTTTCAAGAAAAAGAAAGGAAAATTTGACTTGGTCAAACAATGATCTCAACCATCCAAGGATATGACCTGATGATCCGAACCATTCCAAGAAGAATTCCCATAATCTCCAACCTGGATTGCTGCTCTCATGTACATATTTTTTGTCCGAAGACCTTAAACTACGTCGGGATCAAGATCCCGAGGGATTGTCAATAAAATCGGCATCGGTCTTCTTCAAGATCTGGTGGCTCCGGACATTTTCTAAAAAACAAAAAAAAAATACTTATGCATTTCCAGCACTTGCATGTACATATTTTTGGTCCGAAGACCTTAAACTACGTCGGGATCAAGATCCCGAGGGACTTTCAATAAAAACTGGCATCGGTCTTGATTGCTCAAGTCAAGATCCGACAACACCGGACATTTTTCAAAAATCACAAAAATATATATATATATGCATTACCAGCACTCTCTTATACAGTTTTCGGTCCGAAGACCTTAAACTATGTCGGGATCAACATCCCGAGGGATTTTAATAAAAACTAGCATCGATCCCAGTCTTTAAGACCAAGATCGGATGATCTGGATCATTTCGAAAAATAAAAAAAATATATCACCAGCCCCTCTTTTAAAGTTTTTGGGTCCGAAGACCTTAAACTACGTCGGGATCAATATCCCGAGGGGTTTTCAATAAAAGCCGGTATCGATCTTGATCAAGATCCGCTGACACCGGACATTTTTCAAAAACAAAAAAAATGTGTTTGCCCCCTTTTGTACAGTTTTTGGTCCGAAGACCTTAAACTACGTCGGGAACAAAATTCCAAGAGATTTTCAATAAAAACCAGTGTCAATCCTGACCGTTCAAAATAGAGATTTTATGACCTGGAACAGTTTTCGAAAAATCACAAAAAAGAACGTATTTTCAGCATGTACATATTTTTGGTCCGAAGACCTTAAACTACACTGGGATTAATTTCTCGGGGGACCCTTTCTTGCTTCCAATAAAAACCGGCATCGGCCTCAACCGCTAGGATCAAGGATTCGATAACCCGGATCATCTCAAAAATACCAAAAATATTTTAAAGCTTTCCACAAAAACCAGCATCAATCTCGATCGTTCGAGCTGAAGTCTGGAACCTTTTCCAAAAAAAACAAAAAAAAATGATTCACCAAAAATTTCAACTGCACAAATTCATCCCCAGTGGTCCGAAGACCTAAAACTACACTGGGATTAACTTCTCGGGGGCTTTCTTTCCTAACCTGTTCCAGACATGGCTGACACTTGATTGTACGAGTGTCTGGAATCTTCTAAACAGGTAAGGGCTGAGGCGGGCAGAACTCCGCAATCCTGTTCGTGTTGAACGCACCGTGATAGACAACCTTGATTTGGAAGTCGCTGTTGAAGCTGACGGATGTTCCCTGTTCCTAGAACTCATGAAGGGGATTAAGGCTGTTGGGAGGTGAAGCTCACCCTCACGGAATTGTGAGCAACGTAAGACCCCAAACTGGATTGACTAAGGGAAATGTGAGGATGTGGCTCATCTTGTGGCCGAAAGAGTCCGTCGGACGATACGTGGTCTATGTGCATTGCACATGAGGAACAGGCAACTTTGTGGGTGTGTTGACTGAAAACCCTCAAAATCTCCTCATCCGAAGATGTAAAACTACGGCACTTAACTGTGTGAGACTCGTCTTGCTCGCTGACGTAAAATGGATCGGGTGCCTTACCAGCAGTAGAAGCTGGAAGTGGATGAAAATTCCACACTTTTCCCTGCGTTTCAGAAAAATCACAAAATACAAAAACATTGCAAAATCACCTCTTCAAAAATCACAAAAATATTTCCCTTGCTTTCAATAAAAAAAAAATTGCAAAAATCACAAATATTTCCCTTGCTTTCAATCAAAAAATTTGCAAAAATCACAAAAATATTTCCCTTCCTTTCAATCAAAATATTGTCAAAAAACACAAAAATATTTCCCTTGCTTCCAAATCAAATATTTGCAAAAATCACAAAAAAAATATGTCCCTTGCTTTCAAATTAAATATTTACAAAAATCACAAAAAAAATATTTCCCTTGCTTTCAAATCCACATATTTGCAAAAATCACAAAAATTGTCACTAACCCCCAGCACTACACTTCAGGAGTCTTGAACTCCGCTCACTTCACAGTATGGGATGACGGATCCAATCGCCCGCAAATTGGAATCTTGACCAAAATGGGCAACTAAACACCATCTCAATCACACGCATGCCCAGAAGAACATCTTGAAGTCGGATGATATCCTCGTACATTCTCATTAAGCAAAGAAACAGCATCTTGGGATGATGGACCTGATCGATCACGGGTCAGGATCCTGACCAACCCGCTGACCAAACGCCCATACAAAAAGAAAAACCCCAGGGAAGCACAACCCTGGAAGCAATAAGCTCGAAATTCTCTGCATCTCCAGCAAAAGCAAAATCATCAAACGAAAAGAGAATGAACCAGGCCATGCATTCATCATGCATCTCCATGCATCAGCATCCATCGCATCAATCATCATGTTTACCTGCTTTCAAAATAAAAGTCGGTTAGCTAAAGACCCCACAGGCATCCCTAGTGGAGGCACATACAAACCAGATTTTCATTTCAAAAAGACAAAAAATATTTCTATTCGCAAATAAAAACCCCACGGAGTATCACTCCCCAGAGTGGATATCTTTTCAAAAATCCAAAAATATTTTCTCAGTAGAGCGTTCTGCCTCCAACACGCTGGGAGATCTTCCATATCTCTGGGTAAGAGCCGACGCAAAAATCAAATAAGATCCGATGTCTCGCAGTTTCCCCGGAGATCATCGGATCCAATGTACTCAAAGTGCGGTCGAACTGAACTCCAGTGTCAGTGCGGTCGTACCACATGCCAAGATACAAAAAGATGAAAGCCAAAAGGCTCGGTCACAGAAACCATTTGAACAGGTGGAAACGATGAATTGTAACTCAAGTATCAAAATCACCAGATTGGGTGGAAAAAGTTCACCCGCACATACCTAGGCGTGGATGCCTGAAGTACCTTGACTGAGTCCAAGTCGGCGTAGTAGAATCCCGTAAGACTATCTGACGCAGGGCGTCTAACCACTTTGACAGTCAAGCGAAACAAGTACTCCTGGAGTGATCTGGGAAAACATCAAACATCACACAATCAGTCTCCGGGTCAGCAACCTCGTAAGACTACGGACGCAGAGGCTCTGCTGTATCTTTCCGATGTTAGTACCGATCGGGAATGGAAGGGTTGCGATTGGGTACCCAGGTTGCAGCGCATGTAGGGACAATCGCAACGTTTTCTCCAAACTCTCGCGGTATGTGCGAGTTATCAATTTCCAGACAATCAACTGACTCAGATACAAAGGCCAACAAAGATTCCAGACCACAATCAAGGAAAGAATGAATTACAAACCAAGCATCGAAGCCAGCAGATCGGGTGGAAAAAGCCCACCCGCACATACCTAGGCGTGGATGCCTGAAGTACCTTGACTGAGTCCAAGTCGGCGTAGTAGAATCCCGTAAGACTATCTAACGCAGGGCGTCTAACCACTTTGACAGTCAAGAGAAACAAGTACTCCTGGAGTGATCTGGGAAAACATCAAACATCACACAATCAGTCTCAGGGTCAGCATCCTCGTAAGACTGTCGACGCAGAGGCTCTGCTTGTACCTTTCCGATGTTAGTACGATCGAGAATGGAAGGGTTGCGATTGGGTACCCAGGTTGCAGCGCATGCAGGGACAATCGCAACGTTTTCTCCAAACTCCCGCGGTATGTGCGAGTGATCGATTTCCAAACGATCAACTGGCACAGATACAAAGGCAAGCAATGATTTCAGAACATGATCTATGAATGACCGGGTCAGAAGTGGGGTGTCCACTCGCTTTGGCATTCGGTTGCACGCAACCTCTGCCAAAGAGGGGCATCTGTAGACACCCCACCTTCCGCTACAATGTTGGTAGAGATAGCCGGATGAATGGAGGACCATACCCCCAAATCCCAAGTCCAAACTCAGCCAAACTCACCCTTGTCAGCCCCATTTCATAGCCCAGTTCAAGCCTGAACCCAGTCAACCCAGTCTTAAACATCACCCTGAAAAATCCCCCAGAAAAAAGACCAGTCAAAAAATCCTAAAAAAGTCAAACTCGCTGAGTTAACCCGCTGAGTCAACCCGTCGAGTCAAATCACCGAGTCGACCCAACGAGTCAAACAGCAGCCCCGAGGGAGCGACCGTACTCGCTGGAAACCGAGGAGCGGCCGTACGGGCGGCCCATAGCAGGCCACCCGGAAAAAATTACGAGCCCTGCCACTCTCCGCTGCTATAAATACCCCCCTCCCCTTCTCATTTCAACATCCCTTCAAGTCCAGCTAGTCCGGGTGCGGTCCGAGTCCTCATCCACCCATTAGCCCATTTTTCCACCAAGGAGAGCCCGAGTGAGGAGAGTCTAGCCCTAGTCCAGCCCAGCCTGACCACTGGTCCAAACCTCCCAAGCCATCCAAATCTTGATCCAGCCACTCGAAGCCAGTCCTTGCGACACCTCCGTCCACCCAGCTACTCTTTTCCAGCATCATCTCATTTGCATCTAGCATAAGTGCAACATTTACTTTTCTTCCAACCCCCCTGCTTCACTACAAGCACCTTGATTATTCAAGCACACTGCATATGTCTTTATATTAAGCACCTGTCAGTTCGAGCGTATGCTCTGGGCTTGCCTGTTAGTGGAACCTGCCCATCAGAAACTCTTACTGTTCAGACCTGCATTCATGCTTCACCATAAAACACCTTGATCATTTAAGCACACTGCATACGTCTTACATTAAGCACCTGTCAGTTCGAGCGTACGCTCTGGGCTTGCCCGTTGTTGGAACCTGCCCATCAGAAACTCTTACTGTTCAGACCCGCATTCATGCATCATGTCATCCATGAGAATATACGAGGATTAAACTAGACTTTCAAGTATACGATCGATTCTGTGAAGTAGAGACCGTACTTCGGTGCGGGCAGTGCGTGGGGTGCTTAACCTCTTCCCACCCTGTAACCGTGATCCCTTACCTCGAATCTCTGACCGCAGATCAACAGGAGTCATTTTAGAGGAAGGAATCTTTGGATTCCCTTCTCTAACGTTTCTACGGGGTCTAGCCGACTGTAGATTTGAAGTAACTGGCTAGTGGCGACTCTGGTCTTATATAAACTCACTTAAACATATCCAGCTTAACACGACAACTAAAACAAAGCCCTCGAGAACGAGGCAAGACAGTGGCACAAACGGCGATTTCGCACGCACGCACCTCTTCCTCTTCTTCTTCCGAAAGGAAAGGGAGAACGACGTCGTGTGGGAGCACGGAAAAATCGGCGAGGGTCCACACTTACATTATCTACTGCTGACAGATAATGATGAACCATAGTGTTTTGAAGATGTATTACGATCAGATATACGGGTTAAGTGGGAGCGGGCCATGGATGATGAGATGGACTCTCTCGAGTCCAATCGTACGTGGGAGCTAGTCACTCTACCTGAGGGTAAGAAAGCTCTTCATAACAAGTGAGTTTACAGACTGAAGGAGGAGCATGATAGTTCGAAACGGTACAAGGCCAGATTGATTGTGAAAGGGTTTCAATAAAAGACAGGTATCGATTTCACTAAAATATTTTCACTAGTGGTTAAGATGTCTACGATTCATATGGTCTTAAGTATAATAGCTATAGATAATCTACATCTAGAGCAGCTGGATGTTAAGACAACCCTTCTTCATGGAGACCTTAAAGAAGAGATATATATGCATCAGCCGACATGATACATGTCACTGGAAAAGGAGAATAAGGTGTGTAGACTGAAGAAGAGTCTATATGGCTTGAAGCAGGCCCCGAGGCAGTGGTATAAGAAGTTTGACAGTTTCATGTCGGGAAACGGGTTCAGGAGATGTCATGCATACCACTATTGCTACTTGAAGAAGTTTGATACGTCATACATTATCCTTCTTCTGTACGTCAAGCTTGAATGATATCTCAGATCTCAAAAGACAACTGTCTAGAGAGTTTGCCATAAAGGATTTAGGAGATGCAAAATAAATCCTAGGCATGAGGATAAAACGTGACAGGGAAAACAAGAAACTAGTTTTGTCACAAGAAGAGTACATAGCCAAGGTACTTGATCGATTTAGTATGGGAGATGCTAAACCGGTTAGCACTTCATTAGCCAATCACTTCAAGCTTTCTAAGGAGCAAGGTGTGAAGACGTAGGAGGAACGAGACTACATGACTAAAGTCCCATACGCGTCAGCTATGGGGAGCCTTATGTATGCTATGGTGAGCACGATGCCAAATATTGCTTAAACAGTGTGAGTTGTTAGTAAGTTCATGAACAACCCCGGGAAGGAACATTGGGAAGCTGTGAAGTGGATCCTCAGATACCTGGTAGGTACTGTGGATGTATGACTGTTTTATGGAGGATGGAAAATCGAGCTATAAGGCTACTTTGAGGCTTGAAGACGGGGAGGTGGTGTACTCCGGATTTAGAAGACGAAGGACTATGGTAATGTGTCTCTAAGTGGGAGATTGTTGAGGTGTGGAGCCAATCACACCAGTTTGCCAGGAAGTGGTCGGGCGCCCGACGGTCAGTGGACAAGGCGCCCGGTGCCCAGGGCGGGCGCCCGATAAAGCCTAGCTGGGCGCCCAATTTTCTAGTGTTTTTTCCTGAAACTCGCTGGACGATTTCTACATTCGGCGGGCGCCCGACCGGCCGCGACCTGTTTCGCAGGCTTTTCTTTTTTGGGTTATATTTTCGTGTTTTCTTATAAAAAGGGGTGTAACTCAGGATTAATGTATGCAATTAGGTTTTCTATACATCCAAGGTGAGAAAGTGAGAAGGGGTTAGCAAAAAAGGCCATCTCTATGCATGGGACCATCGGAGAAGGTAGTTGTATTGCTTGTAACTTCGTTTTCTTCATAGTGGAAGTTTGCACCTGTGGTTTTTTTTACCCTTGTTGGGGTTTTTCCACGTAAATTCTGTCTTACGAATTGTTGGTTTGTTTGAATTCCTCTTCTAGTTATTATTTCTTTCTGTTTATCGTTTGTGGGTGAGACCATAGATTGGATCTCGATTCACCGACATTGTGGGTGTGCTGCGCAACAACAAAATGGATGGATGATGCGGATATAACACATACATCATGGTGAGGCCCACAGTACTTTGCCACATCAACACATTGCTGTGGCCACCCCATGCATTCAGCGTCCATAGTGTAGCTTGAGTTTTCCATCGTCATGATGTCTGATCGAGTTCAAATTTGAACGAGAGGCAGCGTACTCCATGAATGAGTTGGAAAAAACGAAAGTTCAAGTCATGTGGTTGTAGGTGTGCTCTCGACACACCTGCCCTCAGTGTATTGATATGTTGGGCCAACTTGAATACCTGAACAGGTATTACTTGACTCGGATAAGTTAAAAGTGCGTAGCTTACTGTGCAATTTTAATATTTTGGGAAATATCCATAGATTTCAAAATGTTCCTGACTAAACACAAATAACATAATAGCTCAGTGGAACACTCTGGTTGAATATTTCAACCCTTTGATCATACAAAAATTACATAAATTATCATAGGGTTAAAATAATTTATTTGAGACCTTTTATCTATTAACTTTACATCATACAATGGTAAAAAAAAAATAATAATAAATAAAATTACACCATACAAAGTGAGACTCGACATATAAACGGTTGGGATCATCTGAAGATATAATGCATGGGGATGTATGTGAGGATACCTCAATCTACTGTAGGTTAAAAAATCACAGCGGCTTAAATTGAAATATACGGACGCCAGCTGGTATACAGTTCCTAATTGCATGGATATTTACCGTTCATATTCTACGTCCATTAATGAGAATGATACTCTGTTTGTATGTAACGAGCACATACACCTGAGCACAGTCACCGTAAATGTGGCATGGATTTCCAGATCGTGGGATTTTTCGTATATGGGTGATCAATGGATGGCTATAAGCGTCTAATTTATGATCTTTCAATGAACGGTGAAAGCATAGAATAGTCAGCCATCATATTTCAACAAACAAATATCCTATATGCAGAAGTTAATATCATCCTTCCCATCCGAATTTCGACTCGGTACGCTATTTTACAGTGGCTCCCACTATTTGGACGGGATAGATTTTCGTACGCACGTCTCACGTGGACATCATATCAGTCGATGTGTATAGCTTATCATAGTCCGCTCGTGTATCATATTACTTAACACTGAATTTGTCCCAACTCCTCGTTTCTTTACTATACCCAGGAAAACTGTTCGTTTTCCCATGAGGATTGCCTGTTCACCCAGCCACAGGAAATTCCTGTGCTTGGAAGCTATGTGGGAACCGCATATATGTCTGTGACAAATCCATGCCGCCCATCAGTTTATAAAGGCCAAAACAGGACCCAAGTCCAAACATCAGGAAGATCTAAAGCTCAATTTGGCCACACCACACGAAAAATTGGTGCTAGAGCATGATCATCCGCGTCCAGAGTAAAGTCGGACGAGTTATATGAAATGCATCAATGCTCTCACTGCCACTCAATACGAGGGGCATCCATATGCATTAATTCAAACCGTCCAAATCTTGGACCCGTCTTCAGATGGGGCATAACCTCAAAATCAGATAGATTGTAAAAATCTTAACCTCTGACCAATAAACATTCATCCATTGAACTTGAACCGTCAGTTGTTCTTATTTTAGCCAACCATTTGATAGGCAGAAATCTAACAGCTAAAATCATCCTTTCCATGTGGATTTTGGATCATGGGCCATCCAAAGTCTGAACTGAAATTTGAACGGTTTGGATTTGGGTCCACATATGCCGCATGTAAAGTGGTCTTGTACATGCGAGAGCATTACTTAGACATTACAACGGACGGCATATACTACTGCATGGAGTTAATACAAGTAGACGGCTTGCACGCTTGTGCAGTCTCACTTCCTGAAAATCACGTGTGTTGAATGAATGGCTGGTGAAAGCTCGAGACAGAAGATGGTTTCTAAGACTAGTTGGGATGATCCAATTTCAACGAAAAGATTGAGTGCTGCTGAAGTAGAGAAGCTGCTTGGCATTGCCAATGCAAATGATGACGACGACGACGAAGATGATAGGGTGGAAAGAGGAGGATGTGAGATTGATACTCTAATTCCTTTACTGGAGGACACGAGATGAGAGTTACTACAAGGAAGAAGCTGCTTGTCCTTTGTTTGAATGGGTTGCTTGCTCATAAGATTCATAGATCTCAGAAGGGCAAATTTCTAATGATTCGCCAACCTGATGGAACTTTCGGCAACAAATTAGGTGAAATGATTTCGAAATTTTAATTTTCAGTTACTCTTCAAATAATCATGTTCTAGTCTTTTTATTTACTCTTCAAATAATGGTCTTGGTCTGGTCTAGTTTTGGGTGTAGTCCATTTTAGTGCAACCCTAATCAGGTATATTTAAGGACTATGTTCATGTTGGGTCAGGTTGAATTGTAGAGTGCTCTGCCCATTTAGTAATTCAGGTGGAGCTTTTGGTCCCAAGTATTCATGACTCATGTATCTAAATTTTGTGTTTTGTGTTGAGTCCGATCGCCATTGGGTCCATCTGACACGTTTGCACCCTTAGTCGCAATACATTCTTAGAGTTGGATTTGTTCAATGATCCAAACCGTTTATATAATCAGCCTCATCTGGATTTGGGTATCAGGAAAACCTTTTATTTTTGGAAGATTCCATCAGTGGATGAACAACGGTTGGAATTAAATGACCATATTTGAATGAAAAGAGTAAAATGACCAAAGAGTCTCCCTGAGTGCTTTGTTTTTCAGATAATCACGTATTATTGGTGAGGCCCATCTTATGGATGGTTTAGATTATTGACACATGACCCCATATCCAAATGCTACACTGGGGAGGTAAAATTTGCAATAACGTGGCATGCAATTCTGCAAATCTCTCACGTGCATGCTTTTTTCTCTTCAAAATATTTCAGTAATCTAAGTCCATGGGTGTATAAGAGAGCTTTTTATTTATTTATTTATTTATTTACATACAACCTACGTGGGCTTGGAGTCCATGTGCCCAAGTGGAAATGTGTTTCCAAGTTGTTCATCGGGTGGGTCTGAAAATGTGATGCTTTTGCTTACAGAGAAAACTTTCACTACACCCACGTCTTGCGTCCACTTCATATGCAGGGTGAAATCCATATCTAGACGGGATTTTAATAAGTATCTCTCTCCTTTCCATTTGGAAGAGGGAGAAAGAGAAATGATTTCCTACCAAAGGCTTCCGTGGGGTGGGGAAGCTAAGTGGGACCATCATAATATTTGTGTGAAATCTACTGGCCATTCATTTTTTGAGCTCATTTTGGGACATGACAAAAAATGTGGAACTCAAATGGGCCACACGTAAGGAAAGAGCAGGGAAAGAAATGCCTACCATTATAACCTCCCAGGGCTTCACCTTTAATGTTCATATGACATCCAAATTATTTATAATGTCACTCCAACTGGATGAAATGTAAACACAAAAATAAAAAAAAAAAAAAAATCTTGATACAAACTTTATAGCCATAAGAATGTTTCAGCAGTGGTCACTCAATCCCTGCTGTTTCCTCTTGCGTGGCTTAATTGAGTTTTGGACCCACATCATTTTTTGTCACATCCTAAAATAAGCTCGCAAAACAGGTGTATGAAGCACATTTATCACAACTATCACGGTGGGACTCCCTGTCAAGAAAGACTTTGGCAAGAATTCCGCCAGAGATATATAGCAGTTTTCTGGGGCGTGGATTAGGTACTACCCACCAGTACCTAAAATGATAGAGATCAGTTGACATGCACGATTATTGTCGAAGGGCATGCATTGCATGGTGTGACACCACTGATGGACAACTCAAATCCTTCACAGGCATGTCATTGAGTGATATGTGCACATACCTCCCTTGTAAACGCATGCATGTGGGAGATTCAACAATGCTCATAGATTGAAGGGTAATGACATCTAGACTTTAGACATGTTGGTATTAATATGTGAATATTATAAGCAGAGTGGTCATAATTCACTAGTCTCCAGCATGAGGGAGCGTATTGGTATTAATGCGTCAATGTGTTAGCATGTATATAGTCCTCAAACTACTATATCATTTTCATCTATAAATTGAGATGTGATCAGGATCCAAAATCTAAATTTCATTTAAACATCAGGACTCACGTTTTTACTGATATGCATACGTTCACCAGGAGCGGATTGCCTGTGATCCCGGATATACCTGTGCCGGGGCTGTGGGGTCCACCGAGTTGTCTGTGACAAATCAACTCCCTCCATCTGATTTGATTCCTATCAGGCAGATCCAAAACTAAGGTCAGCCACACCAAACGAAACAGTGGTGACAGAAACTTCCACCATTGAAACCTTTCTGGAGATGACCATGATGTCTATTTGCCATCCAAACCGTTCATAGGGTTATTACCACCCAGATAAACTGTAGGCGCAATTATCATCCTGAGACAAAACTTCTGCCGCCCTCAGGCGTTCAATCCCCACTGTTTCATGTGGTATTAGCCTACATGATTCTTGGATCTGCCAGATTTTTAGAATACTGACCTATTGTGTTATTGCAAAACAGATGGGCCGAGTAGATTTGTCACGGAATCTCTATGCCCGGGTCACAGGCAATCCTTTTTAGGTACTTGCGGGCACTTTTCCAACATTTCAATTCCCAAGACTGAAATGGGTGTAGTGGTACTCTGGATGAAATAAATGGCTTGGTGGGTGTAGATAAAAGTAAGGTTGACAACGGACCTGGCCTGGCCTAATAGAATCAAAATTTGAAAGAATCCGGATCATATGTTGAAAACGAGCAGAGAACCTCTGCTGCTGCTGCTCTGATTGGTCCAACTCATCCCGACTTTGTCAGAGCTGTCTGACACAGGCAGGCTGAGCTGGATCAATCTGAGTAGTGACAAACAGGATTTCTCTGCTCGTTTTCTACAGGGGATCCGGACTTAATTTGAAAAGGGTCATGTACTTCATAAATTTGTAGATCTGATCGTTCATGATGTTGACTCGCCTTATACACATGTTTTCTTCTTCTCTTTTTAGTGTTTAAGAGGCTATTTTGTGACGAATTTCTGAAATTTTGCTTCGACAAGTATGAGGTTGGAACATGGTCTACTGCAAGGAAGTCAGTATCATGAACCTCACCCTCATTTCTTATTCCATATAATTACTTTCCTGCTTTTTCCACTACTAGAATTTTTTTTTTCCTGCTTTTCATATGTTTTTTTAACAATATTTGATGGCACAGAGAGAACGTAGATCCTGCCATCAATATCATAATGGGAGATACGAGAAGCAACTTGCTGTTTACTTGGGTAAGTAAGACACGTCTCTACTTAACATTACCAAGCTTTTCTGTACGCTATTCTAAGGCACATGTTTCCTTGCATGGATTTTTATTTTATTTTATTATTATTTTTTTTATGGAAGATTATATGCAATCACTCTAATGAGGGAGCTATACAGACTTGATTCGAGCTAGGCCTACAACACAGCAAAACTGTTGCAGACCGCCTATTGTATAGCAAAAAATAACTAACGAAAATAACAGCTCAAGCACAAATCAGACTTCCCTGAGAGACCCCAAGCCCACACGATCAAGAACAAGAGCCCCTTGGATGGCCATTGGGAGGTCCAACGGGATCACAAAAGTCAAGTTGGACTGAGAAGCGCTGTCCATGCTTGCCAACCCGCTCACGACCACATTCACTTCCCTAGGGAAGAATTTTTTTGAATAACATCTCCCTTCTGAATGCCGCAACTCAGACCCACCGATACCACCACATGGACCGATTAGCTGGGTGCTCGTTATCGAGCAAATCCATGACAATTTTGGAATCACTATCTACGATAATTTTGGAGAAGCCATGAGATGAAAAAAGAGAGAGACCATCCACCACCTCTCGGGCTTCCAGTTGGACGTTTGAGCCCAACCCATAGGCAGAAGAAAAGGCAAAATAAAATTCCCCACCATTCCCTCTAACCCCCCCTTCTCCCTCTTTCTCTCTCAGGCCCTGAGATGACCCATCTACGTTTAACTTCAACCAACCCAGAGGAGGGCGAACCCATTTGATGAGCGAAACTGGTTTGACCCTCGGAGATTTAGGAAACAGCCCAAGCACTTCAAAAACCAGCCTGCGAGAAAGTTTGTTGTCCTTCGGGGCAGGAAGGAACGGACTTAAAAGCCTTAACCAGTCAAGATTACCCATCTACGTTTAACTTCAAACAAGGAATTGTTTTCGTGTTGAAGACCGTTAATGTGATAGAGGGAATTGATATCTACATTCACATTGATTGATTAATGACGACACACCAAATTCTTTCTTCCATAAATGTGATGGCATGGGGTTCCAACTCATGGTTCAGTGGTAGACATATTGTTCCAATACTAACATCATGGGTTCGAGTGCCCACGTTGTTAAAAAGGAAATGCCAATGCTAATGTATTGCTAGAAAAAGATTCATACACCTAAGTGGCTAGAGACCAACCAAACCATATCTAAAAACTATACAAAGTGACAGAAAATCTCTCAGAGCATGTATATCGAATTTCCTTAAAATTTATAATACAGAGCTTGCCCACCATTAGATTTCCTCTAACCTCCTTCGTCTTCTCACCAAAAGACCTGCAGAAATCACTTCCATTCCATCTGCTTCCTAGTTTTGCAAAACATTCCGTCGCCTCGTTTCCTTCTCTTCAAATGTGTTACATCCCAAGCAAGCACTGAACCGCCCTTTGAGCTCAATGTTAGATCTCTTACGACTGAGTGGGAGCCACATTCCATGTCAACTTTTGAAAGGCTTAGAGAATCTCATATTAAAAGCCACTGCATTGTTGGAGGAATCCCTATCCCATAGGAATAATAGTGCTGAAAAATGCAGCTATGCCATCTTACCTTTTGCAATTCTAATACAAGCTCCACCCTCTTCATACTTGAGTTGCCCTTAGAGAACCTATTTGCAATAAGTTTGAGCATACTAGACGGTGGTAATGTCCATTTTGTTGTGTACAAGCACTCGCACGATAGATGCAAGCAACACAAAATCATATGAGAAAAGAGACTAGACAAAAATTCAAAAGCTAAAGAAAAAACTAGAGACAAGAGACATGAGATTGCCTGATTTGTAAATATGCATATATACATGGGGTAGAAAAAAGGAGTTTCTTCACTAAAACAAGAGAGTTAGAAATACAAGTCTTACATCTTTCTCCCATTCTTCCATTATACAAGAAATCTCTCTCTGAAGAATGCCATAGAAGATCATCCTTTCTCTATATGTATTTCCCTTGCATAGACAATACACACTAAGAGAGAGCAATTGCCTTAACTAGGCTTCATGGGTACATAATAGAGGGGAGGAAAGTGTTTTCCTGATTGGAAACATCCATATGTTGTACTCCTATACAATGTTTTAAGTATCGACGATATCGGCCGATATATCCCACGATATATCTTGTATCCCACCTGTGCGATACGAAACGCACAGGTAGTCCCGATATATCCCACCTATTCAATCCGGTGAGCATTTTTTTATTTTCGATCCATTTTTTTTTGCTATAAATCACATTAAATCAATGTCAAATGGTTGCAAATCTATGAATTTTCATGAAAATTCATGGATTTGGAGCTTCGATTTCAAGATTTGCGGGAGATGAGCCAAGTTGCGGAAAATGAGAAAAATCGAAATTTCTCACAAATCAGTTGCAGTCTTTGTATCCAAACAAAAAAATCAAACATGTATGTAACCTGATCTAGTGATTCTTCTTTTTCTTTTGAATGTATTGCTTGTGTTTCCATACATGTCTTCTTACTTTATAAATTATATGAATAGACTTCGAATATACTTGCATCAGTTCAGCTAGATAGCATATATATTAGGACCCCATACAACGGAAACCCCTATTATGTGCACGTTTTTTGCAATGTCTTAATTTCTAAGTGTGTATTGATGTTTTTTTTAACAATCCCTGAAGTTTCATTGAAAAATTTGACCAATTTCCCCATGTTCCCAGGTTTCCCAACAACAACGATACATTACTCGATACAACCGATATATCCCATGCGATAACCGCATGTATCCGTATCCCAAGGGTGCGATACATTACTCGATAACGATATTTAAAACATTGCTCCTATAATACCCAATGTCTCAACATTTTCTTAATTAAATTTTAATTTTTCTACTAGTGAGAAAAGCAATTCAAAGAATACCGAAGAACTTATCCAAACTTTACCAATTACTATGTAATAAGAAACCTAAGAGAAGTCCGGCACTAAACAAATATTTCCCTTGCAATAAGATTCGTTGGTATATTTGCTACATTGTTAATGAAGTGAATATGCTACAATGAGATTTGTACATCTTCCACTAGGTCATGGATATAGTGATACTCAATATCAATGTGTTGATTTAGTATAAAATACTGGCTTAGTCAAGTACAATGCACTCTAACAATTACAATGAATCATCACAATACTCTGCTTAATTTTCAATTCTTCTAACAACTTCTTCAACTCAATATTGGCCATGAATGCTCATGTAGCTAGCATGTATTTTTCTTCAGTAGTAGAAAGGTTACCACGGACTGAAATCTCGACATCAAACTAATTACACCATAGACCAAAGAGAGAACAAAACCTTATGTATTAGAACTTTTTTATTATTATTATGACCACTTGCAAAATTAGTATAAACAAACCTAGTGAACTCTAAAGTTTGACCACTATAATAAATATCAACCTCAGAATATTCAAGTACAATGCACTCTAACAGTTGCAGTGAATCATCACAACACTTTGCTTAATTATCAATTATTCTAATAATTTCTTCAACTAAATATTGGCCAGGCATGCTTATGTAGCTAGCATGCATTTTTCTTCCACTGATTGCAATCTCAACACCAAACTAATTACACCACAACCTAAAGAGAAAACATAACTTGAATTAGATCTTTTAATATTATTATGACCTCTTGCATAATTAGTATACACAAACCAAGTGAACTCTAAAGTTTGACAACTATAATAAATATCCACCTCAGAACTAGCCTTCAAATAACAAAAATATACCTTATAATATTTTAATGTTCTATTCAGGATTTGGTATTCTTTGAAGTGTTTATAATTTTTTTTTCCCGAAAAGGTGGGAGCACACCACTTGTAACTTTCCTAAAATGATAGGGAGATGTACAATCATTCGGGTGGACTCAACAATAAAAAAAGGAGCCTAACCAATCATATAATTCTATGGTCATACCAAAAATTACAATACAAACATCCAAATCCATTATAAACTCTTAAAACAATCTCTAGCCATGGGCACACCAAACCAGACCCCTTCTCCTCTGCATCCAAATCTGGAAGTATGATAGCCAATGGATGTAAGGATGTTGCTGCCATCAAGTCCATAGTAGACTTAATACCATAGCAACATCTGCTGCCCAAAAGCCATTATTCTCTATACCTCTTGAATCAAATGAGTTGCACCACCCGCAGACACACCTCCCAAACAGACCCTTAGTCCCCAAGACTTGATTTGAGCAACAACCAAAACCATGAAAGGAAAGGAAACACTATCAACAGGTAACCCAATCACCATCCTCCTCAAACCAACAAAAATTGGACATAACCTTGCTTTTAGCCTCCTTCAACACTCGCAACTAGCCATTCCTGCACAACCCACTCCACTAGTTGCTTAGTACCCACAACAAGCAACATCTACCAGCCACATAACACGACCACATGGATCCAAACAAGCAAAACCATGACAATTACTGGTCACAATGCATACACAACACTTCATACCCATCAGCCCTGAATCACCAATAACACAACTAGCATGGCCTACCTAACTCGCAACACCTTTCATCAAATGCATCAAAGCAACCATCCAAATTTACATTAAAAGGATCATGTTTTTAATGTCTACAATCAAGCACTGTGAACTCTTAATAACCCAACAAATGCCTAACCTAGACGGCCTGAATCTAGACTAAGAATCATGACATACCCAAAATGCCTACTTTATGGCCTAAGATGAATGCACAGATCTTCCCACCATCAAAATAGACAGAGAAGAACATGAAGTGCCTTTAAGATAGGGTTGCTGGGTATTTAAAATAGATCACTTGTTGACCAGTCACAACTCTAAGCTGAAAGCTCCCCTTAGAACCACCTCCATGAGGCCACCCACCATAACCGCACACACCTTGCTACAGCCAAATATACATAGGTAGAGAATAACCAAAAATCTGTGCATCTTAGAATAGTAGGAAAGTCCTCTTCAAGCTTACTGCAATCCTCACCATACCCCAGAGATTGTCATCAGGGCCCTGGATTTGAAGTTGAACACCTACCAATCCATAACCTTCCTATCTATTACCAAGCACCACGAGACTCTGAAAAGCAAAAAATGAGAGTTGATAGGATCAAGGATGCCAGACCAAGAGTAGAGAACATGCCACATCATCAGTCTTAACCGAGGCTAGCAGATAGAGTCATCCTCAAGATAACCAACATCCTACCTTGATGGAACCAAGAACCAAACTGTCCAGCGTGACTGCACCTCCAATAATTTGGGGGGAGAAATCAAAGTTTAGTAAGCTGAACATAAGCTTAAAACCACTTTCAACTTCAATGTTAGTGCAGTCAACATTTTTTCACCCCTGCAAGAGTTCTAGCTTCATCGGTATTGTTTGAGATGGAGCCACAATGGTTGAAAGTGAATAAAAGTTTGCTGCACTTGTCTCTGCTGACTCCCTCAGCCGGAGTTTACCTTTGGGTGAACCATCCACATTTTGCTTTACCCTTCCTATTCAAGTCCTCTTCCAAGCGCTAATGCTGATATCTCTCCTCTATGGGTTGATCTTAGGGATGCCCAAGAATTGTAAAGTGGACTAAGATAAGCCACTTTTGTGGACCGGAAGATAGGCATCGGTAGATCTCAACCATCTGTTTACTCGGAAAATGATAGAGGATGTAGAAAATTTAGCATTCTTATATCGAGCCTTGTTCCTCTGAGCCCAAATTTCCCAAGGGAGAAAATCCTGTAGGATATAGGAAGAGTTCCTAGCCAATGTGAACCATTGATTCAAGCAAAGGGATAAAGATCGATATCTGATGATTCAATGTCGAATGCTTTTCTGAAGCAATGCCAAGAAGCTTGGACTAGCTCCCTGTTCACTCCCCAAGTGTAGGGTTGCGAAGTAGTAATAATTCGGAAAGACCGAGTATCGTTCCCACAGAGATTTATGAATGGGTATTCTCAGAATTTAACTAAAACAACTAGTAATTAAGATCCTATTAAGAACTAAAGCTGGAAAATAGCAAATCTGGGTTTAAATAGTGAATGTGTAAGGTAATTTCAATCTAAAAAGGCACTAGAGCGCCAAGGATCCACTTTTGGTAAGTTTCAATGCATCAACACAACTAGGTCTCTCATAACTCAATCGGAATCGAATTCATATCTCTATTCGATCGGAATATATAGCGGTTCAATCAACAATTATCCAAAACAGTTGCTTATTCATTGATTCGATTCCCACAACAATGCTCAGGCCTTGGGCACACTCAATTGTGTAGGCCAAGCCTCTTTCCAATCTAATTGAGATTCATAACCATAGCTTTCATCAAATCCTGTCACTAGACTTGATTACACCTAATGATTAGAACTCTAATTAAATCAAAATCAATCAGCAAACAGCTATTTCAGATTACTACAAAAGATACGAACTTTAGTTGAGTGAGTTCCCACATGAAAATCAGGCCATTGTACACAAGGCAATCAAAGGGTCTACCATACCCGGAGTCGATGATAGATCAATGAACTACACAAGCATAAACAATGCTCAGAAGCTAAATTACTAAGTTAGGATCACTAAGAATCACATGAGCCCGGAGTCATCAAGAGATCAAAGTAAAAACCCAACTAGAACTTGATTCAAACTCACATTAACTAAAATTCATCAATTAAATCATAAAAAGGAAACCTAGGTTGCATTAATCCATCAAAAACAAATCAAAAGCTTCACCTCTTAGCCCTAGCTAAGAGGTTTTAGTTCATCTCTAACATCCTTGAACTAAAAAGCCTCAAAAACATAAAAACTACTAAAACAGGAAGAAAACTAAGAAAACTTGAAGTAGAATCCGTCTCCCAAGCAATCCCCACGTCCTAGCATGCCCTAGTTTGAAGAGAAGAAGTCTTTTTATTGCTTGGAGGTGTCCTTTGCGTAAGAAACTTCCAGATTTCGCGTAAAAGTACGCACTTGCGCAGAGAATTTCGGCGCCCGAAAATAGAAACTGCCGTTTTTGCATAACCGACCTGTCGGATGACTGGTCGGACTGGCCTGGCCTACCGGTCACGACCGGTCGGACCTGTTAGTCCATCAGTCCAGCGAGTGAAATAGGAGAGGTGACCCGTTGGCCGACCGGTCACGACCGGTCGGACTGTATAATTCCTCTATCCAGTGAGCCTTCAATTCAGGTAGTGGGGTGGCCGACCGGTCTTGACCGGTTTGGCTCCTATGGCTGACCGGTCGGACGACCGGTCTGAGTTCTTTTTCTTCTTCATTTCTTTCTTTGTTTCTTCTTCTCTCTTCTCTCCTTGCTTTGTCTTTCTTTGGTCCTCCTTCATGCTTGATCTAGTGGTTTTCAATGCTTGTAAGGAGCTCTATTTAGCCTTGAATCAGTGAAATCTCCATCTTGTTCCTACAATCACAAATCTTGCATTAGATTAGTCCTTTAAACATGAAAACCGTGCATAATGAGTGATGAATTGGGGTTAGAATATGCACAATTAAGAGCTCAACACACCCCCCAACCAGCATTTTGCTAGTCCCGAGCAAAACATGCGTGAAACAAGTTTCATTCTCCAAAACCCAACTTTCTTTCAGAAACTATTCTTCTATACATTCCAAGACACACAAACGTAAAAATTAGAGTAATTAGATGATAGAGGTTGAAACCTTAAACTCTCAGAACATAATAAGTGTTTATATGAAATTCCCGCTGATTGATTGATAAATAGAAGAACTTGAACAAATTCAACCTAGTGTGCATAGTGAAGGTTCATCTCATGAGTTTTCAGGATTATCTTCTTCATAAATCAACTAAACTATAGATCTCAAGGTGCATAGAGCAACAACAAGCCTATGACAGGAATTTGCCTTATCGTCCTTCCGACGACTTTCACACTACGTCCCATTTCCGGCTTTGGTTACGGGTAGACCATCCCCCGGTTGGTAGTAGGTAGCCCTAATCGGAATTTTCCACCATTTTCCATCATTCCCAATTTCATCCTTCCTTTTCCTTTTTCTTTTACATTAGATAGGATTTTTAGAAATCCATATCTTTCGTTATTTTCCCATGGACAAGGATGGACAAAGTACCCCGGCTTGGTTTCTCAATACCTTAAATTAAGGTCTAGTTAATCCACAAATCACATAATCCTTTCAAATCACGAAAATCGTGTAATGTGAACTAGGTGCAAAAGGTGTTCAAATTTTCTATCAATCATAAAAAATAGGTGAATTCACATATAAAACCATTATATTAAGAGAAGTTCAAAGCTTGCAACATCCCTCACTTCGTAGCTCCTCTTCTTATACTCATGCTATCTCGAATGCATAAAATCAAAGTTTTTTAAAAGAGTTTTGAATTTTAGAAAAATCGAAAAATTTCTGCATCATTGGTCGAAATGTCACAAAAGCTAGCAGATTCATCATCTAAGGAATCTCTCTCACCCCCCAACCAAAACTTTACATTGTCCTCAATGTAAGAATGTATACAATGAATGCAACACATGAGAGCAATGCCAAAAGAAAAAGAGAGTGAGAAAGAGAGATATCACCTGAAGCATATATTTCATGGCAAGATTAGCTTTTGGAGATGGATTACTTCACAACTTAAATCAACTGATCAAAGCAAATCCTAATGGGAAAGCATTCTAGAAAATCTTCCTCCGTCAGACTAGGAGGTTAATCCCAACAACTCATCCAAAAGCATAAAGTCAAGCAGAATCATTAGATGGATCAAAAGGTTTCGCAATAAAGTCATCCAATATCCTGCTTTACAATATACATGTGTGTAATTGATCCAGATAACCCAATGAAAATCCCAGAAAGGAATTTCAGCGGGTTCCTTAATATTTTCAGCACATGTATAAGAGGAGACATCATCATATTTATCAGAAAAAATATGTCTCCATTCAGATTTTCCTGGGCTTTGGTATTGCAAGTATGGATCATCCCAGGGTTGGTGGAGTTCAGTGTGCATGATCCACAAAGGTGTGGAAATATGAATTGATTTCTCAGCACAAAAAGGTATTGTTTCCACGTCCTTCTCTCGGCTAGCGTCATATGCCGATGCCGACTCTAAAAGTGTGACCATATCCCTTATCATGCCATCGTTCTCATCAAGGGAGTAAGTCACATCTTCGTCTAAGTGACCGGAGTAAAAAGGTGAGAGGGATTCTACTTCCACAATAGATTGATCATGTTTATTTCGTGGACCTCCTCATCTTCATCCTCTTGTTGGTTGTCAACATTGAAAGCATTCAACTCAATCGTCATATTGCCAAAAGACATTTGTATGACCCCACTCCTACAATTTATGATAGCGTTTGATGTAGCTAGGAATGGGCAGCCAAGTATGACAGGAATTTGGGGGCCAATATTAACCATGGGTCGTGTGTCCAAGACAATAAAGTCCACCGGGTAGTAGACCTTGTCAACTTGGATAAGAACGTCCTCAATCACCTCTCTTGGAATACGAATCGATCGGTCAGCAAGTTGTAATGTGGTTTTGGTGGGTTTTAATTCACCTAAACCCAATTATTCATAGACCGAAAAGGGGATTAAGTTCACACTTGCCCCTAGATCGAGTAAAGTATGTTTCACCTGGTAATCTCCAATTATGCATGATATTGTCAGAAAACCGGGATCTTTGTATTTCTTGGGCATCCCGTGATTTATAATGGCACTTACATTCTCTGTCAAAAATGCCTTCTTTTGCACATGTATTTTTCTTTTCACCATGCAAAGGTCTTTTAAGAATTTAGCATATGACGGTATTTGTTTAATTGCATCCAACAATGGGATGTTGATTTTGACTTGCTTGAAGACCTCCAAAAATTCCTGATATTTATCTTGAGGTTTGGCTGCAATCAAGCATTGGGGGAATGGAGCAACGGGCCTATATTCTTTCAATGACTCTTTTTCATTCATGGCGGTGCTAGGTCCATCATCCTCTTTGGAAGATACCGGATCATTAGGCATTGAAACCTTCACTGGATCAGATTTTGCAATAATCTTACCACTTCTAAGAGTGGTGATGGCCTTAGCATGTTCCATGTGTTGGTTAGAGGAACTAGGCACGCTTATTTCGCATTGTGGTTTTGGATTTGGTATGGGTTGGGCTGGAAGAATCCCTTCCCTTGCGTTTAAGTGAGCCTTGATTTCCTCCATCGAATTTTTAAGTTCAAGCATTATCGTATGGTTGGATTGATTTATTTGAGCTTGACCTTCCATGAATGCTTTCAAAGTATCCTCTATAGGCATTTGAGGTGGGGCCATAGGAATTTGCATTGGGGGCCCCCTTTGAGGATTATTTTGATTAGCCATGTTTCCATTCGCCCAATTGAAGTTAGGGTTGTTCCTCCAACTAGAATTGTTCGTGCTTGAATTTGGAGTTCTAAAGGTCGTTGATAACTATTCAAAGCATTCGATTGTTCAAATAAAAGTTCTCGAAACGCATAGATTGTTGGACAATCCGGTGTTTGATGCACATTGGAAGCACAAATACCACAAATAGTTTCAACGGCCCCCCTTTGTTGGGTTGTGTCCACTTTCTTTAGTTCCATCTCCTCGACTTTTCGTGTGAGTTTAGCCACTCTAGAACCTAGATCATCTTGCTCATTTAAAACATAAATTTCTCCCTTTTCCTTGGCTTGGGGTTGTTTTGAACTTGTTGGCTTAGATGTATCCCATGCTTGTGTGTTTTCAGCCAACATGTCAAAATAATCCCAAGCTTCCTCCGTTTCCTTGTTCATGAACTCCCCATTGCACATCATCTCCACAAATTGGCGCATGGTTGAGTTTAATCCATCATAGAAGAAACTAATCAACCTCCACCGTTCATAGCCATGATGTGGGCATGCATTTAATAACTCATTATACCTTTCCCAACATTGGAAAAAGGTTTCTTCTTCTCTTTGAGTGAAGTTCATTATGGCCCTTCTTAGTGCATTGGTTCGATGAGTAGGGAAGAATTTTTTAAGAAACTCCCTAGTCATCTCAGCCCATGTCCCAATAGACCTTGGCCTTAAGGAATGTAGCCATGATTTGGCCTTCTCTTTCAAGGAAAAAGGGAATAATTTGAGTTTTATTGTATCCTTGGTCACATTGTCATAGTTTATTGTGGCAATAACCTCTTCAAATTCCTTAATATGTAGATACACGCTCTCAGAGTCGAGTCCATGGAATCTAGGAAGAAGTTGGATTAACCCCGGTTTAAAATCAATGTTTCCTACATTGTGAGGGAAAATTATGCAAGAGGGAGTACTCATCCTAGCTGGTTGTAAATAGTCACGTAAAGTTCTAGGTTGAGGTACATCCCCCAATTCATTCTCATCCAATTCAGTAAGGTTTGGGGCTGGATTTTGATGTTGATTAGCCCCTTGATTTGGTTGATTTTCAGCCATCTCTCTAGTAATTTCAGGAAAATTTTGACGTTTCCTAGCACGAGGCTCTCTATCAATCCCTTCAACAATTACTCCGTCACGATTGAGTCGGTTATTAGATCCCCGAGCCCAATGTGGCATGCAAAACCTAAAAGAATGAAACAAAAAGGAAAAAGAATTCTTCCTTCCTTCCTTTACTCCTCTCTAAGACTTAAGCACAAGGTGTCTTGCAATGGCTGAGCCAGAAGCAAGGATAGAGACCGATTTCTCCTGTCAATAGGGGTTCAGAGAACTCCCCACCCACTCTTTGAGTCTTTTGAGAAAAGCACAGAAAAAGAAGAAAGAGGAATCAGATTGAGAAGAGAAATCTCAGAGCACAAGGTGATCCAAGACGGCAGAGTCGACCAATAGGAATCCAGGCTGCTCAAGGCCAACCTATCAGAGATCCAAAAGGAGTCTCCACCCACTCTACAAGAGATGAATATGGTAGGAATGAGTAGGAGAAGAAGAAGAGTAAGGTGAGAATGATAAAACCTGATTTATGACTTAAGATGCCTACTTCTTCTTCAACTTCCTAAAAATCCCTGAATTAGACCTATGTTAGAATCCTGCAAAAATCAAAACAAAGTAAGTTAGTATTTAGAAGAAAACCTACCCTAGAAAGCAAAACAAATCCTAAACCTATCTTAACACAATCTCAACTAAAAGTTAATTCAGAAAATTCTAAAAATACCGCATAGAAATCCCCGGCAACGGCGCCAAAAACTTGTTCACTCCCCAAGTGTAGGGTTGCGAAGTAGTAATAATTCGGAAAGACCGAGTATCATTCCCACAGAGATTTATGAATGGGTATTCTCAGAATTTAACTAAAACAACTAGTAATTAAGATCTTATTAAGAACTAAAGCTGGAAAATAGCAAATCTGGGTTTAAATAGTGAATGTGTAAGGTAATTTCAATCTAAAAAGGCTCTAGAGCGCCAAGGATCCACTTTTGATAAGTTTCAATGCATCAACACAACTAGGTCTCTCATAACTCAATCGGAATCGAATTCATATCTCTATCCGATCGGAATATATAGCGGTTCAATCAACAATTATCCAAAACAGTTGCTTATTCATTGATTCGATTCCCACAACAATGCTCAGGCCTTGGGCACACTCAATTGTGTAGGCCAAGCCTCTTTCCAATCTAATTGAGATTCATAACCATAGCTTTCATCAAATCCTATCACTAGACTTGATTACACCTAATGATTAGAACTCTAATTAAATCAAAATCAATTAGCAAACAACTATTTCAGATTACTACAAAAGATACGAACTTTAGTTGAGTGAGTTCCCACATGAAAATCAGGCCATTGTATACAAGGCAATCAAAGGGTCTACCATGCCCGGAGTCGATGATAGATCAATGAACTACACAAGCATAAACAATGCTCAGAAGCTAAATTAGTAAGTTAGGATCACTGAGAATCACATGAGCCCGGAGTCATCAAGAGATCAAAGTAAAAACCCAACTAGAACTTGATTCAAACTCACATTAACTAAAATTCATCAATTAAATCATAAAAAGGAAACCTAGGTTGCATTAATCCATCAAAAACAAATCAAAAGCTTCACCTCTTAGCCCTAGCTAAGAGGTTTTAGTTCATCTCTAACATCCTTGAACTAAAAAGCCTCAAAAACATAAAAACTACTAAAACAGGAAGAAAACTAAGAAAACTTGAAGTAGAATCCGTCTCCCAAGCAATCCCCACGTCCTAGCATGCCCTGGTATGAAGAGAAGAAGTCTTTCTATAGCTTGGAGGTGTCCTTTGCGTAAGAAACTTCCAGATTTCGCGTAAAAGTACGCACTTGTGCAGAGAATTTCGGCGCCCGAAAATAGAAACTGCCGTTTTTGCATAACCGACCGGTCGGATGACTGGTCGGACTGGCCTGGCCGACCGGTCACGACCGGTCGGACCTGTTAGTCCATCAGTCCAGCGAGTGAAATAGGAGAGGTGACCCGTTGGCCGACCGGTCACGACCGGTCGGACTGTATAATTCCTCTATCCAGTGAGCCTTCAATTTAGGTAGTGGGGTGGCCGACCGGTCTTGACCGGTCTGGCTCCCGTGGCAGACCGGTCGGACGACCCGTCTGAGTTCTTTTTCTTCTTCATTTCTTTCTTTGTTTCTTCTTCTCTCTTCTCTCCTTGCTTTGTCTTTCTTTGGTCCTCCTTCATGCTTGATCTAGTGGTTTTCAATGCTTGTAAGGAGCTCTATTTAGCCTTGAATCAGTGAAATCTCCATCTTGTTCCTACAATCACAAATCATGCATTAGATTAGTCCTTTAAACATGAAAACCGTGCATAATGAGTGATGAATTGGGGTTAGAATATGCACAATTAAGAGCTCAACACTCCCCAATGGAGAAAATATATAAAGAATGTATTTATACCACATAGAGCTTGGGCAATTACTCCTGTAGCTTGGTGACCTAGCAACATGTAGCTGCATGGTGTCAGGACTCTGTTGGGCAAACCGTGATGTGTATGCTTTATCCATGCTTTCCATCTATTTTTTCAACTCATTTTAAGGAATAGGCCTAAAATTGAACCATATTCAAAGCTCAAGTGGACCACACCACTGGAAACTGAGAATAATGACATCCACTGTTGAAACCTTCCTCAGGCCCACAGTGATGTTTATTTGTCATCCAACATGTTCATAAGGTCACACAGACCTAGATGAAGGGAAAACACAAATATCAGCTTGATTCAATACTTATGTGGCCCTAATGTTTCGTCTAGTGCAGTCCACTTGAATTTTGGATATGCTTCAATTTTGGGCTAAAATGAGCTGATAAAATAGATGAATGGCGTGGATAAATGATGCAAGACAAGGGTCCTACCAATATGATGTGGAATGAAGCTAAAGCGGAAATGTATAACAACGAACAATTAAATTAAAACTAATCAATCACATGTGCGAGAAAATTCAAATAAGCAAAGAAATCATTCATCATAATAATAAAACCCAAGTATGTAGTGAAAGAATTACGAAATCTCAATGGCTAGGACCCATGTAAGGTAGAACTTCCATATCTAAGCATATGTTTAATTCTAAAATCAAAGGGTAAGGTTTTAGAGTTCCTAAGGTATGGCTGAATTTTGGGTTTAATGAGGATTACAGTTAGGGTTAGGGTTTAGGTGGTTTGTGAATTAGGATTTATGGATTCAAGGCCAAGGAAAATTTGAAAATTGGATTTTGGTGAAAGGGATGGTCGGATTTAGGAGTTGTGTGGGCTGAGATTAGGTTTGAGGGTTTTGGATTAAAAGAAGTATGCGTTTTGGAGAAAAACAAAATTTAAGTTGGTGGGGGCTTATGTTGAATTAAAGGGTTTCAAGGATCAATGGGTTTCAAGAAAAATCGAAGATTTTATCGAATGGATGTAGAAAAAAAAAATACCTTAAATCGTAGAGAAGATGAAAGGGAAGAAAGAATGAAGATAGCCGACATCACACTGTTGGCATCACACCAAAGTGGCTCCAATCATTGGAAGAATCATGCTCATCTCAAGTAATGAAGGTTTTTTCCTCTCAATATTCATCATAGCATAATAAAAATAGGGTTTCTAGCAGAGCATGTTTAGTCTCTGTCTAAAAAAATACAATAAAGTGCCTAAAAAAATAACAAAATAACGCCTATGAAAAAAAATCCGTGCTCTCAATCGGATGGTTCTGCTCCTCTGATGTTCTGCTATGCTCCTGCTGCTCATTTATGCTACGTACTCCTCTCATCACATGCTCCTCAAATGTCATCGAACCACAACGAGACGAGCGCGACACGTCTCCCACGCTAGTACACTTGGAAAATGGAATGTAATTGATTGATGTCCTCATCAATAAAACGCATACATCATGGTAGTGTTGAGGTCACCTCATATTCAAAGCTAAAGTGGACCACACCTCTCATCACACCGACCTAGATGATGGGAAAACACAAATATCAGCTTGATTCAATACTTACGCAGCCCTTTGAACCTCAACAACTAGAATCCTATATGTATAAAAGCATTGCACATATATAGCTAACATGAAGAAGTATGCAATAGAGTACTAAAAAAACAAGAATACTGGCCTGAGGTAAAATTTGTGTGCCCTGGCGATCCAAATTTCCAGTGGCAATCAAGCCTCGTTTGACTGTTGATCTTTGATGCAGCTTCCTTTCAAAAACAGCAATCTTCACCTCTAACCCTTCATCCCCTACCACCTCATCTCCTACAACGTTTGCATTGACCTTGTAGTAATCATTCCAAATCATCCATCCACCACATTGGATCCACCAACCCAATTATCATGCGTACTAAGGTTAGTATCATCAAGCCTCAGGCTGTTTACTGCCATTTACCATCCTCTTTCAGTGGCGCTTCTGATGCCTGAGCCCACATGCTTCAGTCAAGCAAAGGACCAAACAGAGCTGGTTGAGATGGGCCTTTTATGCTGTATTGTTGTCAAATGTAGCTGTTTTATTTATAAAATGTGGCATGATGGGGTAACGGTGGATTATTGTGTTCAAGAGCAGAGTATAGCCCTGCTTTCTAAATGTGAATGCTGCGTGGTATTTGGGCAGCACTCAATGTGAAAAATCTAATAACTTGTTTATTGAAGGTTTTTATGGATAAGCACATATGATGCTTCTTTAGTCGTGCATTTCATGTATCACTCAATGAAAATTAGTGTGCTGAACCCAGATTAATGCAGTGGTTTTCTGTACCAAATGAAGCCATAATCCGAGCAGTAAGGATTCTTATTTATCTTCTACTACAAATGTTCTTATATTTTGTTACTTGGTTTTCCAGTACCAGAGCAAATGCACTGCTCCAACACGATCCAAGAGCTTGGAAAACAGTTGCAAGCCTCTCTTTTTTAAGGAGTTGAAGAAGTTATGGGACAACAAGAGTGGTAGTCCATGGGAAAAGGGATGATTTTCTTTCTCCAATACCTTGATGATCGATGATTCTCCTTACAAGGCCCTTAAAAATCCAGCAATTTTATTATGAGAATTATCATATGCAACTAATTGTAGGAAATGACGTTCGTTGGTTCCGAATACTTGTGGGAGCCCTTCACATCCACGTGCAGGCACTGACATAATTTGAAGATGTGTTTGATATGATCTTTCCATCCTGTTAGCTACAAAAATTAGATCTTCTGGCTTGAAATGATGAGTCGGCCAATTCACAACTTGGGTGGACCACATCATATTAAATCGTTTACAGCCAAAATATGTTTTAATCATCAGTTCACTTTGTACATTGTTTTTCATCTGATTGGGGAAATGGCCTAATCACATAAGCAGAAGATCTAAGCATTAATTGTTCCCAACCAGATGGAAATCTTAGATCTTGCACATGTGTTAATTACTCGTTTCTGATTTAATTCATCATCACCACAATAACCAAGCTCATCAATAGCATTACACTGAATCCAGTGATTCATTGGCCATTCAGAAAAGAGCACACGCACACGCGGGCGCACACACACACACACACCCAAATGGTACCTTGTTGGTTAACTAGTGTTTTGGCTAATTATCTATTTATTTATTTATTATTATTATTTTTCATCTGACAGCCAAACTCAGCAATTTTCCCATATCCGTATAGTGTGGAGGACATCGACGACCACAGTGTAGGTGAGGCCTAATCATTTTTAGCAAACAATCGCAATAAGGGCCCGTTTGGATACCAACAAATAAGTTGCTTTTCTTGCTGATGGCAGCAGTTAAGTAACTTATTTGAGATAAGTTAGTTTGGTTAATAAATAATGATCATTGCTTATTTGCTTAAAATCTGTTAAGTATTTTAGCATTTTTATTTTGCTTTTTTACTTTTTCACCAATGACTGAAATTATAGGTGCTCGTCTATAGCTGTAAACAGTGTCGTGGCAACCGCCCATCGCACATTGACCATCTAGCTTGCTGGGCCCACTGTGATATATTTGATCCGCGCCGTCCATCTGGTTTGGACGTGAGTGGGGCTAGCATGTGAGGCAAATCTAAACCTGAGGTGGACCCCACATCAGGAAGCAATAGTGATAATGATGACACCGTTGAAACCTCCCTGGGCCCAGTGTGATGTGTTTTACTCATGCCATTCATCTGTTTTTCCAACTAGTTTTGAGTGGCCCACTGGGTAGTGGCGCCACATGCTATGGACATGAAATCCACACCGTCCACACTTGTTGGTGTATCCCAAAAATGAAATAGAATCCAATCTCAAATAGACCGCACCTCAAGAAACAATGGTCATTGACGCCCACCATTGGTCGGCCCTAATGATGAGTGGCCCATATCCAAGGCGGGCCCTGCATGATAGACGGCCCACATTAGAGGTGGGCCCCACATTTGGGACGATCGATATTAAAGGTGGCTCCACATGATGGGCAGTGGATATTGATGGTGGGCCCACTTGATGGATGACCAACATCAAAGGTGAGCCCTACATAAAGAACGGTGCAAATGGCTTATATCCAAGGTGCGCCCCACATGATGTTCTGCCCATATCAAAGGCGGGGCCCACACAATGAACAATCCACACCAAAGGTTGGCCCCAAATGATGGATGATGGATGTGCAAGGACCAAACAGACTTGAGGAATGATGTTGGAAACAAATATGCTTTTCTACTTTTTGGTTGATAAACATGTTGTTTGCCAAACATACTTATTTGCTAGCTAAGTAGAAACCAAGATAAGTTACTTATTTGATAAGTAGCTTACCTTAAGTAACTTACAATCCAAATGGGCCCTAAGGGACTTCAGCTGGGTACTACCCCCACCTGGCTCACACAGGAAAGGCCTCTGAGGTTCCTCGGTGATGTTTGGGTTTTATCTACACCGTCAATCCATTCTGCTATACTATTTTAGAGTATAAGCCCCAAAATGTGGCCGATCCAATGCTCAAGTGGACCTGACAGCAGGGGGATTAAATGCCTACCGTTGGCCACAAAAGTTTTTAATCAAGCTGATATTTGTGCTTTCCCTTCTGAACAGGTAGACCGACAAATAAACATCACGGTTGGACCTTGGAAGGTTTCAAAGGTGGAGTCATTATCACTGGACACGGATTGTGGTCGAACCTTTAAGCGTCCCACCGTGATGTATCTATTTACCCAAGCCGTCCATCCTTTTTCTAAGATCATGTTAAGGCATGGGCCCAAAATTGAAGGAGATCCGACGCTCTAGTGAACCACACCAGATATGACTCTTGCATTTAATGCAACTAGGCTTACTATTTGATTAATAATAAAAGAGAATCAATTACAAAACAAGTTTAAACAACTATTTATAGAGAAAACTAACCCTAGAAAACCCTAATAAAATCCGCGTAAATTTGTGCAGCTTCTGGCGCGTCGTCGGGTGCCCGATGAATGGTGGTCGGGCGACCGAAGTTCTCCAAAATAGTCCAGTAAGAAAACTTGTAAATCTGACAAATTTCGGGTGCTTGATGAAGTGTTGTCGGGCGACCAACATTGCCGACGGCCCAAATTTATCGGGAAGTCGAAATCTGCTGAATTTTCTGCTTTTTTTCCTTGGTCTTTTTTTCGGTCTATTTGTGATAGAAATATGCTTGATCCATGCCCTCTATCCACAGGTTCTCTCCCTACACCCCCCCTCTCCCCCCTCCTATCTCTTTGAGTGTGTGTGTGTGTGTGTGTGTGTGTGTGTGTGTAGATAGAGAAACAACGGTTCAATCTTCTTATTTCTCAAACCAAGAGACATGATTCAGGATTCTGATGCATATAGATAAAAATGATCAAGGGGAGTCAGAATTTCCAAGAACATTTGGAACATTTTGTTTTTGAACAGAAGTAACATTTTTGAGTAGTGTTCAATCAATTACATATTAATAAATATTCAATTGATTGGTTATTTCCTTCATCACCTACATGAACAAGTGGGAAGTGAAACATAGGAATTGAGCTCATCCCCGTAAGCTCTTCTTTGAGTATGTTTAGAGACTTCTCACTCAAGTAAGCACTTGCAGGTTAACATTTTCCTCTGAATACCTTTGTGTAAGTTTCTTCCAACATTTAGATAGAAACCGTGACATAAAATCACTCTGAGAAATCACTAGAGCTCATGAAAACTACAGTAGCTCAGCAACTGGAACTGTTGATACGATGGAATCCAATGTAGATTGCATAAGCACCAAAAATTGCCCATGTGGACAAATCGTAGCCCTTCAACTGGTGCATAGAAAATAGATGTTTGAGAAAGAAAATAAAATAGAGGTCAGCATTCAGTCAAAGCAGAGTCAAAGATTCGATGGCTAGGATCTTGGAAATCATATTTGGGCCCATCATATCAGTTGTTTACATCACTAAACAAGAACATCCAGTAATGCCTCTACTTATTGCTTGAATCTCTTCAAAGATTAGCAAAGAGGTGATAGTTTTTCGCATCTAAAACTATTTGTCGGATGGAAGAAATCACTCCTATCATCCCTACAATTGAAAAGACCACTGCAATAGTGGCATTGCCCCAGAAAAGCAAACTCCATTTCGATGGCCTGAACGTCAGATTGTAGAAGATCATTGGCAGGATGAAGTTCAAAGGGAAGATCCCTAAAGCTCCAAGGAATGCATTGATATCGCCGAAGAACGGAAGCATTGCTGAGATAATCGTCGCTATGATGACTGCAAATGATCGAGAAACCAGCCTAGGGATGACATTCTGGAGGGAGAACTGTTTGCATTCTGCATTTGCAAACTTCCTCTCGAGCACGTCGTTCGTTGGTTGCAAGTACACCTGCATAGATGAATGAAGTTGGAGAAAGTTCAACTACATTGGTTGTTGGATGTCATGACTCATTTCCTACATTGCCTTTTATGGGGTTTGAAATTTCAACATTGGCTATGCTGTTGTAGATGTTTGGTTTGAGCAGAGTATGGCAGGTTGGACTTGTGAACACATCCTCCATGGACATGGAAATACATGTACCTAATCTAAATTGCCGAATCATGGGCCCTACTGTAGATGTGACATAAACCAAAAATCAAACAAGTTGGATGATCCTAAGATGCCAAATTATCTGAAAATCAAACAAGATGATCTTAACTGTTCCGTGGGTCGTCATTAGATGGATGGTTAAAAGAATGTGTTTTATGGTTACAGTTCAAATTACCAAGAGCCAGATCAATAACAAACGTTTCTACAATAAGCCTAACATACAAATTGACATTTGGGTCCCACTGATAGCCCCCTACTGTTCTCCTTGGATCCAAAAAATCTGGTGATCCAAAACTCAGGTGGGTCACATCATGTAAAATCATGGCTCAAACCTCTAGAACCATCTGTTGTGGCACCTAAATTTTGGAATGGCCTCGTCATTTGGGTGTCCATTCATCCTTGATGGATCTTCTGAATGGATTAGATGGCATATGCAAAACATTGTGGGCCCCGCATACAATCTAGAAGGTTCATAATGGTCGGAATCCTTATGTGTCAGCCGGATCTTTGGGCACCAAGGACTATGCTGGAAGGTTCACATGATGGACAGATTGGATGTCATTAAAATATCATGGTGGGATTCACACGTTAATTTGTACCTTAAGATTATCCTAGAAATGTTTGTTTTGGATCCTAGAAACGTTGAAGTTATCTGAAAATGCCCCTTTGATCAAATGTCTATCCTCATCAGTATTTTTGCCCATAATTTGTACAGTTTGGATTACGTACATCAGAATTCCCCTAGTAAACAGACTCGTTCCTTTCCTCATATACTCACCACAGCCACAGCTGACACTTGTAGGAGGACTAAGATGTTGGTCATCAGAACAAACCAATTAGGGACCAGCGGCTTTCCATCAACCATGAAGTTATTGAGGACATTGCCGGCCGACAAATTGCCAAATGCCCAATAGCCTGAGACAGCCACACTGAAGAAAGTTGAGGTTACTACCACATAAGACATGCAGAGTCCCCTGAACATCTTCCCCTTGATTGGAGGTGCCAGAGTCGCCTACACAAAACGAAGGTTACTGATATTGTTAAAAGACAATCTGGAAATGGCAATCACCCTATTAAGAGAATTCACTTTCTCAATATAAATTTTCATTTCTTTTTTAATAGAAAGCTATTACATTTGTTAGGAAACTCAATCAACTAATGATTTCTATTACATCCATTGGTATTATGTTCAACTCAAACTGAACCATCCAAACCATGGGACCCATTGAAGATAGGTCAGAACCCCATAGACATTGTTTATTAACTTTGGATTGTTGATTGTTTTTCATTTAACCATCCATTAGATGTCTGTAGTCCTCAAGTTATCAAATTAGTTCGGTGTAATTTTTTTTTTCATGGATTAGTTAAAATGGGGCCCATGATTTCAATGGTCTATTTGATAATTGAGATTGCCTTGTCTATGGCTTCTAAGTTCCATTCATATAAACCATCCAAATTGATTAGCTGCCAAATTTTTTACATCACAACAATTCACAACGGGTATTTCAAACTAGATCAATATGTTTGACACAAATGAACCTGTATTTCAGGAAGGATGCCATTTCCGTACGATGCTGCAATGATGGATAAACCATTGAAGACACTAAAAACACGATTTTCTCCATCACTAGCCAAGGAGTATGCCTTTGATGATGCCTTACTGGAATTCCCTGTGACAAAATTACTCCCAAATTTAAATGACATAATCAACACTTGGAATATCACAAGGCTTTGTTAGACTCATGGCCATTTCAAGAATGTAGAAAACTAATTTATGATTTTAGAATTTCTACACGTAGCAGCATTTCCAAATTGCGAAATGGGGGTCTCTTATGTTGTTTGGGAAGGAAGGGATCTTTTGCAACCAGACAAATATCATTTCTGCTAATCCTTGTAAGAAAGGAAATCCCAAAATGGAAAGTTGTTTTTCTTATTATCCATGCCAAATGTAGCCTAAGATTGTCAAATAAATAAATAAATAAAAGAAAAGGAAAAGTAGTACCAATGTAGACGGATCCAGCAGTAGCAAAGATGCTGTAGGCTAGTGAGAGAATCAAAGAAATCAGGTTAATGTGCCGAAGGGAGTGAAAAGATGGGATTTGAGCCAAAAGCAACAATACAGCTCCAAAGATAGCTACAAATTCATAAAGCTTCATCGAACCTTTTGGGTTGGAGAGCACATAAATGAACTGCAAGACAAAACATTAGCACTTAATCAATCATCATCAACCGTGTTCCAAATATCCAAAGAGAAACGGTCGTATTAGAAGATCTTTGCAAAAACCTATCTTGGGATTAGAGCTAACCAGTTTCACTATTCTGCTTTCTGAATCTGATCTCTATTGCCGTTCATCACATGTAACTCAAATAAAACCATCCAAATCGTGAACCCCATGTGCCCAAGTCATAGTCTCAAAATCATATTGATTAGATGATCCCAACTTCTAATTAATGGGTGTTAGAGTATGGGATATGTATCTATAGCTGTACACGTGCAGATGCACATACTATAGATAAGTATATGGATGGATACATATATTTCTGTTAAGATTTCCTAATATTTCCAAGCTCCTATTTATATTCTTGTTATTCTCAATGGAATATATACAGCTTTCCACTATCCAGTCCCTAAAGTTAACAATAGGAACTTGTTTAGTCTATTAAATGGTTTTCAGTGTAACTGTACATTGATGTCTAACAATTCCCATTGCAATTTTTTCCTTTCATCATTATTTCTTAATAACCCATCTAGAATGAGAGCCTTGACGTGGATTACATATATAGTTACATGTATGGCATGTTTTTACAAATTCTATTTCTGATTGCCTGTATATGAACCATCACACTCCTACCAGAATATCAATTTTTTTCTCCTCATGCAAGATTGTCATGTGACGTATAAAAGGTACCGTATTTCATCACGAACATATTTTTATCAAGCTGATATGATACACGGAAATGATACTTTGAATGTCATTGCAAAGTGTTGGATCTCAGATCCTATAATTCCTTGGGCAATTAAATAGAAAACCAGACAAGAAAAAAGAAAAAAAAAAAAAAAGAAAAAGGAAAAAAGAAAGAAAGAAAGAAAAAGAAAAGTTAGTTTCTTCAACATGAAGGTGTTTCCAATTTTCTCCTTGCAAGAACTCACCAACCTTCATACTCTGTCCACCCAATACAATAGAACCGACCACCGCACCGTAGCATAGTCCAAACTGCAAGGGACCAACATAATAACGGCCCCATTTCGGTCCTGAAAATCCATTATGACTACTTCAGCAAATACTTGTTGTGGTTGTTCTGTAGAGTTCATTGGTGCAGTTGGATGAATCCTACTATATAGGAAAAAACAATGCAGTTGGAGAACTAAGGGCCTGTTTGGTAGACACCGAAAAGATGGCATCTCATTTTAGTCCTCACCAAAAAGAAATATGACTCGCAATACATAATTATGATCAGCAAAATGAGATGAACTCAATTTTAGACGTCTACAAAACAGGGCCGAGGAAAAAGAGTTTTCTCAGTTACCTAAAATATCAGTGGCCATGTCTCTGAAACGAAGTTGGCGTCGCCCATGTTGCGCATGATGTTCAATGACTACAGACAGCAGGTTGGAGGAATAGAAGGTGATGATGGTTCCAATGGTCAAGCATGTTACTCCGGCTACCCACCCCAGCGAGGCAAGCGAAAAGGGAAGGCTAAGAAGGGCTGGGCCCACAACTGCAGTTGTCAAATGGTAGCAACAATGTATCCAAGAGCCTGGAAACAAGTACTGTTTGCAAATTAAACTCTTGCTAATCTTGCTAGAATTCTAGAACCTGGGATCAAGTGCATATGAGAAAGCTCAAAGAGATTTACAGCCTGTTTCGATATGGGGAATTCATGGTGTGGACATGGAAAACTGTAATTATCATGTCTTCAGGCACTTTTCACTGGTGGATTCCCAAAAGGGTGGTCTCTTTGGATAGCAAGTGAAAATCCCATTTCTCATTAGACAACAGTCACCTTGTATCTTGTGCCAATAGAGAGTTAGACAACTCTAATGATCATTGCATGTAATTCATATTTTTCTTTACAATCCGAACAGCCATAAACATCAAATTAAGGGAAAACCAATTATTTTCCCATGATTCTTCGTATCCAAACAGGCCCTTAAGTTATTTGTTGTGCCTGGTAGTGATGTGCCAGCTGGTCCTAAGCCCAAGTAAAGGAGGGTAGGTGTCAGTTAAGTGGCTGAATCGTTGGTCTTTTTCCAAGTACCTATGATTCATAAAGGCTAACCTGAATTGCCCGACAAATGTACAGTTATGGCAGTTAGGATAGAGCATAAATAAAAGGCTGTCTTGTATTCAATTAGAAAAGTTTCATTGATAAGATGGTTGTGATTGTTGTGTAAACGACATTTTAGTTTGTGGCCCGATCATTGGTAGAGCCCACAAGATGAGAGGCCCAAATCTTCCTATGGATGCCACATGTATCCAGATTGTCTGCTTGGCAATAACGGGATTTTCCTGTTTTGTCCGACCTCAGTGGTCTACGTCAGCACTGGCGTGGGCTGACGTGGACCAATGAGGTCGGTGCAAAACAGAAAAATCCTGTTATTACCAAGCAAACAATGTGGATTTCATAAGAAAAGGGGAGTGAATCAGCTTCAAGACATAAAACAAGGACATTTATTAGCTATGCACACTTGGGCCAATGCAGGACTAGTGGCATAAGGACGGCTTTGCGCCCACTTGTGGTTTCCATGATAATCAAAGCTATCCGTCCGCCCCTAATGGAACTCAACAATGTAGCGTGAAAACTCAATCTAACTCGGTACCATCAACTCAAGAAGAACTCTGACCTAGTCACAATTCCCTCAAGACTCAATAAAAACTCGACTCCAGGTTGACTAAATTTGAAAAAAAAAAATAATGAAACTTGAGAAAATTGAAGTTGGCTAGGATTGGCTTGGCAAGACTCCACAATACTGACGCCTTATCATATTTTAAATATTAAATATTGCTAAACAATCTTTAATAAAAAAACAACAAAATAAAAAACTCATCAGAGTGACTAAACTCAGCTCGACTCAACAAACGATCTAGGTGAGTCGAGTTTTCAAGTTCTTACATTATGCTCTAGTCATTACCCAGTGATTTGTGACTACCAAGCTCTCATATTTTACACACGAAACTAATTTCAACATAGGAGTCAGTATTTCAAATAGCGCTCAGCGTACGCTACGTAGTGTAGCATTACAGAGCATACTAAATAGTGTAAATCTCCTGTAGTGTATGCTACAGGGATCATAGCGTACACTACAATGTATTTTTATTATTTCATTTTTTGTTATAGCATACACTACAATGTATTTTTATTATTTCATTTTTTGTTGTAGCATGCACTACAATGTATTTTTATTATTTTTAAAATTTTTAATTTTTATATTTTCTTTGTATCTAATGTTGAGGAATGTAACACTTGTATTGTATTTAATACTTTTTAACCCGTGAGATTTGTATTTCTTTTCATACTTGTTAGTTGTGGTTTCAATTAAACATTATTAATTAAAGTGGTTTGATTAAAAAGCTGTTGATGTGATAATTGTTTTATTTGATTTATATATGTTGATTGGATTTTCAGGATGATAATTAATAACTTGTTTGAACATACTAATATTTTAAAAAGTTAATTATCTTTATTTCCTTATTATTTTCAGTTTTAATAAAAGCATTCAATGCAATTTTGACCACCAAAGGACTACAGATTCCGAAACTCGAAACAGAACACACATAAGGTAGCTATGGAACTGAGTTTCAGCTATCAAACCAAGTAAGACAGAATTAATTCAAAAGAGAGAAAAAAAAAAAAAAAGAACATTGAAAACATAAATAGAAATAAAGAGAAATGATCACAAACATCCATGACATGATACGCTTACTGATCATGTGTAGGGAAAAGATCAAAGCCAGAATAAGAATGCTAACCGTCAATAGATAGGGGCAAAGCAAAATCAAAGCCAGAACCAAGTCAGAAAACCAAGCAAGTATTCTAACCGTGCAAAAGTTGGAAGCCATGACAAAGATCGCCTGGGGTGGAAATCACGTAGATTCACTTGGTCCGCCAGGCCATTGAACAAATGGATAGACAATGATCTTAGTGAATATGATCCAAATGAAAAGTGGATCAGCTTGATTTTGGCACGAGGCGATATTCGTTATGATTCCCACCTTTGGCAATTGGCATGCCTTGGATGTTCTTCAAATGTGATGTTGGATGGAAATAAGCTGAGCATACTATGGTGCCACATGAATATTACTCGAAAAGAAAATATTTGAAAATTGTTGAGGGTGCTTTTGATTGCACCAAATATTTCACAATTAATCAGTCCAATTTAGTGAAACCAAACACACCATAAAGTAATTAAGAGGCCTTTTCTTCACTTTTCCTTCTTTTTCCTAATTCATGAAGTGGGCCACCTATATTTTCTTTCGCGAAAAACAGTCATCTTTTCTAAAACATGAAAAAGAATAATAAAGTACCTTTGGACTTGAGAACAAAGAGAGCTCCTGCATCGAGCTTTTGAAGCTCAAGATGAGCCGGAAGCGGCGATGGATCAAGAAGAGATGGATGGAGCCTCGATCCCTCCTCTTGATGTCCATCTCCAGTTGAATTCAAAAGATCAGTCCCCATTCTCTTGAGAGAGAGAGAGAGAGAGAGAGAGAGAGAGAGAACAGTAGTAACAAAAAAGAAGAGATTTTTAGGAGACTAGTTCGAATGTTTGTATGTTGACTTTAACATAGAACGGTTTCTTTTCTACTAATGTCTCACTTGTTCATGGCATCTGAGCCTTGTAAATGATGGGGCACATCATAATAGTTCGTCTGCATGAAAATTATGATTGCTCATTCACCAGATAGGCTTCAACGTAGAAATAAATGGACAGGCGCCAATGGTCTGACTCAATATATATTTGTGCTCACCTAATAAGTGAATTGTTCCAATATTTGCCTGCATTAATCTTCACGGTATGACCCACCATTTCACGATTCAGATGTTTCACCCAAGTGATATGTTAGCAGACTTCCCATGCAACGTTAACATGTGAACATTTCTCTATTTTGAGGCTACCACCACTACGAAAATCAATCCATATACTACTCGGTATTCCTTCATCCTGGTGATCTGCACCTGATGAATGGTTTGGATTGTATATGCAAAATATGGTGGACCCCATGTTCCATTTGTAAGTTTCTAAGGTAGGCGTCACACTGCCTAGTGTCCCCAGCGTTCCCTTTGTGTGGACTTTGGATTCCATGCCGAAAAAAAAGGTACGGTGAGGATTCCACATACATCAACATCATGGTGGGACGCACATATATAGTGCATTCAAAAGCATCTGAACAAAACCTCTTCTAAAAACTTGATTAAAAGAAAGATGACTCTAGTACTGATACCCATGCACGGTTGTTGAATCCAGATGGCCCATTAGATGAACCCTATCATGGACGGTCCATCATTAAAAGGCCACACTGATCAGTCAATTCCACCTTTGCAGTCAGCTCTCAAACCAAAGGAAAAATTCCAGCCTCTGCAAGCGAGTCTCATAGTTCATTGGTCTAGACCATTAACCGGTTGGTCCCAACCAACGCTGGACCATGCCTAAAAAATCTTTCTAACAAGAAAATCTTAACCTTTCAATTCGTCGGCTGCAAATAAACGGTTAAGAAGAGAAGAACAATAGTAGCCCACATCGAACTGAAAAATGTCCCCAGACCGTGGCTGCTGTCCTTAACTGCAGGTCCATCCATGGAGTTTTAATTAGGCAAGGGTCTGAATGACTGAACCATGGGCATCACTTATATAAACTGCAAATCTGAGTGTTCTATGGATGCTCCTATATCGAGGATTAAGGAGCTTCGATTGATTGGACAGGACGGGTTTGTTCTGTTGGTGCTGTTTTTCTACTACTGACCATCCAAAGTAGGGTCCAAATCGATGGACGGTGTAGATTCCCTGATAGGTCTTGGCAAAGCTATTGCTGAACAGTCACTCGATGGGCTGGTTTCTCACGGAACTCTTCGTCTCTTAGCAGAATTTTTCTTCTTCCTTCGATTGTCCTATCCTAGTTAGCATGTTATGGGTGGACGTAGGGCCCATAAGTCGGCTATGACTCTCTGTCTGTAATCTTGGAGAAATTATGGGTAGGCTGTCTCTCCCCTCTCTTATATATAAACTCATTAGAGTTATGGTAATTTATAGGATTATTTAAATTAGTACACCACAATCATTCTAACACTTCTCTTAAGTTGGAACATGGATACAATCTAAAAAAGACAATACCCTACCACACCCTTGTGAAAATATTAACAAATTACTATTTAGACGCGAGGTGAGGAGCAGATATGATACCACTAACTAGCTTCTTACGAACAAAGTTTCAATCAACCTCAATGTGTTTCGTATACCCATGAAGGATTAGATTAGAGGCAATGTGAATAGTCACCTAGTTGTTAGAGGCAATATAAACTATTGATTAGTGGATACTTGTTTGTTGAAATATCCGTCGCCAATGGAAGGTTGTCCAATCAAATAATTGTATTTTTTTAGTTCATTATACATTTAAATTGGGACCCACTATCTGCACAGTTCAATTTCAATTATTGTTTTAAGGGTCGCAACAGGTGGGGTTTGGCCAGGCCCAGCTTGACACTTGAGACCCAAGCCAGCATGCGGGCTGGCAGAATAGCAAGCAGAAGCCTGACCAGCTGAAGAAAATGGCTGGGCCCATCCTTGACCTTGCTAAAAAACTAGTAAAAACTAAAAACCTGATTTCTCACTTGAATGTTCCTAATATATCCATTGATCAAGTGGGCCACAGATGCATAAAGAAATGGTCATTTTAGAGGAATGAAACTAATAGCCTACGTTAAAAATGGATGCGTAGCCTAAATAAGGATGGCGTATTTCTAAGATATAACAAATTTACATATAAACTCGGGTTGGAATGGGCTAGGCCGGCCTAAAATGTCTCACTTAATTGTTTTCCATGTATGCATTTCCAAGTGATCTATGAGTACCTGTGTATCATCCATCACACTCTGCCAGAGTACCTGAGATTACTTTAGGCGATGGACCCAAAAATGAGCCAGATTCAAAACACAAGTGGCTCACACCACATGTCATAGTGGAGAAGAAAATGCCTGAAACCTTATTGGGGCCCACCGTGATATTTATGTACCATCTAACCCGTTTGTGATGCAGGTGCATCTTCACATTGGGGTGGGTGGCCCACGAGGAGGTGGGGTCTGTAATATGCAGAATGGCCATGGGGTAGGGTCCCACTGTAGGATCTATGAGATGTGGAGTAGCTAACCGGGAGATCTTGATAGAATTGCCTTGGAAGGCCTAGATAAAAGGGATATCTCCATTATTTCAATGGGAACATTCCAGTAGGCACCACAGAGCTTGGGTTACAAGGGGATCCCTGTAGCCCCGGTCATATGAAAGTGTCCGAGTGCATGTACCAACGAGGGCAGACGCAGAAATGTAACTTCCAATTCGACCGGACCCAACCAGCCTTGACTCGCTCAGGTATGCTGGTGGTCCTGACCTTCGCTTTCTAAGCGCCACGTGTTGAAAAGAGCTTCATGGGAAGCCGGCAGCCGGTGTAAAGACTGAAAATGTTGCCATCGCTTGCACAAGCATACATGGCCTGAAGGCAACGACTTTACGTGGATGAGTTTCACGCCGTACATCAGGTAGACCACCCTGTGGTTGATATTGGTCCTGTAGGCAAGATTTTTGTTGATGGAGCCTTCAAAGTGTGGGAAACAGGGTTGGGAAAGCATTGAATTATTTAGACAGATTTCGGGTATAGAGGACCGGGCGACCGAGGGTTGAGGACTGGTCGTTGGGTGTACTATTACCTAACCAATACCGGTCGGTCTTGGAGGCTGAATGGGTTGAATTTTGGTTGAAACTCACTGAACTCTTCCTGGCCTCCCAAGATTGGTCAACAAAGGACTGCGATTGGTCGTGAGCAGTGGCAGTGATTTGCATGGTTAAGCAAATTTGCATAGATTGTTTCTATTTTCATTTCTCTTCCATATAAATGATGCTAATATGAATTTAGATAAATTCCAAGGTATCATAATTGATTAGGATTTGGGGAGAGTGTTGTGAGGGAGAGAGAGCTTTGTTCTCTCTAGGGATTCTTCTTGTGGGTAGTTCATCTCTGTAATCTTCAGATTCATAGTGATTGTTATCGCTTGGTGCCGTGGTTTTTTCCCGTAAGGGTTTTCCATGTTAAAATCGGATTGCTCTCTGTGTTGATTGTGTGCGTGTGTGTATGGTGTTCATTTAGTTCTACTCTTTGCTTCCATGAGATTTTTTCAACAAGTGGTATTAGAGATATCGTTGGGTGTAGCAGATTCAAACCTGAAGATGATTACATGGAATTCAAATTATGGAAAGTGAAGTTGGAGGTCATCCTAATTCAGCAAGGGGTCGAGCACGCCCTAGGGAAGCGATCGGAATCTATGAAGGATGATGAATGGACTCAGATGAATAAGAAGACCAGAACCTCTATACAATTGTGTCTGACGAATGGCATCCTCTATCACGTCATGAGGGAGAAGACCGCGGTTGATACATGGTCCAAGCTAGAGAAGGTACACGCGAAGAAATCTTTGGAGAACCGAATGTATCTGATGATGCAGATCTTCACCTTGAAGATGGCGGAAGGGGTCGATCTGGACGACCACATCAACATGTTCAACCGGCTGATTTACAAGTTGCTGGACATTGGTTAACATATGAAGGATGAGTATCAAACCTTCATCCCATTGAATTCACTTCCTAGTTCATATGAATCTATCAGGGACTCTTTGTGCGCAAGCAGGAAAACAGTAAACGTTGAGACCATTGTCTCAGCCCTCCAGTCGAAGGCGATGAGACAGAAGAGATGCAAGGTCTTCCTTCGATGCACTGGTTTTAAGAAGAAGAAATTCAGAGCGGGGTGATGGATCGTCACATTATAGATACAAATCGAAGGGTAAGGGAAAAGCCAAATTGAAGTGTCAGGCTTCTGGCCAGGCGGGGCACATGAAGAAGGACTGTAAGAGTCCTAAAAGTAATAACGAGAAGATGAGAGATTCTTCAAGGGAAGCCAATACCATTGAATCTTCTGAAGGCGGTAGTGATGTGTGCAAGGTCTTAACGGTGTTGAAGACGGGATCTCTTAGCGATGAGTGGATCATGGAATCCAAGGCTTTGCATTATATGTGCCCTGATCAGAGCGTCTTTACTTCCTATAAGGAGTATGAGGGCGGTTTGGTGTTTTTTGCGATGACTAAGCCTGCAAGGTTGTAGGGATTGGAACTGTGTCCATCAAGATGTACGATGGGATAGAACGAACCTTAACGGAAGTGAGGCATATTCCCAGGTTAAGGAAGAACTTAATTTCTCTTGGTGCACTTGAGGTGATGGGGTGCAAGTTAATCGATTTTGACCGGTTTTGTAAAATTTTAAAGGGGACCCAAGTAATTATGAAGGGACAAAGTAACGACAACATTTACAGGTTGATTGGGAGCACTTTAGTAGATGTAGCTGCAGCGATTGTAACGAATTCTACGTTTGCACGTATGTGGCATGCTTATTTGGGCCACATGAGCGAGCATGTGTTGATCTCTTAAAAGTGTTTCTTTTAACCCTATTTCATCACTAACTATGCACAATTCATAAGTTTAAAGACCTACCTAATGCATGGTTTTGTGATTGTAGGAATAAGAGAGAGGCCTCACCATTTAGGTAATAAAGGACACTTCAAAAGGACATTGAAGAGTCAAGGAAAGGAAGAAATCAAGTAAAGAAAACCTGAAGAGAAAGCAGAAGAAAAAGAAGAAAACAACAGCTCCGATGAATCGCCGATAGGTCTTCGATCACTCGGAGGATGTTTCGATGGATCTTCGATCGATCAGACCATCCATCGGATATACCATAAAAATTGAATTTTGAATAAACTCTTTGGACATATTTTCGATCAATTGGCACATCTCCGATCAATCGAAGAGAGGTGTCCGATCAATCGGAATCATATATGATAAATCAGACTAAGCGGTGGAAAATAGCAACTCTCTAGACTCTTTTATGATCAATCGGCCGATCTATGATCAATCAGAGACAACATTCCGATCAATCGAAGTGAGTTCCGATCAATCGAACCTGTCTGCGTAAGGAGTTATGTAATTCCAGAAGTTTTCAAGCGAAAGGCGGATTTGTGCTATAAAAGGAGACCTCTACATCCTTCCTAACCTATCCTAGAAGAGATCTACTACAGCGGGAGGCGGAGAAAGACGAAATTGGAGTTCTACAACTCTCTCTTTCTAGTTTTATTTCTAGTTTTCATGTTTTATATAGCTTTCATGTTTTATTTTAGCATGATAAACCTCTTAGCTAGGGCTAAGAGGTGAAGCTTGTAGTTCATCTAAAATGCTTTGATTCGTTTTAGGGTTTCATGGATTGAATTTTAATGTTGAACAATGGTTTGCTTAAGTTTGAATAAAGTTTAAGTTAGTTTTTCTTAATCTTATTATGGCTCATGGACGTTTGGAAGAACTATGCTTAATTCTTAATTGTTTTCTAAGAACTAGACCTGTACGCTCCAAGGAATAGGATTCAAGATGCTCTAGACTTGGATCTTCATGTGGGAACTTTAAACCAAAAGTTCTATGTTTTCCAGAAATTCTGAATTATGTGTTGCTTGTTTATATGATTTGAATCAAGTTCAAATTATGATATTAGTTAAGCCTAGTGACAGGGTTTGGTGTTTATCATAGTTGTGATCTTAATCTATTGGAACTAGGATTGACCTATGCAATTGAGTGTGCTCAAGTCGTAACTTGAATTGATGGAGTCATGTTGATGAACAGCATATATGACAGATTGTTTAATGATATAACCGCTTTATAATCTAGTTAGATAGGATTTGATTTCGATTTTAGTTGTGTAGTTGAGAAACCACAGCGAATTACGCATCAAGGATTACTACTAGTGCATCCTTGGCACCCTGGTGTTTCTTTTATATTGTTACACTCACTTTTAGTTACAGATTACCTATCTATATTCAATTTCCAATTTTGTTTAGTATTGATTTCAATTAGAGACTATTGGAAGTAAGTCTGTGAATTCCTAAGTTAGTCCATGTGGATCAACCTCGGTCTTACTGAGATTATTACTACATAGCAACCCTACACTTGGGGAAGCGAACAAGTTTTGGCGTCGCTGCCAGAGACAACGACGCTGTTTTCAGGATTTTTAAAAATAACCTTTATTTGAAACTTTTAGGAGTCTTTCATTAATACTAACTTAATTTATTTTCTTTTGTTTTGTTTTTGCAGGAATTTCAAGGAATTGAAGTAGTTAGTCAAAGCAGGTTTTCTCTTTCCAACTTTATCTTTTCTTCTTTTCTATCTTTTTCTAAAATTTGCATGCCACATTGGGTTCAGAATTCAAATAACCAATTAATTAGTGAAGGAGGAATTGTTGAAGGGATTAATAATGAGCCATATGTTAAGAAATATTTAGATTTTCAAATCTTTTCTGAAAGTATGGCTGAAAATCAACCTGATCCATTGGCCAATAAAAAATTGGGCCAAAACCAAACTGAAACGGGAGAGAATGAAGTTGAAAATGTTCATCAACCGAGAACTCTACATGATTACTTGCAACTTGCAAGAGCGAGCACTCCCTTGTGCATAATCTTTCCACATAATGCGAGAAATATTGATCTTAAACTGGGAGTAATCCAACTCCTTCCTAAATTACATGGATTAGACAGTGAAAGTGCTTATTAACATCTTAAGAAATTTGATAAGGTGATAGCCACATTGCACTTTACAAACGTAACAGATGATGTTGCACAACTTAAGTTATTTCCCTTTTCACTTAAAGAGAAAGCTAAAGCTTGGCTTCATGCATTAAGGCCAAGACCTATTGGTACATAGACTGAGATGACTAGGGAGTTCATAAAAAATATTTTTTTTCCTACTTATAAAACAATCATGCTTAGGTGCTTAATCATGAATTTTTTTGAAAAGAGGACGAGACCTTCTTCCAATGTTGGGAGAGGTTTAAGGATTTGTTGAATACATGCCCACATCATGGCTATAAAAGTTGGCGAGTAATAAGATTTTTCTATGAAGGATTGACTTTGCCCATGCGCCAATTCGTAGAGATGATGTGTAATGGGGAATTCATGAATAAGGAAGCGGAGGAAGCATGTGATTACTTTAACGTCTTGGCAAAAAATGCACAGTCTTGGAATACGTCTAAACCAGCAAATCCCAAGACAAGCCAACAAAGAGAAAATTGAGGAATTTATGTCCTTTCAGAAGAAGACCCATAAGTGCACGTATAGCTAGCTTTACAAGAAAAGTTGAGGCCATGGAATTGAAAAAAGGAGAGACGATTAACTCAAAGGAAGTTGATAGTATTTGTGGAATTTGTGCCAGAACTCAACATGAAACACATGATTGTCCTACAATTCTGGTGTTTCAAGAAGTTTTGCAAGAACAATCTAATGCCATAAACAATTATCAACGACCATTTAGTGCTTCCAAACTTAAACACATATAATTCTAGTTGGAAGAATCATCTCAACTTCAGTTGAAAGAATGGGCCAACTGAGAATTCAAACAACAACCCGAAAGCTACGCTTGAGGAGATGTTGGGTGTATTTGTATCGGTTAAAGCTGAATATAATAAGACCAATTCTCTAAAAATTGATGGGTTCATGAAAGAACAACTAAGATTCAATTCAAACACATCTCAAGCCATCAATGACTTGAAAACCACAATGGCTAGAGTTGAATCTCATCTTAGTATTAGGGTGAAAGGCACACTTCCTGCTCAACCTTCCCTAATCCAAGAATCCAATTCGAGATACAAGATCCCAGCTCATCCTCCTAACATATGGAGCATGTTAAAGCTATCACCACCTTGAGGAGTGGTAAGACAATTGACAAATCCAATCCGGTGAAGGCCCCAAAGCCTAATGATCCGAAAAATACTAACAAGAATGATAGCTCAAACAACACTCCATATGAGAAAGAACCGGAAAGGCAATACAAGCCGGTTACTCCGTTTTCCCAAATGTTAATTTCACCCAAACCTTTAGACAAAAATCTGAAAATTCTAGAGGTTTTTAAGCAGGTAAAGATCAACATTTCGTTGTTGGATGCCATAAAACAAATACAATCATATGCCAAATTTTTTAAGGAACTTTGTACAGTCAAAAGGAAATGCAATGTACATAATAAAATATTTTTGACTGAGAACTTAAGCGCCATCATCAAACAAGAGGTACCCCAAAAATACAAAGATCCGGGTAGTCCTACCATCTCATGTATAATAGGTGACTACCGGATCGAACAAGCCTTACTTGACTTGGGGGGCAAGTGTTAACCTCATCCCATATTCTGTCTACGAGCAACTTAGTTTAGGTGAATTAAAACCCACCAAAACCACACTCCAACTTGCTGATAGATCTATTCGTATACCGAGGGGGATGATTGAAGATGTTCTTGTCAAAGTCGATAAATTCTACTTTCTAGTGAATTTTATTGTCTTACACACACATCCTGTGATTGGTGCCGGTGCTCAAATTCCTGTCATACTTGGCCACCCTTTCTTATCCACCTCAAATGCAATCATTAATTGTAGAAACGGACTGGTACAAATGTCCTTCGAAAAGATGACACTCGAGCTGAATATTTTCGATTTATATAGATAACCACGGGATGGTGGTGATGAGGTCTATGAAATAAATCCGATTGACTCGTTCATGGAAGATACATCCCTCTTGACATTCTCCTTCGATCCTTTAGAGGCATGTTTGACCCACTCTCATGAGATTGACGATGACATGATACTGGAGACGGGTACCATTTTAGACTCTATGCCAGGTACTTGACACTAATAGATGGAAGACACCATTTGAGACTTTGCCTTTAGCCGAGAACAAGTCTCTTTCTTCTAGTATCAAGGCTCTGAAGCTTGACTTAGAACCATTACCTACAAATTTGAAATATATATCTATTTAGGTCGAGATGAGACATATCCAATGGTGATTGTTTTCCACTTGGATGAGGAACAGGAGAGTAGGTTGATCGCCACTCTAAAAGAGCATAAGAATGCCATTGAGTGGTCAATTGCCGATTTCAAAGGTATAAACCCCTTGATTTGTATTCATCGCATATACCTTGAGGAGAATGCGAAGACATCTAGGCAACCAGAAAGACGCCTCAATCCAAACATGAAGGAGGTGGTTAAAGCCGACGTTTTGAAACTATTAGATGTGGGTATAATCTACCCAATATTTGATAGTCAATGGGTGAGTCCAACTCAAGTGGTACCTAAGAAATTCAGAATAACCATCATAGCCAATGCCAATAATGAACTCGTACCAACCAGGGTCACTATCGATTGGAGAATGTGCATTGACTACAGGAAGCTGAACATAGTCACGAGGAAAGACCACTTCCCCTTACCATTTATTGATCAAATTTTAGAAAGGTTAGCGGGTCATTCCCACTTTCTCTTCCTCGATGGATACTCAGGGTATAACCAAATAAAGATCGCCCTAGAGGACTAAGAGAAGACAACATTCACATGTCCATTCGGCACTTTTGCCTATCGAAGGATGCCATTTGGACTGCAATGCCCCTACCACTTTTCAGTGTTGTATGTTGAGTATTTTTTCTGATATGGTGGGGAAATTTTTGAAGTCTTCATGGACGACTTCTCAGTATTTGGTTGTAATTTTGATGAGTGCCTCGTGCACTTAAAAATAGTTTTAAAAAGATGTGAAGAAAAGAACCTCGTATTGAATTGGGAGAAATTTCACTTTATGGTTCAAAAGGGAATAATCCTTGGTCACATTATCTCAGAAAAAGGAATCAAAGTGGACAAAGCTAAAATTGATCTTATCTCTAACCTTCCACCACCTAAAAGCGTACGAGATGTGCGGTCCTTCTTAGGACACGCCAGATTTTATAAAAGGTTCATAAAGGACTTTAGTTTCCTCTCTCGTCCTTTATGTAACCTCCTCCAAAAGGAAAACTCATTCGAGTGGAATGAGGAATACCAAAATGCTTTTGTCAAACTTAAATGTATGTTGACATGTGCTCCTATAATGCAACCACCTTATTGGAGCCTTCCTTTTGAGATTATGTGTGATGCTATGTGATGCTAGTGACTACGCTATTGGGGCAGTGTTAGGCCAGAGAAAAGAGAAGAAGCAATACATCATCTACTATGCAAGTATAATTCTAAACTGGGCCCAAGCAAACTACACAATCACAGAAAAAGAACTCTTAGCCATAGTTTTTACTTTGGACAAGTTTAGGTCCTACTTGATCGGATCTAAGATCATAATATTTACCGATCATGCCGCACTTAAGTACCTTCTTTCTAAGAAGGATGCTAAGTCACGCTTATTGCGATGGATCCTCCTACTCCAAGAATTCGACATAGAAATATAAGATAAAAAGGGAGTAGATAACGTTGTGGCTGACCATCTCTCATGACTTGTTCTCACCGATTCCTTTGAGACGATTGCGATCAATGATATGTTCCCTGATGAACAACTTTTCAAAGTCTCCTAATTACCATGGTATGCTGACATTGCTAACTATCTTGCTACAGGTACAATTCTAACACATTGGAACAAGCAAGATAAGGATAAGTTCTTCAATGAGGTAAGAAAATTTCTGTGGGACGACCCGTACTTATTCAAGTACTGTCCCGATCAGATTATAAGGAGATGTGTACCGGATCATGAGCACCATAGTATCATCTCCTTCTGTCATTCCCAGGATTGTGGTGGCCACTTTTCGACTAAGAAGACCACAGCCAAAATTCTGCAATGTGGGTTCTATTGGCCCACCATGTTCAAAGATATTAATGAGTTTTGTAAGACATGTGAGCCTTGTTAGAAATTGGGAGGAATATCCCATAGAAATATGATGCCTCTCAATCCTATCTTACAAATTGAAATTTTTTATTGTTAGGGCATTGATTTCTTGGGTCCATTCTCATCTTCTTTTGAAAAATTATACATTTTGCTCGCCATTGATTATGTTTCAAAATAGATCGAGGCGATTCCATGACGGAACAATGACCATAAAACAGTCATTAGATTCTTAAAAGAAAACATTATTTCCTGTTTTGAAACTCCTCGAGTCATTATTAGTGATGGAGGGTCTCACTTTTTTTACCGATCATTTGAAGCATTAATAAAGAAATATGGTGTTAATCATAAGGTGAGCACTCCTTATCACCCACAAATAAGTGAACAAGCTGAGATATCTAACAGGAAAATCAAACATATTTTAGAGAAAACAGTAAACCCAGATCGCAAAGATTGGTTGCTTTGAGTTACCAATGCACTCTGGGCTTACCGTACTACTTTCAAGACCCCTATTAAAATGCTCCTTATCGACTTATCTGTGGGAAAGCTTGTCACTTTCCTATGGAGTTGGAACATAGAGTATATTGGGCAATAAAGAAAATGAATTTGAATTGTGACAAGGCAAGCTCGTTACGCAAGCTTCAATTGAATGAACTTGTAGAACTCCGGAACGAGGTGTATGAGAATGCGAGAATTTACAAGGACAAGATGAATGTGTTCCATGATAAGGACATCCTTCGTAAGACTTCCACGATTAATAAAAAAGTCCTTATGTATAATTCTTGGCTTAATTTATTTCTAAAAAAATTAAGATCTCGATGGACAGTCTCTTTATTGTCAAAATTGTTTATCCATATGGGATTATCGAGTTGTTGAATCCAAGGAACGGTGACATTTTCAAAGCAAATGATTAACGATTAAAACCGTTCTTTGATAACTTTCCCTCAGAAGGTATGTTCATACCTCTGATTGATCCTGTGTATCAGGGTACCTGATCTCCTAGTCTGATGGAGGTATAGAGTAGATTAGGATTTTATTACTTTTTAGTTTATTTGTTTTTTAGTAGTTTAGATGAAGGAAGAATTCCAACTTTAGCTCTCTCAGGTACTATCATTCCTCACTCACTTATTTTTATCATTACTCTCATGTTATCATTGCATTTACATCTTGTTACATTGAGGACATTATAAGATTTGGTTTGGGGGTGAGATCTCATCATCTAGTATTTTGTACATTTCGAGCAATCATATAGGAAAATTTTCAATTCTCTGAAATTTCAAAACTCTCTTAGAAAGCATTGTTTCTATGTACTTTAGAAAATATAAATATAAAAGGATGAGAGATGAAATAGTATAATTTTGAAATCCTTGGATTATTTTGAATATAGTAGATATCTATATGAATTCCCATATTGAGTGAGTAATAAAAATTTTGAACATTTTGAATTTAGTTCACATCACACGATTTTCATAATAGAGGGGACTACTAGATTTGTGGATTGATTAGACTGTGAATTAAGGTGTTAAGGAACCAAGCCAGGAAATTTTGTCTATCTTTGTTCATGAGAAAATAAAAGAGCGAAAGATATAAATTTTTAAAAATCCTATCTAATATGTATGAAAAGAAAAGAAAGGTTATTATTGAATATTTGTTGAGAAAATTCTGAAAATGGCTACCTACTAACTAACTAACGAAAGGTCTATCCGTAACCTAAGCTGGGAATAGGAAGTAGTGTGAAAGCCGTCGAAGGAATGGTAAGACAATTTCTAGTCATAGGCTTGTTGTTGTTCTGTACACTTTAAATTTTCAGTTTGATTGATTTATGAAGAAGGTAATCACTAAAGTTCATGAAATGAGCATTCACTTTACACACTAGTTCACATTTGTTCTAAATCTTCTATTTTGTCAATCAATTAGTGAAAATTTCATGTGAAATATTTATGGCATTTGGAGGGTTTAAGATTTTAATTTCTATTTTTTATTATCTCTGAAAATTATACTTATATCTTTTACAGTTTATAGAAGAACGTTTCTAAGAGAGAGTTGAGTTTTAGAGGATAGATTTGTTTTACACATGTTTTTCTCGGGACAAGCAAAATGCTGGTTAGGGGCTGTGTTAAGCTCTTAAAAGTGTTTATTCTAACCCCATTTCATCACTAACTTTGCACAATTCATACATTTAAAGACTTACCTAATGCATGGTTTTGTGATTGTAGGAATAAGAGAGAGGCCTTACCATTTAGGTAATAAAAGACACTTCAAAGGGACATTGAAGAGTCAAGGAAAGGAAGAAGGAGATGAAGAAATCAAGTAAAGAAAGTCCAAAGAAAAAGCAGAAGAAAAAGAAGAAAACAGCAGCTCCGATGGATCGTCGATAGGTCTCCAATCAATCGAAGAATGTTTCGATGGATCTCCGATCGATTGAACAACCCATTGGATATACCAGAAAAATTAAATTTTGAATAAACTCTCTGGATATATTTTCGATCAATCAGCACATCTTCGATCAATCGAAAAGAGGTATTCGATTAATCGGAATCATGTCCGATCAATCAGAATAAGCGGTGGAAAATAGCAACTCCCTAGACTCTTTTACGATCAATCGGCCGATCTACGATCAATCAGAGACAACATTCCGATCAATCGGAGTGAGTTCTGATCAATCGGACCTGTCTACGTAAGTTGTGTAAGGAGTTACACAATTTCAGAAGTTTTCAAGTGAAAGGCGGATTTGTGCTATAAAAGGAGACCTCTACATCCTTCCTAACCTATCCTAGAAGAGATCTACTACAGCGGGAGGCAGAGAAGGACGAAATTGGAGTTCTACAAATCTCTCTTTCTAATTTTATTTCTAGTTTTTATGTTTTATGTAGCTTTCATATTTTATTTTAACATGATAGGCTAAACCTCTTAGCTAGGGCTAAGAGATAAAGCTTGTAGTTCATCTAAGATGCTTTAATTCATTTTAGGGTTTCATGGATTGAATTTTAATGTTGAACAATGGTTTGCTTAAGTTTGAATAAAGTTTAAGTTGGTTTTTCTTAATCTTATGATGGCTTATGGACATTTGGAAGAACTATGCTTAATTCTTAATTGTTTTGCTAAGATCTAGACCTGTACGCTTTGAGGAATCGGATTCAAGATGCTCTAGACTTGGATCTTCATGTAGAAACTTCAAACCTAGAGTTCTATCTTTTTTAGAAATTCTGAATTATGTGTTGCCTGTTTATATGATTTGAATCAAGTTCAAATTATGATATTAGTTATGCTTAGTGACAGGGTTTGGTGTTTATCATAGTTGTGATCTTGATCAATTGGAACTAGGATTGACCTATGCAATTAAGTGTGCTTAAGTCCTAACTTGAATTGAGGGAGTCATGTTGATGAACAACACATATGATAGATTGTTTAATGATATAACCGCTCTATAATCCGTCTAGATAGGATTTGATTTCGATTCTAGTTGTGTAATTGAGAAACCACAGCGAATTACGCATCAAGGATTGCTACTAGTGCATCCTTAGCACCTTAGTGTTTCTTTTATATTGTTACACTCACTTTTAGTTACAAATTACCTATCTATATTCAATTTTCAATTTTGTTTAGCTTTGATTTCAATTAGAGACTATTGGAAGTAAGTCTGTGAATTCCTAAGTTAGTCCTTGTGTATCAACCTCGGTCTTACCGAGATTATTACTAAATAGCAACCCTACACTTGGGGAAACGAACACAGGGCATGAAGCTACTCTCTTATCGTTCTTTTATTCCTGTTTTTAAATCTCTAGACTTTAGTATATGCGAGCATTGTGTATATAGTAAATAATCTATATTGTCATTTAAAGGGGGGGAAACATGTTTGTAAAATGGTGTTAGAATATGTCCATTCCAATGTATGGGCGTCATCACCCGTAGTTTTTATTGTGGGGTCATCATGGTTCATGTTGTTTAATAATGACTTCAGTAGGAAGGTTTGGGTTTATTTTCTGAAAAAATAAATCCAATATTTTCACTACTTTTAAGCACTGGAAGGCCATGGTGGAAAATCAGTCAGGGCTGAAATTGAAAGTTTTAATAACCAACAATGGATGTGAGTTCACTTCCAGGGAATTTAATAAGTATTGTAAGAAAGAAAAGATCGTGAGTCACAACATAGTGTGCCACACACTAGAGCACAATAGTGTGGGTAAGCCCAATCCATGTTGAGTAATGTTGGGTTAGGCAAAGTGCTTTGGATGGAGGTCGTTAACACGGCCTGCTACTTGATAAATTGGTCTCCTTCAATGGCAATCGAATGTAAAATTCTTAAAGAAATGTGGAGTGGTCATATGATTGACAAATCAGGTCTACGGGTGTTTAGTTGCGAGGCTTACTCTCATGTATCGTCAGTTGAGAGAGATAAGCTTTACCATAGGGCAAGAAAATGGATCTTTGTGGGATATGGTGATGGTGTGAAGGGCTACCGGTTGTTGTTGAGCCATGAATATTACATATTCTAACCCATTTTCATTATCACATTATGCATACTTTCTATGATAAAAGAATTATCTAATGCATGTTTTTATGAATGTAGGAATGAGAGAGAGACTTTACTATTTTAGTGCTAAACGACTGCTTTAAGACACCTTGATGATCAAAGCAAGAAAGACCAAGAATGGAAGATGGAATTGAAAACTAAAAAAAAACCTTGAAGAAATCATGTTAAAAGACTTGAAAGGAATAGAAAAACCAAAGTATAGAGATGTAGGGCCAGAAAGGCACAGTGCAGAAAATGCAGAAAATAGCCCTGCTGTTACACCTACGGCTAGCCGGTGGCCAGATTCGGTCGGTCGGCTGATAGGGCAGCCCTAAGGCCGGACAAGTTGGATTTTCAGGCTTTTTGAAGCTGAATTTGTTAGATTGTTTTTACCAGGTCCAGCTGGCCAGCCGACAGGTCGGCTGGTCTCCAGATGACTATTATTGTTGTTGTCTAAGGTCCGGCCAGCCCGCCAATGTCTAGATTGCGTAAGGACTATGGTTTCTAGAAGTTTTCAACTTGGTGCGTGATTTCTTCTATAAGAGGACACCTCCACTCTCTTCCTAAGCCATCTAAGAAAGGGTGGAGCAAAGATATCAAAACCTAGGAGGCTTCCTAGCCTCCTACAACTAGTTTTTCTTTCTTTTCTTAGTTCTAGTTCTAGGTTATTATACTTTCTTCTAGTTAACCTTTTAACTAGAGCTAAGAGGTGAAGTTTGTAGTTAATTTTAATGCTTAATTCGTTTATCCAAAGTAACTTTTACTTATTTTTAAATTTTAAAGTTCTAGTTTGAATAAAGTTTTGATTTTTAGAAGTTTTGTAAGAGTTGATATACTCCGGACATGAGTTCCTTGCAATTCTCTGAGATTACCATGATTGGTGTGTTTGGATTCGAATTGTAGTAACTCTGGAGCATGCCATTGTCTCTTGGTATGGCTGTTACTTTGAAGGTTATAAGTACAATTTCTATGTGCTTCATTAGAACTAGAAATCTGATTTCCAGTTTAACCTCACATGATGAACAGTCTACATCAAAGGTTGGCCCTAATGATGAATGACTCACATCAAAGGCGAGCCCCAGTGCCATGATGGGCAACACACATTGAAAGTGGGGCACACTTGATGGGCAATTAATAATGATGGGCCTCACATGATGGATGATCCATATCAACATGGGCCCCAAATGATCGATGGACAGTCCACATCAAAGGTCAACACTAATGATGAGTGGCCCATATCCAAGGCGGGCTCCTCATGATGGATGGACCACATCAAAGCTGGGGCCCTTGATGGACAGTCCATAATAAAGGTGGGCTCCACATGATGGGCGATGAATATTGAAAGTGGGCCCCACATGATGGACAATAACATTGATGGTGGGCCCCACATGATAGATGACCAACATCAAAGATGGACCCTACATAATGAACAATGCACATAAAAGGTGTGATCCCAATGATGAATAGCCCACATCCAAGGTGGGCCCTACATAATAGACAACCAACATCAAAGGTGGAGCCCACATAATGAATAGTCCAAATCAAAGGTTGGCCCCAAATGATGGATGGTGGATGTGAGGGGAACCAAACTGACTTAAGGAATAATTAATTATGATGTTGGAAGCCAAACATGCTTTTCTACATTTTGACTGATGAGTATATTATTTACTAAACATACTTATTTACTTAATAAGTAGCTTATCTTAAGTAACTTTCGATCCAAACGCCCCCTAATGCCTGGGGCTCATCGAGACCAAGGCTTGGCAGGTCCAGGTCCTTTCCAATTGCAATTTTGTTCCTAAGGACTGGGATTTCGAATTGACCATATTTAGATACCATCAGGTCTTTGGATCTTGGTTTTTAGTTGGACTTGGGACAAATTAGAGAATTAAATGCCTGGGTTCACTTTTTGGATGGATTATATTGCATACACATGTGCCACTTTGACATGTGGATGGTGAGTAGACAACCCTCGTACACTTGTGTAGCTTAAAAAACCTCATTTTTTACTATAATAATACATCCACAAAATTAAAACCAAATGGACCTGACTTAGACTGGACTTGACCCAACTCAATTGGGTCCATCAGTCCATATTTGACTCCATTAGATATATTAATAATTAAAATATAAACAACATTAAGTAGAAGAATTCCAAAAAAATTTTATGAAAAAAAAAGAATGATAGGAAATTAAAAAATTGAAAGTCAAGGACAGGATAAGACTCCAAAATTTAGAAATAGAGAGAGAAGACAATACAAGAAAACAGGCCTTTAGCAACAAATTTTAGCCTCAGTTAAAAAAATGGAGGCTAAATGTGCTTTTTAGCCTCCGTTGTTAATGAATCGAGGCTAAAAGTCTACAATTTTGCCTTAGTTGGTGAGAAATCAAGGCTAAAAGTCTACCATTTTGCCTTAGTTGGTGAGAAATAGATGCTAAAAGTCCACTATTTTGCCTCAGTTAATAAGAAACTCAGGTTAAAAGATTAATTTTTAGCCTTAGTTGTTAGGAAACCGAGGCTAAAAGTTCGCTTTCGCTTTTTCACCTCGGTTGCAAAGTTACTTGTATTACCTTACACAAGTAATCAAACTTTTTCTTTTTTTTTCTTTCTTTTTGTTCTTTTCTAGCTAGTATTGCAACCGGTTGGCTTGGCACAATTTGTTATCTCCTACTAGTTCTTGCATTCATATGTTTTCACTCTCTATTTGTTTTCCATTATGCAGATAGTCTCTTGATATTTTATGCTTGATATGTTGGATATATCTCATTTGAGATAGTGATTGATGTGGCCCACATTCAATTGCCATGTCATCACACAAGTAGTTATTGCCACATCAGCCCATACTTTAGTTATTTTTTAAAACTATTGGGTCTTTTGAATTATTGTAATCGTTTCCTTTAAGTTTCTAGTTGGTTAAGCAATTGTGCTTAAGGTGTAGGAGATAACTACCCATCCACTATCTCCATATGGTAACTACTTTCTTGATGGGTGAAAGATATAAAGTTATTTTTATGGAGGGTCCCTAGTCTACAAGCAAAAAAAAAAAAAATAGCATGTGATTTTCTATCTAATCTGTGCATGAAGTGCTTGAATAGACTAGAAGATTTCTCCTTTGAATTTAAGGATATTTGGTTGTTGAATTGTGCCACACCATTGAAGTATCATCAACTCCATTTGGATTTCAATCTTTGACAAAATATAAAACTAATCATCATGGCAGAAGTTAAGATCCTGAACTTTCGCTGATTTTATTATTCTTTAATATCAATCGTTATGGTATCAGAGACACACTCTGGAACATGATGATTGTTTTATATTTTGTTATTTTTATTTTTTGGAGAATTCATGTGAATTTATAAGGTTCTAAGATTCAGATAAACTCCATATGAATGTCATGCTAAAATAATATTTTTTTATTATTGAAATTAGTTGATTTCCAAAAGTTTTTTTTGGTTTAAATCTCATGATTTTATTTTTTTAATGAAGGTGTCTAATTATTGGTGTAATTTATTCGAGATAATAGTGATGTATCATATCACTTTATTGCTTATTTGGTTTTTTGCATTTTAATGAAGAGACCATGAGATCTTATACCTTTTTTCCTTTAATTAAATGTATTTTTCATGTTTTCTTAAAGTTGTGCCAAATGCATTTGGACATTAATTTTATTATATTTTGAATTCAGCAGAAATAAAATTTAATTCAGGGGTATCTTTCTGTAATTTTATTTTTTGGGGATTTGTTTTTAAAATTCGTAACAGGGACCTGTATACAATAAAAATTACAATAAGCATATAATTGTAATATTATAGGGTCCTGTACAGAATTTAACAGGGGCCTATTTGCAGACAGAAAATTACAAAAGTACTTTATTGTAACAGAATGAATAATTTTTATGAAATTTACACATATTACCATATGTTTAATATTTTATGATTTTATATTGGTTTAGGATCTTACATTGACATATAGTTTAGTCAATTTATAAACTATTACCCTTAGATGCCATTATAAAGTTTAAAACATTTAATTGGCTTAAAGAGTAGCCACAGCATCTTAAACCATGATAATGTCCAGCCACAAATTATATCATAAATTGATTATTCCTAAGGCAATGGTATCAATAATTGCGATTATTCCTTGAAAATTAATGGCTTTGCCCCACAGGGAGGCTATTATATTTCATGGATTAATCAGAATGAGATAATGAATTTCACATCAATATAAAAATTATTATAAATGTCCATAGGTATAGGATATTTTTTTATTTTGATATCATGAAATTGTTTAGTCTCATTATATAGTTATTAAATAAATCAATTGCGTGTTACAACCCCTGCCCATATAAGGGTTATAATGACGCAATGATTTTTTCTTACTACCAGATTTGTTAACATGAGTTAGTATCTTGAATTTTTGTTATAAATGTTTCATAGCACATTAGTAAGTATGATTATTGTTTAAATTTTGAAGCTATGTCATCTGCTTTTATGTCAAATGAATTATCTCGTATCTCAATGTTAATTGGTGACAATTTCTCGGATTGGAAGGAGAAAGTTCTCCTTACAGTAGGGTGTATGGACCTTGATTTGGCACTTCATATGGATGAACCACCTGTTCCCACGGAATTAAGTACGCCAAATGAAAAGGATACATATGAGCATTGGGAGCGATCTAATCACTTAAGCTTGACTCATGTAGGAAAAAGTATTCGGGGATCTATCTCTAAATGCACTAAGGCAAAGGAATTCCTTAATGCTGTTGAAGAACAATATGTGAGTTCCGATAAGGCATTGGCCAGCACCCTAATGACTAAAATGTCATCCATGAAGTACAATGGAAATAGTGGAGTGCGTGAGCATATTATAGAAATGAGGGATATAGTAGCCCAGCTCAAATTCTTAGAGATTGAGATTTCTGAGACATTTCTTGTCCACTTCATACTCAACTCCTCACCTACTGAATATGGGCCATTTAAGATTTCCTACAATACATATAAGGAAAAAATGGTCCATTAATGAATTATTGACCATATGTGTTCAATATGAAGGGAGATTGAAACAGGAGAAACTAGAGAGCGCTCATCTAGTAACTCATGAAAAGGGACATACAGGAAAGCAAGAATGTGCTTTTCAAAAGAAGAAGAATTAGAAAAAGCTAACTAATTAAGTTGGCAATAAAGACACTACCACATCCTTCTTCTGCAAAAAGAAAGGACACATGAAGAAGGAATGCCCCAAATACAAGAATTGGCTCGAAAAGAAAGGTAATCACATCTCCTTAGTGTGTTATGAATCTAATATGGTTGACGTTCTTCATAACACTTGGTGGATTGATTCGGGTTCTATAATCCATGTTGCCAATACCATGCAGGGTTTTCTCAACCGAAGGAAACCAATGCAAAGTGAGCAAAGCATCTATTCAGAAAATTGGATGCGTTCGCATGTGGAAGTTGTTGGGACCTTTAGACTTATCTTGCAATCTGGTTTTATATTGGATCTTGATAGGACTTTCTATATTCCATCTTTTTCTAGAATTCTTATTTCAGTTTCCAGACTTATGCTTTCAGTTTTAGTTTTGTTAGTACTACCTTTAGTTTACTAAAAGACTCTTTTATTGTTGGTAATGGAACTCTTAATGATGGGTTATATAGACTTCAATTAAATCCAACCTTTGATTATAACCATCTAACTGTACATGGCAATATTGGCATAAAGCGTAGTGTTATGAATGAAAAATCATCAATGTTATGGCACAAAAGATTGGGACATATTTCCATAGAAAGAATCAAAAGGTTAGTAAATGATAGAGTCCTCAAGACTCTTGGTTTCTCTAACTTTGGCATTTGTATGGACTGCATAAAGGAAAAGCAGACTAACAAAATTAAGAAAAGTGTTAGGAGTTCCAAAATACTAGAAATTATACACACTGACATTTGTGGACCTTTTCCTACTCCATGTTTGAATGGTCAGAAATACTTCATCTCTTTTATAGATGATCATACACGATTTATGTATCTCTATCTGCTATATGAAAAGGCTGAGGCACTAGATGCTTTTAAAACTTATAAAGTAGAGGTAGAGAGACAAACAAAAAAATAAATTAAAATCGTGAGATCAGATAGAGGTGGAGAATATTATGGTAGGTACACGGGCACAGGACAGAAACCGGGATCATTTGCAAAGTTCCTTAAAGAATAAGGTATTATTGCTCAATACACAATGCCAGGTGAACCACATCAAAATGGTGTAGCCGAAAGATTGAACCGTACATTAATGGAAATGGTAAAGAGTATGATCAGTAACTCCACTCTCCCATTATCCTTGTGGAGTGAGGCCTTAAAAACCGCTGTATACATCCTAAATAGGGTTCCCACTAAAGCAGTTCAAAAGACACCATTTGAAGTTTGGAATGGTTGGAAACCAAGTTTAGGACATATACACATATGGGGTTATCCAGTTGAGGTCAGGGTGTACAATCTACAAGAGAAAAAGTTAGACCTAAAGACAGTCAGTGGATATTTCATTGGATATGCAAAAAAGTCTAAGGGATTTAAGTTCTTATGTCCTTCCCATACACCTAATATTATTGAAGCAAGAAATGCCAAGTTTCTTGAGAATGATGATATTAGTGGGAGTGAGCAACCTCGAAATTTAATTTTTGAAGAAATACAAGTTCCAATTGTTCTTCCTACACTTATAGAATAGTCAACTATACTTCAAAACAATCCTCAAGATATCATTATGGAAGAATAACCAGTTTCAGAAGTGACACTCCATAAGGAACAAGTTGTCATAGAGTCTATTGTTCAACATCCAAATAATATAGATGTTGAGATGGCATTAAGAAGATCCTTAAGAACAAGAAAACCTGCAATTTCTTTTGACTATGTTGTGTACTTATAAGAGTCTGACTATGATATTGGAATTGAGGATGATCCAATCACGTTTTCGCAAGTCATGAGTGGAGATAAATCTACACTTTGATATGATGCAATAAAAGAAGAAATGGATTCGATGGCTAAGAACCAGGTTTGTGATCATGTTGAATTGCCTAAAGAAGTCAAGGCCATTGCCTGTAAATGGGTCTACAAGACTAAAAGAGACTCAACCGGTAACATCGAACAATATAAAGCTAGACTTGTGGCCAAAGGATTCACTTAGAAGGAAGGCATTAATCATCATGAGACCTTCTCTCCAGTCTCTAAGAAGGACTCGTTTCGGATAATCATGGTATTAGTAACTAATTTTGATTTAGAGTTACATCAAATGGATGTGAAAACGACATTCCTCAATGGTAACCTGGAGGAAGAGGTATACATGACTCAACCTGAAGGATTTTCTTCAAATATGAAAGATCACTTGGTTTGCAAACTTAAGAAATCCATATATGGGCTAAAACAGGCTTCTCGTTAATGTTATTTAAAGTTTCACAATGTAATTTCTTTATTTAGTTTTGAGGAGAACATTGTTGATCAATGTATATACCTTAAAGTAAGTGGGAGCAAATTTATATTTTTAGTCCTATATGTGGATGATATTCTGCTTGCTAGCATTGATATAGGATTGTTACATGAGGCCAAACAATTTCTCGCACAGAACTTTGATATGACGGATATGGGTGAAGCCTCTTATGTCATCGGCATAGAGATTCACAATGATAAATCACGAGGAATATTAGGATTATCTCAAAAGGCCTACATTAACAAAGTTCTGAAGAGGTTCAAAATGAAATATTGCTCGTCAAGTGTTGCACCTATTATCAAGGGTGATAAATTCAGTTTAGATCAATGTCCAAGAAATGATATAGAGAGGGAACAGATAAAAAACGTTCCTTATGCATCTACAGTTGGAAATCTAATGTATGCCCAAGTCTGTACAAGACCGAACATAGGATATGCAGTTGGAATGTTAGGCAGATATCAAAGTAACCCAAGGATTGAACACTGGAATGCTGCTAAGAAAGTGATGCGATATCTTCAAGGGACCAAAGAACACATGCTTACATATAGTTCATCCAATCATTTGGAAGTGGTTGGATATTCAGATTCAGACTTTGCTGGATGCCTTGACTCTAGAAGTCGACATTAGGATATATCTTTCTGTTAGAAGGAGGGGTTATTTCTTGGAGGAGTATAAAGCAATCATTAACCGCCTCTTCTACTATGGAAGTAGAGTTTGTGACATACTATGAGGTGACTTCACAGGCATTATGGTTACGAAATTTTATCACAGGACTTAGAGTTGTAGATTCTATTTCTAAGTCATTAAGGATTTACTGTGATAATTCTGCAGCAGTTTTCTTCTCTAAAAACAATAAAAGTGGTAGTCGAAACAAACATATCGACATAAAGTACTTTGTTGTTAGAGAAAATGTTCAGAATCATCAAGTAATTATTGAGTAAATCAGAATCGAGCTAATGATTGTAGACCCCATGACAAAATGGTTGTCACCCAAGTTGTATAAAGAACATGTGGGGCATATGGGACTGATTAGTTACATTTGTGTTTGATTTATTATATGCATCTAAGGACTCATTTGGAGTTTACTTGTCTTAATATTGCAATATATGGTTTGTGATGATTCTATTTTAATGTCTTCTCATTATTGGTATACATAAAGTTTTAGAGAATGACAGAATGTCCATTTGGACAATAAAGTTGGACCCTGAATGGGCATTGGGTAGCCCACCACATAAAGTACTCAGTTAAAGGAAGTCAATAACATTGTAATACATGGAAGATAATACTCTTTTTAAAAGTATTTATCGCCATGCATGATTCATGTATTGAGATTTTTTGATTTGGTATATGGTTTCTTGACAAAACTACAAAGGGAACAATTTTGTTTTCAAAATGTATGGCCATACATCAGGTTTTTTCCAAAAATTTCAAAAAACCCAATGTGTCTTTTTTCAAAATCAGTTGTGTTTATGTGAGCCAAGTGGGAGAATGTTGGATATATCTCATTTGAGATAGTGATTGATGTGGCCCACATTCAATTGCCATGTCATCACACAAGTAGTTATTGCCACATCAGCTCATACTTTAGTTAGTTTTTAAAACTATTGGGTCTTTTGAATTATTGTAATCATTCCCTCTAAGTTTCTAGTTGGTTAAGCAATTGTGGTTAAGGTGTAGGAGATAACTACCCATCCACTATCTTCATATGGTAACTACTTTCTTAATGAGAGAAAGATATAAAGTTATTTTCATGGAAGGTCCCTAGTTGTTAATGTCAGATTTTGTAACGAGATCCTCCGGCTTTTCTCCTTCACTCCAGCAGGGATTTCCACCACCAGACCTGAAGCAAGACAGCAAATAAGGGTGGCTGGGGACCAGCCGTTAGCCCTCCGATGCTTAAGTTAGGCCACAGTAAGAAGAGAAGCCAAGCAAAACGGGACCAAGATTGAATGTTGTGTGCGTACCTGCTCTTAATGGAGCCACCCCTTTATATAGATCTGGAGGCAATCCAATTTGTTACGTAAGATGTCGAAATCCCGTTGATGTCGCGTACGATACTGAGATCTTGCTGATTTCGTGGGATAAGATCCTATCTTTTGAGTCAGATCCAACCCAATAATTTATTTCAACAATCACGCCCCTTGATGGCAATCCCTTGAGATCCGGATCCATTTAGAGAAGATAAGCCCAAAAGCCGACCTATACGGGCTGCCAGTAAGCGTGGTAATAGCGCTGATGTGTCATGATAAACTGGAAGCCGTAGTTGGAGTCATAGCTTCCGAAAAGGAAGGAGACGCCCGTAGTTGGAGTCATAGCTTCCGAAAAGGAAGGAGACGCCGACAAGACGGAAACCACCGAACTGAATGTAGTCCTGCTTGGTGTCGCAGAGGAATTGGACAAGCTGCTCGCATGTTAGAATGTGGTCGCGAGTCCAAGTACACACTTAGGTGTAACGTCTTTCAACGACTTGTGAGAAGGTCTGCTCGCGGATCGAGCTTTGCTGTATTTGACTATCGGTTACGAAGACTCGAGACTTGCGAATAGCTGCCCCGTATTTTTCAATTTATGACTCCTGATCAGGTGAGCTCGAGAGTCGAATGGACGTCCCACACTTATCCAATATTCGACTCTCGATCAGATGATCTCGAGAGTCGAATGGACGTCCCGCACTTATCTATTCTTCGACTCCCGAGCTTACGATCTCGAGAGTCGAACCCGCACTCCACTTTTACCCGTTCTGCGACTCTTGATCAGATCATCTCGAGGGCGAAATGGGCATTTCCGCGTGAAATCTTATCTCCACCATTTTGCCTATAACACTAGTCTACAAGCTAAAAAAAAAAGCCTGTGATTTTTCATCTAATCTGTGCATGAAGTGCTTGAATAGACTAGAAGATTTCTCCTTTGAATTTAAGGATATTTGGTTGTTGAATTGTGCCACACCATTGAAGTATCATCAACTCCATTTGGATTTCAATCTTTAATAAAATATAAAGCTAATCATCATGGCCGAAGGTAAGATCTTGAACTTCTGCTGATTTTATTATTCTTTAATATCCATCATGATACTCATAGGTGTTGGTTGATGGACCTGTGGGGCCCACTTATGGACAACCACTTGTGGGTGGGGCCCATAAGCATGTTCCCGCATCCTCCTTCCGAGAGTTTGAAATTCAGTTAGAAATTTAAAACTTCGAAAGAAGATGAGATGGGATAAGGATAAACCAACCTTATCTCATCTCATCCCTTATATCTTATCCCTCTATTTGTAAGAGGATTCTTTCCGTAATGAAATGCAAGACATCTACGGAGAGAAAAAGAAGAAAGTAAAAGGAGTGTCCATTTAGCCCATCTCTTTAGATCTAAGCCATAGATCATAATCCAGGGACCATCCTCATCGTAGAATCAGAGGGGTGATCAGACCCACTTGTTCCTGTAACAAATAGGCGGATCGCTGGATCGCACCGCCTATCCTCGGCTTTGTGAAGGTTCTCATCGTGTAGACCGTCGGATCTTGGAGGCCCACTCTTCCGCAAATACTTTTAGTGGTATTAGAGCGTTGCACGACGGATCTCCGATTTAAAGAGGAATAAATCGTAATCGAGGTAAGTGGCCTTAATCTAAATATTTTAAATTATATATTTTATTCTAACAATATGTCGATCATCATATAATCATCACATTATTATTCCTTTTTGTCCAAATCTCATTTTATTTATCTCTGAGGTATAGAGATTAATAAAAATGAGATTATTAAATAAATTAATTTAATATAAAGGAATTAGAGTTTTGTGATTAAGACCAAAAAGCTATTGAGCAAAAGAAGGCCAGATTCATATGGGCCAGGGCCGTTGCCGCAAGTATGCAAGGCAGAAACAGCACTTTAATTTAGTATTCTATACTAATAACAAAGCAGGGATTTTTTGAGTGATGATGGACGATGACCAGATCCCAACAGATCCATGTACTTTTCAGATCACTGGACCAGATCCAGATCCAGATCAATGGACCAGATCTAGATGCATCTTTCAAACAGAAACATGCATGAACAATTGGTAATCACCACCAACTGGATCTGTTAAACCAGATCTGTAAAAATAAAAATAAAAAATAGTAAAATAAAAAAAATAAAAAACATGAAAAGAAATAGCCACCCCCACTAGCAGCGGCCATGAAAAGAGCCGTTGCTGCTTGAAATGGCTTCAAGGCCGCCACCACAACCAGCAGCAACGGCAGCCATGGCCATCGCCGCCCCCAGTAGCAGCGGCCGCCCATACATCTCTCTCTCTCTCTCTCTCTCTCTCTCTCTCTCTCTCTCTCCCATTTTCCCATGGCCACCATAGCAGCATTCGCATGCCTGCCGCTGCCGCAGCAGCAGCAAAAGCGTGAGCCGCCGCCACAGCAGCGTCGGTCATAGCCCACTGCCGTGACCAGAAGCAGCGGCAATGCACGCCGCCACCGTCACCGGCAGCAGTTGCAACGCCCATCGACAACAGCCATGGCCGTATCTTTCTTAATGGAAGCCATTGTTGGGTTTCTTCAATGGAAGCCGTATCTCTTTCTTTCCAATGGAAGCCATTGTTGAGTTTCTTCAAAACCCTAATAATGAAGAAGAAAGGGGAGGTGGGCCTTTTGGGCCTGGCTTGAAAATTGGAGATGGGCCTTTTGGGCCTGACTTGAAAATTGAAGAAGAAAAAGGAATTGGGCTTTTTTGGCTTGGCTTGGCAATGGGCCTTTTTGGGCCTGGTTTGGAAAATGGAAATGAGCCTTTCCTTATGAGCCATGGCTTGAGAAAATTGGGCCTAAGATATGGGCCTATAAATTGGTATATTGGGCTCATTATGTATTACCCATTTTTTAGCCCATTTTTTATAATGGCTTAGAGTTGATTAAATAATATATCTAGTTTATGATTATTAATTAGTGCTAACTCTAGCCACTAATCACAAATGGGCCCGAATTTGTGTTGATAACCATTAAACATTATCATAATTTTTTATAATACCACCAATATCTATAATTTGGGATAAAATTAAGGGACCATTATGAGATATCCACATGTGATTGGACAACCCATATAGATCCTAATATTATGTCCAAAATAGAGATGGGCCAAATTAGAAGCCCAAGTCACTTCCTTTCAAGATTAAGTGTATCTTGTAAAAGGGCCTTTAATCGGCCATTAATGGACTGTTTTAGACCAAGAAATGGGAAGTGACTTGGGGTTTTTCGACAAGATCTAACCAATGGTGTGGTCCGTTTTTGTGATTAACGGTCCAGATCTATAATTACCATGATGATCGATGTATGTATTAAAATGAAAGAATATATAAGAAATTTTAGATTTTATAATTAATGAATAATTATTCTGTCACCATATATCTCATGATTATTTAATGTACATGTGCATGCATTAAAACATGTATGTATACATATGAATGATGATTTTTTTATATCCATACGATCACTATTGATCACGGGTCCACAAGTGAACGGAACCATCATCAACCATGATGATCAACATTGATGAGAGGATCCATCATCAATGGTGAACATTAATGGTAATGATCGGATCCATCATGAATGGACACAATTAATGTGGTGATTGATTTTTCTTTTAATTATAGAACTTCTTTTATTCGTTCAATGAACATGATTGTTTTCTTTAATCTAATGATTTATTCTTTTTGGCTTTAATCTTCATATGATTAAAATTAAGCCCTCCTTTCATTAGAATATAGATCTCATATTCCAAGGTTGTGCATAACCTAAGTGGGAGTTTTATTCCTTCCCTAAATGATGCATAAACCCATAATGGTGGGTTGTAGGTTAAATAAATATATAGTCGTAAAAGCATCAATTTCATCTTATTTAGAGAACTTGATTGATCTGCACCGCCCATACAAGTATGTAGGCTTTTAGATCTTTTATAAGATGGATTGTATACTTTTATAAACTTGAAAGTTTGTATAATCAGTAGAAATGCTAGTGATTAGTACCAATACTTTAGATCATAGCTAAGTAGTGATACATGATGCGATGTAGAGATGGCCTCTAAAGCATTGATCGCCGATCAACTCAAAGGACAACATTTCGACGGCAACAACTATGAAGACTGGTCCTGCGCTGTGCAAAGCTTTCTGGACGAAGATGACATTTCGCACACTCTGGATGGAGTTCAAGAGAAATCCATATTGGCTGAAAATGAAAATCTAGGTGAACATAAGGCCACGATGAATCACTACAATAAGTTTTTGATTAGCACAATGCACAAAGAACTCATACCCTCATATGAAGTGCATGAAACCACTAAGGAGATCTGGGATGCACTGGCTAATGCATATAAGCAGAAGTCAGATGTAAAGGTTCAGGCTATGGAATTAGAGTTCCAAGAATACAGGATGCCAGTAGGTTGCCCCATCAAGGATCATATCTGTAAGATGGAGCAGATGATAGGCGCCTTGAGGAATGTAGGGTGCAAACTAACTGAAAATCAAAAGATTATAGCAATGCACCATTCCTTACCCGAATCTTGGGCCCAAATCAAAATGATTCTGAACCATACTGATTTTATCACAACGTTCAGAGACTTTTGTGGCCATCTGGTACGAGAGGTTGAAATGAATGCAATTCAGCCAGGTTCAGCTAAGGCTTTTGTAGCAGAAACCCACAAACGAAAAACTAACAAGAAAAAGTTCAAAGCTCGCAAGAAGGCGAAGACGACCAATCAGGAACAGAAGACCGCAACGCCTCCTCCAAATCCTAAGAATGGGAAAGGAAAGAGGAAATCTAAAAAGACAAACATAAACTGTTTCGTCTGCGGAATTCCCGGCCATTATGCCCGTCAATGGGCCCATAAAAGACAGTAATTCCTCTGTCACTAGACACTTTGTTTGTAGGCGTTTGTTCTGAGATCCTTTCCATTGATATCCTATCTAACGAGTGGATTTTGGATTCAGGCACAACAAAGCACGAGACACGAGATCGTCGAGGACTCAAGGAATTTCGACCTATAGCCATAGGGAGCTACAAGGTGTACATGGGGAATAACGCTGTTGAAGACGTACTAGGCATTGACGTTTATCATCTCCGTGAAAATTGCGGTTTTACCGCTTGTAGAGACACTCGGAGATATGTCTAAGGACCTAGAGGGGGGGGGGGGGGGGGGGGGGGGGGGGGGGGGGAGGGGGGTGATTAGGACCTTTGAAATTCTTTTCGCCTACTTACACAATTCATCAAATTAAGCTATGTAAACAAGAACACTTCGGCTTCCAAGCCTAGGTGGGTCCAATCACAAGACTAGCAAAAGGTTAATCAATAAATAATCATAGTCTAAGCATGCATGGGTAAGAAATGATTCAACTAATTAAGCTTCTAACCTATGCAACTTGTGTAGACTTATGAGAGTGGATCAATGAGCTCAAGTTTACACAACTAGTGAAGGTACATCTTGTGTGAGGATGAGTCTAAAAAGTGCCTAGCATACATTCCTATCAGCATTCATGATTAAGCAATTAAACTAACAATGCGAAGATATAAATGAGCTCAAGAACAATCACAAACACAAGGATGTATAGTGGTTCGACTACGTGTCTACTCCACTCCCGGTTCAAGTACTCAACCCCTTTGAGCACACCGGCATTCACTATTGGAGGTTTTAAATAAGGTTCACCTCTCAACCTTTACACGGAGGTTTTATCGGTTCACCTCTCAACCATACCCGGAGTTTTAGACATAGGCTAACTCTCAACCTAACGCACGTTTGCTCCCGTATCGGAGGCTCCCCCTTGGAGACTTAGTTTAGGCCTGGCTGACCGGCCAAGGAACGGCTAACGTCCCTAGGTTGAGTTTAACAAACAAACTCTAAAATGGACTCTCAAATAAGACAACCTACTTGTCGGATGAGCCCCTTGTTTAGCGCCGGATTGGGTTGCTTGATCTCCGCTCTCCCATGCTTTAATCAGCTTCCCTTGCTCCCACGATCGTGTTACCGTTGCGTCGCCAATGCCTCAGCCACACTTGATCAAACACCTTGCATGTGATGCCTTTGAGATGCCCAAGGTGCTAGGAGAATAGGTTTGAGAACTCTACAACTAATGGAAAAGGGTTGCCTAGAGTCTCTTACCTACAATGATCTCATTTTAGAGTTTTGGACAAGGATTTGCCAATCAAGAAGCTTCCAAACTCTAGAGATCAAGAGGGGATGAAGGTCATCTTCTTCATGAGCTTGGAATGCTCTAATCTTGTGTTAAAGCACAAGGAAGATGCCTTGCATGGGTCAAGGAATGAGCCTCAAATGGTCTCCAACAATGGTGGCTTCACTCCTCAAAAATTCCTCTTCCAATGCCCAAAAACGGAGCTCTATTTGTAAGAAAGGAGAGCTCCAACGGTCATAAAACGGGCATAAAACGGCTCTAAGCCGACCTGTCTCGACTGGTCCCGACCGGTCGGATCCCCTTGCTGAAGATATTCAACAATACAGGCCAACTACACAGGCCGACCGGTCAAGACCGGTCGGACCCCCTTTCTGGACAGCCTGAAGACTACAGGCTGACCGGTCAAGACCGGTCGGACCCCCTTGCTGGAGCATTCAGAAAATGCAGGCCGACTGGTCTTGACCGGTCGGCCAGGCTTGCTGATCCCCCTCTGTTGTGAAGGCCGACCGGTCTTGACCGGTCGGACCAGCCTGGTTCCCCTCTACATTTTGCTGAACTCATCATTCTTCAGCCTAACCATTTTGGCCAAGGTTAGGGTGATCAATTTGGACACCTAGGGCCAGTCTATGATGACAAAATGCTCCCTAATATGGTCAAGGTCATCAAAGAAACAAAGGAGATGGGTTTTGGTCAAGGTTAAGGCACCAAGGCATCACTTTTACCTGAATCTTCTTCCTTGATGCAGCCGGTCCGTCTTGAGTCTTCGGTCTTCGTCTTCATTGGGCTCAACCGACACTAGACTCACTGACGTAAGTGATTGACAAACAAGGTGCACTAGTAAGCCACGGAAAAGTGCACTAACACTCCGTACGCGCGTAGGGCACACAATAACCCTCCATGATACTCTTTATGCACCGGGCATGCGCCATAATTTAATTTCTATTTCTAGGTTGTTAGTTAATGGTTTGACATTCGTTTTTCTGGGATAAGAGTTTCTTTAAGACTCAATAACCTCATCTTTGCATGGGGAAACTTGATTTCAGATTTATTTATTCTAGATGTAAATAATGATAAAGCAACTCTTGTTTTATTTGCTACGTCGAATGAACATGTAGTATCTAAATCTTTAAAATGGCACACGAGGTTAAGTCACATTGGAAAGGACCGTATGACAAGACTAGCAAGATCTGGTCTGTTAGGTTCATTATCCAAAGTTGATTTGCCATTTTGTGAACATTGTGTGTTCGGGAAGACTTCTAAGAAACTATTCCCTAAAGCGACTAGGTCAAAGGGTTTGCTAGAGATAATCCATATGGATATCTGTGGGCCCTTAAATGTACATGCTAGAAATAGATGCCAATACTTCGTCACATTTATTGACGATTACTGGCGCTATGAATATGTGTATCTCGTCTCATATAAATCTGAGGCTTTTAATTGTTTTCTCAAATTCAAAGCTGAAGTAGAAAATCAGCTTGAGAAAAAGATTAAAATTCTTAGATCTGATAGAGGTGACGAGTATACATCTGAAACGTTTAAATCATACTGTGCAAACGTTGGCATCATCAGGCAGTACACTATGACATATACTCCACAGCAAAATGGAGTTGCAGAGAGAAGGAACATGACACTATTGGACATGGTCAGGTCAATGATAACACATGCCAATCTCTCTACCACATTCTGGGGAGACGCGCTTCTTACAGCCGTCTACGTCCTAAATAGAGTCCCAACTAAATCTGTTCCTAAGACTCCATATGAGATGTGGACTAGGAGGATTCCTTCTCTAGCTGACCTACATCCTTGGGGATCTTTAGCATATGTTTTATTGCCTACTCAGCATAGAAGTAAACTTGATAGTAAAATTATTGAGTGCGTATTCATCAGGTACCTAATGCACTCAAAGGGATACGTTCTAGTTTATGAGGATTGTGGAGGATGGACTGAGATTGAATCTCGGGACGTCACCTTCGTCGAAGACAGATACCCCAACCGAAAGAAATAAAAGGTTTCCATGGAACTTTTTGAAATTCCTGATGTATCTCAGGAGAGTGGGAGTTCTGCTTCTGAAAATGGAGATACTCCTATAGTTCATCAGGACAGTTGGAGTACATCTCAGCAAGCTCCTAAGTTACGTCGAAGTGAAAAAGGTTTGATTCCCAGAAGATAATTCGATATCGATGGTCAATCTTTTTCTTGTGTTGCGGTTGACAATGATGAACTTGATTCTTATCAGGATGCGTTATTATCTCCGAATTCGGCTGATTAGGTAGCTGCCATGGATGAGGAGATTGCCTCCATAGAGAAGAACAAAGTCTAGGAACTTGTAGATTTGCCTTCCAATCGTAAAGTAATTGGTAACAAGTGGGTACTTAAGATCAAAAGAAAGGTAAATGGAACAGTGGACAAGTACAAAGCAAGATTAGTTGCAAGAGGTTTTACACAAAAAGAAGGTGTTGATTATGAGGAAACTTTTTCACCTGTTGCAAAATTTTTCTCAATCCGCATGATCTTGTCCATTATCGCAAGTTTAGACTTAGAGTTATATCAGATGGATGTAAAGACCGCATTCTTAAATGGTGATTTGGATGAAGAAATATACATGCAACAACCCATAGGTTATGTGGACAAAAAGTATCCAAAGAAAGTCTGCAAGTTGTTACGATCTATTTATGGGTTGAAGCAATCTTCAAGGCAGTGGTACATGAGGTTTCATTTAGCAATCACCACTTTCGGGTTCACGATGAGTGAAGAAGATCATTGTGTATACGTGAAACGGTCTGGAAGATCCTTGCTGATATTATCTCTATATGTATATGATATCCTATTAGCTGGTAATGACATACAACTGTTGATGATGTTTAAAGATTGGCTTTTCTCGAACTTTGAGATGAAAGATCTTGGTGAAACCAACTTTATTCTAGGGGTTAAAATCATTAGGAACCGTTCTAGGAGATTCTTAGGTTTGTCACAAGCCACTTACATACAGAAGATCTTAGAGCGGTTTAGGATGGAAAATTTAAAAGCTGTTGAAACCCTTGTGAATAAAGCTACCAAGTTAGACAGGAAATCGTGTCCCCAAACAGAAGCTAAGAAATCGGCAATGTCCTCAGTACCTTATGCGAGCGCAGTAGGCAGCTTAATGTATGTTATGCTTTGCACCAGACCGGATATTAGCTATGCAGTTGGCATAGGCTGCCGTTACCAGAATAACTAGGGACAGTCTCATTGGAAAGCCGTGAAACGTATATTTCGCTATCTCAGAGGAACCAAGGACTTGATTCTTTGTTACGAAGGCGCGAGTCTCGAGCTCAAAGGATATTCAGATGCCGCCTGAGGTAATGACGCCGGCAAGGGAAAGTCTACTTCAGGATATGTCTTCTTGCTCGAAAGGGGAGGTATCTCTTGGTCGAGCAAGAAACAAACATCCACAACACTTTCATCTATGGAGGCCGAATACATTGCATGTTGTGTTGCAGTTCAAGAGTGTGTATGGGTTCGCAGATTCCTACAAGGATTGGGTGTTGTTCCAGGCATACATGAGCCTATATCGTTGAGGATAGACAACACCTCGGCCATTGACTTAGCAAAGGATCCCAAACACCACCAGAAATCGAAGCACATTGAGATAAAGTATCATTACGTTCGTGATCAAGTGAAAGAAAAGAAGGTTATCCTCAGCTACATTCCTACCGAGGAGATGATGGCTGATCCCATGACGAAACCTATAGCTAGAGATCTATTTCAGGTTCACGTCAAGCAGATGGGATTGAGGAAAGCTTGATTGATATGCTTGTATCATGTATCTTTGATCTTTCATGAATAATTAATTCTCTTTTATTCAGTATTGAGCACTTGTTAGACTAGGTATGTAGATCATCAGCATTTTCTTTGAGATCAAGTAGGATTTCAAGTTTTGTCGGCAGGCCGGTCACCCACTCGCATAGGTTGACCAACCCTAAATGTACAAGAAAGGTACACTTAGGGTGATGTTCATACACTGAGGTATGAACCACCCTTTATTAAAAATAATAAAGGATGAGGATGCAAATGAGTTGTAGTCGCCTTCAGTCCTATAAGATTGAAGATGAGACTGACAAAGTCGAATAACATAGTCGCATCATTACTTTTCATGCGGATTATGTTATGGCCTGAACCATAGCCCCGTCGTGAGGTTATGAGATGAGCCATAACCTCATGTGAGAAGACTTGCGTATTGTAGACCCGATATATACTTAGTATTGTCTACTTTACGACGTGGATTGTAGCCACGTGCTTGGACCTTTTACCCTACAGATTGCTTTGATTTGATCTAATCATTGCAACGTGTGAGTAGCCAGTCTCGTAGGTGACTCCTGGTGTCCTCAGCTACCATCCTCTTGTGTACAGGAGGATAAATTGAGTATCGCTACTTTAGTATACGATGATGAAAGGCCCTTGATTGGTCAGACTCGGTTATGCTAGGAAAGCGGCTTGATCGATTCCAAATTACACATCTGCATGGGGAGGATCCCGTGACAGCTACACCAAGTTTCTAGAACTATAAATACGCACCTGAAGACTTATCCGCTGACAGTATCGAGTTTTTTTAGACTTTTACAAACGATATTCTCTTTCTATATATATATATATATATTACTTTAAAAAGAATTCAAATTGATGTTTGTGGAAAATCAAGTTTTTCAGTAAAAACTCGATAAGTTGGATAAGTGCGTATGTTTGCTGATTACTCCAGATTGGGAGTTAACTCTATCTGGTGTGGTTAGACGGACTAGGACATGTATTGTAAAGCTTGGGTTATTGAGTGCTAGTTAGGTGGTCACTTAGTATTCAAACACCTCTGATTCTTTTGATCGTGATTCTTTTAGTTTTAATTGTTATGTGATGAGTTAGATGGACAATACATGATGTGCCTATCCCACAATGTGATTGAGTGGGAGATGTTGGTTGATGGACCCGTGAGGCCCATGTGTGGACCACCACTTGTGGGTGGGGCCCATAAGGATGTTCCCGCATCCTCCTTCTTCCGAGAGTTTGAAATTCAGTTAGAAATTTAAAACCTCGGAAGAAGATGAGATGGGATAAGGATAAACCAACCTTATCTCATCTCATCCCTTATTTCTTATCCCTCTATTTATAAGAGGATTCTTTCTGTAATCAAATGCAAGACATCTACGGAGAGAAAAAGAAGAAAGTAAAAGGAGTGTTCATTTAGCCCATCTCTTTCGATCTAAGCCATAGATCATAATCCGGGGGCCATCCTCACTGTAGAATCAGAGGGGTGATCAGACCCACTTGTTCCTGTAGCAAATAGGCGGATCGTTGGAATGCACCGCATATCCTCGGCTTCGCGAAGGTTCTCATCGTGTAGACCGTCGGATCTTGGAGGCCCACTCTTCCGCAAATACTTTCAATAGGTTTATCCTTTGAGTAGATTAATAGGGCATGAAGGTTCAATCTTTTGTATATTGTGGCCCTTTGATGGATTAAAACCTCTCTGATAATCATGGGTGGGTAATTGTCTTAACTCCATCTTCCATAGTTTGTTCATTTTTCAAATTGAGATGAATACTTTTAGTTGGGCAATTCTATTTATGTTCTCGCAATTTTTTTTCCTTTACTTTAATGATGCAAATGACTATTCCATGCCAAATTGGTCAATGTGCTCTATGCCAATGATAGTGCTTGCTTGATATCAACCTTAGGTGCATAATCTTACAACTGGTGAACTGGATCCATCGGAGGTGAAGGTAAGGGAGGTTGCCAGATGCTCCGGTGCTTCAGTCTTTATGAATGGTGCAGGCATGTAGTTTCGTATATAAAGGTGTTTGGTAGCTTGGTTGTAGTGTTATGTGGAAGCTATATGGAGGGGGTTGGGCTTATGGTCGATGTTGGAGGTTGTTTTGTGTGTTTCAAGATATGATTGATGTTGGGCTTGTGTTTGTTAGTGGAGGCTGCGTTGTAACATAGATGTTGCTTGGAGGCAAATGATGGGTTTGTTGTTTGTTTTGAAAAGTTACAGTAGACAGCTAACTGTTTTGTTGGTACGTATGTGCTGATTGTTTTATGTCTTGATGAATGTTAAATAGGTGAAATATGCATAGGTTTATTTAAATAAATATTTAAAAAATTAAACACTTTTAGTCACGGTTTGTAACTGAGGCTAAAATATATTATTAGCTTTGGTTAGTATAAATCAAGTCTAAAGATAAATTTAGTCTTTGTTGGCATCAATTGAGGCGTAAAACTATATCTAGCCTCGATTGTTAAGAACCGATGTTAAAAACTGAATTTAGCCTTGGTTGATGCCAACAGAGACTAAATCCATTTTTAGCCTCAGTTGTCCCTTAGTTAATCAAACTGAGGTTACAACTCCAATTGTTGAGAATTGAGGTTAAAAATATATTTAGCTTCAATTAAAGGCAATTGACACTAAAATTTGGATCTAGTCTCGGTTGGAAACAATGAAGGCTAAAAACTTGATTTAGACTCATTTCAAGGTAACAGAATTTTTAGCTGCAGTTGAAGAATTGAGGTTATAAAAGCCTTTTTACCCTCAGTTGCTAAAACTGAGGTTAAAGCCTTTAGCCATGGGGGTTGCAACCTTGGTTTGGGTAATTAAGGCTAAAGCCTTTAGATTCGATTTTTAACCATTTTAGTTAGGGTTTTGAACTAAGGCCAAAGGCCTTTTCTTTTTCTTTTTCTTTTTTTTTTTTTTTTTTTTTTATTGTAGTGAGATGATGAATGAGAGAGGGAAAAATAAAAAGTCTTTTGCCTTCTAGTCTACTATTTTCCTCCTAAAATGACTTGCCATTGATTAGAATTGTTTGACCCAGTTTGACTCAGCTGGATCAACCAATGTCATGCATTAACTTGAAAAACCATACCCGAGTCTTGTGCAGCGTTGGTTCACCTAATCCAGTGACCCAGTTAGTGACCAAGGCTGGTCGACTGGGTTAAGTCCAGGTCGACTTTCCTGGCTTGCAAACCATGGTTTGAACTGACTAAGATGTGGAACTCATTGTCGCTAAGCCACGGTTTCAATAAATATTATTTTGGGACCCACATGGAACAGCTGGGATGAACACCAAGTGAAGAGGATGTGTGTGGCCACCATGGCATGTATGTTCTATCCAACACATTTACCATGGGCGCCTCATTATGATTAAGGAGACTCAGAAAATAAGCCTAATCCCAAACTCATACAGTCCACACCTCATGAATTTAAAGGTTTTTAGGTGTGATTTTACATTATTCCCCTATGGTGTGAGGCACCCTTGTTTTTTATAGGTGCAATATTTGTTTAAGGCATATTTGGGTATCTCCAATTTCATGAAAAACAACAGAAATGGAAAAGGTTTACCATTGATGTGACTGATTGAGATGTTTGGTCACCAAAGAAAAGGAAAGATTTCACAAAACAATTAATGCACTTTTTCATATTTTGGATTCTCTAGCATAATAAATTAATGTCTTATAAATATGGGATGTTCACTTATCCAAACAAAACCTTATTCATTGAAAATGTGAGGGCACACTTAATGGTTAGAGTGGGATGTCAAACAGACAACATGGTGAGCCCTGTAAAGTTTGGATGCTGTGTAGTACTATAGTTGTTGCAGAGGATTTTGGTAATTTACTAAAAACCATCTAATTATTGATATTGATCATTCATAATGTGGGCCCTACCATTTATGACCCATCCATCTCAAATTAATTCGAACGATTGATCATAACCATTTTACAAGATTTTCGTTTCTTTATATATGTTTACCAAACAAGTTTAAAACCTTGCTAGAATCAGCACCAAACAGGCCCTTAGAGGAACACCAATGGTCATTTCATCTGTGTAACCCAACTGCTAGAACCTTGCTTGGAACGTACAGATCATCTGCTGTGGTGGCCTTGGTGGATTTGTAGCATTGAGCTATCAATATCTCTACGCATCAGCAAAGAGGTGATATGTTTTCGCGCCTAGAATCATTTGTTGAACCGCTGAAATTGCACCCATCAATGTTACCACTGAAAAGACCGACACAATACCCGCATTTCCCCAGAAAAGTAGACCCCGTTTCGAAGGCTTGAAAGCCACGTTATAGAAGACCATAGGCAAAACAAAGTCCAAAGGCATGTACCCAAAAGCACCAATCAACGCGTTGATGTATGCAAAGAATGGGAGCATTGCAGCGATTGTCGTTGCAGCTATGACTGCTACCGACCGTGAAACCAATCTAGGGACAACATTACGGGTGGAGAATTGCTTCCTCTCTGCGTCTGCAAGTTTCCGTTCGAGTACCTCGTTCATGGGTTGCAAGTAAACCTGCATCATGTCAATCAATAAGATTGGCCAAAATCAGCTTGGTGAGACGGACTTTATAAGCTTATTGATGATGGGAAGTATCAAATTGGATATGATGAATATAAATCAGGCTCCCTTTGGGTGTTCGGCAGCCGATAAGATGTAATGCAGCCAAATCAAAAGCGAGATACGGGCAACTAGTACGCTTTAGATTTGAGTTAAAAAAAAAAAAAAAAAAAAAAAAGTCCTGGTATCGATTCCCAACATTGGGGTGGCTAACATTGAAGTGTGACTAACAATGTGGGTGTGTGTACTAACAATGGGATGTGTGTACTAACTCAATAAAAAATAAAAAAAAGTGAAAACGAAAAATTTTAAGACATTCGAGTAAAAGGAAAACACATTTACCCTTTTTATCCATTTTGCAGTTTCACCCGAACAAATGGTGGAACTGATCAGCCTATATAACCAAAGCAATCCCTATCGAATTGGGACATGTGGAGTGCATGTGAGGTTTGCGGGCATGTTAGAACCGATTGAGTCCGATTCAAACCATGACCACCGACCCTTGGTGTCGAGGTAGAGCGACGCTCGGCCGTGGTTTAACCATCTGTCTATTTAGCCAACTATCGTGCGGAATATCAGGTAATTTATGAAGTTTGGGGCTCTCCCTCTTGATTTAGAGTGGGTCATTGACCTATTCATGGCTAAGATGGACCAAAGAAAGGATAAGAGGAAGGAGCCCAAGATCAGGAAAATCCATCAGTTCACAACATAATTAAGTCCCACCAAACCGACCTTCAGTTTGACCGAATTTCAATGGAAATCCCCAATTCCCTACTGTCCTGTTTTTTATGTCTTCGATGCAACCAATGGCTCCCTTCGGAGCGACTAAATTTGGAGATTCAGGAACCCTGCACATTGTGAAGTTTTGGCCAACTTCGGTGCCACCAAAGTTTCATTCGGTTGGCTTTAGTCCCACCTAAGGTGCCGCCAACAACATTATGCAGTTTATGTGATTTTTCAGTTTTATTTTTCTTTTTTAATTAGGATTCTTTTTTACGCAATTAGGGTTTCTTTAGGGTTTTCTATGTTATTTAAGTACATTCTAATCGTTGTTAAAGACATCATTCATTATTATTAATCCAAAAATATAACTTTTCTCATTCTTCATATCGTGGATTCAAAATTTTCATCATGGATTCGAGGAAGCCCTATTGAAGAGTCCAGGGAGCTCCGTAGACTCAGAGTAGTTATCTAGTGAGGAAGACGGTGATCGACCTCACCACATCCCTCCCTACATTGCCTCTAATGAGTTGTTTTTTGCCTTGGAAACCAATGACTTTTTCAAAGGTGCAACAATTGTATGGTCAAATGAAAATACATGGAAGATGGATGCATAAATGGGTGAGACTTACTACTACAATGAGACCACTTACCCAGTTGAGAGTAGTAGGGCGCTTCGTAGAGTGGCGTGTTGCTGAGCGAGGTACATTTAATACCAAGAATTACAACCACAACCGGCCTAGCGTATGATCGTAGGTGGACGATTCCTAAGGCTAAGATCTTCCTTTAGATCTGGCACACATGTGCAGATGGAAGGGAATTACAACTACCGACTATAGCTAAAGTCGGTTCGACGTAAGCGTAGGGACGGATTGAACTATAGTGGAGATGATAAGCTAAGATAGATAAATAGCGTTGCACTAATTGATTGTTGATTGATTTTAGGCTTGATTATGGATCCTTCTCTTCGTGTCTACCTTTGCTATTTATATCATTTTAGGTTGAGGTTTAAGGATAACTGCTTGTCCACGTGATACCTTTGTATGTAACCAGTTGTAAACGAGTGATTACCTTTTCTCGATCTTGTTTTACCTTTGTCGAACGCTTAAAATGTGCTCCAATCTTAACATATCTCTAATGTGTTGGGGCTTAAAAAGTGACATACATGCAATCTGTCTATGGATCCATTGCTCGGTGATTCATGCACCTATTTAACTCATAAATTGCATCTATTTAACTTAATCATGAATCCGCCCATTTGACTAAGCATTTTACCATTTATATGACAAAAACAGTTATATCGATTTTATCTCACTCTGTGTAGTTCTTCTATCTCTTATGATTGACAAGAGTACGAGGTGTCTTATCTTATTATCACAAGATTCAGCATAAGATCATTTATTGCCAGCTTATCAGTACCAAAATATATATTTTGAAAAAAAGTGGAAGAATGAATATTAATAAAGACTACATTTAAAGTCAGAAGATGACTAGGCAAGCAATGTTCTTTTAAATAAAATAATATGTTATTGAAAATCTTATCAAGTCACGATTCCAAAAGCCTAAGATCATCCAATTCTGAGTTGTAACGAAGGAGATACTAGTCATTCACCAAAGACTGTATGTTGTTGATGGCATCAAGCACTTTAGGCTCACTTTTGGAGAGGTCGATGACATCTAAATGTAACCATTATAGGTCCATTGTATAGATCATCGAAATAACTTTCCAATGAGTATAAGATCGCCTTAATTAGAGTTATAACGAAGAAGTCACAGGCAGTTTTGTAAACATAAGCATTAAGGCGCACCCATAGGTGGATGCGCCAAGGAGCTGCCTAGTACGAAAATGGGGCCCACTTGAGAAAATGACAGAAGTTAGGTGGGATCAGCCACATGGACATGTACCTGAGGTTACGAGTCCGGTGCATCCGTCCGATTCCCAAGATGTGGCCCACATCATCACAAAACGCCAAGTGGCCCACCGCCTGAGCCCAGCACATCCACCGCATGCCGCGTCATCTTTCCCTTCGCTGCCTATAAATAGCTCTCCAGGGCTCATTCAAAGAGATTAAGAGAATGGAGAAAGAGGGGGTACCTCGTCGGCTCATCCGCATTTTAGTTAGCATGTTGCAGTGTTTCCCGGTGCATCTGCCAACGCATCTGCATTTGATGCGGTGCATCCGCCAACACAGCAAGCACATCCACAGTTATTCCTGACGCATCCTCCAATGCAATCGGCGTATCCACAATTTCCCCGGCTCATCTACAGTTCTCCCCGACGCATCCGCAATGCTACAACAAGGACTGGCGCAATGGTGACCAGACCTATATGTACACACCCTCTTCCATGACTTGGACATGCACCCTATATACACACTATGCAAATAAACGCATCCTACATGCATACATGCACCATACACACACCTTATAGACACATTATGCATTCACATCTTTCACATATACTATATATACATACATACCATGTGCACATAATGTATACATATGTCGTGCTTATACATTCTATACTATCATGCTATGCATATTACTCTTGCTCCAGCACTAATACATACACTATTAACTCCAAGACATTAAACAACATCACTACATCGTCAAACACTAGCCTAGTTGCGCCGCAGTATGTTATTTGTAGAATTGTGATCACATAGTCTTGTAATCTTCGAAAACGTTGTAAAATGATAAAATTTGTGTCTGCTGGGGACTTTATAATAAAACGATAGTAATTCCTGAATGTTAAAGACATCACCGTCCAAGACTACTCAATGTACTACCCATTAAAATTGGTATTTGCTAGCTAAACTGTCCAAGTTTATGGTCGTAGTCTTGTCTTCTCACGATTCCCGTCTCAATGACGGGAGAAGGCCTAGTGTCGCACCACTTGACTATTGCTCGGCGTTCTCTCAACTCAGATTCGAAACAATATGTGACATAGTCATTCTAGCCTCTTCCAAAGATGGTGCAATCAAACCGCTTCTCCAAAACGGTCCTTGAGACCATCGACTTGCATGACCTTTCTAAAAGACAGTCCCCACAGGTAAAGTCTTTTGCCCCTTAGATCTAGGTTTCTCCAAATATTTCATATCTTGTATAATTGTTATTCATAGTGGAGCATTATCGCTTTGCGCCATGGTTTTCTCACGCAAGGGTTTCCACGTAAAATTTTTGTGTCCTTGGTGTGGAGTCTATCGCGTTGGATGATTGTGATTGTTTATTGTTTTGTTTAATTTATCTCCAATGCATGCACATGTTTACTTTCGCATTTTAATCAAGGGTTATCGATCATTCGATGTAATCAAGGGCTCATGTCGGATCATGGCCTAAAATATAAAGAATCTGAAATCTCTGAAATAAAATATCATCATCGCGCTTTGTTTGTTGTATGCTTATTCATGTTATTTGTGAATGTCTACAAACTCCCTAATCCCCAAGCATAAGAAATTGAAAAACAAATCAAATGAAATGCAAACGAATCTCACAAAAGATCTAGTTGTAACAAAATGGTTACTTGTCCTTCTTCAGGGACTGCATAAATGCCCAAGTTCGCTGAAGACATGACCTATCTTCCGTGTATCCCAGCGCATGCTCAAAAGATATTATATATGCCATGTGGCATATTTTAGGCTGTTGATCTTCTTCGGTCAGATTTTGACACAAACACACGCCATTACCTATTATGAGGACTAGCCGGAGAATTTAGTTCTAGAGTCATGCTTACCACTCCGACGGCCGATACTTGTAGGAGTGTAAAGATGTTTGTGATTAGAAGAAACCACTCAGGTACCAGGGACTTTCCATCGACCAAGAAGCTTTTGAGGACGGTGTCAGCTGCCTGATTGCCAAACGCCCAATAGTTAGATATTGCAACGCTGAAGAATGTTGCGGTTACTACCATGTAACAAACACAGAGTCCCTTGAACATTTTCCCCTTGACAGGAGGTGCTAAAGTTGCCTGCATGAAAGAGTAGAGTATATCGGTGTTGTTTTGGTTCTTTTTCAATAAAAACAAATCAAACATTAGTGAAATTTATCCCAAAAGATTAGAAACTCATATAACATGAATTGTTATTCTTTAATAATATGAGATACTTTAATTCATATTTAAGAGAAATTCTAAGGAAATTTATGGAGTGTTACAGTCCCTTAATATACACCATCTTCTAGCAGCTTGAGCTTTTAGAGAAAGTAATGATTTGACATGGAGGGAAAGATTGAAGAAGTGATCCCAAACCGCAAGCCAATGTGGCACACTTTGCAAAATCTGGGTTATGCATTAGGTAGGCCCCACCCATAGGTTTGTTATAAGATGAGCGGCCAGCCAAAATTTTGGTTCAGGGCATGTTCATGGGGGACTGCACGTTATCAATGGCCTAGATCACGTATGTGTGCCACCTTGTCATGTGTGTGTGCCACCTTGTCATGTGTGTGTGCCCCCTCTTCTGCTATCTGTATGTGTAAGCTGAGTGTTGCTCTGATTAATCCTTCATGCACTGATGAATGTTTAATTAGTAGAACTTCATTAGAAATATGGACGGATCATCCATCCGATCAAATGGGTCTTTGGACCACCACCTTTTCAATTAAGATTGAAATGTCCCACATGGTTAATTGAGATGTCCCACATCATTACTTGTATAGTGGACACGAACTGATTTAGCTCGGTTAACTCACTCAATTCATCTCAGCTTGGAAGCTAAAAAAAAAAAAAATTTGAGTTGAGCTCGAGCTGGCCCAAGCTCGACTCAACTCGGCTCTTATATATATATATATATATATATATATATATATATATATATATATATATATATATATATATATATATATATATTCGTTAAAAAAAAAAAAAAAAAAAAAGCCTGCCCCCCCTCCTCTTTAGCTTTTTTTTTTTTTTTTTTTTTTTTTTTGGCCCGAGCCTCATTTTTTGACCTAATTGAAAGCTCGAGCTTGAACTCGGCTCGAAAGCTTGAGTTTGAACTTAGCTTGAGTTGGCCTAAGCTGTTGACCAAACCAGCCGAGCTGACCAATAAGTTTCGAGGACTGAGCCAAGCTGAACTCAATCTGAGGTAAGCTGCTGGCTGAACTGAGCCGAGCTGTGCCAAGCTCAATTCATTTGGGCTTGGTGTCCAGCTCTAGTTACTTGTTTCTGACCGCACATTCCACACTACACTTCTAGTTACTGGTATAAGTTGCATGAAAGGAAAACTTGGAACCTGTATTTCTGGAATGATTCCATTCCCATACGAAGTTGCGATGATTGAAATAGCATTGAAGATGCCAAACATGCGACTTGCTCCGTTGCTGCTTATGGAGTAGTCTTTTGGTGGAGCCTTCGAAGAATACCCTGTACCAAAAATGCTCTGTAAATTTGACTAATTATAAAACCATCCTCAGAATCTCCAACGATCGCCGTTCTCTCACCTACATAAATGGCGCCGACAGTCGAACATGCGCTGTAGCATAGAGAGAGAATCAATGAGATGAGGTTGATGTGCCTGAGGGAGTGAAAAGACGGGATTTGTGCCAAAACCAGCATTAGAATGCCAAAGATCGCTACGAATTGGTAAAGCTTCATGGGGCCGTTTGGGTGAGAAAGCACATATATGATCTGCAAGATAATGAATAGCTCTTTATCAATCCATTTTTATTTCAAACATCAGCAGCTACAGATGTAATTTACGATTGAAATCTGTGTCCAAGTCAACACCATTGTTCGAAAACTCTATTACTCTTTCATTGAGAAAGAACCTAACCTACCTTAAGGGATTGTCCACCCATGAGAGTACATCCAACAACCGCACCATAGCACACTGCGAATTGAATTGGGCCCACATAAAAGCGGCCCCACCTTGGTCCTGCAAATCCAACCGCAAAAACACTATCGGTTTTTCTTATTTTTGGCATCCACCCAAATATCAGATTGATTGGGACGTTTCTGACCATAAAAAAAAAAAAGGGTCAGCATTTCAATTTCAACAGTCCAAACTGAATGGCATCATCTGTCCAAGTGGGTCACCAGGTGGGTGGGAACCCTGACTGTGGGGCTCACAGTGATGTATTTGCCTTAAATCCACACCGTCCAACCATTCGGACAGCTCATTTTAGAGAGCGGATTAGCTGTTACCCAGGGAACATCTTAGTGGGTGTTACCCTACCGTGTGGGGCCATGTTGATGTATTTTTTATATACCCATGCTCATTTTAGGACTTGATCCCAAACCCTAAGAAAATCCAAATCTCAGGTGGACCATACCACTAGAAAAAGTAATAAATGGCCATTAAAAACTTTTTGTGCGCGACAAAAGTTTTGGATCAAGCTAATCTTTATATGTTTCCTTCATTCATTCAGATCTTGTTGGCATTATCAACAGGTTGGATTGCAAATAAATATTACTAAAATCTTATGATAAGCTCTTCGGAATTTTTGATAGCGAGGCACTTACACTATTTCTAGTGGTATGGTCCACCTGAGATTTGGATCTGAATAATTTTCGGAATCCCATCTTAAAATGGGCTGGAGAAACAGTTGGACAGTGTGGGTATACAAAACATCATCCTGTGGGCATCGAGATAAGGGTAACACCCACTAAGCTGTGCCCCGAGTAACACCTAATCCACTCCCTTCATGATCCCAAAAATGAAGCTGACCGAAACCTTAGGTGGATCACACAGAAGAAAACAGTCGTGATTGAATCCCCACCATCAAAACCGTGGATCTGATAGTCCGCGCGAAGATTCCCCGGAATCATTGCCCTTCATCAATTCACTATTCCTGACTGATGTGGACCATTACTTTATTTTATCTTTAGTTGTGTATTTATCGACTACTCAAAGGGTTAGGATCTTTAATCCATCCCACTTCTATGATTGGAGCCACCCACAGCTCACCAGTGTAGTTACAAATCTCATTTCGGTAATTTCTTGGGCAGGAAATTTCACTGGAGATTTTCAAATTTTGATATATATATATATATATATATATATAAGGAAAGTTTTTAGGAACATAAAAGTAGTTTAAAATATTTATTATAAATTAAGTAAATAAATTTATATTTAAAATGCATTTATGCAACAAATTCCTAAATTTTCTTACTACAGCTAACATCCCAATGTAGTGATAAAATCTTGTAATTTTAAAAATTGCTGAGATTTTAAATATATAGCGACACTAACGTTTGGCTATATATGCTAAAGTGGTCCCCAGTTGGAAAAGATAAGACGGGGGCACTGCACAAAAAGATAAGATGAGGAGCGAATTAGCTGTTACCCTGGTAACACCTTAGTGGGTGTTACCCCTACCGTGAGGGCCTACCTTGATGTATTTTTTTGTATATCCATTCTGTCCATATGTTGTTAAGCCTAATTTTAGGTCGCAATCCAAAATTATAAGAAGATCTAAATCTCAGGTGGGCCATACCAATAGAAAGCGTGATGAATAATCATTAAAAGCATTTTGCGGGCCACAAAAGTTTTAGATCAAGCTGATCTTTAATTTTTACCTTCATCCAGACCTTCTTGACATTATCAAGAGCTTGGATTACAAATAAACATTAAAAAAAGTACGATGGACTCTTTGGAAATTTTAAAGGTGAGCACTCAATCAATACTGTTTCCAGTGGTATGGTCCAGTTGAGATTTGGATTTGTATAATTTTTGAAAAACCATCCTAAAATGGGCTGGATAAAAGGATGGACGGCATAGATATACAAAATATTATCTATGTGGGCCACACGGTAAGGGTAACACCCACTAAGCTGTTCCAGGGGTAACACCTGATTGGCTCCTGATAAGATGGGGGCAGTGGACAAATGGATCGCCACTCATTACCTTGAATTGTTTATTGTTTCAGTCAAAAGTGCATGTATACTCTTTCTTTATGACCACAATGCCCTCCCCCTTGGGTCTGGCATCGGAGCCATTGAGAAGGTGGGCCATGCTATGAAGATCAGGTAGTGCAATAATGAAGTCGATCCTAGGCAAGGACATGTATACTCTTTCTTTATGACCACAATGCCCTCCCTCTTCGGTGTTCTCCCACTTCATCGAATAAAACACTCTAAAAATTGGACCATATCCATCAACATAATATTAAATCATAACTTATTATCACGGTAGCTTGCTTATTGGACCCTGAAGCATTGCAGTGTATTGTGCTACTGCATGAGCTGGCTTCCCCCTGCAGGTTATGGGGATTAGGTTCAGAGTATGAAAGTGGATTAGGCAGCTCAGCCTCGCCCAACACAAAGTGGCCCAAACTATGGGGCCTGTCTTCCTGTATGTTGTAAACACTCCACTATAACTATAATTAAATCATGTTCGGTGATGATGTAAGGAGGGATGTGGTGAGGTTGATCACCGTCTTCTTCAAGGGGATAACTACCTCGAATCCACAAGGCCCTTTGGAATTCATTGGAGCTTTCTCGAATCCACGAAATAAAAAAAAATTGAATAAAATCAAAAGTGATTAATAATATGAAAAGTTGGATGAATAACAACTAGTATAAACGAGTTCATATAACCTAAAACAAACCTAGATACGTGTTAAAAGAGTCCTAATTAAATGAGAAACTTGCTAGGGCTAAAGAGGATCTCCTCTCCATTAAAACTCCCATTTAATCTGATCCATCTCCCACCAATGTCGAGACTGAGCATTCATCCAAAGAAAATCTTAACAAAATGTAATCTATGGAATTCACTATGCTATGTTAGAAGGTTAAAAAAAATTAAACTTAATCGCAATGACTCCAATTCTAAGTTTTTATATGTCTTTATCAAATCTAATTAAGCTTCTACTAAGATTTAGAAAATTAAAGGCAGTGCACCATGTGAAAATGATCATTTTTCAACCGTGCAAATTCAATGGCCATAGCCGACATTTAGAAAGCACAAAAATACATTGGCTGTGAACCAACTAAAAAAAGGCGCTAAATTTTGACGATTTGTTAGTGCACTTTTCTGTGGCATACTAGTGCACCTTGTTTGTCAATTACTTAAGTTAGTGAGTCTAGTGTCGGTTGAGCTGAATGAAGACGAAGACCAAAGACTCAAGACAGACTTCCTGTATCAAGGAAGAAGAAACAGGTAAAAGAGATGCCTTGGTGAAGCCTTAACCTTGAACATACCCAAAACCATAACCTCTAGATGACCATGATCATTAGGCATACCCTTAGTCATCTTAGATTGGCCCTAGGTGTCCCAAAAGATCACCCAAAGAATGGCCAAGATGTTGTATGAACTGCTGTAAAACAAAATAGACTATGCAGCAAAAAATCATGCTAAGACTGGTCGCCCGACCAGTTGGCAGATGGCCTAAATTGGACAACGACCAAAATTGTAAAAACATGTCTCTGAGCTTAATTCGACCGGTCGTTCGACCGTTCAGTTGATCTGTCCGACCAGTCGGCGACCGACCAATTTGAGACAACAATGAATTTTGTCCAGGCCATGTAATACGACCGGTCGCCTAACTGGTCGAGGACCCCTGGCCTACCGGTCACGACCGGTCGGGACAGGTTAAGATCTAGCCATTTTCTGCTCATTTTAGATTCGTTTGGACTTTTTCTATAAAATGGCTTGACTCGATTTGAGGGCTAAGAAGAGGTATTTTGAGAGGATTTAAGCCATCATTGTTAGAGACCATTAGAGGCTCAATTCCTAACCTTTGCAAGGCATCTTCCTTGTGATTTAACACAAGAATGGAGCATTCCAAGCTCAAGATGAAGATGGCCTTCACCCCTCTTTTAATCTCTAGAGTTTGAATCTTTCTTAATAGTCATATCCTTATCCAAAGCTCTATGATAAGATCTTTGTAGGTGAGAAACTCTAGGCAACACAGTCTCCTTAGTTGTAGAGTTCTTAAACCTACCCTCTTTACCTTGGGCATCTCAAAAGCATTACAAGGTGATTGATCAAGTGTACTTAAGGCATTAGCAACGTAGCGGCAACATGATCGGGGAAGTAAGGGAAGCTGATTGAAGCATGAGAGAGCGGAGATTAGGCAACCCGAAGCGGTGCTAAACAAGGTGCTCATTCAAGAAATAAGGTTGTCATTTTTTAAGAGTTTATCTACTCAATTCCTTGTTGGAGTTGAGTGTAGAGTTTTTTTATTAAACTCGATCTAGGGTCATTTGTCAATCCTTGGATTGTTTGTTGAGCCTAAAACTCTAGGGACGTCGGTTGTTCCTTGGCACATTAGTCGGCCTAAAGACCAGGGGCATTTAGCGCTCCTTGGTTCGTTTACCGGGCCTAAACAAAGTCTCCAAGGGGGAGCCTCCGACCCGAGAGTGAACGTACATCAGGTTGAGAGTTAGCCTTGTCCAAAACTCCGTTTATGGTTGAAAGGCAAACTGGTAAAATCTCCATGTAAAGGTTGAGAGGTTAACCTCATTTAAAATATCCAATAGTGAATACTTGTGTGCTCAAAGGGGTTGAGTACTTGAACCGAGAGTAGAGTAGACCCAAAGTCGAACCACTATACATGCTTGTGTTTGCGATTAATTTGAGCACATTGTTATTTTAGCATTATATATTTAATTATTTAATTATGAATGCTTGATAAAAATGTATGTTAGGCGCTAGATAAGCACATGCACACAAAAAATATACTTTCACTAAATAGTGTAGACTTGAGCTCATTGATCCATTCTCATCGTCTACATAAGTTGCATAAGTTACGATCTTGATTTGTTTAATCATTTGATTATATATGCATGCTTAGACTAAGTAGCTTACAAGCTTAAACCATATGCTAGTCATGTGATTGGACCTACTTAGGCTTGGAAGCCGAAGTGTTAATTACTTATTTGGTTTAAATTGTTAAATTGTATAAGTAGGCGAAAAGAATTTCAAAAGGTCCTAATTAACCCCCCCCCTACGACTTAACCATAATTCTAGTTTCTCTCTAAGCTTCCGCACGTATATACAAAGGTGTCGTGTTAGACTACCGACATAATTTCATTTAGGGCTGTCGAATATATCGAATTAGGTTTAAAAAAAACCCAAAATCGATCATGACCTCTCTCCCTCTCTGCTTGCCAACTCTCTCTCTCTCTCTCTCTCTCTCTCTCTCTCTCTCTCTTTCTCTCTCCCCCTCCCTCCCTACTGCACACCCCACCACCCTCCCCCTCCTGCTTGCCCCTGTCCGATGGCCAGCATCTCTCTCTCTCTCCACCACCCTCCCCCTACCGCTCTCTTTGTCTCTCTCCCAACTCTGGCCCCCACTTGGGTGGCGCTGCCGCCCCCAGCTGATCCTCTCTCTCTCTCTCTCTCCAGCCCCCACACTCCCTCACTCCCTGTCTCTCTCTCCGGCCACGTCGCCGCCCCCACCTCTCTCTCTCTCTCTCTCTCTCTCTCTCTCTCTCTCTCTCTCTCCCTACAGGGCTGTCTTGCCAGCCCTCCCTGTCGGGTTGCATCCATCCCTGCCCTGTTTCGTAATATAATTTATTCTATTTAAATTCATAATATTTATCTTGTAATTTGTTTAAGTTTATAATATTTAGGTTGCAAATTTAGTTAGTTTACTTGAGATTGAGAATGAAAATAAACAACTTGCTAGGCATGAAGGATTAATCAGGGCAACACATTTCAACTCACACATATACTGGCTAGGCGCACACACACACACACACACACACATATATATATATATATATATATATATATATATATATATATATATATATATATATATATATATATATATATATATAGTATGAATGGAGGATACTTTGTTTAGGGGGACATCATATTAATGTAGCTTATGGTATGGTGCCTCATATTAATTATATGATACTAGTATGTAGTAGATAATACTAGGTGAAATGATATGTTGCGAATACATAATTATTAATTGGATTTGTGAAAAATGATTTGTATTCATTTGTTTTAATAAATAACCTAATTGATCCATTATATTTAACAAATAATCAATCAGTTTCAACAATACTATAAAACATATCCAAAGCTCAAGTTGGGGACCAAAATTTAGGCCTAACTATGATTCAAGTGGACCCCACATAGAGAAATAGTTTGGATAGTTAGTATTACCTTGTACACTGTTCCAATAATGTGGTCCACCTGAATAATGGGTGGTGATAATTTTTGTGCCCTGAGCTTAACATGGTATGAGGCACTTAGTGGTTGGAGTGAATTTCACATACTTGTGACAGTGAGTCCAATTGAGCGACATGCCATTTGTCCTCACAATTGACCACACAGTTGGTTTGCATGCCCACAAAATGTTCGTATCATGTTAGGTTTTTCCTGTTTTCACTTCATCCCAATGGAAATTAACCGATAAACAGTTTTTGTCGTATGTCATTTTAGGACATATGACAAAAAATTAACTTATAAATAATTTTGATGATATATAAACAAGAAGGTGAAGCCTAGGAAGATTTCAATGGTAGGAAACTCTTTCCCAGTTTTACCTCTTGTGTGGCCCACTTGAGTTCTGGATTTGCCTCATTTTTTATCGTATGTCTTAAAATGAGATCGCAAATTCGATGGACGGAGTGGATTTCTCACAAACATCATGGTGGATTTCTCACAAAAACTCGTTTTACCTCTTGAGTGTTAGATCTGCCGCTTGCTTTGGATCATGTCTTAAATTGTACTATCAGGTTCTCCTCTGTGTAGAATAAACAAGTTTCGGTCATGTCCTCCTCCTTATCGCCCTCAGTAGCCAAAAAACGATCCACCCTTAAAGAGCTACTGCAGTTGGACTTACCTGGCCTAGCTTCTTTAGGTCGGACCAAAGACTTGACTAATTTGATCAACATTTTCCTTAAGGATGCTCTTGCGGATGAAGATTTGTCTAATGAGGATGCCGAAAGAATATAATCTTTTTGGGAGATTCCAGACAGAATTTTCGAATATGAGACCACAAAAAGGATTCTGGATGAGGTGAATCGCTCTCTTGCCATACTTTGTAGGCATGGATGCCCACTTATAAAGTCCCTTGAAGAGAGCGTGCGGGAGGGCGGTGCGAAAGAACGTATATCATTGGTTTGTGGCTAGTATGATGACTTACGACACCAAGATATTTGAGTTTATTTTATGACTGGATTGACCAAATTCAACTATTATGTAATGTATAATTAGAGGATAATTAGTTTTGTTAGTGCACTTTTCTGTGGCATACTAGTGCACCTTGTTTGTCAATCACTTAAGTCAGTGAGTCTAGTGTCGTTTAAGCTTAATGAAGACGAACACTGAAGACTCAAGTGGCTCTGCTGCATCAAGGAAGAAGAAACAGGTAAAAGTAATGCCTTGGTGAGCCTTAAACCTTGACCTACCCAAAACCCAAACCTCTTGATGACCCTACCCATATAATATCCTTTAGTCATCATAAATTGGCCCTAGGTGTCCCAAACAATCACCAATACTATGGCCAAAGAGGTCAGAATATGGCGAAGTTGGGTCAGCAAACTGTTTAGCTGAACCCAATCCTATCTGACCGGTCACGACCGGTGGACTGGATCGGACCTACTGGTCTTGACCACTCGGACAGACCCAGTCCAAAGACAACAACTGTTGTATGTGCATGGCCATTGGGCTGACCAGTCTTGACCGGTCGGCAGGTTTGGTCTGACCGGTCTGATCGACCCCTCCACAATGACAATGAACTCTCTGTCCATATTGGCCTATGGCCGACCGGTTAAGACCGGTCGGGGACCCCTGGTTGACTGGTCGGCACTAGCCATTTTTTGCCCGTTTTAAATCCATTGCACACTCATTTATAAAAGGGCTTGGCTCTAATTGAGGGGCAAGGAGAGGGATTTTGAGAGGAGTGAAGCCACCATTGTTGGAGACCATTTGAGGCTCATTCCCAACCTATGAAAGGCATCTTCCTTATGCTTTTACACAAGATTGGAGCATTCCAAGCTAATAAAGAAGATGACCTTCATCCCCTCTTGATCCCTAAAGTTTGGATCTACCTTGATAGTTAAAACCATATCCAAAGCTCTAAGATGAAATCGTTGTAACTGAGCAACTCTAGGCAACCCATTCCTATTAGTTGTAGAGTTCTCAAATGCCCTCCTATCACCTTGGGCATCTCAAAGGCATCACGAGCAAGGTGATTGATCAAGTGTAGCTGACACATTGGCGACGCAACAGCAACACGATTGTGGGAGCAAGGAAAACTGATTGAAGCACGGGAGAGTGGAGATTAAGCAACCCGAACCGGCGCTAAACAAGGGGCTCATCCGGCAAGTAAGGTTATCTTTTGTTGAGAGTTCATCCACTCAATTCCTTATGAGAGTTGAGTGTAGAGTTTGTTTGTCAAACTTGAACTAGGAACGTTGGCCGTTCCTTGGCTTGTTTGTCGGCCTAAAGATTAGGGCTGTTTGGTGGGCTTAAACAAAATCTCCAAGGGGGAGCCTCCGACACGGGAGTGAACGTGTGTTGGGTTGAGAGTTAGCCTATGTCCAAACTCCGTTTGGGTTGAGAGTTAGCCCTTTGTCCAAAACTCCGGTTATTGTTTAGAGGTGAACTGGGAAAACCTCCGTGTAAAGGTTGAGAGGTGAACCTCATTTAAAACCTCCGATAGTGAATGCGAATGTGCTCAAAGGAGTTGAGTACTTGAACCGAGAGTGGAGTAGACCCAAAGTCGAACCACTATACATGCTTGTGTTTGTGATTGATTGAGCACATTGTTATCTTAGCATTGAATGTTTAATTATTAATTATGTATGCTTGATAAGAATATATGTTAGACACTGGATAGGCACATCCACACACAAGATATACTTTCACTAGTTGTATAGACTTGAGCTCATTGATCCATTCTCATAAATCTACATAGGTTGCATAGATTAGGAGCTTGATTAGTTAAATCATTTGATTATTTATGTATGCTTAGACTAGGTTGTTTATTGGTTAAACCATATGCTAGTCTTGTGATTGGACCCATTTAGGCTTGGAAGCCGACGTGTTCTTGCTTATTTAGTTTAATTTGTTAAATTGTGTAAGTAGGTGAAAAGAATTTCAAAAGGTCCTAATCACCCCCCTTATAGGACTTAGCCATAATTCTAGTTGCTCTTTAAGCTTCCGTACATACCAAGGTGTCGTGTTAGACTACCAACATAATTTCAAGTTTCCCATTTGAGCATTTTTATGTGACTAGTCATAGATTTAGTGTGACTTTAGTGACATAGGAATCCTCAAAGTGTCCCTTTTTGGACAGTTGATGTTTTGATATCTTGCAATGTTTTCGTTTTACCGATTTAAATGTAGATCCCTTTTTTATGCTTCATATCTAAATTTCTCATTATTTATGTTTCTTTCATTTATTTTCATTGTAAAATATCCTCAGGAAATATAATGGAAGATCAATATATCTGGCGAGATAAAGAGAGATTCTGCCGGAATTTCGACATATGTATTTAAATGGGTAAATGAAAGCATCACAAGCGATCCGTACTTGAATTAGTGACTGATTTAGTAGTCAGTTAAGTTTGAGTTATAAGGATATTCTAAGTTAATGCATTCCATAAGAGATGTATCGAATGTGATCAATACATGCAGTTTTTTGTTTGTGCTTTAAGTAGTTTCTGCTATGTCCATCTTGTATCGAATATACTAAATATGTGTATCAACTTATAGATGACGTCTTTAACGCCTGTGATTCCAAGCAAAGAGTGGATGATGAAACCATTGTTGTTGACAGAGCATCTCAAATGCATTTTGAATTTCATAACATACTTGAGAGAAAATATTTAGAAATTAGGGGGCAATGGCTACTATTTTTGTCCTTGTGTTAATTGCAATAATTTGTCAGGAGGGAGGAAATAATTAGATACAATTTCAGATCATTTAATTTATGACAGTATAGTTACGCCTTATATGACATGAATTTTTTATGGTGAATCATTGGCAGAATGACCTATAAGTACCGCTAAGACTAGTACGTATGCTGTCAATCATAATGAAAATATGTTTCCAAGGATGGTCGATATGGTTAATGAAGCTCATGGACACTTTTTTGAAGAAATAGATGTTAAAGTCGTGTGCACGAATTGATGTAATGATGCAAACAATGTTCAAGTTTATGATGATTCACCGGATGATATTCAGTACAGAAAGATGATGGAGGATGCGATACAACTCCTATATCCATCATGTTATGAGAGCATGCAAAATTATCAGTTATAATTGAACTGTTAAGCATGAAGACAAGACATCAGTGGTCGCACAAGAGCTTCAATAAGTTATTGCAATTTTGAAAATGATACTTCTAAATGAGAACACTTTACCAGAAAATACTTATAATGCGAAGAAGATAATCAAGGGTTTGCGAATAGAGTGTCGGATTATTCATTCGTGTCTTAATGATTGAATATTGTATTATAGGGAGCATGAACATAAGGAAAATTGTCCAAAATGTGGTGAGAGCAGGTGAAAAAAAGTTAAATCTATTGTAGAAAATATTAAGATATTTTTCCATAGCACCAAGATTGAAATGAATATACAATGTACCATGGATTGCGGAAAAGATGAAATAGGAGTTACTGCGGACCAAGGAGGAAGTGAGACGCACATGCGTCATCCAATGGATTCAGCATGATGGAGAGGAGTTGATCGCAAGTGGGAAGAATTTTTTGCTAAGCCACGTAACGTTCGGTTAGGACTTACAATTGATGGATTCAATCCTTTCGTGAACAAGAATAATTCATACAATTGTTGGCCAGTTATGATAGTTCCGTATAATTTACCTCCTTTCTTATGCATGTGTAAAGAGTTTACGATGTTAACACTACTGATTCTTGGGAAAAATGATCTAGGGCATAACATTGAAGTATACTTGCATCCACTGATTGCCGAGCTGAATGAATTATGGGAAGAAAGAATTGAAACTTATGACTCTATCACTAAGCGTAAGTTTATAGTGAAAGTAATTTTCTTATGAGCCATACATAATTTCCCTGCATACGGCCATTTCTTAGGTTGTAGGATCGCAAGAAAGTTTGGTTGTCTTATTTGTAGTGAAGGGACATATTCAATTTGGTTAAAACATGGAGGGAAGTTTGCATAGGGCATAAATTTTTTTTAATAGATCAAAGGCATCTATTTAGAAATCAGAAATCACAATTTAATAGGGAAGAAGAACATGAAAAATTGAGTCTCCATTTGAGTGGGATAGAGTTACTAGTAAAAATGGAAACTATACATACAGAATTTAGAAAAATACTAGATAAGAAGAAGAAGAGGACTGCAAATAACGAAACACCATGGACAAAGAAATCAATCTTCTTTGACTTGCTATACTAGAAGGTATGTAAGTCAATGTTTTACATATCATACATGTTCATTTTATTTTAAAAGCTAAAGTAGTGTATGCATACTCATATTATATGATTTACCTATTTGACACAATATTGATGTTATGTATATTGAGAAAAATGTGGCAGAAAACCTCATTACAACCATCATGAGCACAAAGGATAAGTCCAAAGATGGTCGTAAAGCCTGCTTAGACCTAAGAGAGATGAAGATAAACAAAAATATTATGGATATATAAAAATAACGGAACGGAGGTGTAGACACCCCACCTTCGGCTACACTGTTGGTAGAGATAGCTGGATGAATGGAGGACCGTACCCCCAAACCCCAAGTCCAAACCCAGCCAAACTCACCCTTGTAAGCCCCATTCCATAGCCCAGTTCAAGCCTGAACCCAGTCAACCCAGTCCTAAACATTAGCTTGAAAAACCCCCCATAAGAAAAGCCAGTCAAAAAAATCCTTAAAAAGTCAAACTCACTGAGTCAACCCACTGAGTCAACCCGCTGAGTTAACCCGCTGAGTCAACTCGTCGAGTCAAAACACCGAGTCAACCCGTCGAGTCAACCCGCTGAGTCAAATCACCAAGTCGACCCGCTGAGTCAACTCACTCAGTCGACCCGCTGAGCCAAACAGCAGCCCCGAGGGAGCGACCGTACCTCGCTGGAAATCGAGGAACGGCCGTACGGGCGGCCCATAGCAGGCCGCCCAAAAATATTTACGAGCTCTGCCACTGCTCGCTGCTATAAATACCCCCCTCCCCTTCTCATTTCAACACAACAACCGGCCAGAGAGAGCCCGTCCGTTCGAGTGCCCTTCTCCACCCCTTAGCCCATTTTTCCACCAAGGAGAGCCCGAGTGAGGAGAGCCTAACCCTGGTCCAGCCCAGCCTGATCACTGGTCCAAGTCTCCCAAGCCATCCAAGTCTTGATCCAGCCACTCAAAGCCAATCCTTGCGACACCTCCGTCCACCCAGCTATTATTTTTTCAGTATCATCTCATTTGCATCTGGCATAAGTGCAACATTTACTTTTCTTCCAACCCCCCTGCTTCACTGCAAGCACTTTGATTCTTCAAACACACTGCATATGTCTTAAATTAAGCACCTGTCAGTTCGAGCGTATGCTCTGGGCTTGCCCGTTGTTGGAACCTGCCCATAAAAAACTCTTACTGTTCAGACCTGCATTCATGCTTCACTATAAAGCACCTTGATTATTCAAGCACACTGCATATGTCTTAAATTAATCACCTGTCAGTTCGAGCGTATGCTCTGGGCTTGCCCGTTGTTAGAACCTGCCCATCAGAAACTCTTACTGTTCAGACTCGCATTCATGCATCATGTCATTTATGAGAATATACGAGGATTAAAACAGACTTTCAAGTATTAGTTCGATTCTGTGAAGTAGAGACCGTACTTCGGTACGGGCAGTGCGTGGGGTGCTTAACCTCTTCCCACCTTGTAACCGTGATCCCTTACCTTGAATCTCTGGCCGCAGATCAAAAGGAGTCATTTTAGAGGAAGGAATCTTCGGAATCCCTTCTCTAACGTTTCTACGGGGTCTAGCCGACTGTAGATTCGAAGTAATTGGCTAGTGGCGACTCTGGTCTTATATAAACTCATTTAAACACATCCAGCTTAACACGACAACCAAACAAAGCCCTCGAGAACGAGGCAAGCCAGTGGCACAAACGGCGATTTCGCACTCACGCATCCTCCTCTTCTTCTTTTCCCGAAAGGGGAAGGGGCGAGAACGTCGTGTGAGAGCGCGGAAAACGGCGAGGGTCCACAGAATGGCGACTCTGCTGGGGAATAACTAGTCCCACTAGTCGTGATCCGACTTGAAAAACAGAATCCTTCCGTACTTGAAAGTCACTAATCCTCATACAATCTCATCTGCATAGTATTCTACCCAAAACCAAAAAAAAAAAAAAGAAAATCCAAAACCAGAAAAAAAATAGAAAATCCCAAAACCCAAAAAGAGTAGAGTACAGTCCTCACCATTGCGCTTCCTCGGGCTCAACGCACACGGAGACAACTTCCCTACCGTAGCATAATCCGCACTCGGGCTCAACAAGCCATGACCGACCACGAAGAAGAAAATCATCTCTTCCCCGCTCTTGAGATGACCGAAGCGCAACCTCAAGCGCAACAGCTCATTGATAATACGCCAATCATACAAGAATTGACACAAGGAGTGAGAGCAATGCAAGAAATGCTCTTGCAATTCATGCAAGCACAAGCCACCGCAGCAGCCAACAATCAGGTTGGCCCAGTTCAGCAATCTCAGCAGCCATGCCGGGTCCTTCCGGCCTCCAGTTCAAATCAAGCACAACCATCGGAGTCTGCCCAAGACTACCGACAACAGCCATCTCAGCCCTTCGCTACGGGGCATCCTCCTCAGTACCTTCCCACGACAACAAGGCCGTCTCAGGGCACTCCCGTCGCAGGAACTTCCAGTCAGCTTCCAGTCAATCTTGCAAACAATAGTCTCAGTAGATCTCAGCATGTCCCCGCCGATGGGACTCCTTTTCAATTTCAGCACATCCCCGCCGATGGGATTTCAATTCAATTTCCAGCAACAGGGACAGCACTGGCGAATGCCCACAATGGGGGTCAGTGTCAAGCCCACATCAATCAGCGGACAGTGGCGAATACCCAACAAGGGGGTCACTTCCCAACATCTCAGCCTCCTGCAAACAGGAGCACTTTTCAATTCCAGCACATCCCCGCCGAAGGGATTCCAGTTAATTTTCAGCAATCTTCAATTCAGCAAAATCCAGTTAATTTTCAGCAATCTTCAATTCAGCAAACTCCAGTTAATTTTCAGCAAGTTCCAGTTCAACCTTCAGTACAATCTCCAGTTCAATTGCAATCCTCTCAAGCACAAGTTCAACGGAATCCAGTTCAGTCATCAAATCAATTTCAGCAACCCGCGGTTGCTTTTCAGCAAGCACATAGGGTCGAAGACGTCGACCACTATGCCGAAGAAGAACGTGCCTTACTCCAAGAGGCACCAGTCGCTCGAACAGATCACTCAGGACTGGACGAGTTGTGGGAGCAGTTCCAGATCTTGCAAAATCAGCTTCAGCGACAACAAGGAATTAATCTACCTTCGACCAAGTTCAGAGACTTGTGTCCTTTCCCAGATGCTCAAGTACCTCAAAACTTTGAGGTTCCAAAATTTAAAAGATACGATAGCAGCGGTTGTCCCACAGCACATCTCAAGGCCTTCTGCGGAGAGCTGAGTGCAATCTCAGGAAATGAAGGGGCCCTCATTCGCTTGTTCCAAAAATCTCTAAAGGGCGATGCCCTAGATTGGTACACTTCATTGGACTGCCACCGCATCAGGACATGGGAACAACTTTCCCAGGCTTTCGTCGACAGATTCGCGTACAATCTCAACATGGCACCCAGAAGAGCCGACCTCGCAGCTCTCAGGCAAAAGAATGATGAGACACTATCAGCTTACGTGGGACGTTGGCGAGCTATGGCAGCTCGAATGCGAATGCCTATTGACGACGAAGAACAAATCTCCATGATTGTTCATTCAACATATCCAGGCATATCCGGGTATCTCATCTCGCATCCATATGCGAATTTCTCACAATTGATCCGTGCTGGAGAGCAAGTCGAATCAGGAATCCGTGCCGGGACAATCTCCCCATGGCCTCATCAAGCCACTCCAATAAAAAGGAACAGAGTGAAAGGAAGACCTATCGGGCACGGGAATGGAAACCGCAGTGGTTCTCCTCCCCGCCCAACAGAGGTAAACAACATCAACACCACTGCTCAAGGAAATCAACATGCTCCCCCACAGGGACGTCAATAGTATCAGCAGAATCCAGTTCAGCATCAGCCTCAGCGGTATCAGCTACAACCGAATCCTCAGCCACAACCACCTCGACAACAGCAGCAGTTCAGAGGAAACGGTCAATACTCATATCAAAATAGGCAAAACTACAGGGAGTTCAGGAAATTTACTCCCCTCTCTCAACCACTCAGTCAAGTCATGGCTACGCTGGTGCAGAAGCAGTTACTTACTCTAATGGCACCTCGGCCTCCGCCTCATCCTCTACCACCAAACTACCGAGAAAATGAGTATTGTGCCTATCATCAAGGGCGTGGCCACACCACTGATCGATGCTATACCTTGAAGAATGCCATACAAGACCTGATTGATGACCACAAGATCGTCATCTCGGTCCCTGGAACTTCTCCAGCAGCTTCCACCAATATTCTTCAGAATCCTCTGCCTCAACATCCGACGGATCCCAGTTCATCTCGAGGCCCCACCGTCAATAGCATAGAAGAAGAAGAACGCCTCGATCGCTTCTTCTCCCCCATCCATTCCATTCATGCCTACACTTATGGGCCGACAAGTCCTCCTCCGATCATACAAGGGGCAAGTCCCTTTTCTCCTCCAGTCCTCGAGCCAGTAGTACTCGAAGGAGCACTTCCATATGATGTACCAGTTGTTCAAGGGGCACCTTACAACCATTCATGCTGGGAACCAGTCGTCCTGGAAGGAGCACAATCATACATTGAGCCCACATACAAACCTGTCATCTTGCAAGGGGCAACTCCAGAACAATCCAATCCGCAATGGAAGGATTATACTCATCAGCAGAAAGAACCCATTGTTTTGGAAGGAGCTCCCCCAGTCGAGCCAGTCATATTGCAAGGGGCAAACTCCGGAGGCGTGTCAATCACACTACGGCAGCTGGGACGAACAGAGAAACCCCCTGTCATATCAAGAGGACCAGCATTCATTCCATGGGAGCCTCCTGCTCCAGGAACAGTCAAGCCAAGACCACGACCTTATGTGGTCTATGAAGACAAGCCTCGATATTACCCCTTCAGCGCAGGCAACAATGTAGTCCTCAAAGCAGAAGCTCCATACAAGGAAGATCTAGTACCCACACCAGCACCGTTGCAAGAACCGGTGGTCCTAGAAGGCAAAGGGGAGGAAAATTATAAAGAGGTCCCATGGCACTATCCAGAATGTGCGGAAGTAGGAAATATCAATCCCAATGGGCGTTGCATCCGAAGAGATAATCAGAACAGAAGAGATCCCAAAGGCGCTCTCTCAGGCCTCGGCAACAAAAATGAAGCCGCATACGATGTGGCGACTCAGCTCAAGTCAATCCCTGCTCCAATCTCAGTATGGGAGCTACTCTGCACATCTCGCATACACCGAGAAATGTTTGCCAAAACCTTGAGCGATGCTCACGTCTCCTCCGATACGGCACCAGAGATGATAGCATTAATGATTGGACAACTCCTGGCTCCACGCGCCATCACCTTCACAGATAATGAGTTGCCACCAGAAGGACGCGATCATGGGCGATCCCTCAACATAGCCTTATGATACAAAGACCTCTGTGTCCCGCTGGTCCTTATCGATAATGGCTCAAGCTTAAACGTCTGCTCACTCAAGACTGCGGAACGTCTGGGAATCAGTCCTTCTTCATTCCGACCCAGCACCATATACGTCAGAGCATTCGACAACACCCGCCGATCAGTGGAAGGGGAGGTCGACATGGAGGTACAGATAGGTCCGGAAGTCTCCACCATCACATTCCAAATCCTGGATATATCAGCCTCTTTCAACATGCTGCTCGGACGGCCTTGGCTGCACAAGGTGGGGGCTGTGCCATCAACCCTGCATCAACGGGTGAAATACATCTATGGAAATCAAGTGATCTCTATCCATGCAGAGAAGGAGCTCAGCATTCCTTCCAATGCTGCTACCACTGAACCAGACATCCCGGTCATCAATATCCAGCACTCTGAAGAAGACATCCCGTTTCACAGTTTCGAGTTTGAGACTGTGAACGCTATCGCCAATCTGGAGCCGATAAGGGTGGACCGTGTCTTTCCACCAGCAGAACGACTAAGCCTCAAGTATCGGATGAAGAATCATTTCAAGTCTAGAAAAGTATCGCTGGTATACAACCAACGCAAATGGGGACTCGGATACAGGGCAATCTTCATGGACAAAAGAAGGAAGAAATTTCGGTGCTCACCCATCCAATTCGTCAAGCCAGGAGAACCTTGCAAAGATCCAAGAGGGAATCAACCGACTGCACTACACAAAGGCCTCCCGATGAGCCTAGTTTGGGCCACGTGGCCCCCCATTCGATGGGATCAGATTCTCGAACCGTCTAAGCCTCCAGAGGAAGAAGGAAATGATGAAGACAAAGAAGGAAGCCAAATACAGCACCTTCAGGACCAGGTTACTCTGACACCTGCTCTCAACCAGGGGCACAACCTGCCCGCTTTAACTTCAATCAACCAGGGACACAACCTGCCCACATCAATCAACCAGGGGCATAACCTGCCGACTTCAATTCCAGCCAGCCAGGGGCACAACTTGCCCATCTCAGCATCAATCAGCAAGGGGCACGACTCGTCCATCTCCGCAGAATCAACATCATCAATCATCAGCCAGGGGCAGAAGCAGCCCATCCATTGGACCAAGAAAGGGAAATGGCCAGCCCTGGATTGGTCCGATGTCCAAATTCCAAACTCATGTCTAGCCGTAGAACCAGATGAACTGCAATGCGAGGTAAGTGACCCGGGAGGGACTAAGTACGATTCAGATCTCGAACCCGACCAGCAAGAAATCATGGTCATTGGGCCAGACTGTGATTCTTCGCCCAAGTCATCAACCCCCACCTCTCCAGGGGAGGAAGTGTGGGGTCCTGAATGGTCATCCGTTCCCCTAACTTTTGAATCAGCCAAAGAGCCATCTGAGGGCTCTGGCTTAAAAAAAAAACGCTTGTTTAAGCAGCGACCGGAACTTTGGAACAAATTGGGCTCAATCATGGTCTGCAATGCCTACTTGTTCAAAGTCCCATGAATTTCGAAAATCCAATAAAATAAAAAACTTTCAAAAGCCAAAAACATCTAGCATTTCCATTTCAGAAAAATCTCAAAAACCAAAAAACATTTCTTTTCCTGCATTCAATAGTGTGTCAAGTTCGTCTAAAGAGTCACATGAGTTTGAAGTCGAATCATATGATTTCGACATCGAATTAGACTTCGAGCTCATGGGTCTGGACGAAGCTCGGGATGAGGAAGATGATGATCCTGCTCTCGAACTTGAGGATCTCCTCAAAAAGTTCAAATCTAAAGCCAATGTTGTAGCCGATGATTTCGAGATAGTAAACTTGGGGACACCTGAGATCCCTAGGGAAGTACGCATTGGAAAATTGTTGCCACCTGAGATGAAACAGAAAATGATAGAGTTCCTAGCTCCAAGATTGTCCAACTTCGCGTTCTCATATGAAGACATGCCGGGGCTCGATGAAGAGCTCGTTGTACACCATCTGCCAACCAAGGCAGATATGAAGCCAGTGAAGTAAAAACTTCGAAGAATGAAGCCATAATGGGCTCTGAAAGTCCGAGATGAAGTCATGAAGCAGTACAACGCGGGATTCTTGGTAGTCTCCAACTACCCTGAATGGCTCGCCAACATCGTACCAGTACCGAAGAAGGATGGCAAGGTTCGAATGTGCATCGACTTCCGAGATCTCAACAAAGCCAGTCCTAAAGATGACTTCCCTTTGCCACATATCGACACTCTGGTCGACAACACTGCTGGATACAAGATCTTCTCATTCATGGACGGGTTCTCAGGTTACAATCAGACCAAGATGGCCGTCGAAGATCGCGAGAAGACATCATTTATCACTCCCTGGGGAACCTTCTGTTACAGGGTGATGACGTTCGGTCTGAAGAACGCAGGAGCAACATATCAGCGAGCAATGACAGCATTATTCCATGACATGATGAACAAAGAGCTTGAAGTATATGTGGACGATATGATCGTCAAATCTCGCACAATTGAAGGACACTTTGAAGATCTGAAGAAGTTATTCAACAGATTAGAAAAGTCCAAGCTCCGTCTCAACCCTCAGAAATGTGTTTTCGGTACAATGGGAGGAAAGCTCCTCGGCTTTATGGTAAGTGAAGATGGCATCAGGGTCGACGAGACCAAAACCAGAGCAATCATCGAGATGCCCCCTCCTAGAATAGAGAAAGAAATTCGTGGCTTCCTCGGCAGAATTCAATACATCAGTCGCTTCATCGCACGGCTCACACCTATTTGTGAGCCCATTTTCAAGTTCCTTCGGAAGAACGTTCCAAAAGAATGGAATGATGATTGCCAAGTCGCCTTCGATCGCATCAAGAAATATCTCATGAATCCTCCAGTCCTAGTGCCGCCCACTCCTGGACGACCACTATTGTTATACATCTCAGTAGCAGCAGAAGCCATTGGCTGTGTCCTCGGCCAACACGACGAGACCGGGAGGAAGGAACAAGCAATATACTATTTGAGTCGAAAGTTCACCGACTACGAGACCAGGTATTCCCCGATCGAGAAGACTTGCCTCGCCCTAGTTTGGGCAACTCAGCGACTCCGTCAATACATGATTGCATTCCCTATTCTCCTACTCGCTCACATGGATCCGCTCAAGTACCTGTTCGAGAAACCGGCACTCACTGGAAGGATAGCTAAATGGCAGCTACTCCTGTCTGAGTTTGACATCACCTATGTCACTCAGAAGGCAATCAAGGGACAAGCCCTCGCCGATCATCTTGCGGCCCACTCCCTCCTGGATTATCAACCGCTCAAGATGTTCTTCCCTGATGAAGATCTCTTGCTTATTGAAGAAGAAGAAAAGAAGAAAAAAGATGAGTGGACATTATTTTTCGACGGCGCAGCAAATTCTAAAGGGAGTGGTATTGGAGCAATCCTCTACTCTCCAGATGATGTCCCTATTCCCATCTCAAGGCGCATAGCATTCGAGTGCACCAACAACATGACAGAGTACGAAGCATGCATCGCCGGCTTAAGGGAAGCCATAATCTTGGGCGTCGAGAAGCTACGAGTATTTGGAGACTCACAGCTTATCATCAATCAGACCAATGGCGAATGGAAAACCAAAGACGAGAAGTTGATACCATATCATGTGTATCTTGAAAATTTGATCGAGGAGTTCAAAGAAGTCACCTTCTCATACATGCCCAGAGCCAAGAACCAGTTTGTGGATGCTCTCGCCACACTTGCATCAATGCTCGAGATCCCAAAAGGAGCTTCAGAATGGGAGCTCACAGTCGAAATTCAAGAAGAACCTGCTTTTTGCCTGCAAATAGAAGAAGCCGAAGCTGTCCCTGACAAACCCTGGTATGTCGACATCAAGCAATATCTCGAAACCCAGGAGTATCCAGAGTCAGTAACAACAACAGATCGCCGAACCATTCAGCGTTTGGCCAGCCAGTTCACCATCAGTGACGAAGTTCTTTACAAGCGATCCTATAATCACATCCTCCTTCGATGCGTCGATGAAACAGAAGCTGCAAAGATCATGGGAGAAATACACGAAGGAATCTGTGGCCCACACATGAACGGGCACATGATGGCAAAGAAGATTTTATGACTCGGCTACTATTGGCTCACCATGGAGACAGACTGTTGCCAGCACGTCAGAAAATGCTTCAAGTGTCAGGAGCATGCAAATCAAATCCATGCCCCATCATCAGAGTTATAAAACCTGACCACCCCCTGGCCCTTCTCCATGTGGGGACTCGACATTATCGGCAAGATCAGTCCCAAAGCATCAAACGGTCATGAGTACATACTTGTGGTAGTCGACTACTTCACCAAGTGGGTAGAGGCAGCCTCTTACACCACAATTGCAGCATCTCAGGTGATCAAATTCATGAAGAACAACATCATATGCCGGTATGGAATCCCTAATGCTATCATCACAAATAATGGGACCCCGTTTGTCAACAAGAAGATGGATGACTTCCTCAGTAAGTTCAAGATCCAACGTCATCGATCAAGCTCCTACCGTCCCCAGATGAATGGTGGGGTAGAAGCCGCAAACAAGACAATCGTCAGGATACTCGAGAAGATGGTCGTGACCTATCGAGATTGGTCAGATATGCTCCCATATGCACTTTGGGCCTATCGAACGTCTGTACGGTCTGCTACGGGCGTTACTCCTTTCGAGCTTACTTATGGAATGGAAGCAGTCCTACCGGTCGAGGTGGAAATACCATCGCTACGGGTGTTATTAGAAAGCGGAGTTGAAGAAGGAGAATGGCAACGGGCCAGATTCGATCAATTGCAGCTAGCAGATGAAAAGCGCATGCGTGCACTAAATCATTCATAGTGCTATCAGAAAAGGATCGCTCGGGCTTACAACAAGAGAGTCCGAAAAAGAAGTTTCAAGGTAGGCGACATGGTCATGAAAAAGATTCTACCATCACACCTTCCGGATCCTAGAGGAAAGTTCAAACCCTCGTGGGACGGGCCACTGATCATCAGAGAAGTACTTCCCGGAAGCGCCCTCAGACTCACCAGCATGAGAGGGGTGGATCTTCCTGAGCCGACCAACGCTGACAATGTGAAGATCTTTCACGGGTAAGCCATTCTGACCTTATCAAGGATTACTTTAATAGAGCTGAAGTCAAGAGGTCGAAGCTAAGACCTCTGAGAAATCATTTCCGTCCACCAACAAGTGTTTCAAATAAGGGGATCCAAAAAGAGAAAAATATAAAAAAGGGCATTCAAAAGGAAAAGACAAAAAAAGAGAGAAAAAGAATACAAAAAGAAAAAGAAAAAAGAAGAAAATAGAAAGAAAAAGGGAAGCCAAAACAAGGCACCCAAGAAAAAATCAGTCCAAGAAGAAACACAGTCATCCATCCATTCATCTCAGAAGGGTCTTTAGTAAAGACCGACAGCTCTATTATCGTAACTCAGGATAAGGCCTGAAAGACTGCCATCGGCCGGCAACGACGGATTCCCGACCTCTAGCCGCCGCAGTTATCCAAAAAAAAAAAAAGAAAAGGAAAATGTGTGCTTAAACAAAGAGGGCGGAATAAAAACCCGAAAGGGCGCTCCGAGTAAAAACAGTGGACATACAGCGGACTTGGTGAAAACCCGAAAGGGCGCCGAGGGTAAAAACAGCATAGCTGCTAAGGGGCAGGCAAGATCAAACATCCGGGACGTGGTGAAAACCCGAAAGGGCGCCACGGGCAAAAATGACGGGAAAAGGCCGGCCGTGGTGAAAACTCGAAAGAGCACTGCAGGCAAAAATGGCTCAAAAGAAAAAGAAAAAGAAAAAATAAAAGTGCAGGTACCAAGAAATCAGACAGTCCAGATCGGTTCAAGCAGTTACAGTTCAAGAACAAGAAGAAGTGCAGTCAGGAGCGAAGAGCTCTACAAATTCTGACAATCTCAAGAGGCAATAGTTTCCGTTGCCTACACCCCTAGGGAACCAAAGGATCACACAAGTCAAATCTTGAGACATCGGTCAAAGCATTGGCCGAGCCCCAGTTCTGATTCCCATATCCCGACACAAAATCCAGACACACTCACAAGACAACTCATGGCACAGTAGATTTTCAAACAGTTTTCTCTTTTCAATTAAATGCATCACATTTCTTTTACACATATCATGTCATCTTTTTCAAAAAATACAAAAAATGCATCATCATCAAACATATATGCAAAAAAAGGGGAATGTGCAGGTGGCCAACACAATCAATCTCTACCCTCCTCCTCGGCCACATCAGGTAAGTCCTCTGACTCATAAAAAGATAGTCTCGCTCTCAACCTGCTCACCTCCATACGCAGGTAATGCACCTCATCGCGCTCAAGGGTACGGATCGCTGTCTCCTCATCAGACAATATCTGATCGGCAGCCAATCTCCTCGACATCATCTCACAATGATACCGAAGTGCAGAGATCTCAGACAGCAGATGGCCATGAGTGGCCAAAAGGAAGCAAGGATCAATGAAAGGGCGCTCCTCAAAAGGTTCATATGAACCAGATGAAGAGCCAGCATCTCCAAGGATATCCTGCTCATCCTCATCAGCAGTCTGGTGCCAGCAAGGGATATGTCGATACAAAGATTGCTCAGCAACCCAGTACTGATATGGGGCGGTCGCCATCGAAAAAGTCCGCAGCTTAAAGCCCAGCAAATCAGCAGTCAAATAACTCTCCCAAGAACAATCAATCCGGGTCTTGAAGTCAGAGGACCTAGATGGAAGCGCTCGACGTCCGATACCCATGAAAGCGAAAAGAGGAACATCCTGCTCGTACCCAAACTGCCGCAGGAACCGAATGGGATGGTAAGAAAAGTAAGATCGAAAGCCTCCCAGCATCAGAGGAAGGCGATGTGCATCACAAAGCACTGGAGGAAGTGAAAACCAAGATGACTCCCAACGAACGTTCCAATCACGAAGTTCAGCAAACCGATACAAGGGCTCGCTCATCCTAGCTGTATGCAGAAGGAACTCCATGATATAACGCATGATGTCAGAGCTAGGAATGCCAGGAAGGGGTACAGGAACGGTCAAAGAAAGACGCTCCCATAGCCAGACCTGATCACAAAAAGGAAAAGAAGTTCAGCTAAAGCAAAGTAATTCCCAACAAAGCAAGAAGAAAAGGGTACAGAAAAGATACCTGAAGAAAGGCACAACAGCCGCGAAGGACACGAGTGCGGCCCAGGGCGCAGTCGGTCAGCCCATTAAACAGCTCGGCCAAGATAAGAGAAATGATCCCCTGCCGTCAGATAGCTCGGCTCATCACCTCAAAAAGCAGAGGAGTCTGGGACCTGCGCCATCCCGAGAACAGCACCTCACCTATCAAGCAGAACATCAGTGCGTTCCGAGCGAAGGTTGAATCGGCCACACTCCGAAGACCCGAAAAAAGATCATATAGCAAGTCCAAGGAGAACACTACAGCATCCTGGCCGGCAGCTGCAGGACGAACAAGATAGGGGATCCCGAACCAGTTCTGCGGTGTAGCAGTCTTCGGCGATGTCTTCGGCGAGAAATACTGAGTATAATCCCAGGGCAGGCCTGTCAAGCGTGCAAGCTCCTCCAAAGAAGGCCCCATCTCCATATCGTTGAACGTGAATAAGTTCAACGAAGGGACCCAGTCAATCAAGGCAGCTCCAAGCATCCTCCAATCAATATCAACTCTAGCCATATGGACCAGACTGCCGAAGCCATAGGACTCCAAATCTCGAATCTCATAAGCTGACAAGCTGTCAAGCCAAGCAAGCAGCCGTGGCGAGTAAGAAGGACGAGGAAGCAGCTGACAAGTCCTCACGGGCACCCCCTCCAGAACAAAAGGTCCAGAAATCAGTGATGACTCATCGAGGATCGGAAGGTCGACAGGCGAAGGAGAAGGAAAAGCTGGAACCTCTGCAGACTCGACAGCCCCTGACCTGCCCTCAGTAAAGGCTATGTCTGATATAGTCGCATCACTATCTGAAACTGTCATAACCTCAGCCGCATGAGAAGACTCACCCACCTCGTGAACGGAATGCGCAAAAGACCGACGATCAGGAGAAGGACGATACTCCCCATCAAAAGGGCTACCAGCGAAGATCACACCACACATCGTGGCATCCTGGCTAATCTGACCGTCGAAAAATGCATCTGAACCATCCAGAAGGGTCCCGGCTACCCCGATCGAAGAATCAACGGTCAGATCTGGACCTGCGGCCCTCTCCAACAGGAAATCGTGAATCCAAACATCATCCTGGCTGATCAAAGGGATCATCGAAGCATCCACACCATCCATCATCAGGGGGACATCATCAATGACCACATCAAGTCCACCCAAACAAGTATGCCGCACATCTCGGCCCTCATCAAGAGCATCCAAACTGTCAAAGGTATCATCTGAACCATCCATCCCATCCAAGCATGAGATCAGCCAATCTATGTCCATCATGGTCCCATCACCACCATCCATCACATCTTCCATGTGGCCCACACTCAAGGGATGCATAGCCTCACCTATGTCCCATCTCCCCATCCCATCCATACCATCCATTTCTCCCATAATGAGGGGCCCATTCAAATATGAAATTCCAGCCATCCCACCATTAATGGAGCTATTCAAAGCTCCACCAACCACCATCCCTAACCCCTCATCAATACCCCCACTTAATGCTCCATCTCCACCATTAATCAAAGGTACTTCACCATCTTTAAAGCCCTCACCAATTGCTGGAGTGTGGGACCCACTGACCTCTCCCACAATGGCCCCCAAGCCATCATCAATGGCTGCCCAAGAGAGGATCAACAAAGAACAAGACAAAAAGAGAAGGAAAGAAGGGACAAAATGAAGATTCATGGCTGGAATCGAATGATCCAGTGCAGAGAATATGGGGACAAGAGAAAAAGGACAGCAGGGAATGTCCGAACCCGAGCCAGCCCAGGCCGCTCAAGAGGCGAGCCTTGGGCGGCCTGCTCTGGGCGGCCCGTACGGATGCGCTCCCTCTCTCTCCGCGGGATTGGCTCCAGGGTTCTTGGTAGGTGAGGCTGACAGTCCACCTCAGCAGATGGCACTCCATGCGCCGCCCAAGGCTCCGGTCCACTCCAGACTTCGATTGAGGCTGATCAAGATCATATAAAAAGTGCCCCACCGGTCTAATCATAAAGCAATGCGGCCAGAACATGGCTGATCAAGTCAAGGGTGATCAAGTGAGGGCCACAAGCAATCCAAGTCATTCAAAGATTAGATCATCATGATCTAAACCATTGAAGGACCTACATGAACCATCAAACAACAAGATCAAAGGGCTGATCATCAAAAGAAGGGCCAGAATTCAAGATCTAATCATCAAGTGGGCCCACAAAGCCAAGTCAAGCGATCTGAGACGTTCAAGCCATCATCTGGACCATGAGAAGCCTTCTTAGCCCCACAAATCATCAAAAGAGGTGCCCCAAAGTAAAGCCAAGGTCTCAAGTGGGCTCACAGGGCCAAATCTATCAATCTGAACCATTCAAGGGCTAAATCATCAGGATCCAAACCATTGGAAAGCTTACCCAAGTCATGGAGCAGCAAGATCGAAGGATTGATCATCAAAAGAAGGGCCAGAATCCAAGATCTAATCATCAAGTGGGCCCACAAGGCCTAATCAAGCAATTTAAACCGTTCAAGTCATCATCCATGCAGTTAAGAAGTCTCATCTTCCACAAATCATTAAGGAACAAGTCAAAGGCCAAAACATCCAGACATCATCAAAGAATTTGAGACAAGTCAAAGATTGTATATTCATTCAAAAGAGCTTGATACAAAAGAAGACAAAAGCAAAAGTACAAGGCCATATAAAGCAGAATACCCAAGCAAGCTACAAGTCGCCAACATAGTCATCATCATCCCTCCTCTCGTCCCGCTCCCGACGATAAAGATCCATCAAAGGAGCAGTCACCGATCCTCCAGCGTACCTGCGACGACCCCCTGGAACATAAAGCGAAGGAAGCAGAGGCCCCTGGCCGTACAGCAAATACCACTCATCATAGTCACGATCCGGGATCGTGAAGCGGAATCCGGGCTGGCCCACTAGAGCCTTAGCTCTCTCATCAGCTGGGATCCGAGCAGCTGGAGGAGGTGCAGAACAAGGGACCCGAGCCACCCCAGTGACTTGCCGAAGCAACCTCTCACCCAGATACCACTGAAAAGATTCAGCGTCGGAAAGCATGATACGGAGGCATGAAGCATCATATGCCTCCACATGCTGGGGGGTGTAATAGAGAGGGAAGCTGGCATATGGCATCCGAGCGAGCTGCAACAAATGAGGTCACCACGATCAGTTACAGTACAGCACGAGGGGTAGGGAAAGCAAGATACTTACGTCCTCAACAGTCAACCTGTCTATGTCAGCACGCCAATTGTCCCCAGAAATTCGGGAGTTCCGCTGACGGTTTTGCTGGTGCCAGTACATGTGACAATACAAAGAGGGCTCAATATCATCCCGCATCCTCGGTGCGAGATGGGGAAAATGGTCATAAAAACAGGTCTGGGCAAAAGCACATCTAATGATCAGAGAGAGAAAGAAGGCGAAAGCCTACAGGAAAGGTGAAAGAAGAGATACCTCAACGACAGGCCAAAAACCTGTGAAGGACCGGCTATGCTGACAGGTCTTGTCCAGACCTTGGAAGATACGGGTCAAGATAGCCCCGTTCCAGTTATAGGGATGATGAAGATCCTCGACTAAACAAAGAAACTTGGGATCAACCCTCTCATTCGCATGGCAAAAAAGGAAGGACCCGAAGGCATAAGTGATCATGGCCCGGGCTTTGTGGAGGGCCTCTCGCTCGGTGGTGGGGATGACGGAGGCAAAAGTGTTGTAGAACCATCGCATCTTTACTTGATGGCCTTGGAATTCACCCTCGGGTGGGACATCACCGACGAGGCGTAGCCAATCAGTGGAAGTGAGGGGAGCCAGAGAGCTGACTTGAGGAACAACTGTTCCATGAAACGGAAAGCCTACTTGCATATAAATGTCCAGGGGAGTTTTCCCCCATTCACCACAAGGGAGCTGGAAGGTGTGAGTCTCGTCCCGCCACCTCTCGCAAAGGGCCTCGAGCATCATGCGGTTAGCATCGTTGTTACGAAAACGTAAGGTGAGGAGGCCAGCAAAAGGAGTACCATCCAGTACTCGTTCAAGCAAGGGCTGTGGATCCTTCACCCAGTTGTCCCAGTGATCCCTGGTACCTCGATCCTTGATAGCGGGAAGAGGCTGATGCTCCATAGCTAAGGAACACATGTGGTCCCCTCGGCGGACGATGAAGGCAGGATCATCCTCATCAATCACTCGGCGACCTCTGGTACCATCCGCCATTGAATCCTACAAGCTTGGCAAGGTAAGTCCCTAATCCTTTACCCGTTAAAATCTAAATTATCATCTAGGAAACCCATGAGATTGGACCCACATTCAAAGGCAAGATCTAAAGTCCAACTCCATGTGTTACCTGGGATATGTGTTGGGCCCATTGAAGAAAGTAAGGCCCACCTTAAAGAGGGTTGCATGGCATGTCTTGGGCAAGGAAAGTCCATCATCCAAGGACACATTTTGGACAACAGATGCACTCAAGTGCCATGAGATCAACAAAGGATGAGAATCCTACTTCACATGAGAAATCCCTTTTCAAAGTCTATATGTGACCAAGGATTGGTCCACTTTTATGCCAAGGCCATGATTCTCATTTAAGGTGTTTCCACCTTTTTACACGTGTACATGGACAAGTGGAGAATAGGAGGGAAGTGGGCCCCCAAGAGCAACCCAAATGACTCATCTCAATGGATTGGAGAGAGCATATAGCCCACTTTGAAGAACATGAGGACCCATTCATGGGTTAACCATGGGCAACCTTATGTGCCTCATCTTGATGAAAGTTTTGACCATGAGAATACAACAAGGAGGTCTACCCACAAACATATGAATCAAAGAGGCCAATGATAAGAATTTTGATGCACATAGCCCACATGAGGAGTCAAAGTTGGAAATACCCATGAAAAGGCAAGTTTGGGCAACTTATGTGTACCAATTTCTTTACAAAACAGGGAGACCATTTGAGCACAAGAAGGCATGGCTTGATAAGTCACCCAACCATCATGAAAATGGATAAGAATGGTACACATAGCCCACTCGAAGATCAAAATCCAAAATGTCCCTAAGCATGGGACAAAAATGGGCAACTTATGGGTATCATTCTTTCTCACAAATTGAAGAAAAAATCACTCATACTTGAGAATGATGGTGGATGACCCACCAAGCCCCCAAAGAAAAGATCAAGGAGCCATAGTTGTATGGATAGCTCACTTGAGGATCATCCATTTGAGGTTGATAACATTAAGGGGAAACTCTTGAGAACCACATCCCTACCACAAGGAAAAACCATTTGAACTTAGTGAGATTGGTGGAACAACTCACTCATGGGACTTGTAGATGACCAAGTAACTCAAGTCCTCCATCCATCAAAAGAGAAAAAGCATGAAAGAAAAATTCTACATGAACAAAGTATAGTGGGGCACACATGGTTCAAAAAAGTGCACAAGTTTCAATGAAGGCCCAAAAGCCCATCCATATGAAAAAATTCTAGGGAACCCACCACACTTTGTACAAGGATGTACATCATAATCAAGAGATGGTGGAAGACTTGGGTCATTTGTCCATAAAGGCCCAACTAGGAAATCTAGCCCACTTGAGATCCAAAATGAAGAATGGGCTAGTCATCTTGGTCCATACATGTGTGAAAAAAGATGTGGTCACCTAAAGTGAGCCCCATGAGCCTAAAACTTGAGATGGGCCCTACCATTCCCATGGGCCCAAACCTTGGAAAGAAAATGGAAAAGAAAGGAAGAGCTCCAAAGGAAATGACAAGAAAGAGAAAGCATGAGGGAGCCCAAAATGAAGCATTGGGCCCATCAAATACACCAAGCGCCATGACTTCACTTTGAGCCCATTTGATACATATGAAAAGAGGCCCAACTCTCATGAAAAAGATAGAGTATTTTGCCATGCACACTTGATGACATGGCAAAATCACCCTTTACATACACATGAAGGGAGTGTGAAAAGAAGAAAGAAAAAATGAAGTGGAGAGCTTGCAATGTCCTTCTCCATGCACCACCTTTGAAAAAGACTTGAGATCTAGAAAATGGCCAAAAACACTTGGGCCCACCCTCACTCTTTTTGGAATAACTACATGGAAAAAGAAAAGGGTCATGAGAAGAGATAATGAAGAAGGAAAAAGACAAGAAAAGGGAAAGGAAGTGGTCCATACCTTTACCACTCACCAAAGAGGGACCACCTTGCTGTCCCAAAACTTCTCTAAGGCCCACCACTTAAGAGAAGCAAAAAACCACCAAGAGAAGAGAGAAAACTTTGAAAAAGAGAGAGTATGAGAGAAAGAAGAGAGAGATTGCACGGTGGAGGGGGCAAGGGCGCCCCATGTTATATAGAAAAGGGGAGTGTACCCCTTTACCCAACCCACTGAAGAAACCGGAGGTCAGAGACCGTCCGGGCGGCCCATAGGAGGCCGTCCTACCTCCTACCTAGGTGAAACGACTTCTCACACCCTCTCCTTGGGAAGAACTCCTCCTTGGGAAGGGTGGTTGCAAGTGAATCTTGTACCTCCATGTAAGAATGAAGTGATGGAAGAGAATAGTGAGAAAAAGGGAGAAATCTCACCAAAATCTCATCTTATGAGAAATTGGTGGGAAATTAGCTTGATGATGTGGAAAAGTTCCATGGAATTTTCAAGAAAAAGAAAGAAAAAGATTGACTTGGTCAAACAGTGATCTCAACCATCCAAGGGTATGACCTGATGATCCGAACCATTCCAAGAAGAATCCCCATAGTCTCCAACCTGGATCGCTGCCCTCGTGTACAGTTTCTGGTCCGAAGACCTTAAACTACGTCGGGATCAATATCCCGAGAGATTTTCAATAAAAACCGGCATCGGTCTTCATTAAGGCCTGATGACTCCGGACACTTTCTAAAAAACAAAAAAAGTGTGATTTCCAGCATCGCTTGCACAGCTTTATGGTCCGAAGACCTTAAACTACGTCGGGATCAATATCCCGAGGGTTTTTAATAAAAAACCAGCATCGATCCTAGCCATTCAGGCTAAGATCTGATGGTCTGGATCATTTCAAATATATATATATATATATATATATATATATATATATATATATATATATATAGGCTCTATTTGTACAGTTTTTGGTCCGAAGACCTTAAACTACGTTGGGATCAACGTCCCGAGAGATTTTTAATAAAAACTGGCATCGATCCCAGCCGTTCAGGACAAGATCTGATGATCTGGATCATTTCGAAAACAAAAAAAAGTGTGTTTGCCCCCTTTTGTACAGGTTTGGGTCCGAAGACCTTAAACTACGTCGGGATCGACATCCCGAGAGATTTTCAATAAAGACCGGCATTGGTCTTGATTGCTCGAATCAAGATCCGCTGACACCGGACATTTTCCAAAAAACAAAAAAAAAGATATTTGCTCTATTTGTACATATTTTTGGTCCGAAGACCTTAAACTACACTGGGATTAATTTCTCGGGGGACCTTTCTCGCTTTCAACTAAAAACCGGCATCGGCCTCGACCGTTGGGATCAAGGTTTGATAACCCGGATCATTTCCAAAAAATACAAAAAATACTTTAAAGCTTTCCACAAAAACCAGCATCAATCTCGATCATTCGAGCTGAAATCTGGAACTTTTTCCAAAAAATAAAAAAAATGATTCACCAAAAATTTCAACTGCACAAATTCATCACCAGTGGTCCGAAGACCTAAAACTACACTGGGATTAACTTCTCGGGGGCTTTCTTTCCTAACCTGTTCCAGGCATGGCTGACACTTGATCGTATGGGTGTCTGGAATCTTTTAAACAGGTAAGGGCTAAGGCGGGCAGAACTCCGCAATCCTGTTCGTGTTGAACGCACTGTGATAGGCAACCTTGAGTTGGAAGTCGCTGTTGAATCTGACGGATGTTCCCTGTTCCTAAAACTCATGAAGGGGATTAAGGTTGTTGGGAGGTGGAGCGCACCCTCACGGAATTGTGAGCAACGTAAGGCCCCAAACTGGATTGACTAAGGGAAATGTGAGGATGTGGCTCATTTTGTGGCCGAAGGAGTCCATCGGACGATACGTGGTCTATGTGCATTGCACATGAGGAACAGGCAACTTTGTGGGTGTGTTGACTGAAAACCCTCAAAATCCACTCATCCGAAGATGTAAAACTACGGCACTTAACTGTGTGAGACTCGTCTTGCTCGCTGACGTAAAATGGATCGGGTGCCTTACCAGCAGTAGAAGCTGGAAGTGGATGAAAATTCCATACTTTTCCCTGCATTTCAGAAAAATCACAAAATACAAAAAACATTGCAAAATCACCTTTTCAAAAATCACAAAAAATATGTCCCTTGCTTTCAAATCAAATACTTGCAAAAATCACAAAAAATATTTCCCTTGCCTTCAAATCAAATATTTGCAAAAATCACAAAAAAAAATATTTCCTTTGTTTTCAATAACCGATCTCTATCCTGACCACTCAGATAAAGATTCGGATCACATATTCACAAAAATCACAAAAATTGTCAGTATCCCCAGCACTACACTTCAGGAGTCTTGAACTCCGCTCACTTCACAGTATGGGATGACGGATCCAATCGCCCGCAAATTAGAATCTTGACCAAAACGAGCAACTAAACACCATCTCAATCACATGTATGCCCAGAAGAATATCTTGAAGTCAGATAACATCCTCGTACATTCTCATTAAGCAAAGAAACAGCATCTTGGGACGATGGACCTGATCGACCACGGGCCAGGATCTTAACCAACCCGCTGTCTAAACCTCCGTATCAAAAAGAAAAATCCCCAGGGGAGCACAACCCTGGAAGCAATAAGCTCCAAGTTCTCTGCATCACTAGCAAAAGCAAAATCATTGAACTGAAAGAGAATGAGCCAAACCATGCATTCATCCTGCATCGCCATGCATCAGCATCCATCGCATCAATCATCATGTTTACCTGCTTTCAAAATAAAAGTCGGTTAGCCAAAGACCCCACAGGCACCCCTGGTGGAGGCGCATGCAAACCGTATTTCCATTTCAAAAAAGACAAAACTCCCCAGAGTGGGTATCTTTTCAAAAACCCAAAAATATTTTCTCAGTAGAGCGTTCCGCCTCCAACACGCCGGGAGATCTTCTATATCTCTGGGTAGGAGCCAACGCAAAAATCGAATAAGATCCGATGTCTCGCGGTTTCCCCGGAGATCATCGGATCCAATGCACTCAAAGTAAGGTTGAACTGAACTCCAGTGTCAGTGCGGTCGTACCACATGCCAAGATACGGAAAGATGAAAAGCCAAAAGGTTCGGTCACAGAAATCATTTGAACAGGTGGAAACGATGAATTGTAACCCAAGTATCAAAATCAGCAGATTGGGTGGAAAGAGTTCACCCGCACATACCTAGGCGTGGATGCCTGAAGTACCTTGACTGAGTCCAAGTTGGCGTAGTAGAATCCCGTAAGACTATCTGACGCAGGGCGTCTAACCACTTTGACAGTCAAGCGAAACAAGTAATCCTGGAGTGATCTGGGAAAACATCAAACATCACACAATCAGTCTCAGGGTCAGTATCCTCGTAAGACTAGCGACGCAGAGGCTCTGCTGTACCTTTCCGATGTTAGTACCGATCGGGAATGAAAGGGTTGTAATTGGGTACCCAGGTTGCAGCAAACTGCAGGGACAATCGCAACGTTTTCTCCAAACTCCCGCAGTATGTGCGAGTTATCAATTTCCAGACAATCAATTGACTCAGATACAAAGGACAACAAAGATTCCAGACCACAATCAAGGAAGGAATGAATTGCAAACTAAGCATCGAAACCAGCAGATCGGGTGGAAAGAGTTTACCCGCACATACCTAGGCGTGGATGCCTGAAGTACCTTGACTGAGTCCAAGTTGGCGTAGTAGAATCCCGTAAGACTATCTGACGCAGGGCGTCTAACCACTTTGACAGTCAAGTGAAACAAGTACTCCTGGAGTGATCTGGGAAAATATCAAACATCACACAATCAGTCTCAGGGTCAGCAACCTCGTAAGACTAGCGACGCAAAGGCTCTGCTGTACCTTTTCGATGTTAGTACCGATCGGGAATGGAAGGGTTGCGATTGGGTACCCAGGTTGCAGCAAACTGCAGGGACAATCGCAACGTTTTCTCCAAACTCCCGCGGTATGTGCGAGTGATCGGTTTCCAAACGATCAACTGACACAGATGCAAAGGCAAGCAAAGATTTCAGACCATGATCTATGAATGACTGGGTCAGAAGTGGGGTGTCCACTAGCTTTGGCATTCGGTTGCACGCAACCTCTACCAAAGAGGGGCATCTGTAGACACCCCACATTCGGCTACACTGTTGGTAGAGATAGCTGGATGAATGGAGGACCGTACCCCCAAACCCCAAGTCCAAACCCAGCCAAACTCACCCTTGTAAGCCCCATTCCATAGCCCAGTTCAAGCCTGAACCCAGTCAACCCAGTCCTAAACATTAGCTTGAAAAACCCCCTATAAGAAAAGTTAGTCAAAAAAATCCTAAAAAAGTCAAACTCACTGAGTCAACCCACTGAGTCAACCCGCTGAGTTAACCCGCTGAGTCAACTCGTCGAGTCAAAACACCGAGTCAACCCGTCGAGTCAACCCGCTGAGTCAAATCACCGAGTGGACCCGCTGAGTCAACTCACTGAGTCAACCCACCGAGCCAAACAGCAGCCCCGAGGGAGCGACCGTACCTCGCTGGAAATCGAGGAACGGCCGTACGGGCGGCCCATAGCAGGCCGCCCAAAAATATTTACGAGCTCTGCCACTGCACGCTGCTATAAATACCCCCCTCCCCTTCTCATTTCAACACAACAACCGGCTAGAGAGAGCCCGTCCGTTCGAGTGCCCTTCTCCACCCCTTAGCCAATTTTTCCACCAAGGAGAGCCCGAGTGAGGAGAGCCTAGCCCTGGTCCAACCCAGCCTGACCACTGGTCCAAGTCTCCCAAGCCATCCAAGTCTTGATCCAGCCACTCAAAGCCAATCCTTGCGACACCTCCGTCCACCCAGCTATTATTTTTCCAGCATCATCTCATTTGCATCTGGCATAAGTGCAACATTTACTTTTCTTCCAACCCCCCTGCTTCACTACAAGCACTTTGATTCTTCAAACACACTGCATATGTCTTAAATTAAGCACCTGTCAGTTCGAGCGTATGCTCTGGGCTTGCATGTTGTTGGAACCTGCCCATCAGAAACTCTTACTGTTCAGAGCTGCATTCATGCTTCAATATAAAGCACCTTGATTATTCAAGCACACTGCATATGTCTTAAATTAAGCACCTGTCAGTTCGAGCGTATGCTCTGGGCTTGCCCGTTGTTGGAACCTGCCCATCAGAAACTCTTACTGTTCAGACCCGCATTCATGCATCATGTCATTTATGAGAATATACGAGGATTAAAACAGACTTTCAAGTATTAGTTCGATTCTGTGAAGTAGAGACCGTACTTCGGTACGGGCAGTGCATGGGGTGCTTAACCTCTTCCCACCCTGTAACCGTGATCCCTTACCTTGAATCTCTGGCCGCAGATCAAAAGGAGTCATTTTAGAGGAAGGAATCTTCGGATCCCCTTCTCTAACGTTTCTACGGGGTCTAGCCGACTGTAGATTCGAAGTAATTGGCTAGTGGCGACTCTGGTCTTATATAAACTCATTTAAATACATCCAGCTTAACACGACAACCAAACAAAGCCCTCGAGAACGAGGCAAGCCAGTGGCATAAACGGCGATTTCGCACTCACGCATCCTCCTCTTCTTCTTTTCCCGAAAGGGGAAGGGGCAAGAACGTCGTGTGGGAGAGTGGAAAACGGCGAGGGTCCACAGGAGGTTTACCTTAAAGCTTCTTATGAACTGACTCGGGCGGAAAAATAATTAATTTGTAAAACATTGTATGATTTAAAAGTTCTCGTCAGGTATAGTTCAAAATGGAAACATAATGTGAGCTTGTAAAATTTTCAGTTAAAAAACCTTAAGTCTCACAATTACCACATTCTCATACAACAACTATTAATGGGGCTACTAATGCATGCATTCAAAGATCAAAATCAAAGGTAATTATACGCCGCTATTAGAAAACTCTCGATATTTTTTAATGTTTTACGCTCGAAGACTGTCGACCATATGATGCTGCAGAGAATGAAATGACACATTGTGGATACATTATGTATTTTCGAGAAGAATTTCCCTCCAACATTCTTTGCTTTAATGGTGTACGTCCTTGTGCACTTGGTAGAGGAGGCACTCATTTGTGGACCTATTAGATACAGATGGATGTATCCCTTTGAGAGGTAATTTCTCTTTGACAGTCAATAATACATCAATTCATTATATAATTTAACATCCTTAATAACTCAATATAATTACTTACTCTTATTTCAGAATGATGAACAGTTACAAACGACACATAGTGAATCAGACATTTCCAGTGGGATCCATCTCAGAATGTTACCTCATGGAAGAAGCAATGTTGTATTTCATTCATTATATGCTAGATAATTTACTTAAGTTGGCTAGTCATGAGCGAGGACGTAGAATGTTCATGGATGATGATGATAATGATGAAGGTGCTTACTTGTAATGCCCCAGATTTTTGCCCACTTAGGTATTAGATGTCCTTGGGTATTACCTTTGATTTCTTAATTAAAGTCCATGACCGTGCATGTATTTTCATGTGTTTGGGACCAAAAGGAGTGAGTTTAAATTTAGAAATGAAAAACTCAGGATCAAACTTCCTAGTTCTACTTGATTTTGAACGTAGTGATTTAAACTATAGGAGCCTTGATAAGGAGACTCGAGTTCATGGACATTTGGGCTTGTTCAATGTCAGGTTAGAGCCACTTCAGTAGATGGAATGAAGAAAGATGAAGTAGGGGAATGAAAGTTTAGGAGTAAAAGTAGTTAAGAATTCTCGAGAATTTGTGACTCCGAAATTAGAAAATTAAATGTTTGGATGCCCCAATCGGGAAGCTTGAGTCCATATGGGTCGTGGATCGTTCAAAGATAAGGTAGAATGACCGATGCGGTGAATGGATTGAATCTAAAAGGAAAGAAGGATGTAAAATGGGTAAGAAGGAAAACAAGATAGTGCAAACCAATCAACCGTATTACCCTAATCCAGCTGATCGTGATCCAACCGGTCGACCGGATTTTGCACTTATGTCCCTGCATTTTAGGCAACTTAAAAAACTCATATCTCCTTCGTTATAAGTCTGATTGATGTAATTCAAAAGCTAGATTGAAGCTTCATGAGTCTAGTTTAGAAAAATAAATAAAAAAATATAATAAAAATTAAAATGGGGTTAAATTTAGGAAGTTTTGAAAACTATCCAGAAGGCCATCGATTTCAAACAGCGTGTACTCGTCAAATTTTAGTTTTTTTATAAAACTTGGATTACGCTAAAATTTTGTAAGATGAAAGTAGGATTAATAAGGAATCACCATAAAAATAATAAAAATAATTATCTAGGTGAAGGTTCCAAAAACATGGCATGCAAATGGCCCATTGAACTTAACTAATTCAAAGCCTAATCGTCATACCTAAGAAATCTCATCACCTAGTTTGTTTAAAAAATGACTAAATTATCCAAACAAGCTCTCAACTGCTCATTAGTGGGCCACTAAACCCAAAGTCATGGAAAATCATTTGTCTTGGCGGGCTTAATTACCCTCGCAGGACGTTGAGCTAAGACCATGCACCGAATCGCTCAACTTAGAGTCAAGAGGGTGGCACATGTGATGTATGATCCTGCCCTGAATTTTTCAGAACTTAAGTAAATTTTGTTTACTCGAACTTATGCGAAGTTGTGGATTTTGAGCCGTTGGATTCCAACGAAACTTAAGATCCTAGTCTCAAATATTTCCCATCAACTATCCCTAAAGTCGTGGCCTCAATTGATGATCGATGGCCGTTAAATGAACACTGCATCATAACCATTGATCGCCTCATCCGGAATGCCGATAATCGTATCCTTAACTAGATCACCACTAGGTGCACCTATTACATGGCTTAAATTGGCCCATACACTTTTTAGTGGGCCTTATAGTGAGAAACGACCTCTCATAGGGTCATAATATCAAAGACCTAATTCTTAGGACCATTTGGGCCACATCTGGGACTATGATAGAGCCCATTTAGGGATCCTCCCCAAATTTGAATTTGCCCTAGGGAAGAGAGAAAGAGAAGGGAAATAGAGGAAGAGATGGAGAGAATTGGGAGAGAGAGAGAGAGAGAGAGAGAGAGAGAGAGAGAGAGTTGTAGCTTGGTGCTCGATTACGTCGTCCATTCCCATGCTCATCGGTATGCTTCCCACGTCGCCGTTTCGAGCTCTTCTAAGTCTTCCTTGGCCGGAATTGGTCAACCTCGGGCCCCAATTGGTTGAATCGATTTGGAGTTTTCCCAAATTCGAAGTATCTAAAATCTAAACCCTAATTAGATATTTGATTAGAATAAATTCCTAAGCTTTTAACTCTAGAATCGTGATTTATTGTAGGTGTTTGAGGTTTTCCCTATATTTTTGACACTCGAGCAGTATCCGAATCGAGGATTTTGATTCTAAGGTGAAGATTTACCCTTAAGCTTCTCCTCGAAAATTTTAGTTAATCATTTTTTAAATTTGTTGAAATTGTCTATGTTGAAAATGTTGAAATCACTTTAATGTTAATAATATATTTACTAACTGTTAATGAGTGGATAACATGTTCGATGAAATTTCTTGTTTGTTGTATGGTTGATAATATGCTCAATGAAATGCATGAATGGTATAAATTTACATGTTGTAATGTATCTATGCTTGTGGATGTATGTGACGCCCTGTGTCATCTGGGCTGTATCATCCGGGTCCTTTGATCGGTTGGGCCAGTCGGTCGTGCTAGGTGCTTGAGTATGTGTATAATTATGTAATTTATAATCTAAATTATTTTTATAATGAATTAAGTGTTGATTTAGACTATGCTCTGACAATCATTTGACTAGTGTACTGCTTACCCCTGGGTTGGTCATCATAGACTTATTCGATCAATCGAGTAGAACACGATCAACCGATAGTGGCCATTGTTGGGTTGTTGTTATCCACTTAGATCTACCGAATAAGTCACATTCAGAGTTAGTCATTCTTGTGTTTGATTGTTGAATCACACTCTATGAAATCTAGAATACTATCGTTCCCACTGTGAATAGTTCACTTAAAATCATACTACAACTCGATCCACCAAGTCTCATACATGGTGTTATAGGACACCGTATCCGAGTTGTCGGCTTACGATGGGTTAGTGCTTCCCTATAGTGACCAGTGAGCATTGGCAGGGGTGACAGATTATTGTTCGAACGACCCCTATGACAAATGTGACCCTGGTCGATGTTTGCATGCCTGTGAGGGGTTCGACCTGGGCTAGCATTGGGTTAATTTTGAGTGACATGCACGCACTTCTGAATAAATTAATCATATTTGATACTAGGGTGATGAGCCATTCCGCTTGATTTGGTCGTGGCTGATGAGTAATGGCCAGACTATGCTTTCATGGGTGTATAAACTAAAGCTTAGATTAAGGGGTTACTGGCGATGATTGACGATGCACCGCAAGGAGCTAGATGGTCCCAGTTAGACTTTGTGATACAATGACGATATTCTAGATTCGCCAATTTTCTAGATGAATTGGACAAATAAATATTTGAATTAATCATGCATACATGACATTGCATTTGAGGGGGACTCGTGGGTGCCTGATTGTTTGATGTGGCATTAGCGCTACCCCTTGAGCTCCTCATGTGATTTTTTCGGGGACATGCATACACTTGTGGGTGCCTGGTTGACTGTTAAAAAGACCAGTGCATCATTTTCCTTTATTTTCATCTTATGCGTCCCTTCATTAATCAACTAGTTTAGAAAATTGATCGCTTGTTGTGCTTACATTGCCTGTGCATGTTTGTGTGCATCACATGTGTAACTTGCTTAGTATTTGTGCATTAGAGTTAACATGCTTATGAGTAGTACTTGTAGCAATATGTATTTGTCGTGAACCTATGTATAAGTAAAATGTCCCCAGTATAATCTTGGGATTATTTCTTCATTACGTTGGCGCTTTGACGCCTTCTATTTGACATATACAGATGCCTCATGAATAGGATCAGATGATGGTGCGCTTGTGGCGCCCTAGTAGTATTATAGCTTCATCCCTTTGGTAATTATATTTTTCCTTCTTATTACATTTATTATGATTAGTATAATTCTTATATGGCTGGCATTGCATTTGAACTGTACTTTTTTAGCTGTTAGCCTTTATTTATAGATTTAGTTATCTCCACTTTTCTTTTGATCCGCTAGTTGATATGCGTTACTCTAATTTATTTGTAATTAGAATGAATATACATCTGATTGAGGACTCACGTAATTGCATTTCCCCACGTGCGGCATTCTTAGATAAGAATTTTACTAAGTTAACACCGAAAACTCTAGATCGGAGTCTCTGTACTTGAGTGTTGATTTTCGGAGTGTTAAACTACCTTTTAAGAAAGAAGAATGGGAAGTCTTATCGTCTTATTAATGTAAAGTACCAACAAGTGCGCAAATGTGTACTCTGACAATCCGCTGAGAATTCTGAATGGGAATTGTATGTAATATCTAATATTATAATATATTGTTTTAAATCTACATATGCACCTTTCTGCACATTCACTCTAAAGCGCATTTACATTATATTTCATAGGAAGTATCGAGAATATCTTTAAAGCCACACATTAAGAATTCAAAACCGGAAAGCCAAATCATGGGCAAAAAGTGTGACCACTTACATCCCTTGGATTAGAGAATAATTATGGGACACATTCGGTCCTTGTGAAATGAAGAAGCTTGCAACAGCCCAAATGTTCATGTCATATTATACAACACATATGCGGTAAACGGTTACATTTTTTATACATCAGAGTATGAAATGAACATGGCAACACAGAATTCTAGGGTCTCAATAAAAGTTATAACTAGCTTCAGGTCCAGTGCTAGGGATACTAATTTTGTGGATAACGAAGTCACTTATTACGGCATTGTCAAAAAAATTCTTGAGCTGGACTACATTGAGTTCACTAAGACTATCATTTTTTGTGATTAGGTGCGTATAGAAGATTCGAATGGTAATGTAGTCGATCCAAAGACGAATATGATATATGTTAACCTATAAAGGTTAATACGAAATATAAAAGAAGATAATGAGCCGTTTATTCTTGCATCATAAGAAACTCAGGTATTTTATAGCAAGGATCATAGTAAGACTAATGATGATTGATGTGTTGTGTTAGAAACTCCCAAAAAAATTGAACCAGGATGTAGATTCTTTTGAAGATCTTTTAGTTTTTGCAGCAGGATGAATGAAGATGCTTTAACATTAGCTATGCAAGAAGACATCATAAAAATCGATGACAACTAATTATCTATGTTTTAAATATTTGAAATTGGTGGTGTTTTAAACATTTGGAATGAAGTGTTACCTTATATAACACTATTTTCATTTCAGGTAAATATTTGGAATTATTGGTATTGGAATAAATCGAAGGTACAAGTTTTGCTTAAGAAGTCGCTGAAGAATTGTTACATGAAGCATTTTTTAGTCTGCGAGCAACAAGTGAATGAGGGAATTCTTCGATCATTTATAAATTATTAAAAGTAAAAGGGAACTACAGTGACATGCCATCAAATCCTCAGTTTATGCTACCACCTACTGTTGATAGTGCCCATTTAGCACGTAGAGTATCATATTTGACGTTAGACCATGTTCCAACTTCATTATCAGATCAGTCGCGTGTCTCTCTTGATTTCAACACGTTTGGGCAATCAATCGGTGATCACTTGACCGCATTTGTGACAAAGGTGGGTCGCATAGCTATGAGCCACGTGTCACATCTTTATACTTCTTAGGATAAAGTTCCAACAGAGTTGCTCCAGATGCTTTGGACTCTTATTCAAGTAATGTTCAAATAATCTAGTTTTATTTAAATTAATGTTAATATATTAAATAATGTTATGATATTTATTTCGACCGTTGGAATAATCTCCTTCATAGGCCCAGTTTGATTTGACGGAGGATAATAGAGATTACAACTTTAAAAAGGCGGGTAAAGCCTGAAAAGATTAGAAATATAGATTAAAAAGGAATATAAGGAATGTTGTGAGACGAATGCGGCGAGAAAGGAAAATAAAAAGGATAAATGGGTCAATAAGAAAGACTGAGAGAAGTTCGTCAACTTGAAGTCGACGAAGGAAGAGTAAGAGAAAAGTGTTAAGTTCAAGGAACTTCATTCCAAAATGAAGATCCAACACACAATGGGCAGAAGGGCATGACTAATAAAGCCAAGGAATTGGTTATATGTTACTTATTTAGTTTTTATGTTCGTTGTTTAGATTAAAATACATTTGATAATAATTAATTACTTATTTAGTTTTGTGTTACAGAAAAACAAAAAATGGATGGTTGTACAATTACTAGGACGGAACTATTTATTAGCAGTCATACTAAGGCTGATGGTTCCTCCCTAACCCCTGAAGAGAATCAATACATTGTAAGTAATCATAAATTTTCTTATTTAGTTTAATTTTATTACAATTTTGTATATATGTACTAATTATTGTCCTATGTTTCAGTCCCAAATTAGAAACATTATTGCGATGGATCCCACACTTAGACAGAGAAATTTTGATAATGATCCCGTCGTAATGGTAAATATGATGTCTTTAAGATATATTTATTTTAATTTTCACATTATATTATAGTATATTGTAATAAAAACGTTGTTTCTTGCATAGGTTGTGGAAAAAATAGAAAGAGAAGGATACACGGCATGTGAGGGGAATAAGTAAGACTAGTTTGCGTACATCAGCTCCATATCGGTCTCGTATAGATGAGATGGAGGAATAAATGTTTCATGTCCCAATAAATGAAGATTGTAATGGAGCAGATGGCAAACATGAGCTAGCAATAGCTAGGGCCTACCTCTCAGCTGACTACACGACCTTCTCAGGTATATATATATATATATATATAGTCACATTTGGTTCTCAACGATATTGGATGTCAATCATGCAGATTCAGATCCAGTCATAAGTCTATTCAGGTCCCAATATTTAAATGTTTATTATTAATATGGAATACCCAATAAGGGTAAACAGCCAGAACGCTCTTCCTCCCCTAACGTAGGTGGTCATAGATGTTACTTGAAGAATGTTCGGCGTACTAAAACCTTCGCTAGTGGAGTACTAGTTCTAGATAAGGACCATGATTTATTTTTTTTATTATGTCTGCATTGTTTATACAAGAAAATTGCCTTTTTATAGATAGGGAAAACAAGAGTAGCATTATAACATTTCGACAAATAGAGATAAAGATTCATCATTTCATTCCTTTTATTCATTGTAATCGGGTTATTTTACATTCCATCAATATACGTCCCTTGATTCTAGAACAAGACATTCTATGAATATAATGTAAATTCATCTTTGCTTATTGATTTTGGCAGAAGAAATGACAGAAGAATAAGTTTAGGAGAATCAGACTAGAGCTGCTCTCTTTCTTCTCTTTGTACCATTGCTTCTGATCCAACTTGAATCTTAAAAAGTCTTAGCTTTTGAAAGGGGAAATCATAAAGATATGATCCCAACATCTTTTACTAAAGGACAAAACCTCGTGCTAAAAATGTACTCTGGGACCTTTTACGCGACCCGTATAAAAGCCCTAGTGTTTACGCGAGCCGCATAAACACTTTACTTTGCATGCACCTTTTGCCCTTTAATTCTTCATTTCGGCAGAGTTTCCACGTCTTTCTTCTTCGATTCTTGGGGTCCGCATATTGTGCATTCAACCCAAGAAGAAGGAGATGCACAAGGCCAGTCTCCATACCTCTAAAGTCTTTTGAAGGAGCTTTGCAACTCCGAATTTCGAAAGTAAATGCTAAATGAGAACACCAAGAGGGGTATTTATAGATTTATGAGTCAAAACTTAGGGGTTTCACTAACCGTGGGTCGGACCTTTTACGCGACCCGTGTAAACACTATACCTTTTACGCGGCTCGCGTAAAAGGTATGTGAAGTACCATTTTCATCATTTTTCTATCTTTGCTCCTTCTTTCTTTGTTTCTTTTTCAAACTTTCTTTCTTCCACTTTCTCTTTTATTTTATGCCTCAACAAATGCCCCCATTCGATTTGTTTCAGAGCAGTACTCCAAATTGGAGCTGATCGAATCTCCCTCAAACAATGTTCTTTAATGAGCTTTTACGTGACCTGCATAAAAGCTCTACCCTTTATGAGGGTTGGCAGGCGCGAGCCTATATAAAGGGGTCCCACCCTTCATTCTTCATTCTTCATTTCTACTGCGAAGCCCTACTGCGCCCGACACCTTTTACGTGACCCACGTAAAAGCTTGTACTTCCACACGGTCTACGTAAACAGTCTTAGGACTATGATTTTTCCCAAGTATTGGAACTTTGCTCAAATTTTCTAGACTTGTATTTTCCTTCTCCCAAGGTACTTTTACTTCTTTCACTTAGTCTCATACGAAGGTTTTATCCTCGAAAACTATACCCTTCTAAGTCTTTTGAATGTATCTGTGTTCCTTCAACTAACTATTCTTCTTTTCATTCTAATAGATTCATCATGCCCCCGAAGAATTCTTCTGAAGCTTCTTCCTCTCGCTAACGATTAGTTTTCCAAAGAATTCCAAATTCTTATTTAGCTCGCAGGCTTTTTCGGAGATTTCATGTCATTCTTAATCATCCTGATCAATGGAAACAACTGTCGATCCTTCAAGAGGATATCACTTTTTCCACAACTCTTCTTCATGCCGATCCTTATATTTTTACCGCCGCCATCTCAGACTTAATGTCTAAGGTTTAGAAGCTAGAGGAAATGCAAGACGATTCTATTGGACTATCCACATTAATGTCGGCAGAAGACGAATTACTTTTGCTGGAGGGTGCTGAGCCATTTGTCATGGACTCCTTTCTTGACAAATGGGACGATATGCATACCGCGTCCTCTTCTCTTGCCGATCACAGGACTTGTCATAACCTCTTGTTCTGTGACATTCAATTAATGGCTGTAGCAAATCTTGCAATCCTAAATACTGCTTGTCGTTTTGAGGATATTTCTACCACCTTAAAGGAGATCTTGGATGATCGTGAAGTTGAAGCTGCCCTTGAATAGGATACTGCTGAAGATGTTCAGAAATGTATTATAAATATCAGGAACATTGCTTCCCAAAAGTTGACTATGGAGGCCAAGTTGGAAATGCTAAAGAAGAATATCTCCCAATTGTTACAAGACTGAGCTTTGCTGTAACAGCCTCCAGTCTTTTTAACCATTTTTCTTCTTTTCTGCAATCAGACCTCTCTTTCCTTTCTCTTTTTAGATTTTATTTTCATTTCCTGTTGAAGACTATGCTCTCTCGTATTCATGCCAATTGAAATATCATTTTGCATGTGATAAACAATTATTTTGCATTCGTATGTAAAGGGATTTGAAACCCTAGAAGGTTGAATAACCAGTGGCAATAAATAGGGAGATGCTAGGCGTTCAAATAACAAGCAAAGTAGGAAACATTCAAATGCAGCACCCTTAGTGCCCTCTGAGCACACATCTGCTTTTGCTAATCTTCCTTCACCAACCCCTAATGTTGAAACACATATTCCTTCCTTTGATTCTCCTAGAGAGCCTCCAAGAACCGAAAAAATTCCTAATACGCCTGCAGGTGATATTCCTGCCATTACTCCTACTCCTCCGAGGACAGTTACCCATAAAGAAACTCCTTCTGAGAAGCAGAAACAGCCTGTCATTGTAGAATCCTCATCGTCTAGCAGTAGTATTGGTGACCAAGGAAATGACAGCGATGTGAGTGAAGATAATGATGATAGTACTTCTTCCTCAAGCCTCAAAATCAATTGACCAAAGAATCGACTAGATGATTATCGTGAAGAAGACTATGACGTACAAATCGACGACGACACACCTCAGCGAGATCAGCCTTCAAGAACCCCATCTTCTCTCATAGGGGGAGATTCAGGGCCAATATTTGAGTCTTTTCGATATTTGCCGGAGGCACCTTCTATCTTACCTCAACAACTACATTCCCCTGCTAGGGCTCGTGTTGCGGGCGAATCATCTCGCACACCTTCTCCTCCTGTGCACAACATACTTCCTACCATTCCAGAGGTATCTACCTCTAAGGAAGCTGAAATCCTTCCTCCCAGGTCAAACCCAGAAGGTGATTCAACTAATGATGCCCCAGTCGTGACTAGGGCTGGTCATGAGCCGAGTCAGCTCGAGAAACTCGATCGACTCGACTTGAAAAAGCTCACCTCGGCTCGACTCGACTCAGTAGAACAAGTCAAACCAAGCTTCATTTAGGAGCTCGAGTCAGAAATCGAGTCAAGTTCGACCATTAGGTCACTTGACTCGACTCGACTCGAAACTCAACTTGATTCAAGCTCAACTCGGCTCGACTCATTTCATATAGATATTTGTTAAAAAAAAATCCTAATATTCTTATTTTTTTGTTCTCTCTCTCCCCTGCCCCGCATATACATTAAGGTCCAAGCTTAGGACATATAAAACCCTCACATGTTGGGGGGTTTCTTAATCCTATTATTTTGTTCTGGTAAGAACATTCCTTGTTGAGCATATATGATGGATTGAGTAATTTCAAGTACAAAACATGGTGAGCACACAATGGTTGTGTGTTTTACACACTACACAAACACAGGTGCTACAGTGAGACCACACACACCATACATATCTACAAAACAGGGGCTATGGTTAGACCAAACACCATATGCAGCTACTGATTGCAATTTTATGAGGGAGGTGGTGCATCTGATCCATGAATCAGCTAGGCCTCATCATGAAGATGGTCCACACAATAATTAGGGCAGTCCATTCACGTGGTGAGCTATGCATCTACTGTGTTAATTATGGTTCATAAAATATTACTAGTGGTCTGTATTCAATGCATGTGTGACTTGGCTAAAGAAAAAACCGATTAGAGCTAGATCATTTTAATGGTGGGGTCCCACCTATAGAAATACTATTCTCCCCTAATATATGTGTGACTTCTCGAACTTAATGTTGTTGACTTTTAATTTGTATTTCGTAGTACAAAATATAATAAATTGAGGTGGGAGCAAGCTCGACTCGACTTGAGGTAAGCTCCCCTTAACTTGATCCACTAGCTCGCCTCAAAAGTTTTAGCAAACAAGGCAAGCTCCAATGGTAAGCTCGAGGGTGAGCTCGAGCTTGAACTCCAGGAGAGCACAGATGAGTCAAGCCAAGCTTGGCCCACCTCGACTGGACTCGGCTCGATGTACTGCCCTAGTCGTGACTGAAGGGACTGTGGGGGATAATGATACACGTTCAACCATTCCTTCCTCCGTTTCTACAGTTCTTGTAGCAGGGATGCAGCTGACTGCAAATCCCAGCGCAACAGCCAATGAGCATACTTTCAATGTCAACCTTCAAGGACTGACTGCAACCGAATCTTCCGCAGTGTCCATTCATCACACTCCATCTATTCCTTCAGCAGGTATACATATTTGAAGATGTTTTGCTAATTTACTCTTGCATTCATTCCCATCTATTAACTTTATTAATTCTGCAGATCCGGGTCCCAGTTGCTCTACTAGTAGAGCTCCTTCCTTTCCATCTCTCGATGTTCAGGCAATTTGATCTCTCCCCAAGTTTAAAGTGAACATCATCAGGGAGGCTCTTAAATCAGTTGAAGAAGTAGTGTTAGACCAAGATCAGCGGAGCCAAGTGAAAGAAGTCTGGTCACTTTTGGAGTTTTCAGCTAATATGGCCGGGGTCGATACATCTCCCTGACGATCATCTCTTTAATTGAACGTCTAGTTGTGGTTCAGGGTACAGAAGCAGCCCCTGAAGTAGATCGTAAATTGCTGCTTCTCCATAATGATATATCTCAGCAGTCGTCTTTACTTTCCAGATATCATTTTGACTATGATTCTTTGAGAAATCAAGAGGAAGTACACACTGCCGCAATTTCTTCCTTTGACGAGAAGATCAGTGCTTTGCAAGCCCAGATTGCATCACTTCGGTCCTCCAAAAACAAGGAGGAGACCTTGCTGAAGGTGGTACATTCTCGTATCCATGCTAACAAGAATATCCTAGATTCTCAAGGGGAGGAATTGTCCAAGAAGAAAGAAATTGCATCTGCTTTAGAGCAGGAGTTAGCAAATGTTCCCAACCGACTCAAGTTGATAATAGATGCAGAACTAGCCATGGCTAGAGATCAAATACAATTCAATCAAGATATCAAGGAATATATATTTCAACATTTTCTTTTTTACCACATATATTCATACTTTTTTGCATGTAATAAATGATTATCATCTATTTGAATCAGTTGTTCATATGTTAATACATGAATGCCTTTCATCAGAGAATCTCATGGTGTTTCAATTCTGATGTTCATTCCTTCAATATGTACATTATTTCATAGTTTTGTTTCCATTGGTGATACAATCTAGGGTATTGTTAGTAGGCGTCTTGTTAGTAAAACACAGTTGTAGCTCATAAGTAGTTGGAGTAATCACAGTTTAAGCTCGTAAGTAGTCGGAGCAATGATCTTATACGTGTTTGGCCCTCATAGAGCATGCAATGCTGCCATGGAAGTGGCCCCGGTGGAACACACTCCTCTTTGGTCGAATTCCCATACGACCAGTCCATCAAAGTGGCCCAATGAAGCTACCGGGGTGGTGAACTCAAGGTTTCATGCACATGGTTGGCCCTTTTGAGAACTCACGACTACCTTAGTACCACATCCATGGCCGTCAATCCAGCAATAGGGAGAGAATCTCAACCTTCCTATGTGTTACTACCGAAAGCAAGCACATGAATCTGAAAAAAATTATGCATGGTTAGCCATGATTAGCAGTGCGCATCACAACCCTCTTTTTCTTCAGTCCTATACTGCTAAGTCCATACACAAGGGGCTTAACACGCCTCGCTTGTGGCGCTACCGCAGTAATAAGAATGACAGGTATTATGCATGAGGTTAGTCCATGGGACCTTCAATCGGTCCTTAGGGTTGTGCTCTTTGCCGCCTTGACCTATGGAGTTCTTAGTTGGCTCGTAAGGTAATTCCTTCCTTTCCTTCCTGTTCGTGGGGCTTTCAGTTAGCCTACAGTAAGATTTAGGCATTCTGAGCCTTTTAAGGAATTTGCTACATTCCTATCTTAAATTAGTGCATTTATCGGTGATTATCATTTCATGGTTTGGGCATTTTTCCTTTTTTCTATATTCCTTTCCTTTCACTTTTGGAAGTCATTTAGAATCTAGTATCCTCCTTTTAAGGAGTTAGTGCGTTCTTCCTTTTTTTAATAATCACTAATAATTGTTCCTCTTGAAAAGTCTTTACACTATAAATCATGCTTGTTCTTTAAATTCCTTCTTTGATTTTTGTGATTGTCATATATTGACATTTACATTTCATGCCTTTCTTTGCCCCCTTTTGATTGGGAAATGCCTATGCAGCAGGAGATTGCACAATCAAAATTTCATCTCTCCTTCAAGGAATGTATCTTTTGATGAATCGGCCATTGATGGAGACCCCTATTCCTCTGCCATCTTTATCAGTAATCCGATAGGCTCCATTAGAAAATACTTTTGTGACAACATATGGGCCGTCCCATTTCGGTTCAAGCTTGCCCCCTGTCTTGCGATTTGTTACGATCGGTCTTTTCAGCATTAAGACCAAATCTCCTTTCTAAAAAGCTTTGTGTTTCACTTTCTTATCAAAGACGGCTGATACCCGGGCCTGTATAGCTACAGGCGCTCTTGCGCAGCTAATCTTCTTTCGTCCAGATCATCTAATTCCTTCAATCGCAATTTGGCATTTTCATCTTCTGTGATTGCTTGATGTACTGCTACTCGTAAAGAGGTCACCTATATTTCAATGGGCAATACAGCTTTCACTCCGTATACTAGAGAATATGGCGTAGCCTTCGTTGTCATTCGATACGTTGTGCCATAGGCCCATAAGGCCTCTTAAAGCCTTTTATCCCAATCTCTTTTGTTTCCGCTCATCGTCTTTTTTCAATATCTTAACGATGGTCTTGTTAAATGCTTTTACTAGCTTGTTTGCCACTGGATAATAAGGCGTGGAGTAAGAGCGCTTGATGCCGAATTTTTGACACAATTTGTCCATGTTCCTATTTCTAAACGGGGTGCCATTATCTACGATGATCTCCTGGGAAACTCCATGCCTATATATGATTGCATGCCGAATAAAATCTGTTACATCTTTTTCTTTGACGTTACAAAGTGCAATGACTTCTGTTCACTTTGAGAAATAATATGTGGCTGCTGCGAAGATGTATTTTCGTCCTCATGAATATGCAAGGTTGATTGGGCCGATAACATCCAATCCCCATATGGCAAATGGCCATGATGATACTGTTTGGTGGAGATCATCTTGAAATACGTGTATAATGTCCTCATGAATTTGGCAGGAATGACATCATTTTGCAAAAGATTATATCTTTTAACATTGTTGGCCAATAGTATCCCATATAGTATATGCGGTTGCCTAAATTCCTTCCAGCCCGGTGAGCTCCGCATTCTCCTAAATGAGCTTTCTAAAGCACATATTCTGCCTCTTCTTTATCTAGGCATCTCAGGAGAAATTCACTATGAGATTTTTTATACAATACATCATTGTATATTACGAATTTTGTCGCTCTCTGTCTTATGTGCATCTTCATTGACGGGTCATGAGGAAAGATCCCATAATTTATATAGTTAATGACAAGCTGGCGCTAGTTTTCTATTATTATTTCATAACAAGAGACAGGTTTGCTTCACTGACCATATCTTTTGGTTCGCTTGGCAGAAAAATCTGCATTCTTCAATTGTCACTTAAAGAGGACTTCTGATGGTACATGAAAAGGCCACGACCAAGCTAGCCAATGAGTCTGCTTTTTCATTTTCCTTCCTGGGCATGTGATGTATAGAGATATCTTTGAAGCTTTCAAATAATTTCCTTGCTTTTCTACAGTACGGTAGCAATTTTGGCTTCTTTATATCGTATTCTGTCATGAGTTGATTGATAATCAGCTGGTACGGTAGCAATTGTGGCTTCTTTATATCGTATTCTGTCATGAGTTGATTGATAATCAGCTGTGAATCACCAAATACCCTCAACGAATGTATTTGTATCTCTTTTTCTATCTCGAGGCCAATTATGAGAGCATTGTATTCTGCTTCATTATTTGTGCAGACTGTTCCCAATGTAAAGGAATAGGGTAAAAGGTCTCCTTGTGGACTGATGAAAATTACACCTACCCCTGCCCCTGCCCCTGTGACCCTTGCTGCACCATCGAAGTATACTTGTCATGGTTTCACTGTTTCTACCATAAACACATGTTCATCTAGTAATTCATCTAATATTTCTTTATCTTTGAACGTTGGGTGTGCAGCCAGGAAGTCAGCCACTGTCTGTCCTTTCATTACCTTGGATGGTGTATATGCTATGGTGAATTCTGATAATAAGAGCATTCATTTGGCCAATCTTCCTGTCAGCATCGGCCTCATCATCAGATACTTGATCAGATCTGCATTTGAGATCAACATTATATCATGGGAGAGACAGTAATGTCTTAGCTTTTGGACTGTGAATATCAAGGACAAGCATGTCTTTTCGATCGGTGAATAATGATGCTCTGCCCCCACCAACATTCTGCTAAAAAATAAAGAGCGCCCTCTTTTCCTTGTTCATTTTTCTGTGCTAGCAAAGTTCCAAGTGAGGTTTCGCAAGCAATAATATAAAGTATGAGCGGTTTTTTTTGAAATTGGTGTTGTTAACACTGGTGGCTGCTTTAACAATTCCTTGATTGTTTCGAATGTATTTTGACAAGATGTATCCCATTAAAATTTCGTTCCTTTCTTTGCCAGGCGGGAAAATGGCTGACATCGTCCAGCCAAATTTGATATAAATCTGCGAAGATACGCTAACTTCCCTTGCAGACTTTTCAACTCTTTCAGTGTTTTGGGCGGTGGCATTTCTTGAATTGCTTTGATCTTTTTATGATCTATTTCGATGCCTCTATAACTGACAACAAACCCCAGAAACTTGCTTAAAGACACCCTGAATGCACATTTCAATGGCTTCATTTTTAACTGTTTCTTCTGAAGCCGCTGGAATACTCCTCTTAAATGTTCCATGTGCTCTTCATAGTTCATCGATCTTACCACCAAATCATCAACGTAGCACTCTATGTGCTTATACATCATGTCACCGAAGATGTGTTGTATCGCCCTTTGATAAGTTGCACCTGCATTTTTGCGACCGAACGACATCACTTTATAACAATAAATTCCTGGTGCTATGTTCGCTCACTTCAAGTGCAAGGTTGCGATGTAGTAATAAGTCTCAGTAAGACTGAGGTCGATCCACAGGGAATTGGATAAATAGTTCTAAACTTTTCTAGTAACTTGAATTGGAATAATTTAGGATTTCAATTAAGAAAACTAACTCAAAATAGTAACTTAGAAAAATTTGTAATTTAAAGGAACTAAGGCTTTTAAGGATCCACTTGTAGTAATCCCATATTAATCCATTCAATCCAAGCATAAAATACAACTAGATTCGAAGTTTTATCTCTCGTCTAGTTGGAAGATAAAACATTGAAACACATTCAATCCCACTTAAGTTAAACTTTCAAGTTATAGTCATATTCAATCACATTGCATTCAAAATCATAGCCTTCGGAGTAACAGCCATGCTTATGGACTATGGCATGCTCAAGGGTAACCATAATTCGATTCTAATCAAGCCAAACATGATAATCTCAGAGAATTGTAAGGAATCCATGTCCGGAGCACATGAACTCTAATAAAACTTCTAAAAATATCAACTTTATTTGAACTAGAACATTCAAATTCCAAACTTAAAGTAAAAGTACTTGAATTAAACTAAATTAAACATGAAATTGGCTACAAGCTTCACCTCTTAGCCCTAGCTGAGAGGTTCTAGCTGAGCATTGTCATGCTACAACTAGAATAAAAAAGAAAAACTAAATAAAAGCATGAAAAACTAGAAAAATGGAATCGACGGAGTTGTGGATGCTCCAGGGTGCTCTCTTTCACTGTCCACGACCTCCAATCTCTTCTAGGATATCTTTAGACAAGGCCCTAGGTGTCCTTTTATAGAACAGTGCGGAATATTCCAGATTGCGCAAGGAATCACAGAGCTGCGCAGAGAAAATCGGAGCTTGTAGGACAAGCTCTATTACGTAGCCGACCGGTCGGACGACCGGTCTGAGCTCATGGATGATCGGTCGTAAAACGTGAAAATCAGTCCAACAAGGTTTTTAGAAAATCCACCCTCCCCTGTTGAGTGCTCGATCGGTCTGAGTGATGGTCGATCGGTCTATCTTAGTCTAGTGAGATGTGCAGCAATGGGGGGTCTCTATTGAAGTGCCAACCGGTCGGGCGACCGGTCCTGTGTCTTGGCTGACCGGTCTGACGACCGGTCTTCAGTGCAGTGAGTTGCACTTCTTCCTTCTTTCTTCCTTCTCTCTCTTGCTTCTTTCTTCCATACTTTAGCACTTGGTTCTCTGATCTTCAATGTACGTAAAGTGTTCTTTTTAGCCTTAAATCAGTGAAATCTCCACCTTGCTCCTACAATCACAAATCACGCATTAGGTGGGTCTTTTAAGCATGCAAACCATGCATATAATATGATGTAATGAGTTAGTAAATGTATAAATTATAGGTTCAACACACCCCCAAACCAGCATTTTGCTAGTCCCGAGCAAAACATGCGTGAAACAAGATCAAATCTCCAAAACCAACCCTCCTTCCAAAACTATGCTTCTATTCATTCCAAGACATACAAATGCAAAAATGAGAGAAACTGGATGATAGAAGTTGCAACCTTGAACTCTCAAACATAATAAGTGGTCATATAGATTTTTCGCTGATTGATTGATAAATAAAAAAGCTTTGAACAAATTCAACCTAATGTGCATAGTGATCGCTCATCTTATGAGTGTACAGGATCATCATCTTCATAGATCAACTAAACTATGGATCTCAAGGTGTACAAATCAACAATAAACCTATGACAGGAATTTGCCTTACCGTCCTTCTGACGGCTTTCACACTACGTCCCATTTTCGGCTTTGGTTACGGGTAGACCATCCCCCGATTGGTAATAGGTAGCCCTTTTCCAAATTTTCTACCATAAGCTTAAACATTCCCATATTTTTATCCTTCCTTTTCCTTTTTATACACATTAGATAGGATTTTTAGAAATCCATATCTTTCGTTCTTTTCTCATGGACAAGGATGGACAAAGTACCCCGGCTTGGTTCCTCAACACCTCAAATTTAAGTCTAGCCAATCCACAAATCTACATAATCCTTTCAAACCATGAAAATCGTGTAATGTGAACTAGGTGTAAAAGTGTTCAAATTTCTATCAATCATATAAATAGGGGAATTCACATATAAAATCATTATATTAAAGGTAGTTCAAGACTTGCAACATCACTCACTTCGTATCTCTTTTTCTTATACTTGTATTATCCCGAATGCATAGAAATAAAGTTTTCTAAAAAGAGTTTTGAATTTTCAAAAAATTTGAAAAATTTTCAATACATGACATGATTACTCGAAATGTCACAAAATCTGACCCCCCAACTAAATCTTGCATTGTCCTCAATGTAAAAGATATGCAATTAGCAATAACATGAGAGCAAAGTGAACAATAAGGGAGAGTGAGAACGAGTTCACCTGAGAGAGTCGATCATGGAAGTCTACAACGCCGGCAACTAAAGCTACTAATGAAATAACCTAAAACAAAAAAAATCAAACAAAACCAAATCCTACTCTATACCTCCGTCAAACTAGGAGATTAAACATCTTGATATATAGGATCATCCAGAGTGATGGACATGTCCTCTAAATCAAAATTTTCAATAAATGGTTTGAGGCATTGTCCGTTCACTTTAAAACAATTACCATTCACCTCATTTTCTACCTCGACAGCCCCATGAGGAAAAACTTCTTTAACAATATATGGGCTGGTCCATCGAGATCTCAATCTTCCCATAAAAAGATGAAGTCGAGAATTGTACAAGAGCACTTTCTGACCTTCATGGAAAGATTTCTTGAAGATGTGCTTATCATGGAAGGCCTTCATCCTACTCTTGTAAATCCTTGAGTTCTCGTAAGCATCGTTCTGAATCTCCTCAAGCTCATTCAATTGGAGTTTGTAAAGTGAGCTAGCCTTGTCAATGTAAAAATTCAATGCCCGAATTGCCCAATAGGCTTTGTGTTCAATCTCCACAGGTAAGTGACAAGCTTTCCTATAAACAAGTCTATAGGGGGCCATTCCAATGGGGGTCTTGTAAGCGGTACGGTGAACCCAAAGAGCACCGTCTAATCTTAGAGACCAATCTTTATGATTCGGCCTCACCGTCTTTTCCAAAATTTATTTAATTTTTCGATTGAAAATTTCATCTTGCCCACTTGTTTATGGGTGGTATGGGGTACTCACTTTATGTTTAATGCCATATTTCTTCATCAAGGCTTCAAAAGGCCTATTGCAAAAGTGAGAACCGCTATCACTAATGATGGCCTGAGGCATTCCAAATCTAGATAATATGTTTTCCTTAAGGAACTTTAGAACCGTACGATGATCATTGGTTCTACATGGAATAACCTCTATCCACTTGGACACATAGTCTACGACGAGCAATATATTGACATGTCCGAAAGATGAGGGGAAGGGTCCCATAAAATCGATACCCCAACAGTCAAAGACTTCAAGATGTTGAATTGAGGTAAGAGGCATCATATTTTGACGAGACAATCCTCCTAGCTTTTGACAACGCTCGCATGCTTTGCAAAACTCATGGGTGTCCTTAAATAGAGTGGGCCAATAAAAACCATAATGTAGAATTTTAGCAGTGGTTTTCTTGGCGAAAAAATGACCCCCACATGCTTGATCATGGCAAAAGGAGATGCTAGAATTATGTTTATCATCAGGGACATATCTCCTAATAATTTGATCTGGGCAATATTTAAAAGTAAAAGTTTATCCTAGAAAAATCTGCGCACTTCCCTTAGAAATTTCTGTTTATCCTGCGTAGGCCAATGAGTTGGCATCGCACCTGTGGAAAGATAATTTGCAATATCAGCGTACCACGGTGGATGCGTAGTAACAAAGAGTTGCTCATTAGGGAATGAGTCCTCAATAGGTGACTCGTCAATGGAATTTGGTAAAACTAGGTGGGATAGATGATCCGCCACCACGTTCTCTACTCCTTTCTTGTCCTTAATCTCTAAGTCGAATTCTTGAAGGAGTAGGATCTAAGTAAACGGGGCTTAGCATCCGTCTTAGAAAGAAGGTATTTCAGAGCTGTATGATCCGTGTAAACTATAACCTTGGATCCTATCAAGTACGCCCAGAACTTGTCCAAGGCAAAAACAATGGCTAAGAGCTCCTTCTCCGTAGTCGAATAATTGACTTGGGAGGGGTTCAAGGTCCTACTCACATAGTAGATAACGTGGAGCTTCTTGTCCTTCCTTTGCCCTAACACTGCCCCAATAGCATAATCACTCGCATCACACATTAGCTCAAAAGGAATGGATCAATCCAGTGGTTGCATGATAGGAGCGGTTGTCAACATGTCTTTTAGCTTTGAAAAGTTAATTGACAATCGACACTCCACTCAAATTGGTTCTCATTTTGGAAAAGGTTGCATAAGGGCTTAGAAATATGACTGAAATCCTTAATGAACCTTCTATAAAAACCGGCGTATCCAAGGAAGGACGGCACATCGCGTATGCTCTTGGGTGGTGATAGATTGGAAATAATATCAATTTTAGCCCGGTCTACCTCTATTCCATTGGACGAGATGATATGTCCAAGGACCATTCCTCTTTGTACCATAAAATGACACTTCTCCAAGTTTAAAATAAGGTTCTTCTCCTCACACCTTGTCAAGACCAACTTCAAGTGACTACGGCACTCCTCAAAAGTACAACATAAAATAGAACAATCGTCCATAAAAACTTCAAGAAATTCACCCACCATGTTTGAGAAACATGTAACGTTGGAATGTGGCGGGTGCATTACATAGCCCGAATGGCATCCTTAGGTATGTGAAAGTGTCAAACGGGCATGTAAATGTGGTCTTCTCTTGGTCTTCCGGGGTTATCTCAATTTGGTTGTAACTGGAATAGCCATCGAGGAAGCAATAAGAGGAGTGACCCGCTAACCTTTCCAAAATTTGGTCCATGAATGGGAGAGGGAAGTGGTCTTTCTTAGTGACCATGTTTAGCTTCCGATAATCTATGTACATACGCCAACCGGTGGTCACTCTAGTCGGTATAAACTCGTTGTTGGCATTTTCTATGATGGTAATACCGGACTTCTTAGGGACAACTTAGGTAGGACTCACCCATTGGCTATCCGAGATGGGGTAGATGATACCTACATCTAATAATTTTAACACCAAGGCTTTGACATTCTCCATCATGTTTGGATTTAGCCTTCTTTGAGGTTGTCTAGTCGTTTTTACATTTTCCTTGAGGTGTATACGGTAACGCAAACCGAAGAGTTTATGCCCTTAAGGTCCGCTATTGTCCAACCTATGGCTCCCCTATGTTCTTTGAGTAGCTCAATCAACTTGAGCTATTGGTCTTTTCCTAGGTGAGAGGCAATGACAACTGGGAATGTTACTTCTTGACTCAAATATATATATTTTAACTCGGATGGCAATGGTTTAAGGTCAAGCTTCAGCGATTTAATGTTAGACGGTAGAGGCCTTGATGTGGTTTATGGCAATCTTTTAAAATGGGGCCTCCACCGGCTAGTACCAACTACCGGTTTCTCAATATTCAATGCTTGCACAATTTCATTAATATGGGGTCTTTGGAATCCTCAAAATGTGCCAAGCATGACTCCAAGCTTTCTAGTGGTTCAAATTGGAGGAGCTCTTCTTCTTCAAAAGATTCAAACATGTTTACCTCAAAGAGCTCATCATCATTATCCCTATGCCTTTTGCCCAAGTGGAACACATTCACCTCTAATGTCATGTTTCCAAAGGACAATTGCATTACCCCATTCTGACAATTTGTTATTACATTTGATGAAGTAAGAAAGGGGCGGCCTAGAATCATCGGTATTTGAGTGCTAGCATCCAATACCGGTTGTGTGTTTAAGATAATGAAATCTACCGGATAGTAGAATTTATCAACTTGGACCAAGGCATCCTCAACAATCCCTCTCGGTACACAGATGGATCTCTCAGTGAGTTGCAACGTGGTTTTGGTGGGTTTTAATTCACCAAGACCCAATTGCTCATATACTAAATATGGGATTAAATTTACACTTGCCCCCAAGTCTGGCAATGCACGTTCAATCCGGTAGTCACCAATAATGTATGAAATTGTGGGACTACCGGGATCCATGAATTTTGGGGGGGTCTTTTGAGTGAGAATGGCCTCACTTGCTCATTCAAAAAGGCCTTTTGTTATACATTATATTTGCGTTTGGTTGTGCATAGGTCCTTTAGAAACTTGGCATAAGAGGAGATTTGTTTAATAGCATCAAGCAATGGAATATTTATCTTGACTTGTCTGAAAATCTCTAAAATATCATGAGAGTTTGGAAGAGATTTTGGAGCAACCAATCTCGAAGGGAATGGTGCTACGGGCTTATAAATGCATTCCGTTTCTTGTGGGGCTGAGTTAGATCCGTCCTCATCCTAAACATTTACCAGATCATTAGGCTTGTCGGCCTTCACCGGAATAGATTTGTCAATTTTCTTACGACTTCTAAGAGTGGTGATAGATTTGGCTTGCTCCACATGTTGGTTGGGGAGATTAAGGATGCTTACTTCATGTACTTGCTTTGGATTGGGCTGAGGTTGGGCCGGAAAGGTCCCTTCCCTAGCATTCAAGCGTCCCTTAATCTCATCAACCGAAACTTTAAGCTCTTGGAACATTTGATGATTTGATT